>JANAVB010040818.1:22549316-23286816 GCA_029216955.1 Iris pallida | reverse complement strand
GGGGGCTGCTGGGTGTTTGGAAAGGGTAGGAGGGATGGGGGGAGGTTCGTAGGGGGTTGGGTGGGGAAGGAGGGATATTTTTTTATTCTTGGGTATTAAGGTGAAAATATTTAATTGTTTTTAATATCAAGTTGTCGAGTAAAAAGGTTTAGGATATCAAGTTGGACATAGTCAATAATTGAGGGTATTAAGTTACAATTCAGCCAAATATATATTAAGAGAAAAATATATAGGATACTGCTATTTGCCAGCGGTTTGTGACAGCCCTTTGCCCCTCAGCCAAGTGTCAGCACCTCATTGGTCAAAATTTTTGTTAGTCCCGGGGCATAATTTTTCGATGGAAAACTGATTTTATGCAACACTTCGAAGAAGGTGCATGACAGAGATCCCAGAGGATTATGAGAAACGAAATCAAATGTAATACTTCAAAGAAGGCACAAAAGATTTCGTAGTAGCAGCGATAAAAATCAACTAACAGTATCTGATTAGATTAGAACTGTATTCGTTTAGAACGAGTTGCAAGTAGATGAACAGAAGAATAAAATAGACGTAATGAGAGAACTGTCTACTGGGGTGAATGATCACCAGCACTCAAAGCTAGATTCGCCCTACACGATCAGCTTCCAGGAACCAGCAAGTTCAGAGATGAAGTTTTGAAATATTCTATACTTCTGACTCCTAGACGCAAAGACTCCTCGGATGGTACTGTTCCTCTCTTCTCTGCTCTCGTGAATTTTGTAAGGAAATAATAAAGAATAAACTAAAACTGAATGAGAGAGAAGAGAGCAACTTATATAGACGTGCGCAGTAACCACCCAGTATGCAAAACGTTTGGAACGTAGGAAAAATCGCTTCCGAATATTTCATAACCGCTCAAATCATGCACAGACACGATTGAGCCAACTGGCGTACAGCGCACGCCAATTGTGCTAACGGGCGCACGATCGATAGCTTGCACAACGAGCGCAACTTAAGCGCACTATTGGCCTAGCGACGATGCTGATGTGCTAAGTGCAAAGTGCGCCAACAAAATACCACATTATGCCTCATGAGCCCATGAGACCGAGTCCGAGTCTGAGTTGCTAAGCCCCTACACTACTTAGCTCCAAAGGAATAAATTCCAAGAGCATTACAAAATCCATAAATGCTTTATTATTGATTTAGCCTTTTCCCGCTAGAAAAATACTTCCACATAGCACCCATGTGCCTCTCCATATCTACATGTGCATCTCTCAAAAAGCAAAGCTTATATAAAGAGATACCAACTAGTTGGCCTAGGCAATATGGGACTATGTTTCTAGTGCTAAAGGCCAAAACAACAACAATTCCCCATATCTCTTTATATGGGTTTGAGTGTTCCCCACAGTGACTGTCCATCATACATTAGGATAGATGTCACTGATGATTTGAATCTTCCCGTATGGGTCAAACAACAGACTATAATATAAGAATGGACTAAGCCTTGAATTCTGCATCATAGCTTTAATTCTTCCCACTCACACAATGTAGTCACATGTGCTTCTGGCTATAGATTAAAGGCCCTGTGCCAGCCTAGTTTCAGTATATTATTTTGGGCATCTACAAGTTTACCCTCAAGAGACGGCCTGCTATCTCTATCCATACACTATAGGTGAGTTCTTTATTAAAGAGACATGGCATGAAGCCTTGCGCTTTCTTACGGTGCTACCTGCTATGACATGGATTAAAGCCGCAATATTATCCCTACCCGGGAACCTCATCGTAGTGTCATACTACTGTAGCATGAGGTCACAAGCCTCTATGTAGTGCCAAACTACCCAGCATGAAGCCTTGTGATTCCTTGCAGTGTTACGCCACAATGATATGGCTTACGAGGCTGAGGCTTTATCCCTATCTGGGTACCTCATCGTGGTGTCATACCACTGTAACATGAGGACACCGTCCCCTTTGTAGTGCTGTCTACAACTCTTTAATTTCATCATATAGCATTAGGCTACATGCCTACTAGCGGTACTATGCCGCTGTGACTTGGCTCACAAAGCAGAGGCAATACCCCTACCTAGGAACCTCATGGTGGAGTCACCCCACTATAGCATAGAGTTATACTCCTTATAGTATTGTGCTACCATACTTTCTGTAAAGCATACTAGGCATTCACTCTGCCTGAGAACTCATTAAGGCGTTTAAGCCATCCTCATTACAGGATTTATTTTCTGCAAAAAATATATAGTAGACAACAGTGGTTGTAGGTCCGTATCCTTTCCATTCCACAGAGGACATGTACCCATTATTTTTGATATTTTTCCAGTTAGTGGTCCTCCTTTGAACCAAAAGCTAGATGCCTAGTAGATATCTCTTTGAACTAATAGTATAAAATTTTATGGTAGGATTATAATAACACATATCAGAATGCCTTCAAGTCCATTTTATAAGCCGTGTCATTGACCAGCTGGCGCTTGAGGCCCTTTGTGAACGGATCCGCGAGGTTATTCTGACTCCAAACATCAATTACTACAATGGCACCTCTCTTGATGAGATCGTGCACTGCCCTGTGCTTTAACCGCACAGTTCTCTTTTTTCTATTGAAGAGATTATTTGATGCCACCGTCGCAGTCGCTGGTTATCGTATTATATCAGAATCGCCGATATCTATGCCCCAACCACTGGAAGATCATACATGAGCTCCTGAAGCCATTCTGTAATTCTTCCGCTACGATATCAAGTACAAAGAACTCAGATTCCATGGAAAAATGAGATAGCATAGTCTGCTTCTTCGACTTCTATGATATAGCAACTCTACCTATTGTGAAATGAATCTACCTATAGATCTCTTACTCTCCAAATCTGAGCACCAGCTGGCATTACTGAAGCTTTCTACTACCAGCGGATCTCCGCTGTAGTGCAGTGCATATGTCTGAGTCTTCTTGAGATATCTTATTACCTGTTTCACAGCTTTTCAGTGCTCAATGCCTGGGTTACTCGTGAACCGACTCAGCATTCATACGACGAAAGCTATGTCAGGCCTTGTGGCAGTAGTAGCATACATCAAACTTCTGATGACGCTTGCATACTCCAGCTGCGTGACGCTTTCCATCGAAATAGGCTTCAGCTTCATATCATACCCGTAAGACGTATCGATCACTAGAAGATCCTGATACCCGTAGTGTGTGATCATCTTCTCAATATAATAAAACTGTGATAGCGCCAGTCCAGTGTTTATTCGGATGATCTTGATCCCTAAAATCACATCAGCTTCCCCCAAGTCCTTCATGATGAACTTGGTCGAGATAAAATTCTTTGTTTTCGTAATATAGCCCATATCCGTACCTAGGATCATCATGTCATCCATGTGTAGACAAACGATTACACATCTTCCATCAACAAACTTTGTGTAAACATACTTGTCCATCTCGCTGACCCTGTAGCCATTTGACCTTATGACCTTGTCAAACTTCTCATACCACATTTTAGGAGCTTGTTTAAGACCATACAAAGATTTTACCAACTTATAGACTTTGTCTTCAAGACCTTTGACGACAAATTCTTCTGGTTGTTGCATGTAAATCTCTTCGATTAACTCGCCATTCAGGAAAGCTATTTTTACATCCATCTGATGTATCACCAACTTATGTATTGCTGCGAGAGCAATTAACATTCTAATGATGGTCATTTGGGCTACTGGAGCATACGTGTTGAAGTAGTCGATCCCCTGCTTCTGAGAAAACTCCTTGGCTACCAGCTTAGCGTTGAACTTATCAATAGTTCCATCTGCTTTCATCTTCTTCTTGTAGACCCATTTGCATCTGATGGGTTTTGCTCCTTCAGGAAGATCAACCGACACCCAAATGTTATTAGAGGTGATTGAATCAATTTCATTATCTATTGCTTCCTTCTAGAAAACAGCATCTCTGGTCTTCATCGCCTCATCATAGGTGCGGATCTGCTTCCATATGATAGGTGACAAAGTCATTTCCGAAGTCCTTCGGCCTCCTCACTCGCTTAGTTGATGGCTCAGCGAGTTCTGGTTCAACAGTTATTTCAACGATAACTTCTTCTTGGCTTACGTTCTCATTGGAAACTTTAATTTCCTGCTTACCCTCATTGTTCTCCGAAATATCCGCAAGATCAATGTTCTTGTGCCTTGCAAATTTATCTTCAAAATATTCTGCGTCACGAGATTCAATGATATGATTTGATTCAATATCAAGAAATCTCCGTGCATCACTCTTCTCGGCATAACCCAAGAAGATCGTCTTCGTAGTCCTCGTCCTGAGCTTTTGAATCTTCAGATCTGGGAGCTTCACATATGCCAGACACCCCCACACTCGAATGACATTCAAGTTTGGTCTGACTTTAAACCAGAGTTCATGAGGAGTAACGTCCGAAGTTCCATACGGCACTATATTCAGAATAAAAGTGGCCATTAATGTAGCTTCTCTCCAGTAGCATTTTGGAAGACCCGCAGTCAACAACAATAAATTTATCATTTTTGTCAATGTTCTATTCTTCCTTTCTGCTACTCCATTAGATTGAGAAGAATATGGAGCAGTAGTCTCATTGTTAATACCATGTTCTTTGCAGAACGATGCGAATTCATGAGACCGATACTCTCCGCCTCGATCACTTCTTATTCTCTTGAGTTGTTGTCTATTTTGCCGTTCAGCCTCGGCTCTGAACTCTTTGAACTTCTCGAATGATTTGTCTTTAGCCTTGAGCAAGTAGAAGAACACCTATTTTGAGTAGTCATCAATAAAGGTTATAAAATACTTCATCCCGGCTTTTGTAGAGAACTGTTTGAAGTCACAGATATCGGAGTGCACCAACTCCAGAAGTTATGTGCTTCGATTAACCCGAGGAAAGGGTTTCCTTGTGATCTTCGTCTGAGCACATACTTCACATTTTTCTACCTTATCCCCATATTTGGAGATAAGTCCTACACTAGAGATTTTGTTTATTCTTTTAAAATGAACATGTCCTAGTCTATTATGCCACAACTCAAGAGTATAATCAGAATGAGCGATTGCATTAATAACATTAGACTGATTAATAAGCTGAAGTTTAAACATTCTTTCGGTATAAAATGCTTTCCCGAAATATGTTCTTTTTATGGACATCACCATCTGACCAGCATTGATGTCCATCCTTAGGCCTGTATTATAGAGTAGGCCTCCAGAGATCAGGTTCTTTGCGATAGCAGGTACATGCTTCACACCTTGAAGTGTCAGAGACTTCCCTGAAGTTAGCTTCAAAACTACTGTCCGGATCCCTTGCACTTCAGCTTGTGCCTGGTTCGCCACCATAACAACTTCAGAAGTTGGTATGTATGTAGAGAACCATTCCTTGCTTGAGCAGACATGGCAGGTGGCACCAGTATCTATCCACCAGTCAGAGTTAGCCCCCACCACAGTGACCTGTACAATCATGGAAATAACGTCAGTGATCATTGAAACCTTACTAGGCTCACCTTGCTCTGATTGCTTGGGCTTGGATTTGTATTCACTCTTGAAGTGGCCCTTCTTGCCATATTTGAAGCAAGCCAGTTGAGACTTTGGCTTCTATTACTTGAAAGAAGTCCCCTTCACTTTCAGATTATTGGGGTCTTTCTTATTGTTGTGGAAAGCCGCCTGCTTTTCCTTGCATTTCTTGCTGTGGACCAAATTGGCGTTAGCCATCTATTTTGACAGAGCGTCAACTTTAGTTGAGGCCTCATCTGGTCCTCAACATAGATTTCTTGCGGGAGATCTTTGAGACTGATCTTCAATTTCTTCCTATGCATGTTCGTATAGAATTTGCTCCATCCAGCGTGGACCTTAGAAACGATTCCTTCAACAACGAACTTGTCTTCCAATTTCTGACGCATCTTCAGGAACTCTTTCACCTGAGGCAGCATCGTCTTCTCGTCTTCAAAGAACCATTTGTGATATTTTTCTACGATAAATATCTTGCTCCTATTTTTTTCATCTTCGTACAATTTTTCCAAAGACTCCAAAATCTCTCTGGCAATGATTTTTTTAGAATAAGATTATGCAAGGGAGTCCTCCATAGCATTTAGAATCAGTAGTCTATAGAGGCTATTTTTCATTCTCAATTTGGTCTGATTTTTAGTAGCAGCAGTAATTGCGGTTGCAGACCCAGTTTATGGAATATTTGGTTCTTTCTCAGTTAGCACATGATCAACTTCCGTAAGTTAAAGATTAAGGCTAACATTCCTCTTCCAGATTTGGTAGTGCTCTCCATCAAATTTCTCTAGCTTGTTAAAGTTGGAATTGATGAGAGCAGAACGAGAGTTTTCCATCTTGTAAATCTAGCTTTGAGATTGTTAGTTTCGGGGCATGATTTTTTGATGGAAAACTGATTTTATGCAACACTTCGAAGAAGGTGCACGACAGAGATCTCGGAGGATTCTAAGAAACGAAATCAAATG
This sequence comes from Iris pallida, assembly GCA_029216955.1. Classification (NCBI taxonomy): domain Eukaryota; kingdom Viridiplantae; phylum Streptophyta; class Magnoliopsida; order Asparagales; family Iridaceae; genus Iris; species Iris pallida. The sequence continues at coordinate 23,280,413 of JANAVB010040818.1, read as the reverse complement.
TAACACTTCGAAGAAGGCACAAAAGATTTCGTATTAGTAGTGATAAAAATCTACTAACAGTATCTGACTAGACCAGAACTATACTCGTTCAGAACGAGTTGCAAGTGGATAAATAGAAGAATAAAATGGACGGAATGAGAGAACGTTCTTTTGGGGTGAATGATCACCGTAGCTCAAAACTAGATTCGCTCCACACGATCAACTTCCAAGAACCAGCAAGTTCGGAGATGAACTTTTGAAACACTGCTCTTCTGACTCCTTGATACAAAGACTCATCGGATGGTGCTGTTCCTCTCTTCTCTGCGCTCGTGAATTTCGTAAGAAAATTGTAAAGAATGAACTAAACTGAATGAGAGAGAAGAGAGCAACTTATATAGATGCTCGCAGTAACCGTCCAGTATGCAAAACGTTCGGGACGTGGAAAAATCGCTCCCGAACGTTTCGTAACCGCTGAAATTGTGCACATTACGCCTCATGAGCCCGAGTCCGAGTCCGAGTCGCGGGGCTTAGCTCCAAAGGAATAAATTCCAAGAGCATTACAAAAAGCGTAAATGCTTCATTGTTGATTTAGCCTTTTTACACTAAAAAAATACCCCCACATGGCACCCATCTGCCTCTCCACAACCACATGTGTATCTCTCAACAAGCAAAGCTATATAAAGAGATACCAACCATTTGGCCTAGGCAATGTGGGACTATGTTTCTAGTGCTAAAGGCTAAAACAACAACAATTTTTGATGGTAGGCCCAAGCAAGCAGGGGACCCATGGGTTGTTGACACGTGGCGTGTGGGCCAAAATAAAAATTTGTACTATAATTTCTTAATATTTGTTAAGTTATATAATCTAGCTCCGTCCTGTTCAAGACTGAAAGTCTATGAACTACGTAACGAACCACACCTGCAACTTAAATTTAATCTTTGGAAGTACAAATAAATAATTTCGAGATATTGTTTATCCGAGCATAATGTATATATATATATATGACAAGATTTGCCTTGCGGTTTCGTTGGAGTAGGTTTTGACGTTGGTTGCATTATATTCATTTTGTCCACAATCATCCTTGAAAACATGACCACATTTCTTCTTTCTTTTCTTCTCAATGATGGATGACAACAACTACGTTTGAATTAAAGCATGAAGCGACCTTTGTGTGTTTTGAGTTGGGGTGGGTGTGTATATGTATATATGTTTGGTGTACTGCAAGTGCTCCATCACCATCAGCAATGATGATCACTAGCTACTACTCTAACGTAACGGTTAGATGACCAACTTGATCAGTTAGGTGTGGGATATATATACAAAATTATTTCACGAAAACAATTCTCAAGAGTACATATGAAGACTAGTTGGCACTTAGCCTTCCTTCCATTTCCCTAACTATAAGCCAAATATTCGAGTGTAATTTTAACTGATTATGAGCTGACCACGCAGTCCACCTTATCCCCCTGAAACATTTGGTCTATGTCAAAAGATCTAAGTGCACTCTTGGAGGAGAAACATAATTTGAACATGAAAAAGAAGGAATGCATATTTTGATACACTCTTGGAAGGAGTAATTATTCAGTGGATCCGGAGTAGTGAGGTATTGCTCTCCTCCAATAATAATATGATACACAACTCTTACAGTGTCATGTTGCATGTTCTTTTCGTGATATGTCATGTTATTATTAGAGGAGAACAATATCTCACCAGTGCCATAGGGTGAGAATGGACCACCAAATAAAATAATTTCTCTTGTTGGAGGAGAACTCCAAAAAGACTACTTACAAATGGTTGCCACATTACCGTGGTTAGTGCTATACACACGAGGTTGATTTTTTACCATGTCGAACCCAGATCCAGGCAGACAAGGCAGATGTACATGGACCCAAAACTTGAGGGGCACTAATTTTTTTAGCCCATTTTATATTATATGTCTTAGAAGAAAAAAATAACCTAAATTAAATAGTACAATGAACAAATCTGGAAAAAAAGAAAATATGTCGAGTTTTGACTCCCAAAAGAAGAAAAATGTGGACACCAACACCAAATAATCTCCTCCTTCCCCAAAACATAGCCTAAATTCTCTTCCTTCTCGAAATTTTCTTCTACGTTCCTCTCTGTCTTTTTTTTTTATATATTCCATTTGTGATTTAACTCCCGAGTTTTATCATGATACTTCAAATTGAACCCCAAATTCAACGAGTTTCATATCTGTTCTCTATTCTCGTATCTCTAATTCTCTAATTCTTTATTCTCAATTCTTGTATCTCTAATTATGTAATTTTTCTCAAATTATTTGTCGTCTCTTATGTCCGTCGCAATAAGATATTTTGATGAATTTCTTGTTGTTTCGTTCTGTAGGCATACATTAATTTCATGGTCTTGGACTTTAATTAGTCCATATCAATCTTCTTGATTCTCTGGCTACCCTTTACTTGAAACATTCATTTTATCAAAGATTATTTTGTCGAAAAATGCTTTATGTACCTCCAAAATTCTATCCCTCCATGTCCCTCCGCTACGTGGCCCTCTTCTATTTGCTCATGTCTTCTCCCAACTCTCCCCCTATTTGCTTAGGTCAATATGAGAGTGCCACGTGGCGGAGAGACATGGAGGGACAGAATTTTTCGAGGTACATATAGCATTACTCTATTTTGTCAGTTACACGAAATAATTGGAATTTGTTGTGGGTTTACTGTGATTGGTGATAGTTCTTATACTCTTGGGTCTAAACTAAAATTTATGGGATACTTTGGAATTCAAAGGGAATAGAGCTAAATTGTCTAATTCATGTTGATAATTTGTATTTTTCTAATTGCTTCTTTCAAATTGATAGATGTAGGATACTAGTTAGTTCTTTTGGAATTATAGGAATCGAAACTTCGAAAGTTCAAAATTTAAGACAATATTTTGCAATTCAGGTTTTGTTGTTCTTTATTTATTAGTTGCATTGTTTCTTGTCTGCTGATTGTTAACAAATTGGCTCATATTGGCATATTGTTTTTGTTTAGTACAAAGTCAAAGTTGCTCCTAGGAAACAACTCTTTTTAATCTGAAAAGAAAAAGAGGATGAGGAGATTGCTCAGTATCTAAGAGGATCTCTGCATAAATTATGTTAGTCCAATGATAATTTGAGTATTTTTATAATTTCGACTAATCAATTAAGTTTCTAGTTGTAATATCACTAATTGTAAATCTTAATTAAGGCAATTTTCTTTATCCACACGTGGTGTTCACGATATCTATTAGTACAATAGAGAGATGTTATTATAATTATCCACACCTACATTCACGACATATATATTAGTATCAGATACAATATGTATATTTGTTTGCTATTATGCATATTGCCTTATATTATGTTCTACATAATTCTATGTATTCATTCCACTTAATACTCACAGGATCTTTATTAGTATCCGATATATATATATATATATATATATATATATATATATATATATATATATATATAGCAGATGACCTCTAGCCTAGTGGTTAAGAGAGATGCATCGGCCCGAGTGGTTTGGAGTTCTAATCACAATGGGAGCGATTCCAGAAGCAATTTACCTGGTTTCAAATATATATATATATATATATATATATATATATATATATATATTCTCATCATCTTACTTGTATATATGATCTCTCTAGTAGTATCGGATATGATACAGATACATGCTTGCTTTATATATATATATGTCTACCTTTATTTTATAGTAAAGCAATTTGGGTAGCTTAAAGCAACATTAGTCATGGTCGTATGCAAATGAATTGCCAAATTGGTTAGAAGACATTTACTCGTAAAAGACAACTTGTTAAGATACGAGGGACTTGATCAAAAGCTATAGTAATAACGAAGACGGACACTCATGAAGAGTCAAGAAGACATATAGGAAGATATTGAAGATGATCGAGTTACTTTAGGCATATTATATATTTTCTTTAATTTGGTGTAATATCAGTTATACTAGGTAAAGGTCAATGTGCATAATGGACCGGGCTAGACCGTGGCCCGATTTGACCCGCCCGAGGCCTGATTTGACCAGCCCGAGGCTCGATTTGATCGGGTTTGACCGGGTTCGGGCCGGACCAGGCTAAACACAAGGAAGTCGGTTGGGCTGGCTCAAAAAAAAATTAAGCAAACCCAGTTCGAGCCCGTTAACCGGTCGAGGGTGGGCCGGGTCGAACAGGGTTGGGTCTGTTTGCCATTAAAAAGTAGTAAAGACATTTACTTTGACACAAATGAAATAAAAGTACAACTTTGATCCTTAACAGGATCTTTTGAGTATAATTCATTTTCTGGGGACGTGTGGCGATGGAGATCGAATATGTTTTTGATTCTTTTACTCCATTGACGATCTTGTCACGACCCGCACCCGGTATAAGGGTACGAGACCGTGGGTAAGTCCAGCCTACGCCGCATTGTCGGTGGTAGAATGCTGTCTTAGGTCTCAATAACAACTAAACACAGTATAATGTACCGTCAAATATACTCTCCATACGGAGGACAATCTCTGAATATACAACTCAATCACAAATAGCTAAGGAGGAAATATAGCACGACATGAAAGTAGATAGATGTCGAAAATACGATACAATCCAAATAGAAATAAGTCTAAATGTTATCAACACATCACATTGAGTATATAAAATAATAACGTAACAAAAGATAGCTGGAGACAAATCCAAATAAATATCCTAGCAGTCTAATCTAGGCACTATTGGTGTCTCCTCCAGGCTAGCTGGATACTCCTGGTGATCCAGGTCACAAGTGCCGTCTAAGTCTGCGCCATAATAAGTAGTGCAAAAATCTTCTAAGTTCTCTGCAAAATTTTGTCAACATATCCAATCAGGATTGGAGCGAAGCACATAACTCTGAAAGCAGTTTTATTGCATGGTAGAAAATATATAACTAGCAATAGAAGAATATACATGACATGTTGTAGTGGAAATACAAGAATATAGAAAATATAGATAATAAAACTGAGTACATGAATAGAATAGAGAATATATAAACTATAATAAATATACATGATTTAGAGCACAAGACAATTATATGATTGGTTTAGGTTGAACATGATTATTCTACGGTAACTCGATTATACGTGAATGTATAATCGACATATACATGATTACGCTAGAGAGTTTTAATCACATAACTACTTCTACTCTCCCGTCCCAATCAATATACAAGGATTCGATCACGACATGTGACGTACATGATTGTTATTTATATATGTAGCACATGTGAGAACATGAGAGTACATGAGAGCACATGAGAACACATGAGAGTACATGAATAATACGAATACAAGGAGTACACGATGTAAATGATAAAGTACATGAACATGAAATATCCGATGCATTCGATAAGGGGATAACATCTCATGACAAGATCCATATAGTACCAATCCGTGTTAAGAATGTATCAGCATCAAGTAAAGTAGTCTAGAGCAGGCAATATAGATATTATCATGATAAAAATAATCATAGGATGTACTTGCCTGTTATCCTGAGCAACAACTGTGTATCGATATCTGAACTGGTATCATAAAATCCTAATATGAATTTTTAGGATTACAAAGTGTTCTAGAGTAAACGATAGATTTAAATGCATTATTTATATTCTGCTAGGCCTCTTCTAGGTCAGTAAAGTCAAACTAGGCCCAACTTGGTCAAACTGAGTCAAGCCTAGGTTTCTAGGTTGACAGCAAGATATACCAGTCTATATTAGTCAATATCTAGTTAAGGTTAGTCCCTAATCTGTTACTAGTTTATATCCTATAAAACATGTGCCTTAAACTTATACTAACACTTATATTCCTACATTTCCTAGTCACCCTTCCATCTATTTACCTAGTACCCAACATCCATGATAGGCTCTATATTCAATCACCCACACACACACACACTCTTAGTTCTAAAACATTACCTATATATATATATATATATATATATATATATATATATAGATGTAGCACCTAAAGCATATCTATATGATACTACCACTAACACTAGACTAAGAAGTAGATCCCTTACCTTCCCTTAACTGGACTGAACAATTGAATGAGAAGAAATGGACTGTACATCCAAGGATTGGGACTGCTACATTGTAATATCTGAATAATTGGAATGGACTGAACATTTAGCTGATACAAATGAAATAGGAGACTTCACAAAGGCTATACTCAAGTGGACAGACACACAAATATAAATCAAGGATAGAACATATAATATGATTGACTGATACACAAAATGTGATGCAGTGCAAGGACACTGAACATTTCAGTTCTTCCTAGACTGGGATTGAATTTGAATACTGTGGACTGATACATTTTAAGTAGGACAAAAATGAAAAGGACTAAACATTAAAATATGGGGACTAATACTAAAGGAGTATCAGTCGACTGGTACATGCTAAGGGCTAGGCAGAAGTCCATATATAGGACTGAACCTTAAGTGTAACGTGGCTGAACAATTTATAGAACTGGGAATTAAAATGAAGAGGTGTAACACCCTGTTTTCTGAAATTAGGGATTTTTGAAAAATTATTATTTTTATTATTTATTAATGGTGATTAGGGCATGATATGGTTTATAGTGATTATTAGTGTGATTAAACCATCTTCTAAGTCATGCTAAGTCATGACTTATGACTTTATGATTTTGGTTAGTATAACTTAGTGCAAACCCTAGTTTTCTCTAACCTAGAAGTTGCCATGACCATGAGAGCTTAGTCATAGGCTTAGAACATCAAATTAGTAATTTTGACCAAAAGGGTATTTTGGTAATTTTCTAGACTTTAATTGTGATTATGTAATTTTATTATTATTTAATCATGGTTAAAGTCCCATGATTAGTCCCTAACCTATCCTACCCTAAACTAGAGGTTAGCCACTAACCTAGAAGCATTAGGATGAAGTTTTGGTCATGGGATAAGTGGTTAAATATCTAGATATTAACTTTAAGGATATTTTCCTTAAAACATTCAAAATATCTAAAACCCTTTATGCAAAAGTCCATGCCTTAACCTAGAAGAAAGGCAAGGACACCCCCCCATGCTTGGCCGGCCAAGGGCACCCCCCTTGGCAGCCCACACTTGATATAAACCCCTTGGATTAATTCATGAACAAATTACATGAATTTTATTCCCCAAAAAATTCCCATTCCTTCAACCCTTCATAACTTGAGCTATTTTGATCCAAATTCACTCTAGTCTCTTGCATTGGGACCCTACAACATCTAGGGTACTAAGGGGAACTAGCAATCAAGGATTTGGAGGCATTGGACATCATCAAGTTGAAGATCACACACCCCCATTTTCCTTGATTTTCATTGGATTGCACAAATAGGTATTTTCTCACAAACTTAGTTAAATTCCTATTTCTCCTTCATAAATGCATTCATGTAGGACTAACACTACTGTAGGTAAAGTTTGGTGGGATTTAGAAGTGGTTTGGTGTCCGTATCGGACATGTATCCTAAGCCTAAAACCCTTGTTTGGTGAAATGCCACAATGGACTTGTTTTTGTGTTTTTGTAAAACAAATTACATAAACTTGTAGCCCTAGACTTGCTGATCACAGAACACGTAGACTGAGCACATTTTAGTGCTGTGTCCGTGTCCAATTTGGACACGAACCGACCGCACGAGCCCATCGTGCATGCCCTGCTACCCGACACCTCGTGTGCACTACACAGGCCACTAGGACACGTAAGATTTGACACAGACAAGGGGGCAATGTCTGCGAACATGCCCCCAAAGTCTCGTGTCACTTCGTGTCGTGTCGAGTGACAAAACTCACTTGCACTGGACACGCGCTGTCAGCGCACACGCGCGCAGGCACGACTTTGAGCGTGTCGTGTCGCATGGATACGACACTAGGGTGTCTCGTAGTAACATGGGCGTGGAGCCCTATTCGTGGCGTACACGTGGACACAAGCACGTGGTACGTCGTGTCCTGTGTCGCGAGCACGACGCGTGCAACCGCGTGCACGATGCTGTCGTAACACGCGTGTATCAGTCGTGTTTTCACGACTGATACGGTATTCGTTCTGTGTCCACGAGTGTCGTGGACACGTGTCAGGGTATGGAACGTGTAGCCCTATGTGTGGACTACACGTATGCACGACCACGAGACGTGTCGTGTCTCGTGGTGTGTCCACGAGCTCCTGGAACGCGTGCACGACACTGTTATTGTGTGCGCATATCAGAGCTTACCCGAGCCGTGTTTTTGTGAGATTGGACACGTGAAACTGTGTCGTGGTGTCATGTCAGTGACCTAGGAAACTAGTGTATGTGTGGGGCCTTAGTTACCAACCCATGGTTGCGAGCCTTAGCTCGTTTTAGTATGTGTAAATCGAATTACCTATTTTTGGGTACACTGTGCACTGTTAACAGAAATTGGGTTTTTCCCAGTTTTGAGAAATCGAATTTCAAATCGATTTTTATTATAATTAATACATTGGACTAGTATATTTTAGTGTGTATATACGTAGTATATATGTATATGTGAGTGTGGGTCAATTTTGGGGAGAAATGGTGGTGTATGTGTGTAGTTGTGTACATGTGTACATAGGTATGTATGTATGTATGTACTGTGTGTGTGTGTGTGTGTTGGGTCTGGACTTGGTTCCAGAATTTCTGGGAACCATTTCCCCTTCCCCCTGTCCAGACCTCTCCCTCTCTTTCACAGTTCTCTCACTATGTCTCTCACCCTTTGTCTCTCTCTATGTCTCTCTATATATATATAGTATATATATGAGTTTATATATATATAGGTATATATATATATATTGATATATATATATTTGTATTAGTTTTCATATAGTGATACTATATATATATATATATGTATATGGGTTTGTATTGTATATAGTATTCCTATTTTGGTATATGGGTAGTAGATAGATAGTGTATATCTATATATATAGATATATGTATATATAGATAACTTGCTAGGTATAGGTTTATATAGAAACCCCATGACTAGCCTATGGCCAAGATCATTAGCCTATGGCTAGGGGCTAGCCCTAATGACCCAAAACCCACTTGTTGACCCTTGATGACTAAGGGTTGACCAAAGTCAACATTAGGTCAAAGTTGACCTAGTTAACCTAGAAATGACTAGGAATGACCTAAAACAACTAGTTTGACTAGTTTGACTAAAACCCTAACTAGTTGACTAGTGTTGACCTAACTTTGACTAGTTTGACTTTAGAGTTGACCAAGAGTTGACTTTTGACCAATTTAACCTAGAATCATGTAGCATGCATAGTAGACTTCATTTTTACTATTTAGAACACATTGTGACTTGTGTTGCTCTGATCAGGAGCCAGACACCTCTCCTCAGACAGCATATTCTCTACAGACATTCATACAGCAGGCGAGTACATTCTCTGACCGTTTCATACTTGTTCAGGCTTTACTTCTCGCTCTAGATTACTTTACTTGTTGCTGTCACATTGGTAACACGGATTGGTACTATATGGATCTTTACATGAGATGTTATCCCTCTCGGGAGCATCGGGTACTTCATGTTATGTGTGTTTCACTATCATCATGTACTCCTATGCTTCCATCATTCATGTGCACTCATGTGATCATATACTCTCATGTTTACTGAGCCCTCATGTATACTATCATGTGCACCCTTTCATGGGCCCCATGTGATATCATGTATAATAACGTAACTTGTATAGATCCTTGTGTATTGATTGGGGAAACGGGGGAGTAGAAGTGGACATGTGAATAATTCCAAAGTAGTGTAATCATGTGCAAACTCAGTAGTGTAATCATGTATAAATTCTAGCCATTCACATGCCTATCTTATGCTCTACATCACTAGTCACTTACAGTTCTCTATATACAGTAGATATTTTATTACAGCTATCTCTTTTACAGCGTATATTTCCTTTCAACAGTTCATGTATCTTACTTTATTGCCTGTATCGTATTTCCTAACCTGATATGAACTGCGTGAGATGTATTGTGCTCGTTCCTGTCCTGATTGGACCTGTTGAAAATATTACAGAGGATGAGGACGAGGCATGGGTGACTACCTATTACGGAGCAGGACTAGATGACACTTGTATTGAGGACCCTTAGTAGGTTCTACCTACAGCTGAGGAGGATATTCCAGTAGTCTAGACCAGTTTAGTCTAGGCAGTCTTTTCTATATTTACATTTTGTCTCACATTCTGAGTTGTATTTTGAGATATGGAGATGTATAGACTCTTAGACTTATTGTATTACGAGTTGACATTCTGGATGTTATGTATCCTAGACACTTAGACTTATTTCATCTATGCTATGGTTCTCTTGAGTTACTATCTATCTTCTGTCTTTCATTTTTTTACCTTAGATGTGATTGAGACTACATGTTGTGATGTTACCTCCACTCGGAGAGTATAAACTGTACAGGTACCTTATATTGTTAGATGATTGACCTAGGACAGCGTTCTACCGCCGACACTGCGGCGTAGGCTGGACGTACCCACTTCTCGTGCCTTACTCTAGGGTGCGGGTCGTGACACATTTTTAGTGGTGGCCCATACAGGTCCAGTTTATGTGGTGATATTCGAACTAGAGTATCGCCACAGCCTGCAGTAGAAAATAGGATGTAGTTGAGGTACTCAATCATATTAGGAAAAACTCTTATCTAAATTCCTGCTATCTAAATTCTTGCTGATATTGTCTTCTTTTGAAATAAACTGTATCCTTTGACTATATCGTTTCTTCTCCGTATTTTGACTTTCTTGTTGATCTGTCTTCAGGATGGTGGAGACACGATCGCAGTGTCTCGGTCCAGGTGATACCACTGAGAGGTCTGCCACCTCTTGTCCAGCTCACCAGGACCCGGGGACTGCAGCTCCCCTTACTCCAGCTCATGTGGGAGCTTCTGCCACATTTGGGGGTGCACCTCTATCTATTCGGGGTACCATCCCAGCTACCCCAGACATGCCTCCCCCGCAGTTTCGTCAGCCTCAGTTCCAGCAGCACCAGCAGTACCAGCAGGAGTACCAGCAGCAGATGCCATCTGGATTTGTGGATGCAGCACAGATGTTTACATATTTCTAGCAGTTCCTAGAGTCGCAACAGACCCAGCAGCAGCGTCAGATGACGGCATTTACCAGAGGCATTGATGAGGTCCATCAGCTGGCTAGAGTGACGATGGAGAGGTTGGCAGTCCAGCCGCAGGGAGGATCAGGACCGCCGCGACAGCAGAGGATTCCGGGCATACAGGACTTCAAAAAGATGAACCCCAGGGACTTCTTGGGGACAGAGGGGATTCTTTATGCGGATGACTGGATTGAGCACATTGAGGAGATCTTTCGACTGGCGGAGATACCAACCGGACTCCAAATCGAGGCAGCAGCCAGCCAGATGCGGGATCTTGCCCATACCTGGTATCAGACGGACCCGAGAGTAGGCACTCCAGGGCAGACATGGAGAGCTTTTAAGGAGCTCTTCAAGGGAAAGTTTTTCCCGGATCAGGCAGTCGGTGCTTTGGAGACCCAGTTCGAGAACCTGGTTCAGGGGAACCAGACTGTAGAGGAGTATTCCGGTGAGTTTTGCCGGTTGAACAGATTCGTGGAGGGCCTTAGCGAGACAGCGAAGGCGAGGAGGTTCAGGAAGGGCTTGGTCAAGGAGGTCAAGTCCTTGACCAAGAGTGACAGGAGTGCCACCTTTGAGGATATCCTAGCAGGAGCGATGGCGGCCGAGGATGATCTTGAGCTGAAGCTCAAGAGGGGCCGCGACACCCAGAGAGCTGGCAGCAGTGGAGGACAGGCCAAGAGGCCTCATTTTCAGCACCAGCAGCAGAGGCCATTCCAGCAGTAGAGGCCGTTCCAGCAGGTGCAGCAGCCGAGGCACCAGCAGCAGGCACACAGGCAGCAGGTCGTCACTTGCACTTTCTGCAAGAAGCAGGGTCATGGATGGAATGACTGCAGAAAGAGGCTTGGCAGGTGTCTACTATGTGGTTTTGGAGACCACCAGCTGAGGGAGTGTCCCATGTCTTCGGGACGACCAGTTCAGGGAGGCGGAGCCAAGGCTCTGGCAGGGCAGCAGAAGGGACCTTTGCCGACTTAGCAGCAGAGGTTCATCCAGCATCAGGCCAGGGGTGGTCAGCAGGGACGAGCCTATGCCATGGCAGCAGAGGATGCCGAGGTTACTGGAGAGCTGATAGCAGGTTCTATTCTTCTCGACTCTATTCCAGCTTATGCATTGTTTGATTCTGGGGCTTCCCATAGCTTTGTATCAGTATCTTTTGCGATTCGACATCATGTTATATCTAAATCGTTGCCTAGGACTTGCAAGATTACGACCGGGGGTGGCATTATCCTCGTTCGTGATATTTGTAAGGGACGGAGAGTAGTTTTAGGAGGCCGAGAGTTGGATGTGTGTTTGCTCGTAATGCCACTACCGAACTACGATATTGTACTCGGTATGGATTGGTTGAGCATGCACCATGCCAGCATAGATTACCACGGGGGTAGAGTTCTGTTCAGAGCGCCAGAAGAGCCAGAGTTTGTATATTCCCGACGGCAGACAGAGCAGACTTGCGGAGTTTTCTGTGGAGCTTCAATCGAGGAGCAGCCAGCTCCACATCCATTGATTGCTGAGTTCATGGACGTGTTTCTAGAGGAATTGCCTGGGCTTCCACCAGACAGAGACGTTGAGTTCTCGATAGACTTGGTTCCAGGTGCCGAACCTATTTCTCAGCATGTCTATCGGGTGAACAACAGCGAGCTGGTGGAATTGAAGAAACAGGTGGATGAGTTGCAGGACAAAGTCTTCATCCGCTCTAGTTCTTCACCTTGGGGTGTACCGGTACTCTTTGCACCGAAGAAGGATGGGTCGGTACGTATGTGTATCGACTACAGGGCACTCAACAGTCTGACGATCAAGAACAGATATCCACTGCCGCGGATCGACGATCTCTTCGATCAGTTGAGCGGAGCTCGGGTATTCTCGAAGATTGATCTGAGGTCAGGCTACCATCAGGTAAAGGTGAAGAGGGAGGACATCCCGAAGACGGCGTTCAGGACGCGGTACGGCCAGTTCAAGTTTATGGTGATGCCGTTTGGGTTGACGAATGCTCCGGCGGTGTTCATGAACTTGATGAACAAGGTGTTCCACCAGTACTTAGATAAGTTCGTGGTGGTGTTCATCGATGACATCCTGGTGTACTCGAAGACCGAGGAGGAGCACGAAGAGCACTTGAGAGTGGTCCTGGAGACTCTCAGACAGGAGCAGCTTTACGGCAAGCTCTCGAAGTGCGAGTTTTTCCTTGATAGAGTTGACTTCCTGGGTCATGTAGTGACTGGAGATGGGATCTCAGTCGACCCGAGGAAGATATCAGCAGTTGAGGCTTGGGCAGCGCCGACGTCAGTAGCAGAGATCAGGAGCTTCCTAGGATTGGCAGGCTACTACAGGAGGTTCGTCCAGGATTTCTTCCGGGTTGCAGAGCCGTTGTCTAGGCTGACCCGGAAGGACGTAGAGTTTCTCTGGTCAGAGGAGTGTCAGGCCGCTTTCGATGAGTTGAAGAAGCGGTTGACGACAGCCCCGATTGGACCTGTTGAAAATATTACAGAGGATGAGGACGAGGCATGGGTGACTACCTATTACGGAGCAGGACTAGATGACACTTGTATTGAGGACCCTCAGCAGGTTCTACCTACAGCTGAGGAGGATGTTCCAGTAGTCTAGACCAGTTTAGTCTAGGCAGTCTTTTCTATATTTACATTTTGTCTCACATTCTGAGTTGTATTTTGAGATGTGGAGATGTATAGACTCTTAGACTTATTGTATTACGAGTTGACATTCTGGATGTTATGTATCCTAGACACTTAGACTTATTTCATCTATGCTATGGTTCTCTTGAGTTACTATCTATCTTCTGTCTTTCATTTTTCTACCTTAGATGTGATTGAGACTACATGTTGTGATGTTACCTCCACTCGGAGAGTATAAACTGTACAGGTACCATATATTGTTAGATGATTGACCTAGGACAGCGTTCTACCGTCGACACTGCGGCGTAGGCTGGACGTACCCACTTTTCGTGCCCTTACTCTAGGGTGCGGGTCGTGACAAGAGGGGATTGATCATATATGTGTTTGTATCAACAAATGGGATTGATAACAAGTAAGTGACTGAACATTAAAGGTCATGTAGAGAACATATACATATAAGATAGGCTTGAACCTTAGATGGGGATGATACAAATATAACAAATATGTTTGGACAGAACATAAAGATGTTGGGGACTGAACCAATACCAAATGGGGTTAATCGAAGGTATACAAGGACTGACATGACTAAGACTGGATAATATATGAAATGGGACAGAACAGTAGGCAATCTAGACCGATCAAGACCATATCATCGGAATGAACTCAAATGAAAAAGCGTGGGACTAAGTTATAGTTCAATGACTGAAGTATAAGACAAATGTGGACTGAAAATGAATGTACTCGGACTGAGCATCCTACAGAACAGGGGACTGATCACTTAATATTGACTAAACCATTAGATATTGGTCTAACTTCGAAATAAGAACTGAATCATAAATGATATTGGACTGAACAGATAGCATTTAGAATACAACAGATATCTTGAAGGAATGAACAACACTATATAAATTGATACAAGATGAGTCAAAACTGGAAAAAGGAAATTAAGGACTGAATATAGTACAACATGGACTGAACATCATATAATATAGACTAGTCATGGAGGAGGGATTGATATGATATGAATACCATCAGCCCAGATGTACATAAGCAGTCCACAATAAGACAAACAGTCCACACAATACATTCCCAGCCCCCAAACCATTTTAAACACACCAATATACTTCTAAATGTTAGATAATCATTCCAATGATTAATCTATAGCAAAGCACTCCTAAAACAATGGTTGAAACTAAAATTTAGAGCATTTGTGCTCTTTTGGTCATTTTGAAAAATACTTCGCATGCGTATCCAACCCATGGTGACACGTCCATGATACACACTCCAAATGGATTCAAACTTGACCCCAGGCTCACTAACATGTCCTAAATCATTAGCATGAACCAATTTACAAATTCTAAAATCTCTATTCTCGAATTTCCTCCAATTTGAGCCAAAAGCAAAGGAAAAAATCCCTCAAATAGGAAGAGGAGAGCCTAAAATCCTTACTAATGGTAACCCTAATGAATGGGGGTCCCTAATGAATGCCTCTACACTAATTTAATAGAAATTAGAGGGTTAGAAAGCTCATACCAATTGGGAGATAGATTTCCCAATGTAAATGCCAAGATCTATAATCCCTTCAAGCTCCAAATGCTCAAATCCATCCAAGCTTGCTTCTAGAGTCTTCTCCTCTCCAAGAGAAATAGAATGAGACTAATCTGGACTGAGTTGGGGACAATTTGGATGTAGGAGGAATTTGGATAAGAACTTCCTAATTTAGGGCTAGAAATAGAATGGAGGGAGGAAGAAGAAGTAGTTCCTTTTATAGACAAAGGTGATAAAGTGGCTGGCCATGTAGGGTTTAGATTAGGGTTTAGGTTAAGGAAAAATGCCTAAGAGCCCCTATATCTTGTCATGACAAGTTCTAAAGAAAGACTTTCTTCTAAATGAGTGTTTTAGTCGAAAAGGTTCTAAATGATTCTCTAGTAAGATTAGAGACTAACTAATTAAATAAAAATGAGTTTAAAGTTTGTCTAATCTCACTAATTAAGTCTACCATGGTCATGTCTAACATCTAATTAAGGTGGCTCTAAAGTTTACCCATTTATGTCACTAACACAAATCAATTAATTAAATGATATCTAAAATAATCATAATTCACAAAAGTCTAAAATATTCCTATTCTGGAATGTGGTAGTGACAAATCTACCCTCCTTAAAATAATTTCATTCTCTAAATTAAAAGACGAAACTAAAACAAAAGGATATAAGAAACCATACCTCAAGGCTCAAAAAGATATGGGTATCGCTCGCGCATCTCATCCTCCCTCTCCTAGGTTGACTCACCTAGAGAGTGATGCCTTTGTGTGACGCGAACCAAGGGAAAAGTCTGGTTCCGCAACACCTACTCCCGACGATCCAGAATCTCCACTGGCTGCTCTGGATAGCTGAGGGTAGGGCCAACCTCGATCTCGGATTGATATAGTATACGACTGGGATCTGCCACGTACCATCTCAACTGCAAAATATGGAACACATTGTGAACTTCCTCTAGTACAAGTGGTAAGTCTAGCCTGTAAGCCATGACATCGACTCTCTCGCGAATAATAAAAGGTCTAATGAAACGCGGGCTAAGCTTTTCACCTCCACCAAAGCGAATAGTGTTCCATGTCGGAGATATCCTCAGGAATACCAGATCTCCAACCTAGCACAAACAAGGTCTCATACTTAATCTATAACAATTAATTATAAACAAACAAGATCACAAAATCAAACTAACCTAAACCTAAAATCTAAGCTATACATCAAACTCTAAAGGTCTTTGGTGGCTATCGGCCAAATGCCGTTGTCTGTCCTGCCCCACTTGAAGTCGATTCTTGATGAGCTTCACCTTCTCAGCTGCATCCACAACCATTTCAGGCCCTAATAAAGCTCTCTCTCTAACGTCGTCCCAAGACAAAGGAGTACGACACCTCCGCCCATACAACGCCTCGAATGGTGACATCTCAATGCTGGCGTGAAAGCTATTATTGTAGGCCAACTCAATCAAGTGCAAATGATCCTTCCAAGATCCTAAAAAATCCAAAACACAGGAGTGTAGCATATCCTCGAGAGTCTGGATAGTTCTTTCCGACTGTCCGTCTGTCTGAGGGTGGTAAATAGTACTGAACTTGAGCTGAGTACCCAAGCTAGCCTGCAGACTCCGCCAGAAGTGGAAAGTAAAACGACTATACCGATCCGAAACTATGCTTATGGGAACTCTATGCAGTCTCACTATCTGACTCACATATATATCTTCTAGGCTCTCCGTAGACAAATCCACTTTGAATGACAAAAAGTAGGCTAATTTGGTCAACCTGTCTACGATGACCCAAATTGTGTCTTCCCCTCCTGGTGTACGTGGCAATCCTGACACAAAATCTATAGTGATGTGCTCTCATATCCACTCCGGAATGGGCAATGGCTGCAACAATTCTCTAGGCCTCTACCTCTTTGCCTTTACCTGCTGTCATACCAAGCATCTAGCTACGAAGCGTGCTACCTCCCACTTTATACCATATCAACAAACATGCTCCTTCAGGTCTCTATACATCTTGTTGGCACCTGGATGCATAAAATACTGAGAGTAATGCGCTTCCTGTATAACCTGCTCCTGAATCTCTCCACTAGGCATATACAATCTGGAATCGTGCCTCAAGCTCCATCCTCTGCAATAACAAAATCGCCCAGAAGTCCTGTCTGAACCTTCTATCTGATACTCCGTAGAGCAACATCCTCGAACTAAGTCGACTTGATTCTGTCAATCAAGTCCGACTGAATCTACAGTTCCCATATCTATAACTCTACTCTAGGTACTATCACTTTGATCCCTAAACTCTCAAGATCTACTATCAAATGACGGTCTGTCGTCAAGCACATAGTTACCGGATACCTGCTCAAGGCATCGACAACCACGTTGGACTTGCCTGGATGGTACTACAACAAGATATTGATGTCCTTCATCAACTCTAACTATCTCCTCTGCCTCATGTTCAACTCTTTTTAGGTAAACGCATACTTCAAGCTTTTGTGGTTCCCTCAAGATCTGCTAGCAAATGACGGTCTGCCATCAAGCACATGGCTACCGGATACCCGCTCAAGGCATCGATAACCACGTTGAACTTTCTTGGATGGTACTGTAACAAGATGTTGAAGTCCTTCATCAACTCCAACCATCTCCTATGCCTCATGTTCAACTCTTTTTGGGTAAACACATACTTCAAGCTTTTGTGGTCCGTAAATATCTTCGCACGCTCTCCGTATAGATAGTATTTCCACAACTAGAGCAAAAATGATCGCTGCCTACTCTAAGTCGTAGGTAGGATAGTTCTTCTCATACGAACGTAATTGCCTGGAAGAATAGGCAATCACCTTCCTATTCTACAGTAAGACACAACCCAAACCCTTCCCTAAGGCATCACTATAGATAGTGACACCACCTGTCCCTAATGGAAACGTCAAGATTGGAGCTGTCGTCAACCTTTATTTCAACTCATCAAAGGCGACCTGACACTTATCTGACCAGACAAACTCCATGTCCTTCTGGGTCAGCTTAGTCAATGGCTCTACAACACAAAAAAATCCTGAACAAACCTCTTGTAGTAGCCTGCCAATCCCAGGAAACTTTTGATCTCTGCAACTGAACTCGGAGCAGTCCATGCCTCAACTATCGTGATCTTCTTTGGGTCGACTAAGATCTCCTCTCCGGTCACTACATGACCAAGGAACTCAACCCGTTCAAGAAAGAACTCACACTTCGAAAGCTTGCCATAAAGCATCTTCTTCCTAAGAGTCTCCAAAACTACTCTTAGATGCTCCTCATGCTCCTTTGGGGTCTTCGAATACACCAAGCTATCATCAATGAATACTTCCACAAACTTGTCTAGATATTGGCAGAATATCTTGTTCATCAGGTTCATGAATACCGCCGAGGCATTGGTCAACCCAAATAGCATTACCATGAACTCAAACTAGTCATATCGAGTCCAAAATATTGTCTTGGAAATATCTTCCTTCTTTACCTTCACCTGGTGATAGCCTGACCTCAGATCAATCTTGGAAAATACCCTCTCTCCACTCAACTGATCGAATAGATAATCGATCCTCGGCAGCGGGTATTTGTTCTTGATGGTGAGGCTGTTGAGAGCCCTATAGTCGATATACATGCGTATCGACCCATCCTACTTTGGCACAAAAAGCACGGGAGCACCCTACGGTGAAGAACTAGATTTGATAAAGCCCTTGTCCTGCAACTCATCCACCTGCTTCTTCAATTCTACCAACTCGTTGTTGTTAACTCTATAGACGTGCTGAGATATCAGCTCTGCGTATGGCACCAAATCTATAGAGAACTTAACATCTCTATCCAAAGGCAACCCTAGCAACTCCTCCAAAAAAATATCTATCAACTCAGCTATCAACGGATGTGGAAAACTCTGCTCCTCTACTACAGCTCTACGGAAAACTCTGCTTCTCTGCTCAGCCTCTCACCTGGCAAACTCGAACTCTGACTCTCTTGGCGATCTGAGAAGCACTCTGCCTCTACGACAATCTATACTAGCATGGTGTCTACTCAACCAATCCATCCCGCGTACAATATCGTAACTCGGTAGTGGCATTACGAGCAAACATACATCCAGCTCTCGACCTTCCAAAATAACTCTTCGATCCTTACAAACATTACTGACTAGGATGATACCACCTCCGATCATGATCTTGCAAGTCCAAGGCAAAGGTTTAGATATAAGATGGTGTATAATAGCAAAAGATACAAACACAAAACTATAGGAAGCCCTAGAATCAAATAAAGCAAATACTGGAATAGAATCGAGATGGACGGAACCTGCTATCAGATCACTGACTAGCTCGGTATCCTCAGCTGCTATGGCGAAAGCTCGCCCCTGCTGGCCTGCTGCTGATGTTGCGCCAATATCTGCTGCTGGGTCTGTAGTGGCGGTCCTTTCTGCTGGCCCGTCGGTGCTCTAGCTCCTCCGTACTGGCCTACGGCTTTACCCTGAGCCATACGAGTAGAAATTATGTGACAGTCCTTCAACTGATGCCCTGCTGAACCGCACAACAGACACTTGCCTAACCTCATCCTACAGTCATTTCATCCATTTTTTGGCTTCTTGTAGATGGGGCAAGTAATGGTCTACTGCTGCCTCGGTGCCTGCTGATGGCCCTATCTCTGCTGCTGGTATACTACTGGAAAGGTGCATACCCTAACCCTGATGCTGCTGGTACTGAAATGCCCTCTGCTGATGCTGGATATGGGGCCTCTTGGTCGGGCCTGCACTGCTACCAGCTTCAAAGGTATCTTAACCGCTCTTGGACTTCACCTCTAAGTCATGTTCTGCTGCCAGAGTGCCCGCCAAAATCTGCTCAAAGGTAGCATCGCAGTCACTCTTGGTCAATGACTTGACCTCCTTGATCATGCCCTTGCAAAACTTCTTTGCCTTTGCTGCTTCACTCAGCCCCTCCACGAATCTTCCCAGACGACAGAACTCCCTAAGCATGCTCCTCCACTGTCAGGTTCTCCTGGACCAGGCCCTCAAACTGGCTCTCAAGGCACTAAGAGCCACGTCCGGGAAAAACTTTTCCTTGAAAAGCTTCTTGAAAGCCTTCCAAGTTTGTCCCTCAACCCCGACCCTCGGATCGGTATGATACCATGTCAAGGCAAGGTCAAACATCTGACTGACTGCCGCCTTAATCTGTAAAATGTTTGGAATCTGCGTCAGATGGCAGATCCCCTCTATATGCTCGATCTAGTCATCTGCGTACAAAATACCCTCTGTGCCGTAGAAATACTTCAGTCGTTTCTTCTGGAAGTCAATGATATTACCCGACCTAGGATCTGAACATATCCTTCTTGTCCTCCTTGTGGCTGAGCAACCACTTACTCCACTGCTGCCATGGCTACCTGGTGGGCATTCCTAATATCCTGTCTCATATCAGCTTACTGACGGTGCTGCACGTCTATCATCTCTCAGAAAAGTGTGAATAGCTACGCTGCATCCACTGGTGTTGGAGGTGGTGGTGGCTAAAGAACATCCAGGATAACCGGGGTAGCCTATGAAACATGTGGAGGAGGACCACCAAAAATGATAGATACTCCTACATGATAGAAGTAAGTGGTGTTGTAGCCCCAGCGGTCTGCTGAACCAAACGAGAGGTGGCAGACCTCTCGGTGGTATCCGCTGGACCGGAGCGATGTGACCTAGTCTTCTCCATCCTGAAGACAGATCAAACAAGAAAGTCAATACTGAGCAGGAAACGATATTATCAAAGAAGGACAATATTATCTCAAAAAAGGCAGTTATCAGAAGCATTTAAAGATGGCAAATATTAGATTAGAGTTTTTCTAGTTGTGATTGAGTATCCTATATCCTACTGCAGGTTATAGTAATACTCTAGTCTGAGTACTACTACAGAACTGAGACAAATCTCAGAACCTGACCTGCATAGGCCACCACTAAAAATGTGTTACGACCCACACCCGGTATAAGGACATGAGACTGTGGGTACGTCTAGCCTACGCCGCAGTGTCGGCGGTAGAACGCTGTCCTAGGTCTCAATAACAACTAAATACAGTATAATGTACCTGTCAAATATACTCTCAATACGGAGGACAATCTCAAAATATACAAATCAATCACAAATAACTAAGGAGGAAATATAGCACGACATAGAAATAGATAGATGTCGAAAATACGATACAATCCAAATAGAAATAAGTCTAAATGTTATCAACACATCACACTGAGTATATAAAATAATAGTATAACAGAAGATAGTTGGAGAGAAATATAGATAAATGTCCCAGCAGTCTAATCTAGGCACTACTGGTGTCTCCTCTAGGCTAGCTGGATCCTCCTGGTGATCTAGGTCGCAAGTGTCATCTAAGTCTGTGCCATAATAAGTAGTACAAAAATCCTCCAAGTTCTCTGTAAAATTTTATCAACATATCCAGTCAGGATTGGAGCGAAGCACATAACTCTGAAAGCAGTTTTATTACATGGAAGAAAATATATAACTAGCAATAGAAGAATATACATGACATGCTAAAGTAAAAATATAGGAATATAGGAAATATAGATAAGGAAACTGACTACATAAATTGAATAGAGAATATGTAAACTGTATACGTGATTTAGAGAACAAGACAGTTATGTGATTGTTTTAGGTTGAACATGATTATTCTACGGTAACTAGATTATATGGGAAGGTATAATCGACATATATATGATTACGTTAGAGGGATTTAATCACATAACTACTTCTGCTCCCCCGCCCCAATCAATACACAAGGATCCGATCATGACACATTACGTACATGATTGTTATTTATACATGAAGCACATATGAGAACATGAGAGTACATGAATAATAGGAATACAAGGAGTATACGATGTACATGATAAAGTATATGAACAAGAAATACCTGATGCACCCGATAAGGGGATAATATCTCATAAGAAGATCTATATAGTACCAATCCGTGTTACCAATGTGTCAGCATGAAGTAAAGTAATCTAGAACATACGATATAGATACTATCATGATAAAACAATAAGAGAATGTACTCGCCTGGTATCTTGAGCAATAACTGTGTATCGGTATCTGAACTGGCATCACAAAGACATATTATAAATTTTCAATGTTACAAAGTGTTCTAGAGTAAACTAAGTTGTCACCCTCATTTCCCGTATTTTTCGTGTTTCGTATTTATACTCGTATCAGGATTTTGGCATGTATTTTTATTTTTTTCTTAATTTGTGGAATTTTGGTATTTCTCGTATTTGGGTTTTGACATGGCTCGATTTTAATTGGATTGGGTTGGTTGGTTTGGTTTAATGTGTATTGGAACACCTTAGCCTATGCTCCACCCTCAACACACCATATCCCTCCCTTTTTAAAACTCCACCAACTTTTTCTCTCTCCTCATAAACCTTCATTAATTTTTTCTTCTCCTTCCTCTACACAACTCTCTTCTCCTTTCTCTCCACAACACCCACCCATAGGCAAGTGCACCTTGCCACCACATGAGAACCCTCTTTTATTTGTCTATTTGCTAGATTAAGACATGGTGATCAATATTAGAACTTGGTATTTTGTGATTTGGGGTCTCCATTGTTCTAGATCTAAGTTTTCCTTATTTTTGGATTTGTATGGTTTTGATCTACTTAAGTTGGAATTTTTATGGGTTTTGATGTTTCCATGTGGAAGAGAGTTCAATTCCACCCTGGTTGGAACTTTGGAAATCGGGATTTGGAGTTCGGATGGCCAGGTTGTGATGCTTTGAAGTTTTGGGAGCCATGAGAGTTTCTTCTTAGCCATGGAGAAGAAGACCCTTTCCCCCTGCGTGCGTGTGTTTACGCGTACGCAGCTTCCTGCGTGCGTAACTTTTCGCGTACGCAGCTCCCTGCGTGCGTACTTTTGTGCGTACGCAGCTCCCCGCGTGCGTGACTTTTCGCGTACGCAGCTCTCCTGCGTGCGTGACTTTTCGCGTACGCAGCTCCCTGCGTGCGTGACTTTTCGCGTACGCAGCTCTCCTGCGTGCATGACTTTTTGCGTACGTAGCTCTCCTGCGTGTGTGACTTTTTGCGTACGCAGCTCTCCTGCGTGCGTGCTTTAGCTCTCCTGCGTGCGTGCTTTTGAGCGTACGCTGCTCCTCTACGTGCGTGCCCTTGTGCGTGCGCTGCTCCCCTGACCCCTTGCTTACCCATTGGCTCTTGGAGTTTGGTTTTATTTCTTTAAGCTTGGCTCTTCTATAGCCCTGTATATTGATATTTTACTAGATATTTTACGCCCATTTTATATCCTTACGCCTTTTATCATGAACTTGATTTTACTTAATATGTTTGGAATGACTATTGTACATGACATGGTATGACAAGGAACTAGCATAACACGACAGTGACCCGTAGTGGTGCACTCCTGACATGACCAACCTGACATGATAGTGGCCCATCGTGGCGCACTCCTGACAAGTACCCTGACATGATTTATCTTGATGCTGTTGCGACGGCTAGATTAACTTGGCCTGCCTTGACACCGTGGGTAGTTCTTTCTTGCTTGCTTGTTAAATCCACTTGTCCCGTCTTGCATCATGTCTAGGATGGGACTCCTGAGTACCACGGTCAGGAGCACCTACTAAAATGGATTAAGGTTAATAACTAGAATAACACAGTAGTCATGAAGAGATGACATAGCTACAGGCAATCCCGTTACCTCGGCGCTCTTGGGATCTGTAGCCTGCCGACGAGTAGGACCTATTTCCAGCACACTGTCATGTGTTGCACCTTCTAAGTCACCTAAGGGTACATGCGTTTCCTGGACGATGTACCCACCTGAATTCAACCCCTAATTTTTGACCTGGGTAATCTGGATGGTCTGCAGGGCTTGTGGCTGTAGAATAATCTCACCGCATCTTGTTAGTAATTAGGCCTGTGATAACCCTAGTTAGTTAAAGTAGTAAGCCGTAGTATCTGCTTGGCCGTGATCGATTGAATGAGGTATAACCAGTTTAGCCATTGCTTGATTCAGTACAAGATTGCTTCCTGTCTTGATTTCTTACAATATTATCTTGCCGATAAATGGTGGAAAACCAAGTTCTGTTCAGATGAAGGGTTACAACCCCGGTCCTTGTTTGGTTTACGGGTTGTAACCTGTCTATCGGAATAGTTCTATGGTTATCTCGGCATATATCATCCTGACATATTTTCATAAATTCTAGTTTTAATATTAGATTTTCTTGTGCTAATTGCTGGCTTTTGTTATTATTTCGGGGCCCCCATGTGGCACTTGCTCTTTCTGGGGTTGACCCAGCTGGTTTTGTACGGCCAGATTTCGGAGCAGCTCCCGAGGATCTTTCGAACCTCCAGCCCGATGGTGGCAACTAGAAGGAACCCGGGCTACGAGTGGGTTTTCTATTTTGTTTCGCTCACTCTATTGTAAAGTTATTCTTTTGAGGCGTTTAGCCGACGAGCACCTGTTAGCTCGATGCACTTTTACTTACTGTCTGTCTACGGGCTGTAAACATGATTAACAAATCCTAGGGTTGATCATGTATGACTTAACTCTTGCTAGTCCCGCATTTTGTACGACTAGCTTCATGATCGGCTGAATATGTAATATTTGGGACGCCTTATTATTGTATATTTAATGATCATACATCTTGCGACCTTACTTACTTGCTTGTGATTGAGACATTAGGCTTGTTCATGACCATAAGAGACTGTTGGCTTGTAGTAAACCCCCATATATTTAGACAGCCGTGACCGTATATCGAGGTGGTTTCCATTTCAATATACGTAGCTGGCTATGTCTGCCCCCGCTCTCCAGTATTCTGGTTCTGGGGCATGACATGGTTTAAGTGGTGGCCCATGCAGGTCTTGTCAATCAAGAAATGTGAGGGTTTACCGAATAGATGTCTCAATCAGTATTCGTCCTTGATCTCCGCCCGTATTTTCAAATCCTTGAAATTCTTGTCCTGATTACATGTTTGTATCGTTGATCTGTCCTGGTCCTTCCTTATTATTTCCCTGTGTCATCTTCCTCAGCGGCACTGTACCTGACCCTGCCGATCAGCACGGAGGAGCACCTCCCGTAGACCAACAGCAACCTGGAGATCAAGTCCAGCATTCCGGAGTCGCCTCCAGAGTGATACCTACTGGAGGAGAGTCACCAGTTCGACCCGTCCGGCCCGCAGAGCCAGATGATGGTACCTTAGTAGGCCTCATCAGAACCTTGATAGCTTCCCAGGATCGTCGAAGCGACGCCCTGCACCAGACAGTTCAAGATGCTTTGACCCGAGGCGGACATCCAGGAAACTAGGCGGCAAACAGCTTCAAGCGCTTGAACCCTCCCTTCTTCGACGTCAGCGAGGATGCGATTACCGCGGATGCATGGCTTCAGGATACCGAGGTGATTCTGGAAGCAGCTAGGACACCCGAGAATGAGAAGGTGGCGGTGGTACGCCTGCAGTTGTTGGACTTGGCTCGCAGTTGGTGGGCGGCGCAAGCCATGGGATTAGTGGCACCCATTACTTGGACAGTGTTTAGAGAGAGATTCCAGACGAAGTATTTCGATGCTGTGGCTCGGTACGACCTGCAGACCAGATTTACCAACTTGAAGCAAGGAGGCAGAACAGTCGACAGTTATGCATCGAAATTTTCTAGACTCAGTAGGTTTGTCCCCACCTTGGTGGCGACCGAGTTTGATAGGGCCCAACGGTTCCAGCAGGGACTGCATTTAGAGATCTTGTTGGCGGTTGAGCAGTTCGAGCACTAGACGTTCGATGCAGTCTTGAGAGCAGCTAGGAGGCATGAGTACACCTCCCAGAGGATCGTGGATAGGACCGAAGGCAGGAAGCGGTCCCACAGTCAGATGCACCAATCATCAGCTCCAGTCCCGACAGTTAGGGGGTTGACCATTGGAACTCCGAGGCGGGCGGCCTCAGTAACGTTGGTTCAGCATTCGACCCCCACGTACCCGCAGCAGCAGAAGCAGAAGCAGACTTCCGCGATGGAATGTTCTCATTGCGGGAAGCCAGGGCATGTGGTGGCAGACTGTCGCACAGCGCAGGGATTGTGCCTGGCTTGTGGAGCAACAAATCATAGGATAGGGGCTTGCCCGAATAGGGGTGGTTCATCAGCATCCAACCCTTCTAGCTCTTCGGTGAGAGGACCGGCCCCATCACCAGTTCAGCAGCAGCAGTATCAGTCTTCGAGGCCCTTGCCGCCTCAGTCTCAGGCATTCCAGCAACAGCATCCCCAGCAGTATGCACAAGCCCAAGCTCAGACCCAGAATAGGCAGAGAGGTTTCCAGCAGAGGGGACCAGCAGCCAGAGGACAAGGTCAGGCCATGATGATGGCTATGGAAGAAGAAGTTACACCAGGTGAGGTTGTGGCAGGTACTATTCTCGTCAACTCCTCTCCAGCGTCTGTATTATTTGATTCTGGTGCATCGTATTCATTTATGTCTGCACGATTCGCGACACGGATAGGATTGGAGCCCGAGTCATTATCAGTGAGGCTCAATATACTTAATGGTAATGGCCTTGTGTGAGTAGATCGAGTATTTTCCTCGTGTCGGATCGTAGTTAGCGGTAGGGAGTTCCCTGCTAGATTCATAGAGTTTTCTATGGCAGACTATGATGTAGTCCTAGGCATGGATTGGTTGAGGAACCAGTATGCTAGGATAGACTGCCATATTGGCAGAGTTGTCTTTAGTATCCCCAGCGAGCCAGAGTTTTCGTTTTTTAGAGGCACAGTGGAGCCATCTTCCCCAGCATTGCGGATGGCAGTAGCAGCAGTGCAGTTTCCCCGAATAGTTGAAGAGTTTCCAGATGTCTTTCCAGAGGAGCTTCCAGGGATGCCGCCGGAGCGGGAGATTGAGTTCACTATAGACTTGATTTCCGGGACAGCACCAGTATCAGAGCGAGTCTACAGGATGGCGCCTTCAGAGTTGGAAATTTTATACAAGATGATTGAAGAACTCAGGACCAAGGGATTCATTCGTGCAAGTGGATCGCCTTGGGGAGCCCCGATGCTTCTTGTGAAAAAGAAGGATAGTACGTCCAGGCTATGTATTGATTATCGTACCTTGAATTCGGTGACAATCAAGAACAGATACCCTCTTCCGAGGATAGATGACTTGTTTGATCAGCTTAGAGGGGCTTCAGTGTTCTCGAAGATCGACTTGCGGTCGGAATACCACCAGATCAGAGTCAGAGAGCAGGACATCCCGAAGACAGCATTCAGATCGAGGTATGGACATTGGGAGTTCCTTGTTATGCCCTTTGGAGCGACCAATGCGTCGGCCGTATTCATGGACCTCATGAATCGCATTTTCATGCCTTACTTGGATCAATTTGTGATCGTGTTCCTAGATAACATCTTGGTTTACAGCAAGACTGAAGCAGAGCATGAGCAGCATCTCAGAGTCGTCCTCCAGACGCTTATGGAGCATCAGTTATACGCCAAGTTCAGTAAATACGAGTTCTAGCTCGATCGCATATCATACTTGGGTCACATCATTACCCGAAGAGGAGTAAAAGTGGATCCCTAGAAGATTACGGCTATCAAGTCATGGCCGGTACCCAGCTCAGTGGCAGAGGTTCGCAGCTTCCTTGGATTGGCCGGCTACTACCAGCGGTTCATTTCAGATTTCGCAAAGATTTCAGCGCTGATGACCCAGTTGACCCGCAAGGATGTACCGTTTGTTTGGACAGCAGAGTGTCAGGAATCATTTGAGAAGTTGAAGCGAGGTTTGATAACGGCTCCCATTCTCACCCTTCCAGATGGGACCGGAGGATTCACAGTTTATTGCGACGCTTTAGGCAGAGGATTGGGGTGTGTCTTGATGCAGCATGGGAAGGTAATATCTTATGCGTCACATCAACTACGTGATCATAAGAAGAATTATCCGATCCACGACTTGGAGTTGTCGGCGGTAGTATTTGCTTTGAAGTTGTGGAGACACTACTTGTAAGGAGATAGAGTGGAGATCTTTACTGATCATAAGAGCCTGAAGTATGTTTTCACCCAGAAGGACCTTAATATGCGACAGAGAAGATGGCTCGAGCTACTAGTGGACTATGATGTGGATTTACAGTATCATTCCGAGAAGGCCAACGTTGTAGCAGATGCATTGAACAGGAGAGCCGGAGTTTATTTCCTGACGACACAACCAGAATTATTGGCAGATCTTCAAAAGATGGGAATTGAAGTGGTTCTTCCAACCAGCATGGCATTGATGGCCAGCCTACAGGTTCAGTCCAGCATAGTTAAGAGAATCCGGGTGGCGCAGTCAACAGATTCCAAGATCCAGCGACTCAGAGTAGAGTGTGAAGCAGGAAGAAGGCCAGAGTTATGTATCCATGAAGACGGTACACTTCGGCACGGTACTCGTCTTTGTGTACCCAGTGGAGATATCAGACGGGAAGTCATGGCAGAAGCCCACAATTCGTAATATTCTATTCATCCGGGTGGTACGAAGATGTACCGTAATATTCGTCAGCATTTCTGGTGGAATGGCATGAAGAGGGAGATAGCCCGGTTTGTCTCTCGGTGTTTGGTTTGCCAACAGGTTAAAGCTGAACATCAGAGGCCCGCTGGACTTCTTCAACCCTAACCGATCCCAGAATGGAAATTGGAACATATAACCATGGATTTCGTGACCGGATTGCCCAGATCTCCGACCGACAGAGATGCTATTTGGGTAATTGTGGACAGGCTTACCAAGGTGGCATACTTTTTCCTATTTCGAGTTGGACAGTCGACGGCACAGTTAGCAGAGATGTATCTCAGGCAGATCGTTAGGCTTCACGGTGTGCCAGTCAGCATCACCTCGGACAGGGATTCAAGATTCACATCACATTTTTGGCGCAGCTTGCAGAAGAGTTTGGGGACTCGCTTTCAATTCAGCTCAGCTTATCACCCGCAGACGGATGGTCAATCAGAGCGCACAATCCAGACCCTTGAAGATATATTGAGATCCTGTACCCTTGACTTCGGTGGTTCATGGAAGAATCATCTGCACCTGGTGGAATTCTCGTACAACAACAGTTATCAGGCCAGTATCCAGATGACACCTTTCGAGGCTCTTTATGGCAGGAAGTGCAGATCTCCGCTAGCATGGGACGATGTCGGAGAGAGGCAGATGCTCGGACCCGAATTAATTTTCCAGACGGTTGAAGTGGTCAGGAAGGTTAGAGATCACCTCCGAGTTGCCCAGGACCGCCAGCGCCATTGGGCCGATGCTCATCGGCGTCCCTTAGAATTTGCTGTCGACGACCATGTATTCCTTAGGATCTCGCCTAACCGCGGCGTCATTCGCTTCGGCATACGGGAAAAGCTTAGTCCTAGGTATATAGGGCCGTTCGACATTCTAGAGCGAGTAGGAGATGTATCCTATCGTCTCGCTCTTCCGTCGTCGCTAAGTGAGGTGCATGATGTATTCCATGTGTCCCAATTACGACGGTATATTCCGGACCCGAGCCACATTCTAGACCATTCGGAATTGGTTGTTTGTACCAACCTTTCGTATGAGGAGAGGCCTGTGTCTATATTGGACCTGAGGGAGAAGACACTCAAGAACAAGACTATTAAATTAGTCCGTGTTACTTGGGGTCATCACTCTCTAGGTGAGTCAACGTGGGAGCATGAGGACGACATCCGATCGTGATATCCCTACCTGTTTGACTCGTGAGATATAGTGTCTTTCTTATGCCTTACGTTTTTCCCTTCCTTGCTTTCATTGTGTGATTGTATGATTGAACTGCTTAGTGTAACTTGCCTGTGCTTAGTGTAGCTTGTCGTGACAATCTCTAGCTCCTTGATTAAATTTCGAGGACGAAATTCTTTTAAGGTGGGTAGAGTTGTCACCCTCATTTCCCGTATTTCCCGTATTTCGTATTTATACTCGTATCTGGATTTTGGCATGTATTTTTATTTTTTTCTCAATTTGTGGAATTTCGGTATTTCTCGTATTTAGATTTTTATATGGCTCGGTTTTAATTGGATTGGGTTGGTTGGTTTGGTTTAATGTGTATTGGAACACCTTAGCCTATGCTCCACCCTCAACACACCACATCCTACCCTCTTTAAAACTCCACCAACTTTTTCTCTCTCCTCATAAACCTCCATTAATTTCTTCTTCTCCTTTCTCTACACAACTCTCTTCTCCTTCCTCTCCACAACACCCACCCATAGGCAAGTGCACCTTGCCACCACATGAGAACCCTCTTTTATTTATCCGTTTGCTAAATTAGGACATGGTGATCAACATTATAACTTGGTATTTTGTGATTTGGGGTCTCCATTGTTCTAGATCTAAGTTTTTTTTATTTTCGGATTTGCATGGTTTGATCTACTTAAGTTGGAATTTTTATGGGTTTTGATGTTTCCATGTGGAAGAGAGTTCAATTCCACCCTGGTTGGAACTTTGGAAATACGAATTTGGAGTTCGGATGGCCAGGTTGTGATGCTTTGAAGTTTTGGGAGCCATGAGAGTTTCTTCTCAGCCATGGAGAAGAAGACCCTTTCCCCCTGCGTGCGTGTTTTTACGAGTATGCAGCTCCCTGCGTGCGTGACTTTTCGCGTACGTAGCTCCCTGCGTGCGTAGTTTTGTGCGTACGCAGCTCCCCGCGTGCGTGACTTTTCGCGTACGCAGCTCTCCTGCGTGCGTGACTTTTCGCGTACGCAGCTCCCTGCGTGCGTGACTTTTCGCGTACGCAGCTCTCCTGCGTGCGTGACTTTTTGCGTACGCAGCTCCCTGCGTGCGTGACTTTTCGCGTACGCAGCTCTCCTGCGTGCGTGACTTTTCGCGTACGGAGCTCTTCTGCGTGCGTGACTTTTCGCATACGCAGCTCTCCTGCGTGCATGCTTTAGCTCTCCTGCGTGCGTGCTTTTGAGCGTACGCTGCTCCTCTGCGTGCGTGCCCTTGTGCGTGTGCTGCTCCCCTGACCCCTTGCTTAACCCATTGGCTCTGGGAGTTTGGTTTTATTTTTTTAAGCTTGGCTCTTCTATAGCCCTGTATATTGATATTTTACTAGATATTTTACGTCCATTTTATATCCTTACGCCTTTTGTCATGAACTTGATTTTACTTAATATGTTTGGAATGACTATTGTACATGGCATGGTATGACAAGGAACTAGCATAACACGACAGTGACCCGTAGTGGTGCACTCCTGACATGACCAACGTGATATGATAGTGGCCCATCGTGGCGCACTCCTGACAAGTACCCTGACATGATTTATCTTGATGCTGTTGCGACGGCTAGATTAACTTGGTCTGCCTTGACACCGTGGGTAGTTCTTTCTTGCTTGCTTGTTAAATCCACTTGTCCCGTCTTGCATCATGTCTAGGATGGGACTCCTGAGTACCACGGTCAGGAGCACCTACTAAAATGGATTAAGGTTAATAACTAGAATAACACAGTAGTCATGAAGAGATGACACAGCTACAGGCAATCCCGTTACCTGGGCACTCTTGGGATCTGTAGCCTGTCGACGAGTAGGGCGCATTTCCAGCACACTGTCATGTGTTGCACCTTCTAAGTCACCTAAGGGTACATACGTTTCCTGGACGATGTACCCACCTGAATTCAACCTCTAATTTTCGACCTGGGTAACCTGGATGATCTGCAGGGCTTGTGGCTGTGGAATAATCTCACTGCATCTTGTTAGTAATTAGGCCTGTGATAACCCTAGTTAGTTAAAGTAGTAAGCCGTAGTATCTGCTTGGCCGTGATCGATTGAATGAGGTATAACCAGTTTAGCCATGTCTTGATTCAGTACAAGATTGCTTCCTGTCTTGATTTCTTACAATATTATCTTGCCGATAAATGGTGGGAAACCAAGTTCTGTTCAGATGAAGGGTTACAACCCCGGTCCTTGTTTGGTTTATGGGTTGTAACCTGGCTATCGGAATAGTTCCATGGTTATCTCGTCGTATATCATCCTGACATGTTTTCATAAATTCTAGTTTTAATATTAGATTTTCTTGTGCTAATTGCTGGCTTTTGTTATTATTTCGTGGCCCCCTTGTGGCACTTGCTCTTTCTGGGGTTGACCCAGCTGGTTTTGTGTGGCCAGATTTTGGAGCAGCTCCCGAGGATCTTTCGAACCTCCAGCCCGATGGTGGCAACTAGAAGGAACCCGGGCTACGAGTGGGTTTTCTATTTTGTTTTGCTCACTCTATTGTAAAGTTATTCTTTTGAGGCGTTTAGCCGACGAGCACCTGTTAGCTCGATGCACTTTTACTTACTGTCTGCCTACGGGCTGTAAACATGATTAACAAATCCTAGGGTTGATCATGTATGACTTAACTCTTACTAGTCCCGCATTTTGTACGAATAGCTTCATGCAGCTGAATATGTAATATTTGGGACGCCTTATTATTGTATATTTAATGATCATACATCTTGCGACCTTACTTACTTGCTTGTGATTGAGACATTAGGCTTGTTCATGACCATAAGAGACTGTTGGCTTGTAGTAAACCCCCATATATCTAGACAGCCGTGACCGTATATCGAGGTGGTTTCTATTTCAATATACGTAGCTGGCTATGTCTGCCCCCGCTCTCCAGTATTCTGGTTCTGGGGCGTGACATAAGTTTAATGCATTATTTATATGCTGCTAGGCCTTTTCTAGGTCAGTGAAGTCAAACTAGGCCCAACTTGGTCAAACTGAGTCAAGCCTAGGTTTATAGGTTGATACCAAGATATACCAGTCTATATTAGTCAATATCTATTTAAGGTTAGTCACTAATTTGTTACTAGTTTATATCCTATATAACATGTGCCTTAAACTTATACTAACACTTATCCTATGTTTCCTAGTCACCCTTCCATCTATTTACCTAGTACCCAACATCCATGATAGGCTCTATGATCAATCACCCACATACACACACTCTTAGTTCTAAAATATCATTACCTATGTGCATATATATATATATATATATATATATATATATATATATATATATTTTATATATATATATATATATATATATTTTTTTTTTTTATTTTTTTTTTATTTTTATATATATATATAAAAAAAAAAAAAAAAAAAAAAATATATATATATATATATATATATAAAATATATATATATATATATATATATATATATATATATATATATATATATATACTTGTGTATGAAATATATATATAGATGTAGCACCTGAAGCATATATACATGATACCACCACTAACACTAAACTAAATGACACTAGACTAAGAAGTAGATCCCTTACCTACCTTTAACTGGACTGAACAATTTATTGAGGAGAAATAGACTGTGCATCCAAGGATAGGGACTGCTACATTATAATATCTGAACAATTGGAATGGACTAAACATTTAGCTGATACAAATGAAATAGGAGACTGGACAAAGGCTATACTCAGGTGGACAGATACACAAATACAAATGAAGGATAGAACATATAATGTGATTGACTGATACACAAAATATGATGCAGTGTAAGAAGACTGAACATTTCAGTTCTTCTTAAACTGGGTCTGAATTTGAATAATGTGGACTGATACATTTTAAGTAGGACAAACATGAAAATGACTTCACATTAAAAGATGGGGACTGATACTCAAGGAGTATCAGTCAACTGATACATGCTAAGGGCTAGGCACAAGTCCATTTGTACGACTGAACCTTAAGTATAATACGGCTGAACAATTTACAGAACTGGGAATTGAAATGAAGAGGGGACGGATCATATATGTTTCTGCATCAATAAATGGGATTGATAACAAGTAAGGGACTGAACATTAAAGGTTCAGTAGAGAAGAGATACATACAAGATAGGTCTGAACCTTAGATCGGGATGATACAAACATTATAAATATGTTTAGACAGAACATAAAGGTACTGGGGACTGAACCAATACTAAATGGGGTTTATCGAAGGTATACAAGGACTGACATCACTAAGACTGGACAACATATGAAATCGGATAAAACAGTAGGCAATCTGGACTGATCAAGACCATATCATAGGATTGAACTCAAACGAAAAAGCATAGGACTGAGTTATAGTTCAATAACCGAACTATAAGACAAATGTGGACTGAAAATGAATGGATTAAGACTAAGCATCCTACAGAACAGGGGACTGATCACTTAATATGGACTGAACCATTAGACAGTGGTCTGACTTCGAAATAAGAACTGAATCATGAATGGTATTGGACTGAACATATAGCATTTGGGACAGAACATATATCATGAAGGAATGAACAACACTATATGAATTGACACAAGATGAGTCAAAACTGGAAAAAAGGAAATTAAGGACTGAATATAGTATAGGATGGACTGAACATCATATAATGTAGACTAATCATAGAGGAGGGACTGATATGATACGAATGCCATCAGCCCAAATATACACAAGCAGTCTACACCAAGATAAACAGTCCACAAAATACATTCCAAGCCCCCAAACCAATTTAAACACACCAATATACTTCTAAATGTTAGATAATCATACCAATATTTAATATATAGCAAAGCACTCCTAAAACAATGGTTGAAATTGGAATTTAGAGCTTTGGTGCTCTTTTGGTCATTTTGACAAATACTTGGGGTGTGTATCCAATACGTGGTGACACGTCCATGATACGCACTCCAAATGGATTCAAACTTGACCCCAAGCTCACCTACATGTCCTAAATTATTAGCATGACCCATTGAACCAATTTACAAACCCTAAAAATCTCTATTCTCGGATTTCCCCCAATTTGAAGCAAAAGCAAAAGGGAAAATCCCTTAAATAGGAAGATGAGAGCCTAAACTCCTTACTAATGGTAACCCTAATGCATGGGGGGTCCCTAATGAATGCCTCTACACTAATTTAATGGAAATTAGAGGGTTAGAAAGCTCATACCAATTGGGAGATAGATTTTCCAATGCAAATGCTAAGACCTAGAATCCCTTCAAGCTCCAAATGCTCCAATCCCTCCAAGCATGCTTCTAGAGCATTCTCCTCTCCACGGTGAAGAGAATGAGACTAATTTGGACTAATTTGGAGACAATTTGGATTTAGGCATGCAGGGGCACTGTGCGCATGAGATTTGCTGCCACGTAGCATCTCTGAACAGAATGTTGTTGCAAATATATGCATGTGGTGCAACTGATAGCCACGTAGCGGTGATTATTGCTGAGATCTTGGACGGTTTATACCCGTCTGGGATATGACCGAGTCGCTCGACACGTGGCGTGTGCTGACCGCTCTAAGATCTCAAGCTTAATGCCCCAGTCTGAAAAAATATTGGACTAGAACGTATACGCCAGCCATATAATAAATATATGTAAGCTATAATTTATAGTATATAACTAGCCATGACTTCATTATTCTCATCCACAGAAATAAGAATAAAGATATTTTAAAATCAACTCTGAGTTTTGTCATTGTACAGATTACTGGATGAAGACAAATCTACTACCAAACATTTAAACTAGTAGAAAAAGAAAATGACAAAAGAAAGAATATAAGCAACTAGATGGTCCAAGTGCGTGTCATCTTCGATAAAGGAAGAAGATCACGATCTTGGCTGAAAATCCTATAAACATTCATAAAGGCACATACCTGAAGAAATCACCAGGTCTTTAGAGGGACGTAACAAGATACATATAAACATGACATATGAACTAAATATAAAATATGCCACAAAGTCACAAGTAAAAGTAAATAGTCCAAATCATAACAAGGCCCAATATCCCACCATCGAATCAGTAGAGTGTCCAAACAAGGACAAGGGGCACACTATTTTGTGATATGACACTGTCCCATGCGATAATTGGAACGGAGTGTGACATGACATCACTAAGGTCACCTAACCATTCTACTGTGGCATAATCCCCACTATGGGCACCACGGGCCTACGTCCGTAACGATCCGTGAACGTCAGAGTGAATCAGTATAGTAGAAAATCAGTCCAGTAAGGAATCAGTACCTGCATCTCCGACAGACCTCACGGGTTGTAATATATAAGTGCATGTGTGCCCCATACGCTAAGGAACTGTTATCCCCACCCTACGCACCTACCTAGGTCGTATCCATGATACTGTACCTCTACTAACTGCCAAGTCTCCTACCATGCATCTACCTGGCAGTTAGACCTAACGCATGCGCATTGGTGATCAGCCAACAGGCAAATACCTCTACATGCTACTCATAACTCATATATAACTCGTGTCACATCTGCGAAAAAGTTTATGTAATGCTTACTAACAAGTGGTAGTCCCTTAACACTAGGTCCGTATGCAAACTTAAAGTAAAGAATGAAAATATGACTAACATTTGTATCATGTATAGTTGGAAGCATAGTAAAGTAAATCATGAACAGTAAACAGTAATCTAACTGGAAAAAATATAAATAACCAAACAGTAACCATACAGTAACTAAATAGTAAGATGCAAATAGTATAAGCAGTAAATATGGCAAGTTATCTTGTCTGAGGTGGTGTGCAAGATGGCAGTATCCAGTATCTCGAACCGTTAGATCTGTGAAGCAATAAAAGCCAACTTTCGCAAACGTCCTCAGATGCTGAAACAGACATCACCAACATTTTTTGAATAAAAAATATCTAAGATCGCCTATCCATAAGTCTAATTCTAGACACATGGCAAAATTGTAATTCGGACCAAATCAGTATCCGTTGTTGGACCCATTTTGTACCGAAAAGCATGCCAAAACCTGCGGTCTCTAAAGTCATCAACTTATATATCTATGGGTCCAGTTTAATGATACGAACTCAACCATATGTCCAAAGTTGGATATCGGTGAGGTGTGCACAATTTTGCCCGTTGGATCGGGTCGCGGGCCTGCCAAAATTGTGTTCCGGTCGACCTTCTCAGAATCAGACCAAACTTGGCTCACAGGACCAGAACAACGACGTGAGTCCAGTGATGTATGTTTCGTTTCAAGATGACAAACGTGCACAAAGTTGTGGGCTAGTTTGCAAAAAGACCGATACGGGATATCTCGACCGATACGCCTCAATTTTGTCGCGCACAAACAGCTTCGTCGAATCTCACACGTCCATGACGTCGATACGCACCTTTTGATGGTTTTGGTTCGTGACCACGTTGCCAGGTTTTTCGGGACAAACGCCATATTGGTGAAACTTTCTAAAATTTCCCTGTTTTGAAAACTAATTTTTATCGGTTTTGGGAATTGATTTTCGTTACACAGTCGCCGAAATTAAATTCTACAAAAAGGGTTTCAAAGACCTTCAAGCTGTCTAAAAGATTGTTCAAACATAATTGTTAAACTGTTAATAAATCAACATGAACCGATTCCCCAACTGGGGTACTTAGTTAGTCTAGAAACGTTTTTTGAAATAGTTTTAATCCGATGTTGGCATCGACTTTTCGGACACGTGGGTCAACTGTTCCCAGACCAATTTATTGGGATTTAAGGGGTCAATTGTTCTACACGTAGGATTGATTAGCTCAAAATTTGATTAATCCTAGAGTAAGAAATTTAGTGCCAAAGTTGAGTACCTGGAAGTCAAAACTGACGAAAACAGAGGAACCCCTACGTTTTTGGACTTTTCTGGAAATCACCGGTGACAGCGACGGTCCCCAACGTGTGTGTTAGGTTCTTGAGGTATGGGGGGCTAGGCGAACGGCTCCGGTTGAAAAAATTTCAACTTCAAAGGGGTGCATCGATGGAAGAAATGGGAAGTTCTCGACGGTTTCTTGAATATATGTAGAAGGTTTAAATCTATTTCTAACTCTGAATTTGCCTCAAATTCGACAGCAACGTAAATACTGATTTGGGTAAATTATGGGGAGAAAGTTGAGTACATTTACATAGGTTTTGATTTTATTCTGTTTGATTCGAATCTGATTTCAAATCGTTCCCTTCCCCTCTGTTTCTACTGTGCTCCTTGCATGGGGGAATTTGGTGGAAGTTGACTAGCGATATTTTCATAAAACTCGCGAAAAGTTGATTTTTTTCCTTTATAAATATAAATAGGTATTTATATATACACATTTATATATACAAAATTCCCAAAAATTATTCTAAAAATCATAAATACATTCTAGATAATCAATTAGGTATTGTGCACAAGTTTTTGCCTTGTTATAGCAATTTCTTGCTACTTGTGCTATTAATAGAAAGTCAATACTAGTTACAAGTTATTTATATATTTATTTTTCTCAAAGTATTTCACTAAAAATATAAATAAAAATCCTAAAATTCTAAAATATTAATAAAATATTTGAACAAAATTTTTGTATACTTTGATCTATTATGATTCTAATGGGACTATTAAATAAATATTAAATCAAATACCAAGCAATTAACAATATAAATACTGTAATTTTAAGTAAACATAAAAATAATAGCAAAAAAAAATCTTAAAATTTTGGGGGGGTTTATTTCCTACTCAACTTATAAAAATTTCGTCCTCGAAATTAAAATAAATCTAATAATTAAAAATTGACGAGATTTAATACAAAGGGAGAGCATGTACGTCAATTCGTAACTCGGTTTCCTAAACGATAGAGGAGGTAGTTATCACAGGAATCCAAGTTGACTTTATATTCTACAAGATGGGGTATTCTTCCTTCATGACTCTACCCAACTTATAAAAGTTTGTCAACCGTGAAAATTATTATTACAAAACTTCTGAGAAGGACAATTTCTATGGAGAGGCACGAGAATATTAGACACTTTCTGACTGCAGTCATGGATTCTAAATGTGCCTAGAAATTGCCATGGAGTTCTTGGTCATTAACACTATAAATTTTTTTTACCAATTTAACACTCCTCAAATATTGTCATGCTCCAACAAGAAAGTAGAAATTGTATTGGTCGAAATATAATTAGGATGAAATGGTACAAAAGGATGTCATATTGAATGAATCTTGGGTTTAATCTATATTGGGTGGAAAAAATCTCATAGAATCAATGTAAACCATCCCTATTAGGTTAGGATAACCTAGAATAGGTTCTAACTCAAGTGGTTGGGCTAGTTCCGATTCGGGTTGGTTAAATAGGTGTCATAGTCTGAAGATGTGCCTTCTGTGACCTTTGTGTATAAGTAGCACACGGGGACTCAATTGAGTGGCACACTAGTGGCATATGCGTAGTGGGCTTCGAGTAGATCATAACCATATATTAGGTTGAAAGGTTTGAGTCGAGGTTGGGTCTCTAATTGAATTCGGGAAGTACATCGGTATTACGGTAAGGGTTATAGTTAGCCTTTTTGACCCAAAAGTCGCATCATAAAAATAGAGTACAAGGGGACATGATTAAGTAGGACATGTTTAAGTGGGACATGATATGCCTAGATGAAGGTGGACTCGTCTAGGTCTTTCATATGAAATTTGTTGGAAAATAACAGCTAGTACTGCGCTCCGAATATCAATGTCACGGTAGGAGACACCAAATGATATAAAAAGAAAGTGGGTGCTCATGAGGCACTAATTTATCATCCTATTGTGAACCAATTTATCCTAATCAATCGGTAATCCTATCAAATCCTAAAATTTAGAGGAGCTTACAATCTATACTCTCCAGAAATTCCTTTCTTAAAATTAAAACTAAGACACGATACTATGATAGAATAGAATTTGAAGAATCAAGGTCGCGATCTTTGTATCTTGCTTATTGGAATAGCCGTACGATAAAATAGAACGATATACAATACGAAAGAAAAGTTAAGTACGGAGCTCATACCGTAATTTTGAGCAATTGGAAGAAATGGTTGTATATGTCATTCCTGCACTCCCAATTTTACGAGTTTTATAATAATTACACACGAACCGAGAGGTAGCATATTTAACTCTTCTTATGGCCTATGCAAGATTATAGTCGAGGGCAACGACTTCTATAGTCCGTCAAAAATTACCTTGGATGACTAATTCTTTAGTTTTCTGTTTGTAACAACCTTACTTGTCGACGGTTATAAGGTTACCAATGGTGTCATAGGTAGTACTTCACGATACTACTGATAACTAATAAATCCTAATATTTCTAGAAACGATGAGTTTACTGTATTAAGAAGGACAACTACGCTATTAAGGGTGTTGTGCTAAAATCAACTCGTGTCTTAACAATAATAGCATATCTAGGCCAATACGTGTTGCGTTCCTACTCCCAAAATGGTCATCTATATGAATGCTCTATGTTGTTGCTGAAGTTCTACAGATCGTCTAATCGACCTACACCAGATTATTCTAACAGGTACTTAGGCTGGGTTTATGAAGACATCAATCAAGGTTAGGATCAAGCAAACAAGAATTAATCGATATATTTTTATGGATGGTATGAAGCCAAGCGAGATTCATAGGATGCAGTCTAGATAGAATCAGAGAACTATATACCTCTGTGATCACGTTATTCAAAGTTTGTCCTACCAGCACACATCTGACTGTAAAACTTTTGAATTCGTAATTTAACGGATGGTTGCGGTGTGTGTCTGTCAGGCCAGTCAATATAGGTTCTCAGACTTTTCTTTGGCGAAATATATGAGATGTTTTTGAATTAACTTTTCACAAAAATATTGGAGAAGAGACCAACATGCATAGGATATGGTTCAAGTAGGAGTCAAGAAACATATGTAGCCATGATGCCGTTATCTGAAGTCATGCCTCGCTAATATTTCTATGGCTGCAAAAACTTTGATTTTTTAATACAAGGATAAATATAATTTCTCAAACCTTTCCTTGGACCAATCCATGGGACATTTTTCCAATATAACGAAAGGGAATGAGAAGGATTTCTCTAGAGGATAACATATAGGAGTTTTAGTCAATCCTAGGAATGCTAGAAAACATGATCAATTGTATCCCTACTCGAAAGGTGAGAATACTCACATAACCTTGGAGAGAATCCTAAGAATGTGGCAACGTCGGAAAGGTGAAGGGAATTTTTTGTCATAGTATGATTTAAGGAATGCGTAAAGAAATACTAAGGGTTTATGGTAATAATGATAAAAATAAATAGGTACTCCTATCGATAGCAAAATTCTTGACAAGACAATATATTAGTTCCGAGGTCATCGTATGATCGAAGCATTGGCTCTAATCATTTGAAATTTCTAAAACAATCATAAAATAATGGTAATAGATCTATGTTTTGGGAAGGGGTATGTAACTCTCGATAATAATGCATGGCTAGGCTAATGACTAACTAGTGAGGGTGTGACTTCGATATCATATCGTGTCTTAATAGTTAATGATGTAAGAAATAATGTGTACTAGATAGTGCTGTACTTAGGATAATACTTGTTATATTTCTATTCTCGGGATGGGTATCTGTCACAACGGTGGTAGATGGTTGTCCCTCTTGACGTATGCTGGTAAGCTGAGTTGGGACTTACTCCAGCTACTGCATCCTTGCTATCGCATCCTTGTTTTTTAGGCAATCTTTTGATCGGTGTTGGTCGAAGCCGTATTCACAACACAAGCCTAACCTCTTGTGGCAACTATACTGGATGTGTCCCTTCCTTTCATAGAAATAGCAAACAGGCTTCTCCCGAGCCCGGTATAGTCCTACTCCTTGCTGTTGCTACGAGGTATGTTGCGTCCTCATACAATCTTTGACTTGGTGATAATTAGAACCACAAACCATATACTGCCCCAATCTATGACATCAATCCTTCCCAACATGGCCCTTCATATGGTAGAACCGACATGTAGGGAGCTCCTTATCGGGATATGGTAATGCTCTAGGATATAGTTGACGTGCTTCAGGATATCTGTTCAACATATTTTGAGTCACTCTAGTCGATACAGGGGCTGGTGGGGTAGATAGATACCTGTTCAGGGCTACTAGTATAATCTTTCTCACGATCTCATTATGTTGCTACTGTACTTGCAATAACGCAAGCAAGAACCTTGCCACCGAAGCCTCATTAGTATAAGAAAATGACAGCTGTAGTAGGGGCTGAGGAAGAGGTGGCATATATTCTTCCTGGAAAGCTGGGTCTGCTGGTCAGGCTATCCTATCCGGGGTCCCACGACTTATGGGTGTTGCTGGATAGGTGGAGCCATCTGATTTGATTGAGATTCATGACCCTATTGAAGAGGTGTGGATGGGGTCATTATTGGAGGCTGTAAGGGAATTGGCTCATCATAGGATGTCGAGTCACCAGAGGTGATGGTAAATGGTGCTACGTGACTGCTACGAGAATTCATCCAATTGGCACGAAGGTAAGAGTACCGTTCGAACGGATTCAAGTAAGGGACATTTCAAGCAATCAATTGAGAGTTCAAAAAAGTGAAGCCAATGGAGGTAGTGAGTTGATAAGTTGTAAATGAGATACTATTTTCTAATCCTATATACAAGCTTGCTTGGTATAATGACACTACCAAATAATATGATTCGTTGACCTGTATGGGCCACCATAAAAATATGTAATTCTCCAGTTCAAAAATACGTAGGACTAGAACAAACATGCCAGCCGTATAATAAATATACGTAAGCTATAATTTACAGTATATAACTAGGCATGACTTCACTAATCTTATCCACAGAAATAATAATAAAGATATTATAAAATCAAATTAAGTTTTTCTATTGTAAAGATTGCTTGATGGAGACAAATCCATTACTAGATATTTAAACTAGAAGAAAAAAGAAATGACAAAAGAAAGAATACAAGCAACTAGATGGTCCAAGTGCGTGTCATCTTTGATAGAGGGAGAAGATCACGATCTTGGCTGAAAATCCTGCGAAAAGTCATAAAAGACACACCTAGAGAAATCACCAGGTCCTCAGAGGGACGTAACAAGATACATATAAATATGCCATATGAACTGAATATAAAATATACCACAAAGTCACAAGTAAAACTAAACAGTCAAAATCATAACATGGCCCAATATTCCATCATCGAATCAGTATATTGTCCAAACAAGGATAAAGGGCACACTATTTCGTGATATGACACTGTCCCATGCCATGATTGGAACAAAGTATGGCATGACATGACTAAGGTCACCTAACCATTCTTCTGTGATCATACAGTTAAGAATAAACCTTCAACGCATAGGCCCTCTCATTATATGGGATTGGCATGGTCCCCTCTATGGGTACCAGGGTCCTACATCCAAAATGCTCCGTGAACGTTAGAGGGAATCAGTATAGTAGGGAATCAGTCCAGTATGGAATCATTACCCGCGTCTCCGACGGAGCTCACAAGTTG
This sequence comes from Iris pallida, assembly GCA_029216955.1. Lineage (NCBI taxonomy): Eukaryota > Viridiplantae > Streptophyta > Magnoliopsida > Asparagales > Iridaceae > Iris > Iris pallida. Next base: position 23,237,002 of record JANAVB010040818.1, on the reverse strand, counting down.
TAATGGATAACTGCATATGTAATGGCACATTCCTAAAATACGAAGGACTAGAATACGTATACATGCCAGCTACGTATCGAGAGGACTCTAGCCCAGCTCGAATATGTATAAGCTGTCTATATTGGGTCTAAAATCAACTAAATCTCAATCTACTAAATAACGATAACAATAACAAATCAAATGCAGTAAGGCTGATCAAACCATAATACACTGATTCTAGAATAGATAAATGTATTAGAGTAGATCCCCAATAACACATTTATCATGAACAAGCTAGAAGAAAGTAGAAGCTTGTACAAGACTAGGCTATAATGCAGCAAGAATCAAAATATAGGATAAAATCTAAACACGAAAGAAAAAGATAAAAAACATCAACTAAATATACCTGCAGTCTTGGTGTAGCAATCATCCTCCATCAGTGTACCATACCTTCATCTAATACCTGGAGAGATAACCAGGTCATCAGTGGACTATCAAGACACATAATATACAAGCCTACTTTAACAGTTTAAACATGAAAGGAAGGATATGAAATAGTACAAGAAAGTAAAGAAAGTATAATCCAAGGAATAAAATATAAAAGAAATGGCATGTCTCGAGAATTATGCTAATAAATACGACTACAGGTAAATTAAGGTAAATTACAGCCTGGTGGTTGCTAACGTCCCTATATATTGTAGCCCGGTGGTTGCTAACAACCTATAGTTAGTCTCAATTGCAGCCTGGTGGTTGCTAATGTTTGAGGGTGGTCAAGTTTAGTCACGTCTATAATAAGGTCCTCTCCAAGAACTAGGAGTCAATCAGGTCAAGTCAAGCATGTCAAGTCCAAGTCATGTCTAGGTCACACAGGTCAGGAGAACATGACATAGACAAAGAAATTCTAACTCTAGACATGAACAAGATAAGAAAATAGAACAATTGATAAAAAAAAAGAGTAGCTATCTACGTGCACATAAAACTAGATAATAATCATGACATGTAGCAGGAGAAATATATATAACCAAGTAAGACATAAAGGAAGAGCAGTATAGAGAAGGATGTAAATATTATAAAGTTTGGCAAGGTGTACTTGCCTGGTGTAGCGCGTAGAACCAACAATATCTAGCAATCACTGAGCCACAAAAGTCCAACTCTCACAACAGTCTGTGAGGGATGAAACAAATATTACCAACATATTTAGAATAGTAAATTAGCTAGGATACCCAACCCATAAGTCCAATTCTGGACACAGGACCAAAACGATAATTTCAGGTCAAAATGGTATCCGCCGTTAGACCCATTTTATACCGAAAAATATGCCAGAGTCTATGTTCTCTAAAGTCATCAAATTACATGTCTACGGGTCAAGATTGATGAGAATAACCCAACCGTATGTCCAAAGTTAGATTCCGGTAGGCCGTGCAAACATTTGTCCGTTGAGTCGATTCATGGGCCTGCCAAAATAGCATTCTGGTGATCTTCTCAGAATCGGACCAAACTTAGCATACAGGACAAAAAAATGACACGGTCCCGATGGCGTAAGTTTTGTCTTGAGTTGACAAACGTGCACTAAGTATTTGACTAATCTGCAAAAAGGTCGATATAAATTTTTTTGACGGATACGCATCAAATTTGTCGCGCACACACAACCAATTCAAGTTTCGTCAAAACCCACACATTCGCAATATCCGTATGCATCTTTCGATGCTCATGGGTTACGACCAAGTCGCCCGGTTTGATGGGACGGACCCTGTATCAAGAAATTTCTATGTTTTTGAAACTAATTTTTGGTTAACTTTATTATAATTTTAAACAAAATATATTAATTATAAAACAAAAATAATTACTGGTTTTTAATCTTGGTGATGTGGTCTACAGGTCCCTTCAAGTGGATTTCGAAATTTCTCGGTATCCTGTACACAAACTATCTTCCAAAGTAGGAGAACGCAACATTTTTCTGACTGTTTAAGAACAGTTTTTGGGCCATGTTTGCATCGATTTATCGAGCAACCTAGGTGTTTAACTGTAACTCCACTTTTTCGTTATTCGTGAATTTTAAAAATTTTCCGATAATAATATAATAAGTTATTTTAAACAATTTCCTTTGAACAATTGTGATTAACTATTTTTTAAATAAATTTTATGATTGCTTTTGGTGGGAGAATTGAATTTTGGCAAGTAACTAATTTTCAATTTAGTAGAGAGGTCCCCAACCCTTTAACAAACTTTCTAACAGATTTTATCATTTTTTTGTAAATAATATAAAGGGGAGGGGTCCAGATGCAAAATTCAATTAGGTGGAGGGACCTAATTGGAAAATGTCCATACATTTTATATACTCAATTTGAGAGGAGAAAGAATGAACTGTCATTCTCAAACAAACTCCACTATCCCTCTTCTTCCCAAATTTTGTGGTCGAGCAATGGCAGCGGCGGAGCCAACCTTGGCGATTGCGGTCACTCACGCGACGGCCGGCGATTTCAAAGTCCTCGACGAGCGACGACATCCAAGCGATCTTCTCCAGCGTGACTTCAGCTCGGCGTCCTTCCAGCATCGGCCGATGGAGCCTCTCTCGGCAACTCTATCTCCTTCTTGGCGTCGACATGGCGGCAACGACGGGGAGATTTACTCGATGGCGAGTTGTCCTTCTCCATGGCGGCACGAGCTTTCCGTTTTCCTTCCTGATGGCAAAGAGGCGAGTTCCTCCCAACGTCGACGATTGGATGAGTGCTGGTTCATCCGCGACGGTGCCTCCTGGTTCCTGACGATAGGCCATCCAAGCATTATCTTCGACGATCTTCCTTCTGACGCTAGCAACTGTGCACGATTCGCCTCGGACGAGCAGATCTGTGTTGCTTCATCCTTTCGTCAAGCTCGACCAGGGTTCAGTAAGTATGTTGATCACTCAATCGAGTCTAGATGTTTGGGGTGTAGGAATTGATTCTTTGATTCTTGAATTGACCGATTCCTTCCTCTGTGATTGGTATAAATTTGTCAGGAAATTATGGTTAAGACTGATCGGTCGATTTGGGACTCAGTATTTCGATCAATCGTATTGCCGTCGGCTCTGTTTGTGTCGGATACGTTGGCTTGGCTCTTCAATTTAACTTAAATTTTTAGGTAGATTCTTCTCCTCTCCCTGTTGTTGAGTTGTTGCTTAGTAGATTTTAATATGGGTATTGAACTGGATCGGTAGATTGCTTCTGTGTCCGATCTCTGGGTGATCAAGTCTTCACTTCGAATCCAGGTCACGACGAATTCCAGGCTATGGATCGACATCTGTACATGAAGAGTTCGTGTCCGACTTCTTGGATCGATGGCTCTTCTAACATTCTCAGGTACAAATTCTGTTATTTAGATTTGATTAAGTCTTGAGTAATTCTTGATTGAGAATGATGTTGGACAGGACTATGTCGTAGAGATTGTTTGTAGCTGGTTCGTATCCGTGTGCATGTCCAGTGTGGGTGCATAGGCTGCCAATATTTGTGTCCAAGCTCTTGTCTGGTTCGTGTCTTACTATATGGTTCGTGTCCTGCCACAGTCCTTTTGTCGTGTGTATTTTAAAAGTGAAGAAGTCGATTCAGAGAATCCAAGTCGAGGGCAGTAGTTAATCTCTCTTATTTGATTTCAATGGGGTTGTATATTGTATTTCAATTGTATATTATTCTGTCGACTTGTGTATTTCTTTATACAATTTGTTTTTTGTTAGAGTTGATTGAATGCGTATATTCCTGGGTTTTTGGTGATGTTATACTCTCATCCTAGGAGTTCTGAATTCTCTGATCTTAAACTTTGGTAGCCGTTGGGAGAAACCAATTCCTGTGTGGGTTTTGCAGGACTTTTGTTTGTATACTTTGGTGAACCTTTGGTTGGGTGTTGCCAGCTCAGGACCTCCTCTTTGTAGCTGGGTTAGGACATAATTCATGGGTTAGCATATAGTCCAAACTGGAAATGTTGGTTCTGTGTTGCTAAGGCTTGAGTGTGTTGCTAAGGCTTGAGTTTAGGTTTAGTTATATTTTGCTGGGACTGGAATAGAGCAATGGCATAGGCTAGGTTAAATAGTTGGTTGCAGCTAGACTTTTTACTCTGTAAGGCTTTTTGAGTAGAATAATGATTTGTGTTTATCTGATTGGGTTGTGGCAGGTTTTGTTAATTATTGCTAGGTCTTTGTGAAGATTGGTCGAGTATAAACGCAGTTTATAATGGGGTTGGCTTTGCATTCAGGCTGAAGACTTTTGTTTAGAAATTTTCTTTATGAATTGCTGGGATTGGGAGATAAGCCATGCAGTAAATATTGATATTGCATATGTGCGTTTGGTAATTTCAATAAATTAAATTATTTTAAATCCTTTACTTAGTAAAAATACATCTGTAGATAACCTATTTATGCTTATACTATCTTTGTATGGATATCTGGTGAGTAATATTTAATACTTATCCATTGTTCTATAACTAGTAAGGTTTGAGTATAGCCAATATACTCTCAAAACTATTCTATAAATAGTTTAAGGGTAGATAGTAGATAGCTAGTGGTTATTGTTCAAAACTTAATCAACTTGTACCTAAAATACAGGAGGATAATCAGCTCCATTCATTACCCGTATTTTCCTGGAGCAAGGCAAGTACTTTTCTATGGTCTTGTGCATTTACATATCTTGTACACTTCTTGTGACACATCATGACACGATATCCTGTACTCCTGTATTTCATGTTCTTGTACTTACTTATGTCGGATGGGGAAATACACTACCTATGTGACCAAACCCCGATTACTATATTTATGTAGATAGGTTAGGCCTCGTATTGTGCACGCGGGCCCTAAGCCGTACCTTATTCATGTAGTTTATTTCCTGTACTTACATTCCTGTACCTTCCTATTCATTTTCTGTATATCATATTTCATGTTTTCCTGTACTCATTTCTATATCATGATGTTCTTGTTCATTACCTAGAACTGTACTTTGCTCCTCTCCTGACTGGATATGTTGCAGGTGTACTTGTAGGATATTATTATACCATATGGGCCAGAGCCCGGGACATTAGCTGAGCAGGATGGAGACATGACTTAGCTAGAGGCTTCAGGTTTAGACTGTTTAGCTTTACCTTTAGATATTGTTTTTAGAGTTCATGGTACATTTCATTCCTGTTGACTCTAGTATCATTTATGTTATATGGATTATGGATTATGGTGATCGTTCTGGGAACATTTTTTTAGATGCTGTGATTGTATACATTTATGGTTATCTGGTTAGATTTCTCTAGTTTGGTACAGCTTACTTCGTCGTGTCTAACGACAAAGTTTGGGCGTGTCCGACTCGTGTCCCATTATTCGAAAGCGGATCGTGACATATTTTTAGTGGTGGCCCATGCAGGTCTATCCTAATAGTACCTTGGTATTAGAGTACTATTATGGGACTTGATTTAAACTAGAGAAACTTGATCACAACATAGGACAAATTGGAAATAAGGATATCTCAGGTATATTGATATCAATAAACACTTGTTGTTTTAGGATTAGGATATTTTAACAGTTTTTTATTTTTCAGATAGTTCGAGCACGCAACACCGGAACAATCGATTGATCTATACTTGAAGGTTTCGAGCTCACACTACTTTCTATTGCCCTACTATCCCTATGGGTAGTACGCAGTTGACGAAGATGTTTTAAGAGTTCCTCAACATCCAGAGGGAGCAGACCGTCCTTTCCCAAGCCAGACTTGCGGATACACTCTGCAAGCCAGGCAGGACTTCTGAATTCCAGACTCTCGGATCCTTGAACTTCTTCGACACCGAGTGCATCTCTTGCACCAAGGAGCAGATCAAGAACCTGGAGCTGCCACTGAAGATCATCCAAGTCTCCGAGGACCCGATCCATCTGGAGATTAGAGCCATTAGCCAGGAGATCCAACATATAGCACAGACAATAGGACAAGACGGGAAGCTGAAGCCAGAAGAGACATGAAGACTTATGACGAAGATAGCAACCACTATGGATCCATAAAGCATCGCAACACTCAGTCGACGTTTCTTCGGTCACACCACCAGTCGCATTATAGGGAGCAGATCTCAACAGCCAGTACGCCAACAGACGTATATTCCTATCAGAGGCTCCGTGCTTCATCCCAGTGGGAGATCCAGACTCAGATTCAGATGACAACCACTTGCAATTTCTGCCGTCGCTCAGGACATCACCACAAAGAGTGCCACAAGAGACGAAGGCTATGCCTGCACTACGGATCGCCTGCCCACCAAGTCAAGGACTGCCCAGAGACCACTGATCAGACTGCCCCAGGACGAATACGAGGAGCACCAAGACTGCAGCAAGGGGACCCGCCTTTCCAGATTTAGCAATCACATGGAGCACTACCGCAGGGACCAGTTTACGTCAGTACAATTGAATAAGTTGAAGTAATTCCAGTTCCGGAGGAATACTGAAGACAAACTGAAGGCCAAAGGTTTTTTTTGCATGATTGGAGAATATCATGGATCATAATTTGCGTTCCAATTTAAATTTTTAGAAATTTCTTGTTCCTGTTTGAGAGCTTGATAGATTTTGATATTATTCCTATTCTAAAATTTATCCCTTATTAGTAATTCTATTTTTTTGGAAAATTGTTTTCTATTTGGTAAACTTGTTTCATATTTACTACTCGATATTTGTTTATACCCTCTATTCGGTACCCTGTTTTCATATTCATTATTCGTGAGTTTGTTTTCTATTTAAAAATTTTGTTCCCCATTCGAACTTTATGCTATGAGATTTTATTCCTACTCGAAATTTTATTTTGAAACTTTGTGCTCAAGCAGAACATTTTTGAACCTTCGTTTCTATTTAACACTTGTTTGAAATTCACATCCTCTTCGAGACATTATCCAAAGTTTTCATTTGAGACTCCGACTAGTTCCCGTTTCGAGATTCTATTTTCTATTCATGACTTTATTCGAGATTGTTCTCTACTCGTGGCTTTGTTTTGACCTTATTTGACATTGTTTATTTCATATTCACGATTTAGAACCTTGTTTCCTATCCATTGATTGATACTCCTCCTTTCACTCTTCATAATTTTGCCTTATCTTCGAGGTTCTATTCAAGATTTTACTTCCTATTCGTGGCTTTGCTGATGTTGAATTTTCTATCCGAGAATTGTTTCCTTTTGAAATTTCTTTCAATGTAGTTCGAGACTTCGTTGCCAATTGAGATTTTGTTATACTTTGATTCCTGTACAAGGTTTCTGATCCTTAATTTGAGACTTTGTCTTGTATCTGATATCTTGTTTCTATACCACCTTTGAGACTTCTTTACCTATTCAGGATTACGTTCCAAATGCAAAATCTTGTTACCATCCCGAATTTCATTTGAGGTTTCAATTTCTATTTGAACTTTGATTTCCTATTCAAAATTTTTAAATCTTCCTGCTTGCCTTTTGAACTCACTACTCTTTGATTGGACTCCCTGTTGCTTCTTAGTACCTAATAAGCCCTTGTATTCTAACAGGCAGATACTACCATTTTGACTTGGACTACCGGAACTCATTTTGAATGCTTGAAATTTTAAATTCCCATGGATAAGGTTGAGAGACTATTCGATGATCTACTGGGGCGTGGCAGTTGCGCGCTGCAGTCATTATCTGGACTACGGAGACTAAGGGTTCACTGCAGTCAGCTGTGCACTGGCGAGGCATGAACTCTAAGTTGAAGTAATTTCAGACACTAACACAATTTTTGAGTATTATTGAGACCTTGTCCAAAATCTCCATATTTTGATCTCTTGAGTTGCTTCGTTAATAATTGTTTGAAAATGGATAAGATTGACATAATATTCTGTGACATATTGTTATTTGAGTTATGGCGCTGAAGTCCATTACAGTCAGATATATACTGGCGGGGTAGGGATTCCAAGCAAAGTGATTTCAAATACCTATATGTTCTCGGGTACCATGGGGATTATATTCCTCTTTTATATGATTATTGATTTTCCTTGAATGACAAATCCATGTACTCACCTTGCCTTGATATTGATATCTCCTGATTAGTTCCATATTTTTCCCTCAACACTTGTAATTTTTCTCTTTGCATTTTATTGATAGATCGTTGATTTTACACATTGTTAGATCTTGATTCCGTTTAACTAGATTTTAAAATTGTGCATATATTTCGATCGTGTGTTATCTAAACTTCAATCTTAGTCATGTCTATCCAACCGTGATTTTTTCGTCTTGCTCTAGTCTACTTGTGCTAATTCTTGATTTTGATCGTGCTTAGTAGATAGTATTTTCAAAGTTTTACACTTCTAAGTTGTAGTTAATTTTCATTCCATCTCGTACCTGTCTGATCTTTCTATTATTAACAAATTGTGTTATTTCAATTTCTGGCCTGAAATTATCATACTTGGTCTTGATTGAACCATTTTTCACTTTGTGTCCGACCAATTTTGACCACTATCGATCATGTCATGTTAACCGTTTCATTTGTCATAACAAGTCATTCCAAGTTCTACCTTTGCTCACATTCGTCATAACAAGTCATTCCAATTTTACCCTCAGTATCTATTGATCATACCTACCGATTGAAATTTTGTTTTGATCATGACCAATTTTTCAGCCTGCCTCGACTTCGATCTAAATTCTGTTTGGATAATCGTGCCAAATAAGGTTTTTTAGGCATGACTAGACTCTGTTCTACATAAGGTTTAACGTAGTGCTCAGTCATAAATTTTATCCTTGAGTTCTATAAATTGTCCACTGTATTCTTTAAATTTCGAGGACGAAATTTTTAAGAGGGAGAGATTTGTAACTCCACTTTTCCGTTTTTTGTAAATTTTAAATTTTTTTTGATAATAATATAATAAGTTATTTTAAACAATTTCTTTGGAAAAATTGTGATTAACTATTTTTTTAAATAAATTTCATGATTGCTTTTGGAGGGAGAATTGAATTTTGGCAAGTAACTAATTTTCAATTTAGTAGAGTGGTCCCCAACCCTTTAACAAACTTTCTTACAGATTTATTGTTTTTTTGTAAATAATATAAAGGGAGGGGTCCAGATGCAAAATTCAACTAGGTGGAGGGACCTAATTGGAAAATGTCCATACATTTTATATACTCAATTTGAGAGGAGAGAGAATGAACTGGCATTCTCAAACAAACTCCTCTATCCCTCTTCTCCCCAAATTTTGTGGTCGAGCCATGGCAGCGGCGGAGCCAACCATAGCGATGGTGGTCACTCACGCGGCGGCCGACGATTTCATAGTCCTCGACAAGCGACGACATCCAGGCGATCTTCTCCGGTGTGACTTGAGCTCGGCGTCCTTCCAGCGTCGGCCGATGGAGCCTCTCTCGGCAACTCCATCTCCTTCTTGGCGTCGACATGGCGGCAACGACGGGGAGATCTACTCGATGGCGAGTTGTCCTTCTCCATGGCGGCACGCGCTTTCCTTTTCCCTTCCTGATGGAGAAGAGGCGAGTTCCTTCCGACGTCGACGATTGGATGAGTGCTGGTTCATTCGCGGCGGCGCCTCCCTGTTCCTGACGATCGGCCGTCCAAGTATTCTCTTCGGCGATCTTCCTTCCGATGCCGGTAACCGTGCACGATTTGCCTCGGACGAGCAGATCTGCGTTGCTTCATCCTTTCGTCAAGCTCGACCAGGGTTCAGTAAGTATGTTGATCACTCAATCGAGTCTAGATGTTTGGGGTGTAGGAATTGATTCTTTGATTCTTGAATTGACCGATTCCATTCTCTGTGATTGGTGTAAATTAATCAAGAAATTGTGGTTAAGACTGACCGATCGATTTGAAAATCAGTATTTCGATCAATCGTATTGGCGCCGGCTCTGTTTGTGTCGGATACGTTGGATTGGCTCTTCAAGTAAACCTAAATTTTAAGGTAGATTCTTCTCCTCTCCCTGTTGTTCAGTTGTTGCTTAGTAGATTTTGATATGAGTATTGAACTGGATCGGTATATTGCTTCTGTGTCCGATCTCTAGGTGATCTAGTCATCACTTCGAATCCAGGTCACGACGAATTCTAGGCTATGGATCGACATCTGTACGTGGAGAGTTCGTGTCCGACTTCTTGGATCGATGGCTCTTCTAACACTCTCAGGTACAAATTCTGTTATTTATATTTGATTAAGTCTCGAGTAATTCTTGATTGAGAACGATGTTAGGCAAGACTATGTCATAGGGATTGTTTATAGCTGGTTCGTATCCGTATACGTGTCCAGTGTGGGTGCATAGGCTGCCAGTGTTTGTATCCAAGCTCCTGTCTGGTTCGTGTCTTACTGTATGGTTTGTATCCTGCCACAGTCCTTTTGGCGTGTGTATTTTAAAAGTGAAGAAGTCGATTCAGAGATTCCAAGTTGAGGGAAGTGGCTAATTTCTCTTATTTGATTTCATTGGGGTTGTATATTGTATTTCAATTGTATATTATTCTGTCAACTTGTGTATTTCTTTGTACAATTCATTTTGTGTTAGAGTTGATTGAATGCGTATATTCCTGGGTTTTTTGGTTATGTTATACTCTCATCCTAAGAGTTCTAAATTCTTTGGTCTTAAACTTTGGTAGCCGTTGGGAGAAACCAATTCCTGTGTGGGTTTTGCAGGACTTTTGTTTATATACTTTGGTGAACCTTTGGTTGGGTGTTGCCAGCTTGGGACCTCCTCTTTGTAGCTGAGTTGGGACATAATTCATGGGTTGGCCTATAGTCCAAATTGGAAATGTTGGTTCTGTGTTGCTAAGGCTTGAGTTTAGGTTTAGTTATATTTTGCTAGGACTGGAATAGAGCAATGGCATATGCTGGGTTAAATGGTTGGTTGCAGCTAGATTTTTTACTCTGTAAGGCTTTTGAGTAGAATAATGATTTGTGTTGAACTGATTGGGTTGGGGCAGGTTTTGTTAATTCTTGCTAGGTCATGGGGAAGATTGGTCGAGTATAAACTCAGTTTATTATGGGGTTGGCTTTGCATTCAGGCTGAAGACTTTTGTATAGAAATTTTGTTTACGAATTGCTGGGATTGGGAGATAAGCCAGGCAGTAAATATTGATATTGCATATGTGCGTTTGGTAATTTCAATAAATTAAATTATTTAATCCTTTACTTAGCAAAAATACATCTGTAGATAACCTATTTATGATTATACTATCTATGTATAGATATCTGGTGAGTAATATTTAATACTTACCCATTGTTCTATAACTATTAAGCTTTGAGTATAGTTAATATACTCTTAAAACTATTCTATAATTAGTTTAAGGGTAGATAGTAGATAGCTAGTGGTTATTGTTCAGAACTTAATCAACTTGTACCTAAACTACATGAGGATAACCAGCTCCATTCATTACCCGTATTTTCCCGGAGCAAGGCAAGCACTTTTCTATGGTCTTGTGCAGTTACATATCTTGTACACTTCTTGTGACACGTCATGACACGATATCCTGTACTCCTGTATTTTATGTTCTTGTACTTACTTGTGTCGGGTGGAGAAATACACTTCCTATGTGATCAAACCCTAGTTACTATATTCATGTAGATAGCATAGGCCTCGCATCGTGCACGCGGGCCCTAAGCCGTACCTTATTCATGTACTCCTGTACATGCTCCTGTACTCACCCCAGCCGGTCACATAGGCTAGTTGTATTTCAAACATGGTGCACTTGTCATATCTTGTACTTCAGGTTCATAGTTACATTCTTTTACTTTATTTTCTGTACTTACATTCCTGTACCTTCCTGTTCATTTTATGTATATCATATTTCATGTTTTCCTGTACTCATTTTCATATCATGATGTTCTTGTTCATTACCTAGAACTGTACTTTGCTCTGCTTCTGACTGGATATATTACAGGTGTACTTGCAGGATATTATTCTACCATATGGGCCAGAGCCCGGGACATTAGCTGAGCAGGATGGAGACATGAATTAGCTAAAGGCTTCAGGTTTAGACTGTTTAGCTTTACTTTTAGATATTGTTTTTAGAGTTCATGGTACATTTCATTCCTGTTGACTCTAGTAACATTTATGTTATATGGATTATGGATTATGGTGATTGTTCTAGGAACATTTTTAGATGTTGTGATCGTATACATTTATGGTTATCTGGTTAGATTTTTATAGTTTGGTACAGCTTACTTTGTCGTGTCTAACGACGAAGGCTGGGCGTATCCGACTCGTGTCCGATTATTCGGGAGCGGGTCGTGACATTAACCTATTAACTATTTTCAGGGGTTTAAATTCCTATAGGTTGTGATTCTATTGAACTAACTGGCTCGTGCATTGGTGGCAGGATGAGGGAAAAAATTACCTACGAAGTTGCATGCTGCAACTGCTACTACTGCGTGTTATGCCTCAGTTAAGTGCGCAGATGGCCCTGGGCGGCGCTCCGGCCACCCTATGGTGGCGTTATGACATCGAGGAAGTTCGTCAGGGGTAGGCGAACTCGTGTCGAGGATTTAGGGTTAGGGTTTCCTCTACTCCCCTCCCTTTCTTTCTCGCTAAATATAGGGTCGGGGTCTGCTGTCGGTCCTTTGTTTGTTATCGGGTGGGATTGGGATTTATTATCTCGCGAGATGTTCCACATCTAGCTAGAAATTGCATGTGTGTGTGTGTGTGTGTGTTTTTTTTCCTTCTTTTTTTCTTTTAAAATACTTATATATATATATATGTATGTATTTATGTATATATATATATAAATATATATATATATATATATATATATATATATATATATATATATATATATTAAGAAATACAAGATTTTATTGATCAATAGGAGAGTACCAACTCAGGTTACAGCATTACGATTACAATTGGATAAAAAGGAACGTTTAAAAACTCCTAGCTAATGATTACACTTGAGCGTAGCTTTGCCAACTTATCGCCGGACCTCCCCGATCAGTTGATGTGCATTGTAGCTATAGCCTTCATATCTCCACTTGTTGCATATATATATATATATATATATATATATATGTATTAAGAAATACTAGATTTTATTGATCATTAGGAGAGTACCAACTCAGGTTACAACATAACGATTACAATTGGATCAAAAAGAAATGTTTAAAAACTCCTAGATAATGATTACACTTGAGCGTAGCTTTGCCAACTTGTCGCCGGACCTCCCCGATCAGTTGATGAGCATTGTAGCTATAGCCTTCATATCTCCACTTGTTGCGATTTTTCCATAACACCCACACTTCAACACCTACTATAATCTGTTTCTTGTGTCGGCTCTTCTTCCTCCACCACCCTCGAAGCCTATGAAGAAGAGAGGCGTCTGTACTAGTCACTAGGTAATCACCCTGCATTGTCGCCCAAACCTGTCGAGCTAGATCGCCTTTGTTAAGGATGTGCTCTAAATCCTCTGACGAACTCTCCCCGCAACAGTGACATTTGGATGTCATTTTAAAGCCTAGCTTCATGATATTGTCGTCCGTGGGTAGCTTATTATGGAGTACTCGCCATAAGAGGACTGACCACTTGTTTGGGATACAAGAACCCCAAATGTTGTTGAATGGCAATGTGATCGGCAGCAGTCGTCGAACCATCTCCCAAGAAGATGCGAGAGAGAATCCCCATAAGGCCGAACGACCCCACCGCCACCAATCCGACTCCTTCATGATGTATCTATCCGCCAGATCACGTCCCTGTAAATGTCTTTTCCATACATGGGATGCATTAGAAGTAATACGGGCAGCTGTTGGAGTAACATTGGAGCAGTACTTAGCTTTGAAGAAACTCGCCCACAAACTATTTTGAGTCTTGAACTTCCACCATAACTTAACTGTCATTGCACCCATGACATCTTTTAGCTTCTTAATTCCCAAGCCACCCTCAGCTTTCGTCCTTGCCACCTTATCCCATCCCAACCTAGTTCGTTTGAAGGCCCCCTCTTGTGATCCCCAAAAGAAACTCAAGAAAAGAGACACCATCCTGTTTAGAACTGTACTAGGGGGATTGCAAGCCGCAAGAGTATATAAGGACATAGATGTGAGGACTGATTGTAGAAGAACAAGTTTTCCCCCTGGGGACTAGATCTTATTGTGCCAACCTTCCACCCGGCCCCTGACCTTGCCGAATAGATCTTCATACATGCCTGCATTGCGCTGCCCGGCCATTAGAGGGCATCCCAAGTATGTAAATGGGGGGAAGCCTACCGCGAATCCAGTGTGATTAGCCAATTCAGTCCTCTCTCGGGCGTCCACTTCTTCATGAGATATATAGAGGTCTTAGCCTTATTGATTTTCTGACCGGACGCGAGCTCGTACCTCCTCAACATCTCGATGATCAAGCCTATAGATCTTAAGTCACCTCCTAAAAATAGTAGGATGTCATCAGCATAAGATAGATGAGTGATAGGGAAAAACCTTTCGATGAGACAAAGCAATAAAATCCATCTGTCTTCGGTAATGTCTTCAATTTTCTAGACAATGCCTCCACTGAAAGGATGAATAGAGCATGAGATAACGGATCTCCCTGACGCACACCTCTGAATGCTTGGAAGTATTTGGATGACTCCCTGTTGATCAAAGGAGAGTACCAAACATTTTTGACAAGGTATAGAATCATGTCAATCCATTTGTTGTGAAAACCAAACTGACGAAGAACCTTCAACAGGAACCGCCAATCCAATCTATCATAGGATTTCATCATGTCCAATTTGATTGCGATATTACCCCCCAAAGCTTCTTGTTTATTTTAGCCATCATTTCTTGAGCCAACAAAATGTTATCGACAATTTCTCGACCTTGAACAAACCCACACTGCTCCGGGGATATAATACGGGGAAGTAAAGGAGCAAGGCACCTCGACAAAGTTTTGGAGACAATTTTGTTCATCACTGAGCACAGGCTAATCGGTCTATAATCAGTGAACCCCATCGGCTGCTTGATCTTAGGAATCAGGATTAGGGTCGTGTTAGTGATTGATCTAGGTAATGAGAAACCACCAAAGAAAAGGCTCACTGCCTCTCGAATGTCCTCACCAATTATATGCCAAGTCGAGAGAAAGAAAGAACAAGTGAACCCATCAGGGCCTGAAGTGCTGTGTTTATCCATGCTCTTCAAAGCTGTAAGGATTTCCTCCCGAGTAGGCTCAGCTATCAGTTGAGCATTCTCCTCCTCTGATATGAGATCCGGGACACGATCAAGGAGTTCAGCATCGTCGACAATCTCCCCTCGCTCGTACAACTTGGAGAAAAAATATATTGCATATGCCTTAATATTCTGACTGTCACAAAGAGTATTGCCATCCTCCTTCTGTATCGCATGAATGCGAAGATTCTTCTTCCTGTTTGAAACACAACCATGGAAATATGCAGTATTTTTGTCTCCTTGGAGGTCCCATTTCATCCTGGCCTTTTGTTTTCAACAGGCCTCTTCTATAGACACCATTTGCTTCAAATTCGCCGTCACCTTAGAGAGATTATCTCGACTTGCTTGCGAGTACTCTTGTTCATGGCGACACTCAGTCGCAAGAACCTGATCTTCAGCCTCCTTAACTGTCTGTAATATATCACCATAGGCACGACGACTCCATGCCGATAAGGTTTTTCTGCAAGCGTCTAATCAGAGTGAAACCCTTGTCAAAGTATTCTTGTGATCAACGGATAGCCAAGCCACGTGAAGGAGCTGCTGATAGTCGACGTGCTGCACCCAAAAATCTAAAAAAACCAAATTGTTTCTTACCTGCAGCAGCCTTACCCTTGAAATGCACCAAGATAAGAGAGTGGTCAGACTCCATTTTGTTTAGGTGCTCGACAACCGAGAATGGAACAAAGGATGACACCTCCTTGTCTATGAGAACACGATCCAATCGTGAGCCAATACGGTCTTCTTTCGATTTGATCCATGTGAAACATCTACCCGAATATGAAAGCTCATCCAATCCTGCTTGCAGCAAGAAGTTTGAAAACTCCTGCATGGAGGCTTGGTTAGCAGGCAACCCACCAAACTTCTCGTCAGACCGAAGGACCATATTAAAGTCCCCTCCGACCACCCAAGGATACCTATAAATGGCTTGGATGTGCAGAAGATGATCCCAGAGTTAACGTCTACCCTTCTTTGTGTTGTCGCCATGAACGATGGAGAACAACGACATAGTAGGGAGCATGCCATGATTAACAATGATTGTCAGGACTTGCTTACAAGAGTCAATATGAGAGATAGTGAAATCCGATTTAGCCATGAGCCAGATATTACATCTATCATTGGACAAAGAACTGGAGAACCCTAGCTTGAGTTGGAAGTGGACGAGCTGCCCCTTATCTACTTTAGGTTCAATGATAGCCACGAATTTTACTTTGTGAACTCTCACCAGAGTCTTTATTCTTTTAAAAGTTATTTGGTCGGTGATCCCACGAACATTCCATATTAGGAAGTTAAACATTAATGGAGTGTGTCGAGGTACCAGTGGAAGTAGGGTTTGTAGAAGCTCGGGTGCGTCTATCTGTTGGTTCTGGGGTTTTTTTGCTCTTCTTTTGCTTTGCTTTCGCTGCTGTAGTGGTTGGCTGCGGAGTCTCCATGACATCTCTCTGTTCTTGCCGTTGTTCAGCATCACTTCACGTTCGACTTCATCAGCCCAATTGGCGACGTGCGGGGGAAGTTCTCCTTCCTCTATCTTCTCTGTGTCAGTGCCTACCGCAAGGTCCTCTCCTAACACTTTATTATTGTCGACCTTTTTTTCCTGCACCTGTGGGTCTGTCCCTTTTTTACTCTCAAATTGAACATGTTTGCGACCCAACGATCTTTCCCCAACCTCTAACTCGTGACCCTGAGGCCTTACGCCATGCTCCATCATGTCTTGTGCTGCAGTCCCATCTTCTTTCGCATTGTTGGCTGAAAAGATTGGCTGGGTCTCTCGATCACGGGGGTGAGAGCCTTGATAATTAGTCGGCACCACGTGGGCTTGATCTGTTGGAGGAGTAGCAGTAATGGGGGTTGGGGCTCCTCATTAATGCAAACTGAGCTCTTCTTATTCCTAGGGAGAATCTGGATGTACTCTTGCCTTGTCGCCTGTCGCTGCGTGTCACCACCTACTTGTTCGTTGTCTTTAGGTGGCTCCTCATGAGCAATAATTTTCCCTTTATTTTTCAGTTTACAATCCTCCTGTAGTTGTCCCTGATGATGGCAGTGTGAATAGTATAGCAGCATTTACTCATAGTTGACGTATTGCCAAAAGCTCCTTCCTCGAGGTAGGGAAATACAGATTCGTTTTTGGATGGGTTTGGCTGCGTCGACTTCAAAGAAGACTAGGGCCATACTGGGTCGAGATAGCTCCTCGATAGCCTTATCAATATTGAGAGGCTTTCCTATAGCAGATGTAATAGCGAAGAGAGCCTCCTTCCCGTAGAGATGATGCGAAAGATCTGGGAGGGTAACCCATACAGGCATGATCGAGGATTCAATCAAAGAAGAGAAATCTACATCCCATTTGAATATATGCATAGGAGCGCGAGCAATGAACTACGTGTCCTTGGAACGTAGTCGTAGGTGGTCTGCCTCAGACGGCCGGATCAAAACATGTTTGCGATCAATGACTCCAGCTTTTATAGAACCCTGAAATTTGAATCCTGAAAGAGCCTTGCGGATCACTTCGATCAGAGGTTTACTGTGAGTAAACGTACCGATCATAGCATATCGTAGGGGTGTTGCGAGGGCATCCTTTTCTTCTTCGGATAAGGAGAATGTGGGGGGCTCCTTTAAAGGAGGAAACAAGTCTATCGGCCAGGCATGGGGTAGCCTCCACCCGACCCCCGAGAGCTTCGAAAAAAGACTGCCATTACAGGAGGCCCCGGCCCGGCCATGGTCTCATAGATCTCCTCGCGGTGCTCTAGGGCACCGAAGCGATCATCTATCTTGTGCGTGTATATATATATGTATGTATATAAGTGTTGGCCCATTGGTCATATGGTCAAACTGATTTTAATAATTGATCAAACTCTGTCTCAATATATGGAACTAGTCAGGATATCTCGGACTCTTGGACATGATCAAGAACAACTATCTACACAGTTCAAGACCGAAGTGCTGTTTGCCTGTTCGAGTTTGTATTTCTTTAAGCAATGTATTTTTTATTTTATTTGAGTCTAGGAATACTTTGTACACCAAGTCATACTGGCAAATAGGCTATTCCAAAATAATTTCAAAAAGTTTTTAAAATGTCCTTAGTTTTAAAAAACATTCGTATTTACAAAAACTCCAAAAAGGTTTTCAAAATTCCTCAAAAACTAATTTAAAACCATAACCTAACCCTGACGGAACTCGGCCAGAGTTTGGCCAGAGTTCGGCTAGTGGCCTTTTTGTTTTTGAATTCCTTGGTACTTGGTCCTCCTGCAGTTGCGGATTTGACCGAGATTTTTTCATCGAGTTTTGCCCAAATTCTACCAGAATTCTGCCAGAATTCTGTCTTTGGAACTCCTATAAATAGAGAAGGATTTTGATCCTTTTAACTCACTCATTCACTTTCAATCTTCTCTCTACTTAAAGCTTTCAATCTTCCAAAGTGTTTTTCTCGAGCTTTAATTTTCAGATCCCAAGCCAGTTACAATCCTCTAGTCGATTTGTCAGTGCGGTACGGTCTAGAAGTTTCTGAGTGGTTGTAATCAGAAGGCTTGATAGAAGAGTACCTCTTCACAATTGAAGTTGGACGAGTTCTTCGTATCAAAGCTCGTGTTGTAGAAGTTGCAAGGACTTCGTAAGAAAACTTACGATTTTGCCAATAGTGGATTCAACTGGTAGCAAGAGTTCTACCGACTGGACTAGTCCTTAACAGAGGAAAACCAGTATACATCGTTGTCTTTGCGTTTGTTTTCTTATCTCTGCCTTTACTTTATTTAGTTGTGATTATTATTTTATGATCTTGCTGCTAATAATTTTTAATTAGCATTATTCCGCTGCCAACTTTATTCACCCCCCTCTAGAGTATTTTGCTTTACGATTTCGTTCCTACAATTGGTATCAGAGCAGGTTCTGCAACTGGAGGTAATATTTTCTGATCCCAATTGTTCCTATAATTGGTATCAGAGCGGGTTTTACAGGTAAAGCAAGGTAACATTACAATTATTTATTCATTTAACTATTTGTTATATATATCACAGCACAACACATGGCAACTGTGAAATTCACAAGTGAAGGCCAGGCCACAAACAGACCTCCACTGTTTGATGGTACGAACTATATCTATTGGAAAACACGGATGAGTTTCTTCTTGAAATCACTTGACTTTGATTTATGGTCTATTGTTATTGATGGCTATCAAAAGCCACCTCGTATAAATGTTGATGGAGTTTTAATTGAAAAACCCCATAACAGATATACAGAGGAAGAAAAAAAAAATGCCAGCCTTGATGCACGTGCTATTAACGCTTTATTTTGTGCTTTAGACAGAACTGAATTTAACAGGGTGTCTATCTGCACAACTGCTAATGAAGTGTGGAAGCTTCTTGAAGTCACACATGAAGGCACGACTCAAGTCAAAGAATCAAAGGTCAGCAGACTTACTCAAGAGAATGAGGTGTTCAAGATGAAGCCCAACGAAACAGTTACTCAGATGTTTGAAAGATTTTTGGATATTGTAAATCCTTTGTCCTCTCTAGCCAAAGATTACAGTAACCATGAAAAGATTCGTAAACTCCTGCGAGCACTTACCAAGAACTGGATTCCAAAGGCTACTGCAATCATTGAAGGGAACGACCTCACAACTATGTCCCTCGAAGTACTCATGGGTAAGCTACTCACTCATGAACTGGAGCTACAAGATTTTGAAGAGCCTGCACCAAAGGAGAAGACGATCGCTTTCAAGGCTCAGCACAGAAAAGCTGTTGAAGGTGATTTAGACAGCAGTGAATCTGATGCTGAAGATCAGGCACTCCTAGCAAGAAAATTCAAAAGATTCATGAGATATGAGAAGAAAGCCAAAGAAAACAATAGCAGCAACAACTGGTATCAAGATGATGTTGTCTGCTATGGCTGCAAGAAGAAGGGACATATAAAGAAGGATTGTCCTACTAACTCATCATCAAGCAAGAAGAGCAACAGGTATAAAAAAAGGAACCTGAAGAGATCAACATCACGGAAGTATGCCAACACCAGCATATGGCATAAAAGTGAAGCCAGCGACTCAGAAGACGATCAATCAGAAGACGCTGCAAATGTATGCTTTATAGCATCTGATCAGGTACTCTCTGAACCTGTAGTTGATACATATGATGACTTCACCTTTGAGCAATTAGGAGATTCCTTCAGTGAAATGATAAGTGATTACAGGAAACTGCGTAGCAAATATCAGACCTCTAAGAAGGTACTCAAAGAGTACAAAGGTGAAATAGGAAGACTTACCGACCAACTAGCTGAGGTTAGAAATAATGTTAGTGAGTCTGGTGAGCTTTCATCTGTCAAGCTCTTATTACATGAGACTACCAAGTCATCTGAAGAGAAAGACAAGGTTATTGACCAACTGAAAGAAGAACTTTCTAAAGAGAAGAAAAGTCTTCAATGTGCACAAGTCAGAATGGAAGCACTCACTTCTGATATACTAAGTTGTATGACACTTCCAAAAGATTGGAAATTAGGTTAGGAAAATAGCCTAAGGATGCTGCTTCCTACCCTAACACGTGTCACTTACCGAATAATCGGAATATTCCCAAACCAAACACTGTCAGACCTAACCCTATCAAACCTTTACCCCAAAAGGTTAAGCCCAAACAGGATTATAGGTATGCTTTCTTCTATACTAGAAAACCTAAACCTACCAACCATGTACATCACTCAGCTTTCAACACTCAACATGCACAATGTCATTATTGTGGCCACATTGGTCATATTTCTCCTACATGTAGAATCAGAAAGCTCGTTGAGTTAAATATTTATGCATGGATACCAAAAGCTAACATTTCAGGACCCTACAAGAAATGGGTACCAAAAGTTTCATCTGCAAATTGTTTTGTAGGTGGAACACCTTTCACATACTAAAAGTAAATGGATTCTCGACAGCGGTTGTTCACGGCATATGACCGGTGACGCTACACTATTTGCAACACTGTCGAAGAAAAAGAAGGAAGGTTATGTCTCCTTCGGTAACAACTTGAAAGGGTATATCATTGGTATCGGTGATGTTGGTAAGTCTCCCTATCCTGTGATTAAGGATGTCTGTCTGGTTACCAAGTTGAAACATAATCTACTCAGCATAAGTCATCCAGCTGATCATGGTTATGGCATCAAATTTGGCAAAGACAAATGTACTATAGTTGATAGCTCAACTGGTAGTACTATCTTTGAAGGTATCAGGGAAGACAACATATATATTTTCTATTTGTTGGAAGAAACTAATATTTCAGGTAGATGCTTAATGGCTAAAAGTGATGAGAGTCATCTGTGGCATATGAGACTCGGTCATGCAAATATGGACGCAATCTCAAGATTATCCACAAAGAAGCTAGTACATGGTTTACCGGACATAACATTCAAGAAAGATTCGGTATGCAGCAAATGTGAAAATAACAAAGCTACCAGATCCACATTCAAGTCAGTAAACGCAGTATGTACTACTCGACCTCTACAATTGCTACATATGGACTTATTTGGTCCTAGCAGAGTTGCTAGCCTTGGAGGTAAGCTATATGCTTTTGTAATTGTAGATGATTACTCTAGATACACGTGGGTATACTTCTTGACACGCAAGAATGATGCATTACCCGAATTTGTTGCCTTTTGCAAGAAAGTACAGAATGAAAAAGGTTACATGATCACTCGTATTAGAAGCGATCATGGTGGCAAATTCGAGAATGCAGAGTTTGAGCAATTTTGTGACACACACGATTTTGTACACGAGTTCTCCTGCTCTAGGACTCCACAACAAAATGGAGTTGTGGAACGTAAGAACAGAACTCTATCCGAAATGGCCAGAGTAATGTTAAACCAGTTTAGTCTACCCAAATATTTTTGGGCTGAAGCTGTCAATACAGCTTGTTTTGTTCTCAATAGAGTTCTAATTTGACCCAAATCGAAGAAGACTACATTTGAGTTATGGTTTGATAGAATTCCATCAGTTTCATATTTTAGAATATTTGGTTGTAAATGTATTATTCTTAATACAAAAGATAATTTGGGAAAGTTTGACGAAAAGGCCGATGAAGGTATATTTTTAGGTTATGCGGCCAAGAGCAAAGGATACAGAGTCTTCAACAAACGAACTATGATCATCGAAGAATCAATCAACGTCACCTTTGATGAATTGAATCAAATGACTATCGATGACAATGATGAAGATCTAACTGTACCAAGCTCAACACCAGCTGATTCTCAACCAAGCTCAGCACTAGCTGATCCTCCTAGAGAAGATCCAGGAACCAGCTACCTTCAGAGTCTGCCAAAAAGATAAAAATTTACGACTGATCATCCAAAGGATTTGGTAATTGGTGATATTACCAAAGTTGTAAGTACTCGTACATCCAGTAGAGATATTGTTTCTAGTATTGCATTCATTTCACAGCTAGAACCCAAAACCATTGATGAAGCATGTAGTGATAATTTTTGGATATATGCTACGCAAGAGGAATTAAACCAATTTGAACGGAATCAAGTTTGGGAACTTGTTCCCAAGCCTATTGATCATCCGGTCATTGGCACCTGTTGGATATTCCGAAATAAACTGAACGAGAATGGTTTAATGACTCGTAATAAGGCTCGACTCGTAGCTCAAGGATATAATCAGGAAGAAGGTATCGACTACGATGAGACTTATGCCCCAGTTACGAGATTAGAATCCATTCGCATGTTATGTGCATTTGCATGTTTTCATAATTTTAAATTATTTCAAATGGATGTCAAGAGTGCATTTTTAAATAGTTTTATAAAAGAAGAAGTTTTTGTAGCACAACCTCTAGGTTTCACAGATTTTAAAAACCCTGATCATGTTTTCAAGTTGAAGAAAGCTTTCTACGGTTTAAAACAAGCCCCTCGTGCTTGGTATGATCGTCTAAGCTCTTTTCTACTTGACAATGGTTTTTCAAAAGGCAAGGTTGACACTACACTTTTTATTAAGTCTTTTAATGGCAAGCTTTTCTTAATTCAAGTCTATGTTGATGATATTATATTTGGATCTACTGATGAATCTTTTTATCAAGAATTCTCTAAGTGTATGCAGAATGAGTTTGAGATGAGCATGATAGAAGAGCTAAAATTCTTTCTCGAACTGTAAATCAAACAAACTGACAATGGGACATTCATAAATCAAGCCATGTACACAAAAGATTTGCTAAAGAAGTTTGATCTGGATAATGTCAAACCTATTGGCACTCCGATGGCAACTTCAACAAAGCTTGATATTGATGAACAAGGCAAGCCGGTCGACACACGTAAGTATCGAGGTATGATCGATAGTTTACTTTATTTAACTGCAAGTCGTCCAGATATTATGTTTAGTGTTTGCTTGTGTACACGTTTTCAAGCTAATCCAAAGGAATCACATCTGTGCGTAGTTAAGTGTATCTTTCGATACCTTAAGGGTACTTCTTCTGTTGGCTTATGGTATCCCAAAACTAAGTCCTTTGACCTTATTGGTTACTCGGATGCAGATTTTGTTGGATGTAAAGTTGATAGAAAAAGTACCAGCAGCACATGTCAATTCTTAGGCAAAGTTTTAGTCTCATGGTTTAGTAAAAAGCAAAATTCTGTAGCCCTATCAACAACAGAGGCTGAGTATATCGCCGTAGGACGTTATTGTGCTCAGATTTTGCGGATGAAACAAACCTTAGAAGACTATGATTTATTTTACAGACACATTTCTATTTTCTGTGACAACACGAGCACAATTAATTTGACTAAGAATCCAGTATGTCACTCTCGTACTAAGAATATCGAGATTTGACATCATTTTCTTAGAGATCCTCATTAAAATGGAGATATTGACCTTGTGTACATAGATACTAAGAATCAATTAGCTGACATCTTCACAAAACCTCTAGCAGAAGATCGTTTCAATTATTTACGTCGAGAATTAGAAATTTTGGACGTCAATAATGTTAATTAATTTTGTTTTATGATTTTATTTCAATACGCAAAAACTGTGTTAGAGACAAGCCAATAAAGAGTCTGTCTGTCACCAAAACTACGGTTGAAACGAAGCGGTACTTAAGAGTTCTCCGCTAAACCTCTGTCAGCTGGGACAGTACTCCTACAGCTAATCTGAGACAGTCACTGTGTAACGATATTTAATCTATAAAATAACATTAATTATATTAATTGAATGTTAAAATTACTAATCTTTGAATTAAATCTTTGAAATGAGTCAATGAAAAAGAAAGTGTTCCAAACCAACGCCAGGCGAATTCAGCCAGAATTCGGACCGAATTCGACCCGAGTTCGGTTAGTGGTATTTGGTTATATAACCGGAACCTGGGAGCCTTTCTTCTTCATTGCTTCTAAACACCACCATCACAGCAACAACAGCCGTGCGAGAGCCCTCATACCCTAGTTCTTCACCACTCCGTTTTTTCCAATCTACGTGGTAAAATCCATCCAAATTTTAGATTCGTGCGGAGATCGTTGTCCTCTACAACATACTTGAATCTCGGGAGGTATAACTCCGTATTTCTCCTCCTTTCAATTTTATGCATATTTACTTTTATTGTACAATGCCGCCTAAGGGATTTAACCCCTTCAAGAGGAAGAAGACGACCAATCCTAGTGAGAAAGGATCATCTTCGAATCCACCCACGGATTCCCTCTTTTTGCCAGTTCAATCGAGCGATGGCGCGTTCAATGGATTTTATTTTCAAACCCAAGATCAAGCCCTTCTGTGGTATTGAGACTTTTCCATGAGATCCATATGCACAGGCGTTCCTATCAAATGGACTGTGTTTCCAGAACACCGCCCTTATTTTGAGGCATTAGGGTTACAATACGTTGTTAAACTTTGTTTCCCGGTAGCTACTAATGCCATTAGACTTTTCTACTGCAATATCATATTAAACACGTTTGACGTAAGTACTCGTGTTGGCGGACTAGACATCAAGTTCAATGATGTCCTCTTAGCAAAAATCCTTGGTCTGTCTAACGAAGGTGCACCGCTTGTTGATATCACTGAATTTGATTTCCCCGACGGCACGACACTTGCTAGTTTCAAAGCTGAACTCTGTGCACCTGATCGAGTTCGCTCTGGAAAGTTAAAGGCAAACAACTTGAACTTGTTTAATTATGAATTGCATCGCATCATCTACTCCACTCTCCTTCCGAAGTCTACTTCAAAGGATGATGTCACATCACTTGATGTCACTACCACTTTTCTAGCTTGAGGGTATTTTGGTCATTTTGGTCATTTTTGAAAATTTGTAAATTAATTGGAATTATTATTAATTATTTGGGTTTAATATATTTAATATGATTTTTAGTGATTTTTGGTGATTTTTAGTAGAATTGATTTTGACCCTATAGAGACTTTGACTTAAGTTGACCTTGTAGACTAACCTAGTGGCTAACCTAGGTCTTGACTAAGAGATTAGGATTTGAGAACCTAGGTTGACTTAAGTTCATGAGGATGAACTCATTTGGATTAATTTGGTGAAATTAGGTGTTAGTTTGATATGGAAATGGCTTGTGAAGTCACAAGTCATTTTATGACTAGTAGGCTTAATGGCCCATAGCCCACACCCATTGAACCAAGCCCTAACCCTAGAAATTCTGAATAGCCTCTTTGGTCAGCCCCTCCCCTATTTATATGCTCTTAAAACTAGGGTTGCCTCTTTAGGAAACTTGCCATTTAGAAGAGGTGAGTCCCCAACTTTGTAAATCCTTAGAAAATCCATTTCTTCTCCAAATTTCTTCAAATAAATTGCAATAGGACCTAAATCCTGTATTCTTGCTGTTGGTAATAAGTTTTGACAGGAAGGGAATAATTTGGAAAGCTTTTGAGGTGTTTGACCATCAAGAGGAGCCCCTCTTTGTGAAGCTTTGTGAAGCTTGTGATACTCTTAGGTAAATCCTTTTCCCCACCATTTAATCCTGTTATTTTTGCATCATTTAGAAGCCCTATACCTAGCCTAACTATAGGAATAGGAATTCCTAAATTTTCGTGTCATTTCGTGTCCATTCTGGACACGTATCAGTGCATGTTACTAAGTGTTTGATGAAATGCCCCAATGGGCATTTCGTGTAATTTTTGGAATTGTATTTGAATAGGAAATTAGATCTATGTGTCGCTTATGCATTTCTGTAGTTTTCGTGTCATCTTAGTGTCGTGTCGAGTCCCCACGGACACACGAACACACTGTCGCGCACGCGCGTGCACGGGCACTGTTTATGCCCTGCTGCACGGGTGCTATTACGACGCGGACACGACACGTCGATACGTGGGATTCGACACACGTGCTGTGTCCACGACTGACACGGGGTCCCCCAAGTGGCACGACCCCTCGTGTCGTGTCGGACACGCATTTGCGTGTGCACGTGCTATGCACTGTGTGCGTGTAACAGTGTACGTTTTGTTCCCTATTTTATTTCATTTTAATTAGTTTTAATTCATGTTTTAGTTGATAAATTGTTCCTAATTATGCTATATAATCTATGCTAGCTTAGGTTTTCACAATGGAATAAGTTTTGATGGAATAATTGGATTCGAATGGGGTTGAACTGCATTTTCTGATACTTGACTGATACTGTGGGTTCCAGTTTTCCAAACCCTTCAAATTCCCTGTTTAAGTTATGTTGTTCACTGAATTTTGATCCTACATGTTACATATTATATTAGCTAAGTAATTTTCACACGAGCTTTGGATTGTATGTGGGATTAGGGGATATTGGTTGTGAGTTGATTTCCAGTTTCAACATGAACCTGTGAATGAAGTTTAAATACCTGAGACATTATTTTTCCTTCCTAATGAACTGTTGATTCCAATTCATTTTTTTCACTGTTAACTATGAATGAGATTTGTGGGTTCTTCCAGTATCAAAAACCTGGGAAGGGTTGGTGTTCCCAGTTTTCAAAACCTGGGATTTATCTCCTTAAAACCTGAGAATGTACAAACTGTTTTCTTTCCATGTGACCTGAACTGAAATTATTTTTCTGAAAATTGAGTTTAGTTAAACCCTTTGATTGAAGTTGTAAACTGCAATGCTATTCAAGTATACACTGAATTATGTAAGTTGGATTGGTATTTTGATTTCTGAACTAGATTGAAAACCTGAGAATGAAATGTTCATTCTTGATTTGATTACTTCCCAGTCTTTTTCTTCTTCCCTGTAAACTGTGGTGATTCACTGTTAAGACAAAACCTGGAATTAGTGATGTTCAGCCCTTTCATTGGATTCATAACCTGAGTTCACTGCTATGTAAAACCTGAGATTCAAATCCTGTGAATGTATTTTACTTTGGACTGTTGGGGTTTAAATCTGATATCAGTCCCAGTATTGGGACTGTTGGGTACTGCCTGTTTGTGCATTGACTTCCCTTTCTTTGTAATGAATGAACTCAAGAATGGTTTTGTAAAGAAACTGAGATTGTTCCCAGTTCCAATTAACCTGAGCATTATGGATTTTAGTCACATTATAAGTTTAAATGTTCTTCCTTTTAACTGTTTTGAGGACTGAGATTTAGTTTTAGAAATCTGAAATGTTTGATGTATTAGAAACTGAGATTTGATTCATGTTCACTGTTACCTATGTCTGTTTCTCACTGTTTTTACAGTCACCACACACACACCTAGGTACACCCTATTCACACACATACATGTCATCCTCACACCCTCACTCTTTAGACTCACACACACATTAGCACATATGTATGCACTGTTTCAGATTTCACAAACACCCACCACTGCCACTGTTTCATTTCCCTGTGTCCTATTACTTTGTGTTGCACTGTTAACTGATTTCAGGATAGTTACTCACTGATTTTTCCCTATTGACACCCTCTAGCCTAACACTCTACACACACACACACACACACACACATACACTAGTATGTTGTTCCTTCTCTTCCATATGTATATGTATTATAGTTTGAGTTTGTTATACATATAGGATTCCTATATATGAATGTGTATATATATAATATATATGCCTTGTGATGTATTAGTTCCTATACATATATATATCAGTTATATATATGATGTGTGTGTATATATATATATATATATATATATTGTGTAGTAGGATGTGTCATGATATGTAGGGTATTAGTGATAGGTTATGACATATGGGTTGTCATGTCTTGATATATGGGTTAATGTATTATAGATTATAACATAGGGCATGGGTGTATTGGTATAGTGACTATAGGATGGGTGTTTTCTTAGTAGACTATTAGACATAGTCTTGTGGTTGTGTTATAGGCATGTTTAGGCATGGTATGCTTAGGAAAAACCTAGAGTAGACTTGTTATAACTTAGAATAACTTGCTAGACCTATATTAGACTAGTTTTCTATATTAGACTTGGTTGACCTAGTTTGACTCTAGGGTTGACCAGAGTTGACCAAGAGTTGACTTTGGTCGAGATTGACCTAGTTTTATGTAGAATGCATTAATTTGCATTGTATTATCATTCTGGACTTGTTGTGACTCGTACTGTTCTAAATAGGAGCCAGACACCACTCCTCGGACAGTACTTTCATCTCGGACTTTCAGATAGCAGGCGAGTACATTCTCTGATCTTTTTATACCTGTCTGGATATATTCATGCTCTAGATTACTCAACATGATGTTGATACGTATCTTCACGGATTAGTACTATATGGATCCCTTCCTGAGATGTTATCCCTCTACGGGTGCATCGGGTATTACATGTTCATGTACTTTATCATGTGCATCACGTACTCCTTGTACTCGTACTAGTTCATGTTTTTACATGTTCTCATGTGCTTCATGTGCTTCATGTGCTTATCATGTGCTCATGTACTACTCATCTCATGAGTTCACGTATCTTAGCTGTATTCATGTGCTTATGACATAACTTGAACGGATCCTTGTGTATTGATTGGGGCGGGGTGAGTAGAATTGGTTATGTGGACACAATCCCCAGTAGGTATTCATGTGCTCCTTATTTGTATTCATGTGCCCCTAAGCCGTTTATATAACCATATTGTACTCTAAATTACGTAGTCACTTACAGTCTTTACTATCATGTATCTATTTCCAGTTACAAATATCTCATGTTTTACTTGTACTTCCATTCAGCACTTCCTGTATTTTACTCTATTGCAATGATTATACTCCTAACCTGATATGAACTGTTGAGAGATATATGCTCGTTCCCGTCCTGACTGGACCTGTTGAAATATTACAGAGGACGAGGCTGAGGCGTTCGGCCCTACTTACTACGGTGCCACACTAGATGAGTGCCCGGATTTGGACCAGCAGTAGGATCCATTAGCTGTAGACGACACTCCATTAGTTTAGGATTGTCATACTTTTTTGGGATAATTGTACTAGACTTTGAGATATTCTGAGATGTATTTATTTTAGACACTTAGAACTCTTGGATTGTATCTCTATGATTCTCTGTTCTGGATATTATTATCTTTCATTATCTATCTATCTTACTTGTTCTACCTTAGCTGTGGTTGAGTTATATTTCTGTTATATCACCCCCATTCGGGGAGTATAACTATTATTACCTTCAATTGTTAGATGTTGTGACCTAGGACAGCGTTCTACCGCCGACACTGCGGCGTAGGCTGGACGTACCCACGTCTCGTGTCCTTACTCTAGGGTGCGGGTCGTGACACTTGAACTATCTGCTATGTATCACATTCTTAAGGGGATTCCTTTTTCTGCCCCTAAGACTATTATCCAGATGATGGGACGTTGTCGTGCAAGAGATAGAAATCTCTCTTATGCGATGATTCTCCCACGCATCTTCCAGCGTTTTGATATTGATTTGTCAACTTGTACTCAAGACCCTGAGCCCAAGTTTCTTAAGCTATCTCGTCGTAGTATGACTGCTGTTGCTCCTCCTACTGCTCCTCCTACTTCTCTACCTCCTCCACCTACTCAGCAGTATGCCATGACCTTTGAAGGCATACACCAGCATCTTTTTGATTTGCACGTCTCGATGACGGATATGGCCCGCGAATGTGAGTTCTGTGATGTCACTCGTTATCAGACGATAGCAAATTCTCTTGCTGATCTTCGATTTGTTCAGACTGGACATTCTGTCGGTTCTATTCCTAAAGATCCAGCCTTCTCTGGTTACCACTATGAGGATGAGGCTGTTTATGCCTATGTTTCTGACCGTGCTCCTCCTCGAGACTATGTCGGTGAGTTTTACACAGACGCTGGTACTTCTGGAGCTGGTCCCTCTGGACATGCCGGTCATGCTGCTGCTGCTGATGATGATGATGAGGAGGAGGAGGAGGAGGAGGAGGAGATGTGATATATTAGCTGATTTTTGAGACTTAGATATTGTCTACTGTACACTTGGAAATGCTCCGACATTCCAAGTTTCTGTCTTTCTATCTTTTTATTATCAAACTTGTACTGGATATTTATTGATGTCTTTTGAACATCATTTTATCTTTATAGGATTCGTAGTTTATCTTTCACATCAGTTTATTTATTTAATTATAGCATATTTATCTGCTTCTATATTATAAACTGCCTGTGAATTAATTCTCTGTTATATTATAAACTGCATGAGACATTATTTTTTTTGTGTTTCTTCACTGTTTGTTTATTATGCATTGATTGCGGGGGAGCTTTCTCTTTTGCAATTATTTTGCTAAGTGACAACGGGAGAAAAAATAGGATCTAACATTTTGTTTTTGAGAATAATACAGGGATTGAACAATGTTAAACTATTTTTGGTATCTTACTCAAAAGCTGTTATATCATTCATAGTTTGTCAATTATCAAAATGGGGGAGATTGTTGGCCCATTGGTCATATGGTCAAACTAATTTTAATAATTGATCAAACTCTGTCTCGATATATGGAACTAGTCAGGATATCTCGGACTCTTGGACATAATCAAGAACAACTATCTACACAGTTCAAGACCTAAGCGTTGTTTGCCTGTTCGAGTCTGTATTTCTTTGAGCAATGTATTTTTTATTTTATTTGAGTCTAGGAATACTTTTTACACCAAGTCGTACTGGCAAATAGGCTATTCCAAAATAATTTCAAAATATTTTTAAAATGTCCTTAGTTTTGAAAAACATTCGTATTTACAAAAACTCCAAAAAGGTTTTCAAAATTCCTCAAAAACTAATTTTAAAACCATAACCTAACCCTGACAGAACTCGGCCAGAGTTCAGCCAGAGTTCGGCCAGAGTTCGGTTAGTGGCCGTTTTGTTTTTGAATTCCTTGGAACTTGGTCCTCCTGCAGTTGCGGATTTGACCGAGATTTTCTCATCGAGTTCTGTCCGAATTCTGCCCGAATTCTGTCGGAATTCTGTCTTTGGAATTCCTATAACTAGAGAAGGATTTTGATCATTTTAACTCACTCATTCACTTTCAATCTTCTCTCTACTTAAAGCTTTCAGTCTTCCAAAGAGTTTTTTCTCGAGCTTTAATTTTCAGATCCCAAGCCAGTTACAATCCTCTAGTCGATTTGCCAGTGCGTTGCGGTCTAGAAGTTTCTGAGTGATTGTAATCAGAAGGCTTGATAGAAGAATACCTCTTCACAATTGAAGTTGGACGAGTTCTTCGTATCAAAGCTCGCGTTGTAGAAGTTGCAAGGACTTCGTAAGAAAACTTGCGATTGTGCCAATAATGGATTCAACTGGTAGCAAGAGTTCTACCGACTGGACTAGTCCTCAACAGAGGGAAACCAGTATACATCGCTGTTTTTGGGTTTGCTTTCTTATCTCTGCCTTTATATTATTTAGTTGTGATTATTATTCTGTGATCTTGCTGCTAACAATTTTTAATTAGCATTATTCCACTGCCAACTCTATTCACCCCCCCTCTAGGGTATTCTGCTTTACGATTTTGTTCCTACAGTAAGTACATATATATATATATATTTATATATATATATAATATTACCTGACAATCAAAATAAAATCAAAAAATACTTAACCCTATTGTAGGATATTTGACCTATATAAATGTACATATATATATATATATATATATATATATATATATATATATATATATATATATATATGGAAACGGATCAAAGGCCCCGCCGGCGGAGCCCCGTCGAAGCCCCGCCCCCCCCCCCTGCACCATCGGATCGCGCGGGGCCCGCGTGGGGCCCGCCCCCTCCCGCGCGATCCAACGGCTAAGGGAGGGCGGGGCTTCGGCGGGGCTCCGCGGACGGGGCTTCGGCGGGGCTCCGCGGACGGGGCTCCCGATCCGCTCCCTATATATATATATATATATATATATATATATATATATATATATATATATATATAAAAATGTAAATGTAAATGTACATATATATATATATATTTATATATATATATATATATATATATATATTTTATATATATAAATGCAAATATATATATATATATATATATATATTTTTTTTTTATATAAATGCAAATATATATATATATATATATATATATATATATATATATATATATATATATATATATATATATATATATATATATTTGCATTTATATATATATATATATATATATATATATATATATATATATATATATATATATATATATATATATATATATATTTAAGGAATCCGAACTTTATTGAATGAAAAGCGCAAAATGCCGAAGCCAATACAAGAAGCGCGCCGCCCGCAGGGCACGTCCCAAAACAAAGAAAGAAATTCAAAGTGTAGCCCATAAAACGGTCACAGGACCGAGCATCAGAAAGATAGGCGGCTAAAGCTAGCCCCTGAGGAAAAGTTTCCCCGGCTCATCGGACGTACGGGAACAACAAGGCAGTTGCTGATCAGGTCAGTCCAGGGCTTTCCAAAACTGGTTCGATGTGTGAGTGCACAGCCTCTTTCTTTTGAAGATTTATCGGACAACCTCTCTGTACAATAAAGGAGGCGGGAGCTGGCGTCCCTCGAATCTGTATTTGTTTCTGTTTTTCCATAAAACCCAAAAAGCGCCGGCAGCGACGATCTGGTGCCCGTGTGACTTGTTCCAGCTGGCTAAGAGATCGTTGATGCCCCCGACAGTGGGGACTATGTTACACCTGAATTGAAGTTGCGACCAAATGCCGGAGGCAGATTCGCCGCAACGAAGGACGTGATCGACGGATTCAGTTTGGTGATCTATGCAGCAGTGGCATCTGGACGCCAGACTGTAGCCGAAGGCTCTAACGGCGTCGTCTGTTGGAAGTTTCTGACGTACGGCACGCCAGAGGAGGATAGACCATTTAGCTGGAATACATATGTTCCAAAACTTGTCGGAAGGGGACGTCGAAGCCTGGATATCTCTGGTGATGGCTCTGGCAGAAGCGAGGGTGAAGAGTCCGCAGGGGTTGGGGGACCATCTGAGGACGTCCTGGGCGTCATTGATAGACAGATGAGAAGCAGCCAGACTCGCCAAAGCCGCCGGTCCGAACCAGGCGTGAACTCTATCCCAATTCCACCTAAACGCTCCCTCATCCCATAGGTCACGGATCTTGCACAGCGTCGGAGTAATCTCGTTGGTCCTGAGGATGACGTCCCCCAACCAGCGTTCCCTGCAAGCCTGCGAGTGACCATCGCCCAATGTCAAACGCAAGTGCGGTTCCGCAAGGTTTCGGCCCCGGATGATGCGCCGCCACGACGCAGAGGATCTGTTGTTGGCAGACGCAACTGTCAAGTGACAGAATCTGGAGTACCTCGCACGCATGAACCTGGTCCAGATCGAATTCTCGGAGCGAAGTTTCCACCACAATTTAGCCGAGAGGGCGTCGACCAAGTTGTCAAGCCTACAGAATCCCAGGCCACCCTCTTCAGTAGGTTTGGCCATGGTAGCCCAACTGGCCCAGTGGTGCTTGTTCTTTCCCTCGAGATGACCCCAAAAGAATTTGGCGAGGATGGCTTCAATGGCATGGAGCACTTTGATGGGGGGGCAAGCATACCGCAAGGGTGTATATGGGGATGGAGGATAGGACGTAATTTATGAGAATTAACTTTCCCCCGGGGGAAAGGGTTGCGTTGTGCCAGCCTGCGATTTTCTGCCGAATCTTTCTCACCATGAGATCGAAAATGCCAGCGTTCGTTCTGCCGTACACCATCGGACAGCCTAAGTAAAGGAAGGGGGGTAAGCTGTAGAAAAGGAGGTCATGGTGGACAGCACGGCCGAGTGGGTTCTATCGGCTTTATGATGGGTGTATATCATGCTCTTGCTGTTGTTAATTTTCTGACCAGAGCATCTAGAGTATCTAGCCAGACTACCCATAACCACCTCAATGGCTCCGATGGTACCAGCGGAGAAAATGATGATGTCGTCCGCGTACGCAAGATGAGTTATGAGAGGGCAGCCTGTCGTTGTGTGAAAGTGCTGGAATCCGAGGATTCGTGGCATGATTTTGAGGTTTCTGCTAAGGGCTTCAACCGTGATGATGAAAATGGTGGAGGAGAGAGGATCTCCCTGTCTGACTCCGCGAGTAGCCTTAAAGAAACCTTGAGCTTGTCCGTTGATAACGGTGGAGAACCAGGAGTTGTTGATGGATCTGAAGATGATGTCGATCACAGGTTCCGAGAAGCCAAAGCCTGTAAATATATATATATATATATATATATATATATATATATATATATATATATAATGTATATAAATGTATATATATATATATATATATATATTTTTTTGTATATATATATATATAAATGTATATAAATGTATATATATATATATATATATATATATATAAATATATATATATATATATATATATATATATATATATATATATAAAATATATATATATATATATATATTTTTATAAATGTAAATATACATACACATATATATATATATATATATATATATATATATATATATATATATATATATATATATTTATATATATATATATATATATATATATATATATATATATATATATATATATATATATATATATATATATATATATATATAACCCATTTTCTAAGGAATTAATAACTAAACAAAAATATAGATATTACTAGTAACAATAAAAATGATAATAATGTTAATAAAAATAAATAATATAATAAAACTGATTTTAATACCAACAAAATAATAGGGAGATATATATAATAACTGGGTGAGTAAGGGACTACTACTATTATTATTTACAAATAATATTTAATTTTCAAAACCTTTCAACACTAAATAATAAATAATAAATAGTAAAATATTGAAAGATAACCATAGTATGGTCTAATAATTTGTAACCAACTAAATATTAAAATAAATAAATTTAGAGATATTTATAGCTAATATACTAGTCATGGCACCCTAACATGGCTCTACCAAGTGGGGTTGGCTGGGTTAGGGTCCAAATATATTTTCTAATCAAATGAAACTCGAAAAATTAACCCATGAGTCTTCCGTGCCATTCGCAAAAAAATAGCATATGGACACTCGACTAAGCGGCACACCCTTGGCATGTGCATCGTAGGCTCAAAAATGGGTCAAAACTATATATTGGGTCAAATGGTTTTAGTCGATGTCGAGTCCCGAACTCACATTGGAAGTTTAGGTTTAGAATTACGGTAAATGGTCAAGTAGCCTAGATTGACCCGAAGTTGCTCAAAGTCAAAATAATGCTAAGGAACAAGTTTGGATGAGACATAATATACCAAATTGAAGGTCATCATGTTTACTACAAAACTCATGAAAGATGTTTCGAGATATGGGCATGTCTTGTGCTGCAATAATCAAAGGCATGGAAAAGTGCATCTATAATCATAATTAAATTAAAAATATACTAATAAATAAAAAACAATATAAAATAAAGAAATAAAATAATTCCCAAAAATCAGGGTCCTTACAGCATACGTGGCCTATATGCTAAGGAACTGTTCTCACCACCCTATACACCTACCTAGGTCGTATCCACGGTACTGTACCTCTACTAATTGCCAAGTCTCTTAACAAGCATTTATTTGTCAGTTAGACCTAACGCATGCGTATGGGTGATCAGCAAACACACAAGTACCTCTACATGCTACTCATAACTCACACATATCTCGTGTCCTATCTGTGTCAATTTTATGTAATACTTACTAAAAAGTGGTAGTCCTTTAACTCTAGGTCCATATGTAAACTTAAAGGTAAGAATGAAAATATGACTAGCATTTATGTCATGTATAGCTGGAAGCATAGTAAAGTAAATCATGAACAGTAAACAGTGAAGTAACTGGAGAAACTAGAACTCAATAAACAGTAACCATGCAGCAACTAAACAATAATATACAAATAATATAAGCAGTAAATATAAACAATAACCTGAGGTGGTGTACAAGATGGCAGTATCCAGTAACTCAAATCGTCATAACAGTGAAGCAATAAAAGCCAACTTCCACAAACGTCCTAGGATGCTAAAACATACATTACCAAAAATTTTGGAATAAAAGAAATGTCTAATCATAATTTCGGGCCAAATCAGTATCCTTCGTTGGACCCACTTTGTACCAAAAAAACTTGTTAAAATCTATGGTCTCTAAAATCATCAAATTATATGTCTACGGGTTCGATTTGAAGATACGAACTCAACCATATTTCAAAGTTGGATTCCATTGTGCCATGTACAATGTCGCCCGTTGGATCGGGTTGTGGGTCCGCCAAAATAGCGTTCCGGTCGACCTTCTTGAAATTAGACCAAAGTTGGCTCACATGGCCAAAAAAATAACATGAGTCCAGTGACACAAGTTTTGTCTCGAGATGACGAACTTGCAAGGGCTTGTTTGTAAACAGATCGATACGGAATATCTCGATCGATATGCCTCGATTTTGTCGTACACACATAACGAAATCGAGTTTCGTCGAATCTCACATGTCCACAAAGTCGATATGCACCTTTTGATGCTTTCAGTTTGTGACCATGTCGTCTAATTTCAATCATGTTTAGGATTTATCTCATGTTTAGGATTTCGTCGTGCACACACAAGAAAAATTGTGATTTTTCTCATGTTTAGGATTTATCTTGCCTAGATTTTTAACTTTGATCATTTCTAGGAAATTGTGATTTTAATAGTTGTATTAATTTGGATCTTATGTTTAACTAATTTTAGTGATTTTTCTAAGGAGGGTAGATTTGTAACTCCCTAAACCAAATTTTAGTGAATTTTAAGAACTTTTCTTAAATCGCTATTTGGAAATTTCAATATTGCTATCCACTTATTTTCTTTAACAAGTTTTACTAATTTTCCTATTAAAAGAAAATCTTGAGAAATATTATTGTTACTAGTCACTTTTGTAATTGGCTTATTATTATGTTATTTTACTCCTAAAATTTCTATTTTACTAAAGATTAGTTTTGTGGCTAAGTTTTGGGCTTCTAAGTAAGCCTGAGTAACAATAGAGTTTGGGCCTGCTAGTAGCTGCTAGTAGGACTTAACTTATATACTATTGGATTTATTATGTTTATGATGATCTTAATGGCTAACTTATTTATTAATCATGTTAGTTAATGAATCAGTTATTAACTAATTTTGTAACTATAAGGTTACGGTTTGTAACTTTTGAGTTGGATCCGAAGCAATAGCCAGGTCGGGTTGTGTGGGCTTGGATGATGGGCTTTAGGAATGGGCTCCGTATAAAAAAAGAAGAAGAAATAAATAGCAGCAGTGAGGATTGAGGGTTGGGCCATGGGCTTGATCCACTGGGTCGGGCTTTGCAGGCAATTAAATAAAGAGAAATAGGAATATGCTTGGGGTTTTGGATCGGTTGTAGGCCAGACCAATATGAGCTGGTATTAGGAAATTGGAGGAGTTGGATTACAATGATATTGTCGCCATATTATTCGTAGTATTTTCCTTTTGGTTATTATCGCTAATTTATTTGTAGTGCTAACTATTATTTTAGAAAATAGATTTCTAGCAAAATATTTTCAACTGTTCATTAAAATATTCTGTTAACAATTATATGGAAATTCTAGTATATTATTTTGCTATTATCTATATCTTAGTCCAAATATTATTTCTACTTTAATAATTAATGGTATAAAAGTAAATGTTTAGTTAGTAAATTATTGGTAGCTAACAATATTAGTTAGTTGTAATTGTAGTATCTAATCTATTATTGCCCAATTCTAGGTGGACATTTATGCTTTTTCTACTCTCTTTCTTCCAAAGCAAGGCAAGTACACTGACTTGAACCCTTTACTTTATATTTCTGTCTTGCATCATGTTCTCATATAGGACACGTTATACATATGATTGTTTATTGTTTCATTGTTCATTGTTCATCCTGTTATTATTCTTTACTTTTACATTACGGAGGAGAAATACTACAGATATATGACCAAACGTAAATGATAGTTAGGTATTGTTTAATAGCTTAGGCCTCACATCGTGCATGTGGGAATCTAAGCCATACCATTATTCATGTACCCTGTACCCTGTGCTATACCCTGTACCCTGTGCTATACCCAGCCGGTCACATACTCTAGTAGCTATTTCAAATGCATATTGCACAAATAGTCTAGTTCATTGTTGCAGTTCTGGTACTATAGTTTTATTGTTCCAATTCTTGTACTACAGTTTCATATTCCAGTTCTTGTACCATAGTTTATATTGCAGTTCATTATTCATGCATTTCAGTTTACTTTGTTTAGTGCTTCTTGTCAGGGTTACACTTTGCTCTTTTTCTGACAGGATACCACCTCTATGAGCCAGAGCCCGAAGCCAGGATAGGTTGTATTTCAGGATGGATTTAGGATTTGCATATACCTAGATAATTTCCTAGATTTGTTTTAGAGATTTTATCCTGTCTATTGTATTGTGATTCTAGAGTTGTATATTTTATTTCTGGTTTTCGGATTTGTCTCCAGATGATATTGTATTGACTTAGTGGATTGTGGTGATCTGTTCCGGGAACATTTATAGTAGCTGTGATGTTTTATTTTATCTGGTGACTTAGAGTTTTCCTTAGCATTGTACAGCTTACTGCGTTGTGTCTTCCAACGTAGGCTGGACGTGTCCGACACGTACCCGATTATTTGGGAGCGGGTCAGAATATGTTTTTAGTGGTGGCCTATACAGGAACTAAGAAAAACTCGTCACAGCATAGGATCCATAGAAAATGGTTAAGGTTATAGTTTTACTAAGATTGTTTAATATCTTATAGTTTAGGCCCTATCTAACTGGTTTTTTTTATTTTCAGAGTGGTTCAGACATGCAAAACCAAGAACATCAATTTCCCTGCACTTGAAGCTTCCAAGATTATTATCTATATATATTTTGCTATTATAAATATTTGATTAATAATATTTGATCATTCCTTAGATTTTTTCTTAGCATCTAGATTTTTTCTAAAACCTTCTTGTTGTAGTTCGAGTCATTGTTTCCTATTCAAGATTGTTTCTGTAGCCTCCTTATCCTACTGTTTGTTTCTTGGTATCAAATAAAACTCCTTGTTTACTAAAGAACAGATAACTTCTCTTTTCATCATGATTAGGATTTAGAACTCGTTTGAATTTTCATAACTCTTTTGAAATTTCTGTGGATAAAATTGAGAGAGTATTCGACGACCTACTATGACGTGGCAGATGCGCACTGCAGTCATTTATCTGGATTATGGAGATCGAAGGTTCATTGCAGCCAGCTGCGCACTAGCGAGGCATGAGCTCTAAGTCAAAGTAATTTCAAGTATTTATAGGTTCTCAAATATTATTGAGGCTATGTCCTAAAATTATATTATTTTGATCTCTTCAGTTGTTCTGATAATATGGATAAAGTTGATAGAAATATTCGGTAATTTATTATTATTTGGGTCATTGAGCAAAAGGTTTATTGCAGCCAGATGTATACTACACTGGCGGGGCACGAACTCTCGTCAATGTAATTTCAGATATATATGGTTTTCGGATACTATTGATACTATATTCGTGTTATATGCCATGCTTGATCTTTTGGCGCCATTAACAAATTGACTAAAAATTATCTTGATTTTGGCCATATTTGAATGTCGTAGCAGCTTTCAGAAACCATTTTGTTACCCTAGGTTTCCTTTAGAAACTTCTCTTGATTTTCATAGAACTTATTATGACCATGATAATGAACATACTTATATAATTTTGATTCCTGAATGGTTTCGTCCTAAATGATTTAAAATTTTGATCATACTAGAATTTGATTTTGCTAAATTTGATTTCTAGTCAAGTCCAAATTTTCAAAATCCTTTTCTTTATTCTTAGTCGTAACATCTCTCTAGTTATCGTATTTTAGCACTTATGACTTTAATAGTTGTGATTATATCAAGCCTAAATAATTTGACCAAACTTTTACAAATAATGTTTAAATGACTTGTATTTTATTCATTAGTCGTGCTAGTTATACCTAAACGATTTTTATTAGATATAGGTCATAATTTTACGACTATTTCATTTTGGTGTAATTTTTACTATGCCTAAAAATTATGATTTTTCTCATGTTTAGGATTTATCCTGCCTAGATTTTTAACTTTGATCATTTCTAGGAAATTAAGATTTTACTAGTTGTATTAATTCGGATCTTATGTTTAACTAATTTTAATCATTTTCAAGTTTTCGTATTTGGTCAATCTTAATGGTGTTGATTGTGCTATTTGAAATTTCAAGGACAAAATTTTTGTAAGGAGGGTAGATTTGTAACTCCCTAAACCGAATTTTAGTAAATTTTAAGAACTTTTCTTAAGCTATTTGGAAATTTCAATATTGCTTTCCATTTATTTTTTCAACAAGTTTTACTAATTTTCCTGTTTAAAGAAAATCTTGATAAATATTATTGTTACTAGTCACTTTTGGTAAATGGCTTATTATTCCGTTATTTTACTTCTAAAATTTCTATTTAAGTAAAGATTAGTTTTGTGGCTAAGTTTTGGTCTTCTAAGTAAGCCTGAGTAACAATGGAGTTTCGGCCTGCTAGTAGCTGCTAGTAGGACTTTACTTATATACTATTGGATTTATTACGTTCATGGTGATCTTAACGGCTAACTTATTTAATAATCCTATTAGTTAATTAATCAGTTATTAACTAATTTCATAATTTTTTTATTATTTATGGTTGATCCCAAGTGATTCTGTTATTAGTTATTAATCAGTTACAATTCTGTTATTGAACTAATCTATTGAACCCAAATCTATTCCTAATTACCAACTATGCCACTATCCTTGGCTTGGGGAACACCCCACATTCTTATTATAAATAATATTTTATTGTTACAATTCTCAACACATAGTACACTGACACATCACTGTCATTTCCCATCACACTCCGTTCTTAGCCTATTCCTGAGCACCCCCATGGTGGAGCACCACCGTGAGTTCACCGGTTGTTGCCGTTTTATCACAGGGAAGTCTAGCTGCTGCCATGGCTGATCGCCACCGGTCCATCCTGAGCCTCGCCGGATTGCAGTTGTAGCTCGCCGTCTCGGCTGCTACGTCGACCTCAAACTTCACGAGCACCTCCACGAAGACCGAGTTGTCTCTTCGAGAGACGAGCTGGCCTCGAGTTTTGTGTCGCTCCTCGTCACCGTGCTATTCCTTTGAGGCTCGAGCCACTGTCAGAGACGAAGTCGCTACGACCTCACTGGAGATGACAGGTTGCCCATCAGTAGATCTCGTCATCTCTTCTCTTTACCACTCTGACCGAGTCACCACTGGAGACGACGAACCAGTCGATGACACACCGGACGAGGCCGCCACCTCGACTGCAGTATTGATCTTTGAGGATCGTACCATCTCGAGCTCGCCACCCGAGCTGTTCCTCGAACGTTGCGAGCGACTCTTTAAGATCTGAGCGTCTCTTCTAAGCTCGAAGACGTTTCCTCGTGGACCACACCAGCTGTAAGACCAAGCGCACCACCGAGGAAGCTTCACCGTCGACGCCTTCTACACATGCCCCCAGGGGAGGAGCTAGCCTCTAAAGTTGAGGGGGGCTGAACTTTAGGAATATGGTAAGAATAATTTTGTGGAGTATTGTAAAAACTCAATATCTCAAATGAATACATGAGCTTGCATAAATCTCCCTGATTTAAACCTGCATGTGCAATCCACATGCCCATAGCTGTTTTCCCAAATGTTAGAGACCTAATGCTTCATAGTACAAGAACATCATCCTCAAAATGCATGTGGAATCAATAGACTGTAGATGTGGGTTTCAGATTGAATGAGCCAATTCCTTGCAGTTCTAAGTACTTTCAAGTAATATGTTTTGCACACTTGTACACAAAATGCTAAGAAAATTTCACATCTTGATATTAATATAAAATGATCATGCAAATACTAAATGCAAGTTCACAAAGTATACCAAATACCCTAAATTCTGGAACTGAACAAGTACAAAAGCAGAGTGAAACTAACCTTGATGTCTTGTTCAGAGCATTTGAGCCTTTCAGTGAAGTCTTGTGCTTGTAGAAAACATTTATGCAGCTGGAACAGGAAAACAAATATGCTAGAATTATTTCCAGATATCAATTGAAAGTCTAATATACATGCTAATATAAAAAAATGGGTATCAGATAACATATTCCTCTGATCAACCTTTGTTAGTAAAGATTGTCGTTGAGAAGTGAGCTTCTTTGAAGTAATTACTGAATCCTCTAGTTTCTGACAATACAAAGACAAAATACTGTCATATGTAAGAAATCAGATATTTCAATTGCATAAGCTTTGAATGGTCAATCTGCCAAGATATTACAGTAGACATGGTACGAATGAGATAATTTATGTTCATCATGGTAAACAACATAGAGAGGATCTGCATGCATGAAACAATTTATATTAATGAAAATATTAAGTATATATATCGACTTGAATTGTGCATATTGCTCAGACTGGAGGTCCCCTGTTAACAACTTGCATACATCACATAAAAAATAAAACTGAATTGTACATATTGCTCTTTTCCTGAACCGAAATGCCAACTTAGAAAAAAGCACAACATTGTGCATATTTAGAAAAAAGCATACCAAGCCAAAAAAATAGAAGATTATGCATATTTCTCTTTCAACTGAAGTGTGTATATTACTCTTTTCTTTGAACTGATAGCCCAGACTGAATTGTGCATATTTCTTAGATAAAGCAGAACTTAACAGAATGAGTGAACGACAATTTTTCCACTTAAAAAAATCACATGCTATCAGAGATTCAAAAGATTTAGCAAAATAAAAAAATTTATACTATACATACTGACAAGAATAGGTAGGCTTGCAAACAAATCCTTTCAAAAGGCCATAGACAAAACCTTGTCTGGAACTCTCGAAAAACTTGTCTGAAAACCCCATTTGAAATTTTTTGTCTGGAATCGGCTACCGTAGGCATCTTTTCTAAAAATACAACCGACAAATCCTTGTCTAGTTGTCTGGAATGGTAGAAGCCCTATCAAAAAACTTAGGCTTGCACATAATGACCCAAATCATTTCTAAAGACCACATATAAAACCTTTTTGCACACAAATCCTTTCTCTTTACTAAAGACCAAGTACAAATTAATCAATTCTAAAGATGATACAAAGAGACCCTTTCTAAAAACCACAAAAATTTAACTCGGACTACAGCGGGCAAGAAGACCGGACGCGCGACGGCTGCAGCTGGCCAACGTCTCTTTTCTTTGTTAGGGCAGGTGGGTTGTGAGCAGGTGAGGTGAATTGGTGAAGGAACATAACGAATAAATCTTATGGGTTCCTGCATAAAAGTTTTTACAAAATTTTCCTCAAAATTTGGGCCGGGCTACAGCCCACCCACGCCCATGATGGGCTCTGCCTCTGCATGCCCCGATGAGTCAATGCCAGATCTCGCCATCAGAGCCGGCCGAGCAACCGCATTCCTACTGCAGAGCCTCCGAGGTAAGCCTCTGCCTCGATCTCTTGAACCTGTCTTCCTTCTAGATTTTGGTGTTAGGGTTCATCTATGTTGTGGAGAGCTTGGGCTTGTAGTATGCTGTGGAAGGAGAGAGAGGAGTATAGGGTCTTGATCTGAGCTGGAGGAAGAAGATGATTATGAGATAATTAACCAGGGTTAGGGTTTTCTCGAGCACTAATAAAGAAATGTAGTGTTAGAGAAGAGTTCCAGAGGAGGAAGAGAAGAGTGGTGAGTTTTTCGCTG
Organism: Iris pallida; assembly: GCA_029216955.1. Lineage (NCBI taxonomy): Eukaryota > Viridiplantae > Streptophyta > Magnoliopsida > Asparagales > Iridaceae > Iris > Iris pallida. The sequence continues at coordinate 23,192,878 of JANAVB010040818.1, read as the reverse complement.
GGTAGAAAATGAAATAAGAATAAGAGGAGAGAGAAGGAGAGGTGAACTATAAGGTTAGGGTTTGTAACGTTTGGGTTGGGTCAGAAGCAATAGCGAGTTCGGGTTGTGTGGGCTTGGATGATGGGCTTTAGGAATGGGCTCTGTATAAAAAAAGAAGAAAAATAAATAGCAGCAGTGTGGATTTAGGGTTGGGTTGTGGTCTTGATCCACTGGATCGGGCTGTGCAGGAAATTAAATAGAGAGAAATAGGAATAGGCTTAGGGTTTTGGCTCTGTTGTGGGCCAGACCAATATGGGATGGTAGTAGAAAATAGGAGGAGTTGGATTACAATGATATTGTTGCCTTATTATTCATAGTAGTTTCCTTTTGGTTATTATGACAAATTTAGCTAGTAGTGCTAACTATTATTTTAGAAAATATATTTCTAGCAAAATATTTTCCACTCTTCATTGAAATATTTTGTTAACAATTATATGGAAGTTCTAGTATATTATTTTGCTATATTATCTATATCTTAGTCCAAATATTATTTCTACATTAATAATTAATGATATAAATATAAATATTTAGTAAGTAGATTATTGGTTAGTTTCTATATATATATATATATATAACTAGCTTATTGATATCAATAGATAGTTAGCTATCTAACAATATTAGTTAGTTGTTATTGTAGTATCTAATCTATTATTGTCCAATTCTAGATGGACATTTAAGCTTTTCTACTCTCATTCTTCCAAAGCAAGGCAAGTATACCGACTTGAACTCTTTACTTTGTATTTCTTTCTTTCTTCATGTTCTCATATAGGACACATTGTACAAACGATTGTTCATTGTTCATCCTGTTATTGTTCTCTACTTGTACATTGGGGAGGGGAAATACAACAGATATGTGACCAAACATAAATGATAGTTAGGCATTGTTTTATAGCTTAGGTCTCACATCGTGCACGTGGGACTCTAAGCCATACCATTATTCATGTACCTTGTACCCTGTGCTACACCCAGCCGGTCACATACTCTGGTAGCTATTTTAAATGCATATTGCACAAACAGTCTAGTTCATTGTTCCAGTTCTAGTACTATAGTTTCATTGTTCCAATTCTTGAACTACAGTTTCATATTCTAGTTCTTGTACCATAGTTCATATTGCAGTTCATTATTCGTGTATTTCAGTTTACTTTGTTTAGTCTTCTTGTCGGGGTTGTACTTTGCTTTTTTCTTGATAGGATACGTTGCAGGTACACTTGAGGATACTGTACCACCTCTATGGGCTAGAGCCTGAAGCCAGGATAGGTTGTATTTCAGGATGGATTTAGGATTTGCAAAGACCTAGATCATTTTCTAGATTTGTTTTAGAGGTTTTATCCTGTGTAATGTATTATGATTCCAGAGTTGTATACTTTATTTCTAGTTACCGGATTTGTCTCCGAATGATATTGTATTGACTTGGTGGATTGTGGTGATCTATTCTGGGAACGTTTATAGGAGTTGTGATGTTTTATTTTATCTGGTGACTTAGAGTTTTCCTTAGCATTGTACAGCTTACTGCGTTGCATCTTCCAACATAGGCTGGGCATTTCTGACACATACCTGATTATTCGAGAGCGGGTCGTGACAGGGGCTAGGAGAACGGATCTAGATGAAATTTTTTGACTTCGAAGGGGTGCAGCGATGGAGGAAAGGATAAGTTCTTGACGGTTTCTCGAATATATATAGAAGGTTTAAATCTATTTCAAACTCCCAATTTGCATCAAATTCGACAGCAACTTAAACGCTGATTTAGGTAAATCATGGGTAGAATCATGAGTAGATTTACTTAGGTTTTGATTTGATTCAAATCCGATTCCAAATCATTCCCTTCCCCTCCGTTTTGAATGTGCTCCTTGTGCGGGGGAATTTGGTGGAAGTTGACTCACGAATTTTCATAAATCTTGCAAGAAATTGATTTGGTTTATCTTTTCCTTTATAAATATAAATAGGTATTTATACATACACATTTATATGTACAAAAATTCCCAAAAATTATTCTAAAATTCCCCTATCATAGCAATTTTTTTCTACTTGTGCTATTAATAGAAAATTAATAACTAGTTAGAAGTTATTTATATATATATTTATTTAATTTTTTAAAACATTTTACTAAAAATAGTAAATAAAAAATCGTAAAGTTCCAAAATATTACTAAAATATTTGAATAAATATTTTGTACACTTTTATCTATTATGATTATAACATGACTATTAAATAATTATTAAATCAAATACCAATCAATTAATAATATAAATACTGTAATTTTAAAAAACATAATCATAATTACAAAAATAAAACAAAAATATTAAAATTTTGGGGGGTTTACACAAGTTGTTGTAACAGAAAATATTTGATGCGCCGATATGGTCTGGCGCATGAGGAAAACTGGCTCATAAAGAAAATTGGCACATGGCTCCTAGGGAACATGTAAGTCTGAGTGCATCGCTTTAAGGGCGCATGTGAAATTTAATCGAGTCGGCCACGTGGCAGAGCACGGCTGTAACCGACAAACGAACAATGATTACGCTGACGCATGTGTTGGCGTACAGCTGTCATCTCAAAATTTGAAGCATTTTTGTCCTTTTCTGGAAAGTAGCCTAGTGCGCCTTTGAGTAATGAGCGCATGAGAAGTGGGCACATGGAGTTGATTATAATGATGCTTGGATTATTATGTAGCCGACGCCTGTACATCTTTCGAGAAGCACACTGCGTCACATTCAAGTGATAGCTGACATGTGACATGTTTTGTCAGTATTGTATTAAATGTTGATAGAAATTTCGTGGAGCTATCCGTGTAGAAGCATGGAAAAGAATAAAGGAGGATCCATGCGGCCAGAGAGCCCCCTGCGGCTCAGACAGTTCATGCGGCTCAGAGAGTTCATGCGGCTCGAGCGTCTATACGGCACAAACAAGTCCTATGTGGCTCAAAGAGTAGCTACGTTGCCTACAAACAGCTCTCTCGTTTTTGCATTAAATGCTGTGACGGCTGACAGCTTTGACGAGGTGACAGTTCTGACACGAAGATATCATTATGACTCCCTCATAATGACGGATTCCTTGGGAAGTGATAAAAATCTCTCACACAATCTCCCGAGATTCAGAAACTGTCATGCGGCTTTGATACGTGGACAGTTGTATGCGGCCCAAGCAGGGACGCTCCCATGCGGCTCATGAAGACCAGCCCCATGCGGCTCACAAAGACTAGCCCCATGCGGCTCACAAAGACAGCTCCATGCGGCTCATGAAGGACAGCTCCATGCGGCCCATCTCCATGCGGCCCACAAAGGCCATCTCCATACAGCCCACAAAGGCCATCTCCATGCGGCTCAAATTATTACCATGCGGTCCAAATGTTTTGGAGGGGGCCACTCTTAGGCAGCCTGGACACGTGGCCAGCTTTATGCGGCCCAACATTCCTGCGACTCTGACACGTGGCATGATAGCATGGCATGTGGCATCAGATTGATCGAAATCTCTCAGCAAATCCCAATAAAATATTGGGATCAAATCAGATCATTTGCAAATAAGCCAATTAAAGACACGTGTCGAGGAATCCGAGGTTGGCATGACAAATCGGGAGGATTTATGTCAATCAGCATTAATTATCCATAAAAGATTGGATGCAATCACATTTATTGCTCAAATCTCGATGAACGGCCCAGATTTAATGATCCTTAGCCGCCGACTTTCAAGAATGGGCAATCATTGTAAACCCTAATGATGCCCCCCCACTCTTATAAATAGTAGGGTGCCATTCCCTTGCAAAGACACACAGAGATACGGAGAGACACATATACACAGAGAGAGATACAGAGACAGACGCGCATAGAGAGCCAGAGAGCCTGAAGAGAGATAGCATTTCTTTATCAACGCCCGTCAGTTCTTCTACAGAGTCCAAAAGCTGCTCCCGATCGTCCAAGGAGTAAGGCAGAGTGGCCGTCGCTTTCCCGAGCCTATATCGTCACCCCCCAGAATCTAAAATAAACAATTGTACTTAGACTGCTATACCTAGGTTTTCGTCCCTAGGCTTTCTTTGTACAAGCGAGTTTGTATTGTGAAGTAAAAGTCCGGTCCTCCGATAATTATTCTGTCCTTTTATATTTCATGGCAAACACGATGGCGACTCTGCTGGGGACAAACTTCTCTACGGCTGAGGAGTTGGTGATGCAATCGGATGCAGCCAAACTTGGCTCCATGCAACAGAAGATGGTCGTCCGCTTCGACCAACAGACGTTTGAAGAAATGCTCTCTGAAGGAAGTGCTGGCCCGATTCAGAAGCGAACCCGCACAAAGAAAGCTCACTGCGAGTGGAGGCCAAAATCATTTGCTCCTCCACAAGCTCTGGACGGGGTACTCTATGCTACCCAAGACGGCGAAGGCGACTCTCATACGACTCCACTTCGAGCCGTAGAGCACTCTGCTGTCCCCAAGTCCGACAGAGGAAAGCACTACGATGCTGGACTTGCAAAGACAAAGAGCGACTCTATGCGCCCCAAGAAGAAGCCGAACACTCGTGTGGCCAAATCTGTCAACCACATGCAGGAGGCCCATGCGGGTGAATCTGCCAGCCGCATGAAGAAAGTCTATGCGGCCAGGTCATCCAGCCGTATGAAGAAAACCCATGCGACTGAGACTCCCAGCCGCATGAAGAACGCCTATGCGGCTACGTCTGCCAGCCGCATGAAGATTGTTGATAGCCGCATAACGCCTACCCCGCGTGGCTCTGTCTTCAACTACTTATCTTATGGTCCTGATCGCTTGTGCTCCCAAGAAGATATGTCTGACTCTCTCCAGCATCACCTAGACTCTTTCTACTATATGCCCTTACGCACTAGAGCGGAGAAGTCTAGGGCAGCGCGAGCTTGGCGAGCTCGGTCCGCTGATCCGGTCTCTGACCATCTGAGCGTCCCACATACTGTTATGAGGGCCTCAGATGGGAAGTTGTACAGAACTACTCGAGTCCAGCCCCCGGCGGCCAACGGACAGAGAGGTTCGCAAAAGTCTCCCAAAATCTAGGGAGCCAACATGGTCGATCCTGACCCATCTGACTTGCGTGAGGCCATCCTCCACAAATACAAGGAAAGAGAAGATGCACCGGGGTACAAAAAGTCCTCCCACGGACGTTACTGTACCCAAGTCATCGTCAACTGCTGCTGCAATAATGCAACGATACGAGAAGACCGACAGTCCGTCTTTCAAAGACTTCAACAGCCGTCTTCAGAAGACGAGGCACATCCCGTCATCTCCTGCAACTCTGCTCAGAAAGTCCCCGCCGATGGGAGAGGGAAGAAGACGAATGTTCCCAGCCCGAAGATTTCAACCACTTCGACTAAAAGACTTTCGTCTAAGCGGGTGCCCACCACCGGAGTTTTCCAAGGTACTCGTTCTAAGACGAAATCTGCTACAGTGGGAGATTCATCGTCCACAACACATGGGATTGCTGGGACTGGGGGTAGCACTCCTCCGAACCTCCACGACAATCCGATGTTCCAAGAAGACGAGTCAGGGGAGACAACTCTCCCATCAGATGTAGCAAACCCCGACGTCCCCGAGGACGACCACAACTCCCAAGACGAGGCGAACTCGGAGACTGGGGGTACTGTTCTTTCCGAGTCTGAGCCAGAAGAGACCATACCCACATACCCCGATGACTTCTCACTATAGGGGTATAATTCGGAGGGCGCTTCCTCCATCGCTCCGTCCATCTCTCCTCATGTAAAGACGATATTCATGACGGACAACAGCCAAGGTGGTTCCAGTGATCGCCAACACATCGATACTCTTGAAGCCATATTGCTTGCCTTGGTCAAGTCTGTGGACGAGATCAAAGCGGCCCTTCCAAATCTGCAAGGAGGGACGCCTGGCCAAATAAGTGTGGGTCCTGCGATCAATGTGGACTCGAATTCGGTGGCACCAAACCCGGGCAACAATCCTCTTGAAACAACGACCCCCACCGCCGTGGACGAGGCCCGCGAAGCGAGAAGAGAGGTCCAGGAGCTCCGAGCCATGTTTCACGCTCGAGAAAATTCTCATGACCTCAGAATACGGCAACCGTACCCTGCTGCCTGGAGGGACGTTCCATTCCCACCAAGATATAAGCCGTTCAATATCAATCCCTATAATAGCAAGACCTCAGCAAGTCGGTACATCACTTACTTCGAGGTCACCACCGACCATCTGCCCCATGACGATGCCATCCTCACACGATTATTCATCGGGGCATTGGAAGGGGTCGCTTTCGACTGGTATCGCAACCTGCCAGACAACTGCATCTACTCCTTCGCCGGCTTCAAGCGCATGTTCTTGGAGAGATTCTATGAAGTAGGGAAGGACATCACAATGTCCACCCTCATGGACGTCGTCCAAGGGAAGAAAGAGCTGACAAGGAACTATATCGAGTGGTTTCGCCAAACCGCAATGAAGCTGCCGTCTGGAAATCCGGATTCCTCTTTGATTGAAATTTGCCAAAAGAGATTGATCACAACAATCAGTCTCTGGATGGGCAAAAGTCAATTCAAGGACTGGAAGATGTTCATCATCAGTGCCACAAGTACCGAGGAACGATTGAAGAAGGCTCGCCAATTGGGATTGCATATCTCGGACGGAGAGAACAATGGCAAGCGCCCTAATACCAACAACGACAATGGGGGTAGCCCCTCCAACAATCGGGACAGCAGGGGCAAGCAGGCTATGGTGGCCGACACAGCACAGAAGCCTGAGCCAAAGTCGGCAGACAAACAATGGCCGCAAATCACTTACTCCTTCGAAGACGGTCACGTCAAGCCCATCTTGGACATGCTCATACAAGGAGACAGAATTCAGCTTCCTCCACCAAGATGGGAACCATGGCAGGCAGACATGGAGAACCCAAAGTACTGCCATTACCATCGCTACGTCCACTATACCACACACGACTTCTACCAACTAAAACGGTACATCAAAAATCTTATCGATTCGAACGCTCTAGCCATCGATTTTGAAGAGATAACAGTAGCAGCCAATATGGTGTCAGTACAATTCGGCAGCTTCCCTACGATGGAAACTCAAGACGGCGTGATCCCCATCCCTTTTGCGACAATGGAGATTGCTAATCTTCCACCTCCCCGAGATCAGGCTGCTGGTCTAGTGCCCCTCACCACATCACGAGGGGAGGTCATGTGGATCCACCCAGACTTGGTATCGGAAGTGACTCGGCCCACATCATCTTCCATCTGCAAGAAGAAGAGTGGAAAAGTCAGGTCTTGCCGCACAATCTCGGCAGATATCGAAGAAGATACGACCGTCGTCATGCGGTCTGGGGCACAATCCAACCTGTGGCTGACAATCCGGCTGGAGATCATCAGCCCGCTAGAACTGACGCTCCGGGACCGGCTCAGCCTCTGACGACTGACAAGCCTAGGCCGAGGGAGACTCGCTTTGACAAATCCTTCCAAAAAAAAGCATCACAAAGGGCTGGAGATGCCCTACAACTTCGACATCTTAGCACAATTGGCCAACACACCGGCCAAGTTGTCATTATACGAGCTTCTGAGACTCTCAAAGGATGTTCGTGCAACTTTGAGCGATGCACTCCAAAATGCCGACGGATACCTGGCTCAGGTCAACCTCACGGGAGAGAACCCGTCTGCAAATCTCCAAGACAGCGCCTGCACGGGAGCGATGCCCAACATTGTCTTCACTTCACAGGACATGCTCATCAAAACCAACCTGCATGATCGCCCGCTATACTACACTGGATACATCGGCGACGTAAAGGTGGATCGGATGCACATTGATCCTGGCTCTTCCATAAGCATTATCCTAAAGTGTCTGCTATATCATCTCCGCATCCCAATGCATCGCCTGACGCCTACAAGCACCGCCATCAGCGGTTTTAATTCGGGCATGAGCTACCCAATTGGAAAGATTCGTCTGAAGTGTCAAATTGGCAATCTCCAATCAGAAGTCACCTGCTACGTCATAGATGCAGACACTTCTTACAACATCCTCTTGGGGCGCCCGTGGATACACGATTATATGATCGTGCCTTCCATGCTACACCAGTGATTCAAATATGTCGACAAACACGACTTCGTGAGGACGGAATTTGCCGACATCGATCCCTTCAAAAGGGTCGAATCCTACTACTCAGACTCCTGCCTATACGAAAAGTCGAAGAAGCACCTTGATGAAGGAGATGTGCAAGCTCGTACCGAGATAGCCACAGGAGCAGAACAACCTCTGACGATCCACCTCCAAGCTCACAAACCTGGCAAGTCTGTACCCCTTACCGCCACTCTGCGTAAGGACGCAATCAGCCTCTCGGCACAAGAAGAGCAGATGATAATCCGGCTGCCAAGGTCTGGCCAAATACCAAGACCCTCAACGGAGCCATTGACAATCAGGCTGCCGAGAGTCGGCCAGCCACAAACGGAGAAGCTCAATCCCTCTGACAAGCCAATAATGATACGCCTTCCCAAGAAGAGTCGTCACCCACATACAAGGTCTGGGACTTCTAGCGAACCAGCTACTCCCCGCCCAGCATCGAGCACCAGACTGGGGGTCGCTAGTCTGCCAACAACTCTACGCTCTGCTCCACCAGCTGAACCTCTGACGATCAAGCTGCCCAGGTCGTCCTCTCATCTTCGTTTATACAGGGGGTAGCCGAAGAGGAACCGGAGCTAGCCAAGTACGTGGCTGCCCACACTGATGTTTTCTCCGCAGATGAGGCACTCAGCTACACACACAGGTGACAAATGTGAATACCACAAACCATCTTACTCCAGTGGAAGTCGCTTACCGTATAATCGAAGGAGGGGACCATCCAATCATCTTCGACCGAAAGGACGATCAGCAGCCCTTCACCATAGAAGAAGTCGACCTTGAATCAGATGTCGGAAGACTGCCTCTGTATCTTTATAGCCCCCAATCCAAGTATCTCATGCAGAAACAGGGGTATGATCTGGAGACGATGCCAGGCTTGAACTACGGCACTGGACGACGATTACCATTGAAGCCACCAGTCCCGGCTGGCAAACCACGGGACTACTATAGCAAGACTCGATGTGGATTAGGGTATGTTACACCCACGATGACCCCTGAGAGTTCAGATGAAGAATGTGACTGGCATTCACATTCAACCGGGTCACCAACTTTTGACTCGGATACCAGCATCGGAGACGTATTCAGACAAGTCCTGTCAGTCAACATGGCATTCGTCGATGCTTATGAAGAAGATGAAGACATTCCTGAAATCCTCGAGCTAGAGCCGTGGGCCCAACAGTTGGATGCACAATAGGAAAAGAGGTTCGAACAGAGAGAACCTACTACTGAAGATGAAGTTATACAGGTCGACCTCGGCAGCAAATCTTCTCCAAAACCAATCTTCGTTAGTAAAAGCTTAACAGACGAAGAGCGAGAATCACTACTGGAACTTGTTAAAGAATATATTGATGTGATCTCCTGGAGCTATGAAGACATGCCAGGACTAAACCCCGAGGTTGCCTTTCACAAGCTCAACATTCGGCCAGATACAAAGCCAGTCAAGCAACAACAGTGACGCTTCCGCCCGGGCATTATGGATGCGATCGAAGCCGAAGTCAACAAACTGATAGCCAGCGGCTTCATACGTGAAGAGCAATATCCAGACTGGGTCGCCAACATAGTACCCGTCCTCAAGAAGAATGGGAAGATTCGAATCTGCATCAATTTTCGTAATCTGAACGAGGCATGTCCAAAAGATGAATTTCCCGTCCCTATCACAGAAATCATGATTGACAACACCTGCGGCTTCGAACGTATGTCATTCATGGATGGCTTCTCGGGGTACAACCAAATCAAGATATCTCTTGACGATGAAAAGCATACATCATTCCGAATACCGATTGGCACATACTGCTACACAATTATGCCTTTCGATTTGAAGAATGCCGACGCCATATATCAAAGAGCCATGAGTATCATCTTCAGATACCACTTACGCAAGACGGTGGAGTGCTATGTTGATGACATCGCCGTCAAGAGTCGCTGTAAGGGAGACCATCTACAGGATCCGAGGACGGTATTCGACCTGATGCGAGCACACAATTTGAAAATGAACCCTACGAAGTCCTTCCTGGGTGTATCCAACGGGAAGTTTTTGGGTTTCATCATCACCGTCCAGGGTATTCATATAGACCCTGAGAAGACGAAGGCAATTATGGAGATGGGTCCCCCGAGAAATCTCCGCAAACTCAGAGGCCTTCAAGGGAGGCTAGCTTACATCAGGAGGTTCATTTCTAACCTCTCCGGGCGATGTCGACCATTCACCCATCTCATGAAGAAAGGTGTCTCATTCGTATGGGACTGTGACGCCCCAGTCCCAAAATACATAGGACCAAGTACGTGAACATGCCAGCTGCACATATACAAAGAATACTCCAATATATAGAATCCTCGCATATACATATATGCTGTAAATAAATAATTATAGGCCAGAATAACATATCTAATCTCATCACAGCTCAACACAGAAGATAATGAAGTCCAAATAAATAAATAAGAGTATCAAAAGATAGCCGGATGAACATACTCACTCCAAACAGCTATAAAAAATAGTCTCACAAGATCGGAGTCCGACCTTCGCAAAATAGAAAAAAAGAGATGTAAAATAATGTCTACAACTGTCTCAGATAAGAAATAGACTAGGAATCATAAGACACTGCCTCATCATCAATATAGGATAGCTCCAATGCCGTTCCGTACTCCTGTGGAAACTCGTCTAAACCTAGAGAGATAACCAGGTCCTCAGGGGACATAGCAAGATACAAGAAAACACCATGCCATATAAATTGTGATAATATAATAAGAGAAAAGGTATGCATGCAATCGGGTTCCTGACCATTCTACTATGAATATGCAGTTGAGATACAATCCTTCGACGTATGAACCCTGGCTGAAAATAGGATCGGCATAGTTCCCATAGAGGGTACCAGGGGCCTACGTCCATAATGCTCGAAAAACGTCAGAGGGCACCATGTGAAGGGCTACGTCCATAACGCTCTGGGAAACGTCAGAGGGCACCTGGAGCCTGCGTCTCCAGAGGAGCGCACAGGTAATCATGGAAGTGTAAAGAAGCCCATACGTCAGGTATTGTTCTCCCCACCCAATACCTAGTATCATCATCTTATGACTGATATGAACCTCTAGTAACTGCCAAGTCTTCTAACATGCAATACTATTGGCAGTTACTCCTATCCGTCGTACGCTCCATACGTATCGGTGGCCAGCCAACTACGCGGAAACGTGTCCTACATGTGACTCACATCACATGATATAACAAGTGTCAAGGCCATATGAGATATACCAATACCTCAACATCAGTGGGTGGTCCATAAACTAAGTCAATGTAAGAGAATAAATAAAGCAAAAAAACGACCGATATAGTCGCTTGCACCCAAGTGTGACTTGGACGCACAGTTTAAATATCACAAAATAAAATGCTAAAAATAAAAATTAAAAATAAGAATATAATAATCACAGAGTAGGGTGGCAAGGTATCTTGCCTGGTGGTGCAAAGTGGCAAGTCAAAATAATCACAATGTCAGCCAAGAATCGTCACAATCTCCACACAACTTCGAACGCTGAAACAAACATCAAAAATGGTCTCGGTGAAGAAGATATACCTAGGAAATGCCTGTCCAAAAGTCGAATTCTAGAACAGGGGCAAAATCATAATTTCGGGTCAAAACGATGTCCGCCTTTGGACCCGCTTTTGTACCGAAACGCGTGCCAAAGTCTACGATCTCTAAAGTCGTCAAACTACATGTCTACGATTTTAGTTTGAGGAGAGGAACTCAATGGTATGTCCAGTTTTGGATTCCGATGAGCCGTGTACACAATCGCCCGTTTGAGTAGGTCGCGGGCCCGCCAAAAATGGGTTCCGATTCGACCTTCTCAGAATCGAACCAAACTTGGCATGCATGACCAGAATTTCGATCCAGACCTGTTGGCGCAAGTTTTGTCTCGAATCGACGACTGTACACGAAGTTATGGACAAGTTTGCAAAACGTCGATACGGGGGTATCTTGACGGATACGCGTTGATTTCGTCGCGCACACGCGACGAAACTGAGTTCCGTCAGTTCCCACACGTCCGCAACGTCCATATGCGCCTTTCGATGCGTATAGCGCACGACCACGTCGCCCGATTTGTCGGGGCGTATGTCGTATCGAAAAAAATTCTAAAAATTAATATAACTAAGCACAGGCTTTTCCTCAACTTCAATATCAATCTACTTTTTACACGTAAATCGAAACGACGATCTAGAAGATGTGTTGCGATCTCGGTTATATTGTCTTTTACGATTTTCAATTATTTCCTACAGTACTTTACTGTACAGCAAGAAAATTGGCCGACAAGTTATTATTTTAAAATAGTTTTTAGCATTACAGAAAACAGATTTTTGTTCAACTCCGTCTCGATTTTTCGAGCAAGTCGATGGGTTGTTTCAAAATCCATCTAGCTGATCTTGAAGAGGGTCAAGTCTACTTTCCAGAAAATCTTACGGATCAAAAATCGGTGCTACGAGTAAAAAGTTACATCGTAGAGAAGTAGGGTACCTTGAGTGGGAAAACTGCTCCGTGGGTGACGCGGGGCTGACTTCCGATGCTCCGTTCGTCGCGCACAAAGCTCCATCGCTGGTGAAACGAAGTCGTGGACGAAGGGGGTATAATCAGCTTCAACTTTCGTTTTGGAAGATTAGGGTTTTGAGGCTTGTAGAAAAAGTTATATTTATAACAACTTTCCACAAAACCTAATACTAATAGGGTTTGGATTTGTGAACCCACGAATCTTGGGTTCGTCGAGTGTGTTGCTGCTGCACGTAGTAGGGGCTTAGGGGGCGTGGGACCCGCCCACATGGGGGTGGGTTAGTTGGTTTTAATATATATATATTTTTCCTTTTCTCCTCATTTCTTTATTCCTTTCCTTATACTATGGTACTGTGGTCGGTCTGGGACCGACCACCCCAATCGTTTTTTTTTTACAACTATTATATATATATATATATATATATATATATATATATATATATATATATATAACTATAAGTATAAATATATTAGTCTACTAAAAATTTACAAATAATTTATAAAAAATCCTAGAATTTATATTAGTTCCTTATTTAATAGGAATACTAACAAGCACACATACTAAAATATATATATATATATATATATATATATATATATATATATATATATATATATATATATATATATATATATATATATTTTTTTTTTTTTTTTTTTTTTTTTTTTTTATATATATATATATATATATAACTATATATATATATATATATATATATATATATATATATATATATATATATATATATATATATATATATATATATATATATATAAATATATATATATATATAACTATAAGTATAAATATATTAGTCTACTAAAAATTCCTAAAAATTTACAAATAATTTATAAAAAATCCTAGAATTTATATTAGTTCCTTATTTAATAGGAATACTAACAAGCACACCTATAATATAGACACACATGCATTTATATTTACGTACATATACCAAATAAATTCTAATATAGAAAAAAATAATTTTTAAAGCACTAAAATAATTTAAAAATATTGGGGGTTTACAGGGACGAAGAATGTCAGCAGGCCTTCGATAGAATCAAAGAATATTTGTCGAACCCTCTAGTCCTGGTGGCCCCGGTTGCTGGAAAACCATTTTTGCTCGTTGTACGAGCAATGGAACATTCCTTCGGGGCTCTGCTGGCACAAAACAACGATGCAGGCCATGAGCAAGCCATATATTACCTCAGTCGAATGATGATTGGGCCAGAGCACCGATACACCGCTGTGGAGAAGGAATGCCTTGCCCTGGTGTTCGCCATTCAGAAGACGTGACACTATGTAACTGGATAAACAATACATGTGATCTCACGAGTCAACCCTCTCAGGGTCCTTATGACAAAACCAGGGGCACTCAGCTCTCGCCTCGCTACATGGGCAATATTGTTGTCCCCTTATTATATGATCTTCGTCCCGCAAAAGGCTGTCAAAGGTCAAGCCCTGGCGGACTTTTTGGCAGCCCACCCGGGCTCGGAGTCGTCCAGAATATATGAAGAGATCCCAAATGAGGTCGCCGACTCCCATGCAACCTCTCACGATGATATATGGCGAATGTTCTTCGACGGTGCTTCAAGAACGGGACCCAAGGGCAACATCGTCGTCGGAGTCAGGGTGGTGCTAGTCTCCCCTTCCGGATTGGTGGTTAACCGTGCTTATTCTCTCACAGAACCCTGCTCTAACAATGTGGCCGAGTACAACGCTCTGGTCATTAGCCTCCAACTTGCAAGAGAGCTGGGGGTAGAATATCTTGAAGCATACGGCGATTCTCAGCTAATCGTCAATCAGATTCGAGACTTATACGAAGTACGCCACGAAGACATGATCCTCTATCACCAAATAGCGATCGACATCATCTCGTCGTTTGAGGGGTTCTTCATCGAGCACGTTCTCAGACTCCGAAACATCGAAGTCGATGCTTTAGCAGGCCTGGCCGCTTCCCTAGCAGTACCAAATCATACTCATCAATCGGTAGATGTGATAGGCCACGAACTGGTCTGCCCTAAAAACAATGTTCAATACATGGCGAGTTATTCCGCTCAGACGATCGATGATGTCCCAGATTGGAGACAACCATTCATTGACTTTGTCGTCTACGACATCCTGCCCGAGAACCCAAAGGAAGCCACCTCAATCAGACGGTGTTCTCTCAGATTCTTCTACGATACAGAGATAAAAATGCTGTATCGCCGATCCTATGATGGATTATTGCTTCGGTGACTGTCAAACGCAGAAGCCAAAGAAGCTGTACGAGAAGCTCATGACGGTGTCTGCGGGGCTCATCAGCCTGGCCCTAAATTGCAAGACCGTCTTCGCCGAATGGGCTACTACTGGCCCACAATGGTAGCGGATGCGATAGACTATGCAAGAAGGTGAAAAGCCTGCCAAGTCCACGAGAACTTCATCTACCAACCATCCGAATTTCTACATCTGACAGTGGCGTCCTGGCCCTTCGAAGCATGGGGAATGGATATCATCGGTCTGATTACTCCACCTTCCTCCCGAGGATATCGCTTCATACTCGCAATTACAGATTACTTCTCCAAATGGGCGGAAGCTGTCCCGCTTGCAGAAGTCAAAACCTCGAACGTGATCAGCTTCCTCAAGCATCACGTCATCTATCGCTTTGAACTGCCCCGAAGGATCATCCACGACCATGGTCCACAGTTTGCAAGCCACACCTTCTATCGGTTCTGCGACAAGCACCGCATCAAGAATATTGCTTCAACACCATACAATCCAGCAGCAAATGGGTTGGCAGAAGCATTTAACAAAACCATCATCAAGTTACTCAAGAAATTCGTATCATCCAACAAACGCGACTGGAACGAGAAGCTTGGTGAATGCTTATGGGCATACCGTACCACGGTCCGAATGGCCACAGGGAACACACCATTCTCCCTGGTGTACGGGAGTGAGGCAGTTCTCCCATTATAGACTCAAATACCCTTACTTCGTGTCGCCCTCACTTATCAATTGACGACGGATGATAACTACCGATGCCGACTACAAGAGTTAGAGGCCTTAGATGAAAAGTGCCTCCGGGATCAGCAAAGGATCGAGCTATACCAAGCATGCATCTCTGGAGCCTTCAACAAGAAGGCCAAAATCAGAACATTCCAAGTAAGCGATCTCGTTCTGGCAGTCCGGAGGCCGATGGTCATGACTCATAAGACCGCCGGCAAGTTCCAGCCAAAATGGGAAGGTCCATTTATTATCGAGGTTGTATTCTCCAACGGTGCTTACCGCCTCGCCAAGCAAAATGGAGACTTGCTCATGTTGCCCGTCAACGGCAAGTTCCTGAAGAAATACTATGTCTAAACGACATGACATGCCAGATTACCGAGTCATGCACCCGCTGGTGCCGCTGAACTCACATTTCAACACACGCCAGATTACCGAGTCATGAACCCGCTGGTGCCACTGAACTCACATTTCAACATTCCAGATTACCGAGTCATGTACCTGCTGGTGCCGCTGAACTCATATTTCAACATTCTAAATTATCTAGTCATGTACCCGCTGGTGCCTCTGAACTCAAATTTCGGTCACTCTTTCAGATAGTAAGTCATGTATGATCATACCTATGAACTTTCTTCCTGAAAGAGATCCTCCCTCATGATCCACTACCCGTACTCCCAGTACACAAAAAGGGTAACTGATCCACAAATTTCCAAAACGGCCATGTTCTCATTACCTCTGAGTCATTTCGCTTCCGTAAAAATAAATCACCCCTTCCATAGAACTTTCATTTCCTCATTACCTCTGAGTCATTCTATATACCCTCCTTCATTGAGCCCACTCCTGTCATGTCCGCATTACCTCTGAACAGAAAGGCTCCGTCGAAGAAACCTTCATGCTTGCCATGTCCTCATTACCTCTGAGTAAGTATGATGATTTCCTTTCAACTTATTATCTGTACCCACAATCGGAGTACACCAAGGATAAAAGGTCCACAAATATTCTCTACTGAGTCTGCTCCCGCCATGTCCTCATTACCTCTGATCAGGAAGACTCCACGGTAAAACCTCCATACTTACCATGTCCTCATTGCCTCTGAGTAAGTACGTCGGTCCTCCCTCGTCTTATTACCCGTACCCTGAACCAGGGAACGCCAAGGGTAATAGGCCCACAAATATCCTCTGTTGACCCCAAATATCCTTCATTGAGTCCACTCCTGCCATGTCCTCATTACCTCTGAGTAGGAAGACTCCACGGTAAAGCCCTCATACTTGCCATGTCCTCATTACCTCTGAGTAAGTGTGTTGGTTCCCCTCCATCCAATTATCCATATCCTAAGACGGGGTATGCCAAGGGTAATAGGCCCACAAATGTCCTTTGCTAAGTCTTTTTAGTACAGGCCTGTCATTTCTCATCATGCCCCGGGAGCCCAGCTGCTCCATGGCATTCTATATCCCGATATTTGGAATGTCCACGACCACCTTACTGTGGAACTGTTCTAAGTATCCCCAGTCAAACTTGTTACCTGTACCTAAAACTAAGATATACCATGGGTAACAGGTTCACAAACAAGTCCCCTATGCGGGGCAAACATCACTACAATAGGTACAACAAGCAATACAAATGAAGGGTAGAATGGAAAGTACTCTTTATTTGAAAGACGAAAAAAGCATTACATGTTTTGGGACCACGTCCCTCCCAAAAAGAAAAGAAAAAGAAAACAGGAACAAAACCAGAAAAAGGTCGACCACAGTTCGGCATTACACAACTCCAGGAGGCAGTTTCTCACCAAGGCAGTACCCCCCTTGAGCCTCTGTCGAGCTCGGCGCTCAGCCTCCTGAGACAACTGCTCCCCATTATCCAGGTCCATGAGTGCTCGACAGTCGTCATCCAACTTCTTCAGAGCCTCTTTCAAGTAAGCCGAAGCTTTATTGACATTATCAGCTTCCTGGATAGTCAGCCCTCTGCCGATCCGGGCAGCCTCGAGCTCAGACTCAAAGAAAGTTAACTTCCTCTGAAGCTCAAGGATCTGTTCCCACGTGTCAGCAATCCTGCGAGAGACAGTTGCTTCCCGAGCCGTAACGTCTTCACTCTCATGGCTCAATTGATCATATCGATCAGACAAGGTGCAATGATCCTTCAGTATGGCTGGCCTAGTTTTATCCTGAGCAGCCTTCGCCTTCTCTATAGCAGCTGCGAGGGAGCCGCACTCCTGATCAATAGTAGCAGTCAGATCAACCTCCCGCAATACCTGAAGCTGGGCCACCAGTTGATCAGTCTCCAGCAATTTCGATTCCAGAAGTGCAGCCATCCCTGCCCTACTAGGAAGGGACTTAAGGATATCGATTTGACCCTGGGCGCATTGTCGGGCCAAGACGAAAGAGGTCCCTCTGTCCACGGCAGCTTCTATCTCCCTTTTCAGGTGACGATGAAAGCTATCGACCACGTCCTGTAAAGATTCGTCCAGGACCTCTGTCGAGGATAGCGTTAGAGGGAGCGTGGCCGGCAGCATCGAAGGAGTGGTGCTAGAACTGGCCACCAGGGGGTGATTTACAAATAGAACAATGCACGGATAGCGGCCAACTCTTCCTCTGCCACCCGAAGAGCCTGGACGCTTGGCAGGGCGGAAAGGTCGACTCTCTGGGCCGTCCGAGCAGAGGAAGACACGAGGACCATTGTCCCCTGCCCCGATTGTCCCATCACCAGACTTGCCAAACTCGAGCCCACAAGAGAATCATCAAGATAAGCCTGAGGGAGAGGAGGTACGCCCCTCTCCGCTAGTACCCCTTCGACAGAGCTTGTCTCAACAAGGTCCGTCCTCGACACGGGAGGGGCATGACCTGCATGTCCACGATAATGATCAATCGATGTGACCCGAAGGATGTGATCATAGAGCAGATAGGCCTCCTCACAAGTTAAGATTCGGCTTATCTTACCGAGAGAGGAGCATTGAGGCTACAGCTCGTTCGCAGCTGGCAGGGTCCCCTCACCCGCGATCTCCAAATTAAATCTGGCCAACTTCCCTGACCCGGCCACCTCAGAGAGAGAGGCAACCTGATCAGCATGATCTGGACGAAATTCAGCAATTTCAGGGGCAGGCTCATCGGAGCCCCCGTCATCATGAGTCACGATCTCGGCCACTCGAGAGTCCTCTTCTTCTGACGCCTACAAGAGGGAAAGAAGATGATTAAAATCAAAGCTAAAAGAAAGGAAGGACCAGTAGTAACTTATTTACCTCTGAGGCGGTGTCGATTTATTTGCCTCTTTCCCTTATAGTTAGCCCGCGGTGTCTGGTTGCAGCCAGTTTCCGAGAGCGAGGAATGCCGCCGACAGGAGAAAGTCGCCTGCTACGCTTTCGTGCAAGACCGGGTGCAACGGATGACTGATCAACCACTATCTCATCTGGCAAAACAGGCGGCTGATCTGTCCCTACATCTGCCGCCGAAAGGGAAGGGTCATCTCCATCAGGCTCGTCGTCTTCGTCATCTGCAGCATCAGAGTCCGAATTCGGCACCTCGACTCTGTTCTTTCTCTTCCTTGTCGTGGCCCCCTGGGAACCCTCATCCAGGCCGGTACCAACGATGAAACTGGTATATGGGTTAAAACCGACAGGGGGCTTGTTCGCCATGACGTGGTACAAAGCCGCCATATACAAGATATCTACTGACACGATGATAGCGGAAACTGAGAAAACGGTACGGGTGTAGAATGTGTCATAGTAATGCCAGGCCCGGATGCCGTCTAAAAGGCTACCTTCAAAGCCCAGACAAGAACTGGGGCTGTCTAGAAAAAGCTGACTATACCCAAATTGTCGGGCGAACCTGCAAGGCAGATAGGGTTCCAGAAAGACAGTGTTACGGTTGCGATACACCAAATGAGCGGGACGGATATTTCGCAGCCACAGAAGCATCTAGCCGTACAGAAGTTGAGGGGGCCCAATACCGTCAAGATGGACAGCCGCCACTTCCTCATCAGTAAAACGTGGGACGGACGCGAAAATGTTGTACATATCTGCCCTCGCCAATGCCATCCGGCAAGCACGCATGGTCTCGAATTCCTAAGACTCATTACGACAGCGGAAGATAAAGGCGTCATCATCAGTAATGCCGTCTTCAGAGCCCGGTCTCATCAAAGACGGATAATGCATCAACAGCCACCGCATCAAATAATGATAGGGCAGCTCAGTCCGTTCAAAATCTTTCGTCATCTCACGAGCAATAACCTTAGATGTGAAAGTATGAAGGCCACGGTGTATGCTGCACACCATGGCCGGAAGGAGAGCTAGCCGGACTCGCAAAACTAACATCACAGCCGGAAGGATAAAATTACGACTGATCCTCTCGATGGAACATGCTCCGCCCGAGACTACACAGTTTTGCAGCCATATCACTAAGAATCCCGCTAGGAGCACCTTCTCCGACAACTCTTGAGTGTCATGATAGAAATAGCCAAAAGAGTCGGTCTTGCTCCCGAATGTATTACTAGTGGTAGTCGTCCTCTTAGCTGACGACACTAAGGCTTTGACCGCCTCCCGGGATCGAGGACGTCGGGAAGTAATTTGACCTGAGGCATCGGTCCGGAAGAGATAGCGCACCCAGTCCTTGGTGTGGGGAGTATGCCCTTCCGAGCTGGATACTGTCTTTCCAAATCTTCAAACTCCTCGTTCGTAGGAGTATACGCCTCAAAAGCTTCGTCCCCCTAAGAAAGCTTGGAGACCGCGTGCATTTCGTGGAGCGCAAGTCCCATATCCCCCACGGGTGTATAGAAGGTCCCCGTCTGGCGGTTATACATCTCCAGCAGAGATATAAATAATCATTTGTTTATGGGCAAGCCATGGCTGGTGCCCCGAATAGCATGGTAAAGACCAATCTCGCACAGAAAGGCCTCATACTTTTGCAAAATCCACGCAGACAGATTGGTCTATGAGGGAATCAGATGTATCCAGCTGGGAAGCATCAACCGACCAATGGGATAGGATCCCTTCCGAGCAAGTTGGTTTACAAAAGTGTCAGCTGTAGAAAATGTGAAATTAGGACCAGGCACATTCAAGAACGTACCCGGGGCCAACCCATTACAGAACAGCTAGTGTGCACCTTGTCCACACACACCGATTTAGGCTGTTGTTATAATGGATATATCACGACCCGCACCCTAGAGTAAGGGCACGAGACGTGGGTATGTCCAGCCTACGCCGCTGTGTCGGCGGTAGAACGCTGTCCTAGGTCACAAACATCTAACAATATATCTCTAAGCAGTTTATACTCCCCGAATAGGGGTAACATAGCAGTAAAACTCAATCACAACTAAGGAAGAGATAGCACGATATGAAATAGAACTCAAGGAAATAAATAGATGAAATAGTCTAAGATAATCCCAGTAATATCCAGAGAAATACAAACTCAGCTACAGCATGAATGAATATATACATCTCAGAATAAGTCTAGCTTAAACATGTCTCATGACTACAAAATGAAAGATAAGCCTAACTAATCTAGACTAGGCAATCGGGAGAAAATCCTCAGCTACAGCTGGGTCCTCCTGGGAGTCCAGCTCAAAGGTGTCATCTAAAGCTGCCCCGTAGAAAGTGTCCAGGCAGGCCTCCTCCTCGTCCTCTGTAATATTTCAACAGGTCCAGTCAGGACAGGAGCGAGCGCAGTACATCTCAACAATTTATAGCAGGTTAGAAAATATAAACATACAGTAAAGTAAGATACAAGTACTGAAAGAAGTGCAGTATAAAAACAGAGAGAGAACTGTAATAGAAATATCTACTATAAATAGAGAGCTAACATGTGGCTAGTGAGTCAGAGTACAACATGAACATGTAAATGGCCTGGGATGATTCTGTGAAGACACTACGGAATGATTCAAAGAAGATACTACTGGTGTATTATTCACATTTCCACTTCTACTCCCCCGTACCCCCAATCAATACACAAGGATCCAGCCAGGTTATGTTATATGATTCCATGCACGGCCCCCGAAGGGTGATACATGGATGTCCCATAAATGGGGATTCTGGGGGTTATCCAACAGTATAAGATTCAAGAGACTCTGTGATCATGAGGGTACATGTCACAAGTAAGCAAATGAACCAAGAAGCATAGTGATACGCCATGTAAGTGAAACGCACAGAACATAGAGTACCCGATGCTTCCTAAGGATAACATCTCAAGAAAGGATCCATATACTACCAATCCGTGTGACCATCGTGACAGTACAAGTAAAGTAATCTACTGCAGGAAATAATTCTAAGCAGGATATGAAATGATCAGAGAATGTACTCGTCTGTATCTGAGTGTCCAATATGAATCGTACTGTCCAAGGAGTGGTGTCTGGCTCCTAATCAGAACAGCACAAGTCACAACAAGTCCAGAATAGTAAAATGAAGTCCTACTATGGATTCTACATGATTCTAGGTCAAACTAGGCCAAAGTCAACTCTTGGTCAACTCTGGTCAATCCTAGAAGTCAAACTAGGTCAACCAAGTCTAATCAAGTCTAAACTAGGCTATTTAGTCTACACTAGCTAGCACAACCCTAACAAGGCTTGCAAGCCAAACAACTACCACACATCATAGGCAACCTCACATTAAATTACCTTGGCCACATTAGCTAATTCCTACATTACACATCATCCAAGTATCCATTACACCTATGCATATACAACATTATATATATAGATACATACACATATAATATATGCCTACATACTTGACATTTAAACCTACACATGTAAAGGCTAGGAATATAGAGAGAATGAGAGAGAGAGCTTGTGTGTGTGAAACATGAATTTGTGTGACTGAACCAGTAAAAAGTAGTGTGGTGAAGGGTGTGGGCTGAACATGACAGTTATAGGGATAGATGTGTAGGGAACAAAAGTGTGTGTATATTGGAGAGTGCATTAGGGTGTCTATGTTAGAATGAAAATCTGGAAATTACAAAACAGTGAGCAATAAACAGTGTATATGTGTGTGTGTGTGCAACAGTGACTATGTATATGTGCAGGGAAACACAAACAGTGGAAGAGAGGGGAACACTAGGTAATAGTGTGTGTGGGTGTACATTGGTTATACATATAATTGTAGGAACATAAAACAGTGAAAGGGAAATAAGTTGAACTAGACTGTCAAGTCCAGTTTTCAGGTAATTAACTCCTCCATAGTTGATACAATATAGGCACTCAATCTCAGTTAAGAAGAAAAAGGAAAAGAAAATCAATTCATTGCCCCATCAATTCCAGTTTTCACACATAACCAAAATCACAGATTTCTATATCAAGAAAACTCAGTTTTAAAAGAAACAGTGTTTCAAACACATCAAAACCAAACTCATAGGTTTCTATTGAACCCCAAATTAGTCCATAACTAGGTTAAACCAACTTCAATCTCAGGTTTTAGTTAACAGTTTAAACTTCTATTCCCAAGCCATACTTCGAATTCCTACTTCTCATTGAAAACCAAAATTGAATCATAAACATGAAGTAACATGAATTAAACAGTGAATAACACATTCACAGTTTAACTTCAACCCAGGTTTCACTTCATAAGTTGAACCACACATTTAAACAAGGAAATCAATTCATAGCATCAAACAGTCCAGTTTTCAGTCCCCTAGTTGCAAGCTCCCCAAACAAAACATAAACTCCACGAAACAACTCCCAAAACAGTTTAGATATAGGAGTACATATCTAGGAACTAAAACCCAACATTTAACAGTGCTTAAATGGTTTAAACTGGTGACAAGTTCCAGTTTTCAAAACTGGGAACAGGAACTGATACAATATGTTTCAGAAAAATGGAAAAAATGACAGTTAATAATGAAATTTGAATTAAAATGCAATTACAGGGGTTGGTAACAATTAAGCATAAAGAGTGCATGCTACACAAGTGGTTTGTGTCCATGAAAGTGGACACAATGTGTCCAACTGAAACAAAACCCAAACGGGTTCAATAGTGCACTGTCTCGTACACACGTGCACTTGTGTCGTGTGCACGACACAAGACACGAAGGAGTCTCGTGGTCACCCACATAGGTAGCCCACCTATAGGGCTACCCCATAGGCCCATTGGCCAGTGTCCACAACGTGTCAGTGTCGGATACGAGGCCCGTATCAGTGACAATAAACAACAATGCACAGTACAGTATAAAATCGGTGCGATTGAGATTTCTCCCAAACCGCTCGATAAGACGAGCTAAAAATTGGTCCGTGTCATGTCAGTCATGTGTCCTAAGTGTCACCAAAGTTTCATCCCAAATAGTGTCGTGTCGTCTCCGCTACAGACCCCGATAGACAGTGGAGCACTGTAGCACGCGTGCGAGCGTGTGCACGCACGTGTCCACTCCACAAAACTGACACAAAGCGACATGAACTCTACCACAGAAGATCAAAAATGCATAAGCAATAGTAAAACTAATATTCCTATTCAAACACAAATCGAAATCTCGATCGAAATGCCCTTTGTGGCATTTCGTCGAACACCTATGCTGTTCACTGATATGTGTCCGATACGGACATGTACAGGACACGAAATCGAGCAAACCCTATTCCTACAGCACAAGGACACCTAGGGCTTCCTATTAATGAAGACAAAATGAAAATTCATGGAGAAATGGAGAGATTACCTATTCTTGAACTATGGGTGAAAAGCCCTAAATGGAAAGATTTCCTCAACCACCCAAAACCTCACAAATTATTTCCTTCCTGTCAAAAATTAATACCAACAGCAAGAACAATATTATTAGGATCTAATGCAACTAGTTTGGGGAAAATAGGACCTAAAATGGATTTATTATGAATTTCTAAGGATAGGAACTCACCTCTTTCTTCTTGAAATAAATTTTCCTAAGGAAGAGAGGCTAGCCCTAGAATTTAGGAGGGGTTTTATAGTTGGAGGAATCCCTAGGTTAACTCAAGTGGTCGGCCATGTTGGGTTAGGATAGGGTTTGAACTAGGTTAGCTAGTCCTATTAGGTTTAGTCACAAAATGACTTGTGAAATCACATGCCATTTCTCAAATCACTTAATTCCTAATTTTCTAATTCTAATTCTAATGAATCAATAACTACTAACTTAAGTCCTACTAGGTTAGACTAGTGTCACTTGACCTAACCATGTCCAACTAACTAGGGTTAGCTCCTAGGTTGGTCTACAAGGGTCAACACTTAGTCAAAAATCAACATAGTCCAAATAATTCCAAAATGATTCCTAAAAATTCCCATAAATTCTAATTAATTCTAATAACTTTAAATTACCCCAAAAATGACAAATTTACCCTCAAACTAGAAATGTGGTAGTGACAAATCTACCCTCCTTAAAAGAATTTTGCCCTCGAAATTGAAAGGCGAAATACAACTGATGAGAAGGATAGGAAGCATACCTCACGGTCCAAAAGATAAGGGTAGCGCTCGCGCATCTCATCCTCCCGCTTCCAGGTAGACTCTCCTGGAGAATGATGCCTCTATGCGACGCGTACCAAAGGTATCACCTGGTTCCTCAGGACCTTCTTCCGTTGATCCAGAATCTCCACCGGCTGCTCTGGATAGCTGAGAGAAGGCCCAACCTCTATCTCTGAATGATCGAGCACATGGCTAGGGTCAGCCACGTACCGTCTCAACTGTGATACATAGAATACGTTGTGGACCCCCACAAGTGCAGGCGGTAAGTCTAGCCTGTAAGCCACGTCACCGACTCTCCCGCTGATAATGAAAGGGTCGATGAAGCGCGGGCTAAGCTTCCCGCCTCCACCAAAACGTATCGTACCACGAGTCGAAGATATCCTCAAGAAAACCTGGTCTCCGACCTAATCACAAGCAAGGTCTCAATTAATTATAATAAACAAACATGATCAAAATCACAAACAACAACCTAAATCTAATCCTACTCTAATCTGTACCTCAAACTCCAAGGGCCTCCGGTGGCTATCGGCCCAGTGCCGATGTCTGTCCTGCACCACGCGAAGTCTGTCCCTGATGAGCTTCACCTTTTCGACCGTATCACCAACCATCTCTGACCCCAGTAAAGCTCGCTCACCATCATCATCCCAGGATAAGGGTGAACGGCACCTACGCCCGTACAGAGCCTCGAAAGGTGACATCTCAATGCTGGCCTGGAAACTATTGTTGTAGGCAAACTCCACCAAATGAAGATGATCCTCCCAGGAACCTCCAAAGCATAGGACGCACGTCCGCAGCATATCCTCAAGGGTCTGAATAGTCCCCTCTGACTGTCCGTCCGTCTGGGGGTGGTATGCAGTACTAAACTTGAGCTGAGTGCCCAAGCTGGTCTGCAGACTCCTCCAGAAATGGGAAGTAAAATGGCTATCCCGATCTGAGACGATGCTGACCGAAACTCCGCGGATCTTGACTATCTGCCGCATATACATCTCCGCCAGCCTCTCTGTAGACGTACCCACCTTGAATGGCAAGAAGTGGGCCGATTTGGTCAACCTGTCAACGATGACCCAAATTGCGTCTTTCCCTCCTGAAGTATGCGGCAATCCTGAAATGACGTCCATCGTGATATGCTTCCACTTCCACTCGTGAATGGGCAGCGGCTGCAACAATCCACCGGGCCTCTGCCTCTCTGCCTTGACCTGCTGACAGACCAAACTCCTAGCCACGAAGTAGGACACTTCCCGCTTCATTCCTGACCACCATACATGCTCTCGCAGATCCCTGTACATCTTATTGGTACCAGGATGTATCGAGTATTGCGACCTGTGAGCCTAATGCATGATCTGCTCTCTGAGCTCCCTGCTAGGTACACATAACCTGGCACCGTGCCTCAGGGCACCATCCTATGCAAGTGAAAGCTCAGCATCTGCCACTCCCATACTGATCTGCTCTCTGATACACTGCAGAGCCACATCCTCGAACTGGGCCACCTTGATCCTGTCTATCAAGTCCGACTGAATCTGCATCCCCCATAGCTGCATCTGCACTCCGGGTACGATCACCTCGATCCCAAGACTCTCCAAGTCGGCAAGCAAATACCGATCCATGGTCAAACACATGGCTGTCGGATACCTACTCAAGGCATCTGCAACCACATTGGCCTTCCCTGGGTGGTACTGAAGTAGGATGTCAAAATCCTTCATCAACTCTAGCCATCTGCGCTGTCTCATGTTCAACTCCTTCTGAGTGAACACATACTTTAAGCTCTTGTGATCTGTGAAGATCTCCACCCTCTCACCATACAGATAATGCTTCCACAGCTTCAATACAAAAATCACTGCTGCCAGCTCCAGGTCGTGGATAGGGTAGTTCTTTTCATGGGGATGTAACTGCTTGGAAGCATAGGCAATTACCTTTCCGTGCTGCTGTAACACACAACCCAGCCCCTTCCCTGAAGCATCATATAAATAGTGAAACTACCTGATCCTGAAGGCAACGTCAGAATCGGAGCTGTCGTCAGCCGCTTCTTCAACTCATCAAAAGCTGTCTGACACTCCTCTGACCAAACATACTCAGCATCCTTCCGGGTCAACCGAGTTAACAGCTCTGCAACCCGGGAGAAATCCTGCACAAATCTCCGGTAATATCCTGCCAGCCCCAGGAAGCTCCTGATCTCTGCAACTGAAGTCGATGCTGCCCATGCCTCAACTGCTACAATCTTCTTGGGGTCAATTGAGATACCATCTCCAGTCACCACATGTCCCAAGAAGTCCACCCGGTCTAGGAAGAACTCACATTTGGAGAGCTTTCCGTTAAGCTGCTCTTTCCTGAGAATCTCCAGAACTATCCTCAAATGGTCCTCGTGCTCCTCCTCAGTCTTGGAATATATCAAGATATCATCAACAAACACCACTACAAACTGATCCAGATACTGATGGAACACCTTGTTCATAAGGTTCATAAATACAGCTGGTGCATTGGTTAGCCTAAACAGCATAACCAAAAACTCGAACTGCCTGTACCGCGTCCTGAAAGCGGATTTAGGAATATCCTGCCCCTTCACCTTCACCTGGTGATATCCCGACCTCAGATCAATCTTGGGAAATACCCCAGCTCCGCTCAACTGGTCAAATAGATCGTCGATCCGCGACAGTGGATATTTGTTCTTGATCATGAGGTTGTTGAGTGCCCTATAGTCAATACACATGCGTACTGACCCATCCTTCTTCGGCACAAACAACACTGGTGCACCCCATGGCGACGAACTCGAGCGGATGAAGCCCTTGTCCTGTAGCTCATCCACCTGCTTCTTCAGCTCCACCAGCTCGCTGTTGTTCACCCGATAGACATGTTGAGAGATGGGTTTCGCTCCTAGAACCAAGTCTATCGAGAACTCTATGTCTCTGTCTAGTGTCAGTCCCGGCAACTCCTCTGGGAAAACATTCATAAAATATGCTATCAAGTGGTGTGGAATCGTCTACTCCTCGACCGAGACTCCACAGAAGACTCCGCTGCTCTGCTCTGCCTGACGTCTGGAGTACTCGAACTCTGGCTCCCCCGGCACTCTGAAGAGAACTCTACCCCCTCTGCAATTAATACTGGTATGGTGCCTGCTCAACCAATCCATGTCTAGTACTATATCGTAGTTTGACAATGGCATTACGAGCAGGCTCACCTCCAACTCACGGCCTCCTAAAACTACTCTCCGACCCTTACAAATATCACTAACGAGGATAATACCACCCCCGGTCGTGATCTTGTAAGTCCTAGGCAACGATTCAGCTATGATACTGTGTCTAATCGTAAAAGATACTGATAAGAAGCTATGCGAAGCACCGAAATCGAATAAGGCAAATGCTGGACTGGAGTCAAGAAGAATCGAACCTGCAATCAGCTCCCCGATGACCTACGCATCCTCTGCTGCCATGGCGAATCCTCGTCCCTGCTGGCCTCTCCTGGCCTTCTGCTGGTTCTGAACAAATCTCTGCTGCTGCATCGACAGGGCTGGTCCCCGCTGCTGACCTGCTGGAGCCCTGGCTCCTCCTTCCGGGCCTGTTCGTACTAAGCGACACTCCCTCATCTGGTGGTCTGCTGAACCACACTTCAGGCACTCGCCCAGCCTCCTCCGGCACTCATTGGCGACATGCCCGGGCTTCTTTCAATAGGCACAAGTAACACTCTGCCTTTGTCCCTGCTAGTGCTGCCTCGACTGCTGCTGCTGAGGGGCTGGCCTCTGCAGAATCGACTGCGGCTGAAACTGTCTCAGCTGCTGATACTGAAAGTGCGGCATCTTGGCCGGTCCTCCGCTATTGCTGTCTTCCTGGGAGTCTCGCCCCCTCTTGAGCCTAAGCTCAAGATCATCCTCTGCAGCTAGTGCGTCCACCAGGATCTCCTCAAATGTAGCACTGTGGGCGTTCTTGGTGTAGGACTTGACCTCCTTTACCAAGCCCTTTCGAAACCTCCGGGCCTTCGTGATCTCCGACAAGTCCTCTACAAATCTGCCCAGGCGACAGAACTCTCCTACATACTCCTCCACAGACTGAATCTCCAGGACTAGGGCCTCGAACTGAGTCTCGAGGACTCCCAACGCTGCCTCCGGGAATAACTTCTCCTTGAACAGCTTCTTGAATGCTGCCCAAGTCTGTCCTGCTGTGCCGACCCTCGGGTCGGTCTGGTACCATGTACGGGCCAGATCCTGCATCATACTGGCCGCTGCCTCTATCTGGAGCCTCGTCAAAATCTCTGCCAGCCTGAAGATCTCCTCCATATGCTCGATCCACTCATCGGCATACAGGATCCCCTCTGTCCCTCGGAAGTCTCTCGGGTGCATCTTCTGGAAGTCCTGGATGCCTTTCTCCCGTGGCTGGTGCGGCTGCTGGACTACTGCTGGCTGAGCCACGACTCTCTCTACTGCTGTCACTGCCAGCTCAATGCCTCGAGTGAGCTTTGCCGTCTGCCTCTGCTGCTGAGTTTGCTGACCCTCCATGTACTGCCTGAAGAAGGCCAACAGCTGAACGGCGTCAACTGTCCCTGCAGGTGGCTGTTGGTAAGGATTCTCTGGGAAAACCGGGTCCTGTCTCTGAGCCGGTGGATGCATGCCCCCTGCTGCGGCTGCCGAGGTCTCAACACGAGCTGAGGTGGCAGGAGCTGCAGTCCCCTGGCCTCGCCGTGCTGGCTGGGAGGTAGGAGTCCCCTCCATAGCATCCCCATGGATGGTACGCTGCGATCTAGTCTCTACCATCCTGAAGATAGACAAACAAGAGTATCAATTTCTGAGAAGAAGCGAAATAACAAAGGCGGACAATTATAATTCAAAGGATCAGCTGACAATAAGAATTTAGATGGCAATAAAGAAATTTTCCTAATGTGATTGAGTACCCTTAAAAATTTATGTCCAATATCCTATAGCAGGCTGTAGTGATACTATAGTTCGAGTACCACCACACTTCTAGTCTATACCTGCATGGGCCACCACTAAAAACGTGTCACGACCCGCACCCTAGAGTAAGGGCACGAGACGTGGGTACGTCCAGCCTATGCCGCAGTGTCGACGGTAGAACGCTGTCCTAGGTCACAAACATCTAACAATATATCTCTAAGCAGTTTATACTCCCCGAATGTGGGTGACATAGCAGTAAAACTCAATCACAACTAAGGAGGAGATAGCACGATATGAAATAGAACTCAAGGAAATAAATAGATGAAATAGTCTAAGATAATCCCAACAATATCCAGAGAAATACAAACTCAGCTACAGTATGAAAGAATATATACATCTCAGAATAAGTCTAGCTAAAATATGTCTCATGACTACAAAAAGGAAGATAAGCCTAACTAATCTAGACTAGGCAATCGGGGGAAAATCCTCAGCTACAGCTGGGTCCTCCTGGGAGTCCAGCTCAAAGGTGTCATCTAAAGCTGCCCCGTAGAAAGTGTCCAGGCAGGCCTCCTCATCGTCCTCTGTAATATTTCAACAGGTCCAGTCAGGACAGGAGCGAGCACAGTACATCTCAATAATTCATAGCAGGTTAGAAAATATAAACATGCAGTAAAGTACGATACAAGTACTGAAAGAAGTGCAGTATAAAAATAGAGAGAGAACTGTAATAGAAATATCTACTATAAATAGAGAGCTAATATGTGGCTAGTGAGTCAGAGTACAACATGAACATGTAAATGGCCTGTGATGATTCTGTGAAGACACTACGGAATAATTCAAGAAGATACTACTGGTGTATTATTCACATGTCCACTTCTACTCCCCCGTACCCCCAATCAATACACAAGGATCTAGCCAGGTTATGTTATATGATTCCATGCACGGCCCCCGAAGGGTGATATATAGATGTCACATAAAAGGGGATTCTGGGGGTTACCCAACAGTGTAAGATTCAAGAGACTCTGTGATCATGAGGGTACATGTCACAAGTAATCAAATGAACCAAGAAGCATAGTGATACGCCATGTAAGTGAAACGCACAGAACATAGAGTACCCGATGCTCCCTAAGGATAACATCTCAAGAAAGGATCCATATAGTACAAATCCGTGTGACCATCGTGACATTAGAAGTAAAGTAATCTACTGTAGGAAATAATTCTAAGCAGGATATGAAATGATCAGAGAATGTACTCGCCTGTATCTGAGTGTCCAATATGAATCGTACTGTCCAAGGAGTGGTGTCTGGCTCCTAATCAGAACAGCACAAGTCACAACAAGTCCAAAATAGTAAAATGAAGTCCTACTATGCATTCTACATAATTCTAGGTCAAACTAGGCCAAAATCAACTCTTGGTCAACTCTGGTCAATCCTAGAAGTCAAACTAGGTCAACCAAGTCTAATCAAGTCTAAACTAGGCTATTTAGTCTACACTAGCTAGCACAACCCTAACAAGGCTTGCAAGCCAAACAAATACCACACATCATAGGCAACCTCACATTAAATTACCTTAGCCACATTAGCTAATTCCTACATTACACATCATCCAAGTATCTATTACACCTATGCATATACAACATTATATATATAGATACATACACATATAATATATGCCTACATACTAGACATTTAAACCTACACATATAAAGGCTAGGAATATAGAGAGAATGAGAGAGAGAGCTTGTGTGTGTGAAACATGAATTTGTGTGACTGAACCATTGAAAAGTAGTGTGGTGAAGGGTGTGGGCTGAACATGACAGTTATAGGGATAGATGTGTAGGGAACAAAAGTGTGTGTATATTGGAGAGTGCATTAGGGTGTCTATGTTAGAATAAAAATCTAAAAATTACAAAATAGTGAGCAATAAACAGTGTATATGTGTGTGTGTGTGTGCAACAGTGACTATGTATATGTGCAGGAAAACACAAACAGTGGAAGAGAGGGGAACACTAGGTAATAGTGTGTGTGGGTGTACATTGGTTATACATATAATTGCAGGAACATAAAACAGTGAAAGGGAAATAAGTTGAACTAGACTGTCAAGTCCAGTTTTCAGGTAATTAACTCCTCCATAGTTGATACAATATAGGCACTCAATCTCAGTTAAGAAGAAAAAGGAAAAGGAAATCAATTCATTGCCCCATCAATTCCAGTTTTCACACATAACCAAAATCACAGATTTCTATATCAAGAAAACTCAGTTTTAAAAGAAACAGTGTTTCAAACACATCAAAACCAAACTAATAGGTTTCTATTGAACCCTAAATCAGTCCATAACTGGGTTAAACCAACTTCGATCTCAGGTTTTAGTTAACAGTTTAAACTTCTATTCCCAAGCCATACTTCGAATTCCTACTTCTCATTGAAAACCAAAATTGAATCATAAACATGAAGTAACATGAATTAAACAGTGAATAACACATTCTCAGTTTAACTTCAACCCAGGTTTCACTTCATAAGTTGAACCACACATTTAAACAAGGAAATCAGTTCATAGCATTCAAATAGTCCAGTTTTCAGTCCCCTAGTTGCAAGCTCCCCAAATAAAACATAAACTCCACGAAATAACTCCCAAATCGACACACTAACAGTTTAGATATAGGAGTACATATCTAGGAACTAAAACCCAATATTTAACAGTGCTTAAATGGTTTAAACTGGTGACAAGTTCCAGTTTTCAAAACTGGGAACAGGAACTGATACAATATGTTTCAGAAAAATAGGAAAAATGACAGTTAATAATGAAATTTGAATTAAAATGCAATTACAGGGGTTGGTAACAATTAAGCATAAAGAGTGCATGCTACACAAGTGGTTTGTGTCCATGAAAGTGGACACAACGTGTCCAACTGAAACAAAACCCAAACGGGTACAACAGTGCACTGTCCAGTGCACTCTCTCGTGCACACGTGCACTTGTGTCGTGTGCACGACACAAGACACGAGGGAGTCTCGTGGTCACCTACATAGGTAGCCCACCTATAGGGCTACCCCATAGGCCCATTGGCCAGTGTCCACAACGTGTCAGTGTCGGACACGAGGCCCGTATCAGTGGCAATAAACAACAATGCACAATGCAGTGTGAAATCGGTGCGGTTGAGATTTCTCCCAAACCGCTCGATAAGACGAGCTGAAAATTGGTCTGTGTCATGTCAGTCATGTGTCCTAAGTGTCACCAAAGTTTCATCCCAAATAGTGTCGTGTCGTGTCCGCTACAGACCTCGATAGGCAGGGGAGCACTGTAGCACGCGCGCGAGCGTGTGCACGCACGTGTCTACTCCACGAAACTGACACAAAGCGACACGAACACTACCACAGAAGATCAAAAATGCATAAGCAATAGTAAAACTAACATTCCTATTCAAACACAAATCGAAATCTCGATCGAAATGCCCTTTGTGGCATTTCGTCGAATACCTATGCTGTTCACTGATACGTGTCCGATACGGACACGTACAGGACACGAAATCGAGCAAACCCTATTCCTACAGCACAATGACACCTAGGGCTTCCTATTGATGAAGATAAAATAAAAATTCATGGAGAAATGGAGAGATTACCTATTCTTGAACTATGGGTGAAAAAGCCCCAAATGGAAAGATTTCCTCAACCACCCAAAACCTCACAAATTGTTTCCTTCCTGTCAAAAATCAATACCAACAGCAAGAACAATATTATTAGGATCTAATGCAACTAGTTTATGAAAAATAGGACCTAAAATGGATTTATTATGAATTTCTAAGGATAGGAACTCACCTCTTTCTTCTTGAAATAAATTTTCCTAAGGAAGGGAGGCCAGCCCTAGAATTTAGGAGGGGTTTTATAGTTGGGGGAATCCCTAGGTTAACTCAAGTGGCCGGCCATGTTGGGTTAAGGTAGGGTTTGAACTAGGTTAGCTAGTCCTATTAGGTTTAGTCACAAAATGACTTATGAAATCACAGGCCATTTCTCAAATCACTTAATTCCTAATTTTCTAATTCCAAATCTAATGAATCAATAACTACTAACTTAAGTCCTACTAGGTTAGACTAGTGTCACTTGACCTAACCATGTCCAACTAACTAGGGTTAGCTCCTAGGTTGGTCTACAAGGGTCAACACTTAGTCAAAAATCAACCTAGTCCAAACAATTCCAAAATGATTCCTAAAAATTCCCATAAATTCTAATTAATTCTAATAAATTTAAATTACCCCAAAACTGACAAATTTACCCTCAAACTAGAAATGTAGTAGTGACAGGATGTCTCCCACGAACATCCCACTCTGGATAGGAGTTAAAGAATCTTCCATCTTCCGGTCCAGTGGGAGCATATTGAACCAGGATAAAGGGAAGTGACGCTCCATCTGGGGAATGCGGATCACCATCCCGTTAGAAACAAAACTCCAGTTCTTTGACACCTCCAGAATCTGATTGTTCTTCACAGTCAAGGCGTCTCCAAAAAAGAATGCGGGCTTCAAGTATTCCGCTTCTAATTTCCCCGAGTTCATCATAGTATTAAGAAAATAGAAAGGCTGATTCTTGAGGGCATTTGATCACGCCGGGGGCTCGTCACTCGGAAACTGGTCAACCATGTATTGGACTATATGGTCGTCCCTATAGCCCAGAGCAGCTTGGGCGCTGCCTACTAGGAGCTCTCCAGCAGCATTAACCGACAAATTCACTGAGGAGAAGACAGAAAGAGATAAATTAGAAGGATGGACAAAAAGGAAATAATTGGTGCTTTCGAGCTCATGCGGCTCTAACTTAACAAAGCTTCATGCGGCTCAGGAGAACACTTATGTGAATCCATCTTACTGAAGCCTCATGCGGGTCAGGGGAACGCTTATGCGGCTCCAATTTACAGAAGCCTCATGCGGCTCAAGCTCAGCAGAACATTCATGCGGTTCCACTTAAAGAAGGGTCATGCGGCGGTACTTTCATAAGGCCCGTCGGGGTCGGATAAGTTCGGACGGACCATGTAAAAAAAACATATGTGTGCGAATCTATGCGGCCCAGTGTAGCTTTTACGGCTTTATTGGCAAAGCGCATATACGGCCACAGTGGCTATTCTTATGCGGCTCGCAGCTCGACCATAGGACGAACATGCGATTCACATGAAAATAAGGGCTCGTGCATAAAGCATGCGACGTAGACATAGCAGTTAGGGTTCTTAAAAACCACATAAAGTCCTTACCAGTAATGGGAGGATAGACATCAGGGTGAGCTGCGGGCACGACGGCCGACGGAGGAACGGCCGCGGTTGAAGTAGAGGCAGTCTTCTTCGACGAAGATGCCGCCTTCTTTCCCTTAGCTGCAACAGTCTTCTTGGGAGCCATTGGCAATTAAAGAAGATGATGTGTAAAACCCCTAAATTTTTACTATTTTTTTTATTTATTAATTTGCTTGGATTTAAAAATTTTGGTACTGTATGTCACGTAATCGTATTGTACGTCGTATGCAAAATTTTCGTTTCCTCGACGAGTACGAATATGTGCGAGCGTACATATTTTATAAAAACATTTTCTTTTCTATTTTAATATACACTTTCAAAATTATATAATTATTATTCTTGCTATAAAAAGCCTTTTGTTTCTAAAAAGTTATTAATAATAAATAATATTTTGCATACTAGAAAAGCCTAATTATGTAAAGGATATTTGTTGCATACGAATATTTCGTTATTTATTTATTGGTCTATTTTAAATAAAAGTATAATTTTCAAAATTTATTAATAGTAATATTTTATTGTTCAAAAAGATATTTAAAAATATTTATTATTTTTGAAATTATTATTATTGGTATTTTGAAAAATATTTTTGGAAGTTATTTCGGCCAATTAAATCTTGATTTAATGTTTGGAATTATTTAAATAGATTAAACTAGTATCCATATTTGGAATTGGATTATTTGATTTGATTTTAAACTAAAGGGATTTAATTTAAATAGGATTTGCATTTGGATTTGGATTTGAATTTAATAGATTGGTTTATCTAATTTGGGTTTAAACAACCCTAATCATTATCTAATTGGGAATTCCCACATCCTATAAATAGGCAGGTACTCCTCCACATTATTCATCTCCCAGAAATTTCCTCCATAAATCTACGTGCATCGTGTCCGTGTTCATCCAATATCTTATTCCATTAGTTATACAAATACATTATCCTCCGTGCCGACAACCCGGCAAGATACATCAAATTCCCATTTCCTAACCCTAATTTTGCCTTGTCCGCTACCATCCTCCTTCGCCATACCCAATCTCAAATCGCCATCACTACCATAGCTACGCCCCCGACTTCATCGGTTGTCCCCGACCACCTAACCCAACACCACCAGCACAGACCCTTCCCTGCCACCACTCCTGGCCGTT
Organism: Iris pallida; assembly: GCA_029216955.1. NCBI lineage: Eukaryota > Viridiplantae > Streptophyta > Magnoliopsida > Asparagales > Iridaceae > Iris > Iris pallida. The sequence continues at coordinate 23,156,580 of JANAVB010040818.1, read as the reverse complement.
CTCCGCCACACCCCGCCAAAACAACCACGACCACCAAACACCAGACCCGACACAACTCCGCCTCCCCGACACCATAACCCCCACCACAGAACCTTCACGACTCCGGCCACCCATCCTGGCCACCCCCGACTCCGACAAACCACCCCGTCACCACCGCCTGTCGATACCACCATCGTGGCCAACCCGACACACCATGGCGACCACCATCACCCAGACGACTCCTTCCAGCCCAGCCGTCACCACCACCGCCGTCGGCATCCCCGGCCAAACCCCACCGACCACCACCACACAAAATAGAAAAAAATATACAAAGAAACCACGACCACCACCACTCACCTGTTGTCGACCCCGATCCAGCGAGCCCGTCCGCCTTTCTCCTCCCAGATCTGCGCGACCCGACGCGACGAACACCGCCGTCGACACTGCGTCGGAGTAGACGTCCGCCGCTCGACACAAAACCCACCTCGCCGGAGCTCCGCCGGCCGAGTTCGCATCCGCCTCCGCAACCCCCCTCGTTGCGCCGCTGCTCGACGACCGATCCACCCTCCGACTTCCCCCAAACACTGCCACCGCTCCGCTCTGCCGGCTCCAGCTTGGCAGCGCCGAGCGCCACCGTGGTCGAGAACCCCTCGCCTTGCCACTCTCGGCGAGCGCCGCCCCGCTCCGCTTCCTACGCCTGAAAACCCACTCTCGCTCACCTTCCTCCTCAACCCCGTCCGCCTGACCGGAACCTCCGCGCGAGCGTCCGCTCCGCCCAGCCGAGCTAGACCACCGTCCTTGGACGCCCCTCTCCGCGTCCTCTCCACCGCCGGACCACCGCCTCCACTCCGAGCCCGACTCCTCTCATCCCCGCTCTTTCTCTCTCGTCTCTTTCCTCTCTCTCTCGTCTCTTTCCTCTCTCACTCTCTGAATAATCTCTCTTCCCCCCCTCTCTTCTTCTGCTTCTTTCCATTATATATATTTTTTTTGTTGACTTCCTTCTCGAAGAAGGAAGAGCAGCCCTTCAGATTGGAGCTGATTTTTTTGGGTTGATTCTGTCGTTTGCTGGTTATAATTTTTTTTGTATTCTTTTATTTTTTTACTGTTATTATAATATTTATGATTATTATTTTATTTTCATTATTATTCCTAATAATGTTATATTTATTATTATTATCATTATTATTAATATTACTCTTATATTTATGGTTTTAAAATCTTTGTTATTATCACTAATAAAAACAGTATGCTGGTACAACAAAATATATTTCCTATATTTTGGTTATTTACTACTAAAACAATTATTATTAAGATATTTGTAAGTAAACTATATATATATATTTTTGTTATATCATGAGGCTTGGCCTACCCCTATATTGTAAAATATAATAATTTTCTAGATTATTTAGTAAAAAGCATTTTGACCCATAAAGGGTAGTTTCCAAATTAATGAAATAATTTACTAGTCTTTCAAATATTTATTATTAGTATTATTTTTACTAATAAGATATAGTATTTTACCTAGAAATTTTATTTAGACAAACTGGAGTTTTGCATAAAAACGGTTTATTTGAATTTTCAAGCATTTATCTAAAAACCATTTTTAAGCTAATAAAAATATATTTTTTAAGTATTATAAATACTTTTCAAAATTGTATACTTATTCTTTACCAATTTTCTCGACTATCCTTCCGTCCGCGACCCATTCTATAATTTCTACTACATTACAAATTCTGTACTCCCATATGTCCACCCTAACTAATTTGACCCTTCTGGACCCAATGAAACTGTCCGTGCCACCAACAGAGATCCCCTTGTGTAGTTGTTACACCAAAGTTGCAGATCATGCCACCTTGATCATTGCAGCACACCAGGCGCCCTACCAGGCAAGACACCTTGCCATTAGCTGTTTAATTATTTTAGCTCATATTTCATGCATTACTTATTTTCTTTATGCAAAATAAACTGTGATACATGGCATAACTGTTAGAACTTACCGTTCATTTATATTTCCTGCTGTGTATTACTTTTCTTACAAATTAAACCTAGATTTAAGGGACTACCTTGTGTGTTGCATTCATTGGCCTTGACACGTTGTAAACATGAAGATTTGTGTCGTATGTAGAACACAAAAGTGCGTGATTGGCTAGCCACCAGTACGTACAAGCCGTGCGATAGGAATAACCGCTAATAGAGGTTGCATGCTAGTTTGACTTAGCGGTTATAGTGGTCTTGTGTTGTGGATACAACACAGTAGGCATTGGGCGGGGAGGATAATTCCTTAGCGTATGGGCTTCGATGCACTTCCCTTGTGACCCGGACTCTCCGCTGGAGATACGGGATTGATGACCCATAATTACTGATGGCCACTGACGATTCTGCGGAACGTCATGCTCTTCCTGATGGGGCCTCTGGTGCCCAAAGGGGGACTACGCCGATCCTATTCAGCCAGGGCCCATGCGTAGGAAGGATTGTTCTTAACAATATTTCACTTAGAATGGTAGGCTACCCTATCCGTTAGGTACGAGTACTTTTGGTTTGGGTACTTGTATCTGACCGTGGCTTGGAACAATAACTTGTCGTGGATTAGTTCATCACATCTTGTCCTTGTTTGGTTGTAGGTGTGACTTACTACTTCGATGAGAAGGTATTGAACCTTGTTGGGGTCCGGATACCATATTGGATTCATAGCATAGGAAGGTACGTCGTCGTGAATTAGTTTACCATCTCCTGTCCTTGTTTGGTTGGGGGGATGGTACGCTCGTTCAGTAGGTGCGTATTGGAACATGTTATAATTCGATTTACTTATTTATTTGAGCAATATTTATTCAGTTTATATGGCATGCTATTATGTGTCTTGTTACGTCCCTCTGAGGACCTGGTTGTCTTGCCAGGTGTGTGCTATTGTCTTTCGCAGGTGCTTTAGCTCTAGCCGTGTTCATTGCTATTTCTCGAGGATGATTGCACTTGGATCGTCTTCGCTTCGCTCGCCACTCATTTCATTTTTTATGTACTTTTTCGTATTTTGTTGGTAGTAGATTTGTCTCCGCCCAACATATTATATCAAGACAAATTCATAGTTGATATATGATATCTTTTATTCTTTGATTTGTGGATGAGATTAGTTAGTTATGGTTCTACTGCATTTTACAGCTTATGTATTTATACGAGGCTTTCATATATTGGAGTATACTCGCATGAATACAGCTGGCATGGATACGTACCTAGTCCTACGTATTTTGGGACTGGGGCGTTACATGTTTTTGTGGTGGCCCATACAGGTCAAGATAAATTGTTTGGTTACCTTACCATACCAAGCAAGCCTGCGAATAGGATTAGAAGTCTAGGATCTCATCCACATACTTGACCTCTTTCCTTGATTTTATCTACCGTATGACTCATCACTTGCATCTTGCTTGCTTCCTTCCATCCCTATTCTTGTCTTTCCTTCGTGCTTGCTAGTGATTGGCCCTACTAGTTAGATGTCCCAGACACCCTTAGCTTAATTCTTTTAAGTTGGGTAGAACACCCCACGACCCGATACGCCCTTGACTATTAAGACCATAGAGATTAGAGGAATCTAAGCCTTGGTCAATAAAACCATAGAATGATGGTATAGGAATAAACAAGACTTAGATCCTTATGACTCTTAGACCATTCATATTTGTTTTTATTCATCTATTATCGTGCCTATATTTTACTATCTAGACTAATGATGCTAATGTAGCCTAGTTTTTGCAAGCTTAGCCTTTTACAAAGCTTGTTCGTGACATATGTGTTAATGGAGGTACCCCACTAACATATTGTCTATCAGAACCGGTGCATGATGGTCTGATCAACCAAGTGCACTTTGGTTCGCTTTTGCCTATTATTATACGTGGATGGGGACATAGTTAAACTTGTCCTCTAGAAGCCCATCCACGACTGCCTTGACAATTCCTTTGAAATTTTTCGATCGTCCTTGAATCACGTATTCGTATTCGATAAATGCCTCCTTTGAACTCTATATTGCTTTCACCTTCACCTATTTTAGAAGAACGATAGCGTCATACTAGAACTTCCTCTAACCTTCCTACCAGCTTTGACCATCACCACTCAATATTGCTATATCTTCATCTTAAAACTACTCGACCATTCCCTCGACCCTAATTCTTCCATTTTGACTTTCTAATCACTTGAATTTAAGAGTGATTACAATCCTCTCAATCGTATCCTCAATCTAGACTACGACCATATAAACTTCGAACCCTTCTATCTACCATTGTGCCTTCTTCCCCCTTGCGTCCTCTCACCCCCCTACAAATCCTCAATTTCGAGGACAAAATTCTTTTAAATTAGGTAGGATGTAAAACCCCTAAATTTCTACTATTTTTTTTATTTATTAATTTGCATGGATTTAAAATTTTGGTACTGTATGTCACGTAATCGTATTGTACGTCGTATGCGAAATTTTCGTTTGCTCGACGAGTACGAATATGTGCGAGCGTACATATTTTATAAAAACATTTTCTTTTCTATTTTAATATACACTTTCAAAATTATATAATTATTATTCTTGCTATAAAAAGCCTTTTGTTTCTAAAAAGTTATTAATAATAAATAATATTTTGTATACTAGAAAAGCCTAATTATGTAAAGGATATTTGTTGTATACAAATATTTCGTTATTTATTTATTGGTCTATTTTAAAAAAAAGTATAATTTTTGAAATTTATTAATAGTAATATTTTATTGTTCAAAAAGATATTTAAAAATATTTATTATTTTTGAAATTATTATTATTGGTATTTTGAAAAATATTTTTGGAAGTTATTTTGGCCAATTAAATCTTGATTTAATGTTTGGAATTATTTAAATAGATTAAACTAGTATCCATATTTGGAATTGGATTATTTGATTTGATTTTAAACTACAGGGATTTAATTTAAATAGGATTTGCATTTGGATTTGGATTTGAATTTAATAGATTGGTTTATCTAATTTGGGTTTAAACAATCCTAATCATTATCTAATTGGGAATTCCCACATCCTATAAATAGGCAGGTACACCTCCATATTATTCATCTCCCACAAATTTCCTCCATAAATCTACGTGCATCGTGTCCGTGTTCATCCAATATCTTATTCCATTAGTTATACAAATACATTATCCTCCGTGCCGATAACCCCGACACGATACATCAAATTCCCATTTCCTAGCCCTAATTTCGCCTTGTCCGCTACCATCCTCCTTCGCCATACCCAATCTCAAACCGCTATCACTACCATAGCTACGCCCCCGACTTCGTCGGTTGTCCCCGACCACCTAACCCAACACCAAGAGCACAGACCCGTCCCTGCCACCACTCCTGGCCGTCCTCCGCCACACCCCGCCAAAACAACCACGACCATCAAATACTAGACCCGACACAACTCCGCCTCCCCCACACCATAACCCCCACCACAGAACCTTCACGACTCCGGCCACCCATCCTGGCCACCCCCGACTCCGACAAACCACCCCGTCACCACCGCCCGTCGACACCACCACCGTGGCCAACCCGACACACCATGGCGACCCCCATCACCCAGACGACTCCTTCCAGCCCAGCCGTCACCACCACCGCCGTCGGCATCCCCGGCCAAAACCCCACCGACCACCACCACACAAAACAGAAAAAAAATATACAAAGAAACCACGACCACCACCACTCACCTGCCGTCGACCCCGACCCGGCGAGCCCGTCCGCCTTCCTCCTTCCAGATCCGTGCGACCTGACGCGGCGAACACCGCCGTCGACACTGCATCGGAGCAGACGTCCGCCGCTCGACACAAAACCCACCTCGTCGGAGCTCCGTCGGCCGAGTTCGCATCCGCCTCCGCAACCCCCCCTCGTTGCGTCGCTGCCCGGCGACCGATCCACCCTCCGACTTCCCCCAAACACTGCCGCCGCTTCGCTCTGCCGGCTCCTGCTAGGCAGCGCCGAGTGCCACCGTGTTCGAGAAGCCCTCGCCTTGCCACTCTCGGCGAGCGCCGCCCCGCTCCGCTTCTTCCGCCTGAAAATCCACTCCCGCTCACCTTCCTCCTCAACCCCGTTCGCCTGACCGGAACCTCCACGCGAGCGTCCGCTCCGTCCAGCCGAGCTAGACTGCCGTCCTTGGACTCCCCTCTCCGCGTCCGCTCCACCGCCGGACCACCGCCTCCACTCCGAGCCCGACTCCTCTCATCCCTGCTCTTTCTCTCTCGTCTCTTTCCTCTCTCTCTCGTCTCTTTCCTCTCTCACTCTCTGAATAATCTCTCTTCCCCTCTCTCTTCTTCTGCTTCTTTCTATTATATTTTTTTTTGTGTTGACTTCCTTCTCGAAGAAGGAAGAGCAGTCCTTCAGATTGGAGCTGATTTTTTTGGGTTGATTCTGTCGTTTGCTGGTTGTAATTTGTTTGTATTCTTTTATTTTTTTACTGTTATTATAATATTTATGATTATTATTTTATTTTCATTATTATTCCTAATAATGTTATATTTATTATTATTATCATTATTATTATTATTACTCTTATATTTATGGTTTTAAAATCTTTGTTATTATCACTAATAAAAATAGTATGCTGGTACAACAAAATATATTTCCTATATTTTGGTTATTTACTACTAAAACAATTATTATTAAAATATTTGTAAGTAAACAATATATATATTTTTGTTATATCATGAGGCTTGGCCTACCCCTATATTGTAAAATATAATAATTTTCTAGATTATTTAGTAAAAAGCATTTTGACCCATAAAGGGTAGTTTCCAAATCTATGAAATAATTTACTAGTCTTTCAAATATTTATTATTAGTATTATTTTTACTAATAAGATATAGTATTTTACCTAGAAATTTTATTTAGACAAACTGGAGTTTTGCCTAAAAATGGTTTATTTGAATTTTCAAGCATTTATCTAAAAACCATTTTTAAGCTAATAAAAATATATTTTTTAAGTATTATAAATACTTTTCAAAATTGCATACTTATTCTTTACCAATTTTCTCGACTATCCTTCCATCCGCGACCCATCCTATAATTTCTACTTTATTACAAATTCTGTACTCCCATATGTCCACCCTAACTAATTTGACCCTTATGGACCCAATGAAACTGTCTGTGCCACCAACAGAGATCCTCTTGTGTAGTTGTTACACCAAAGTTGCAGATCATGCCACCTTGATCATCGCAGCACACCAGGCGCCCTACCAGGCAAGACACCTTGCCATTAGCTGTTTAATTATTTTAGCTCATATTTCATGCATTACTTATTTTTTTTATGCAAAATAAACTGTGATACATGGCATAACTGTTAGAACTTACCGTTCATTTATATTTCCTGCTATGTATTATTTTTCTTACAAATTAAACCTAGATTTAAGGGACCACCTTGTGTGTTGCATTCATTGGCCTTGACACGTTGTAAACACGAAGTTGTGTGTCGCATGTAGAACACGAAAGTGCGTGATTGGCTGGCCACCAGTACGTACAAGCCGTGCGATAGGAATAACCGCTAATAGAGGTTGCATGCTAGTTTGACTTAGTGGTTATAGTGGTCTTATATTGTGGATACAATATAGTAGGCATTGGACGAGGAGGACAATTCCTTAGCGTATGGGCTTCGATGCACTTCCCTTGTGACCCTGACTCTCCGCTGGAGATACGGGGTTGATGACCCATAATTATTGACGGCCACTGACGATTCTGCAGAACGTCATGCTCTTCCTGATGGGGCCTCTGGTGCCCAAAGGGGGACTACGCCGATCCTATTCAGTCAGGGCCCATGCGTAGGAAGGATTGTTCTTAACAATATTTCACTTAGAATGGTAGGCTACCCTATCCATTAGGTACGAGTACTTTTGGTTTGGGTACTTGTATCTGACCGTAGCTTGGAACAATAACTTGTCGCAGATTAGTTTGTCACATCTTGTCCTTGTTTGGTTATAGGTGTGACTTACTACTTCGATGAGAAGGTATTGAACCTTGTTGGGGTCCGGATACCATATTGGATTCATAGCATGGGAAGGTATGTCGCCGTGAATTAGTTTACCATCTTCTGTCCTTGTTTGGTTGGGGGGATGGTATGCTCGTTCAGTAGGTGCGTATTGGAACATGTTATAATTCGATTTACTTATTTATTTGAGCAATATTTATTCAGTTTATATGGCATGCTATTATGTGTCTTATTACGTCCCTCTGAGGACCTAGTTGTCTTGCCAGGTGTGTGCTATTGTCTTTCGCAGGTGCTTTAGCTCTAGCCGTGTTCATTGCTATTTCTCGAGGATGATTGCACTTGGATCGTCTTCGCTTCGCTCACCACTCATTTCATTTTCTATGTACTTTTTCGTCTTTTGTTGGTAGTGGATTTGTCTCCGCCCAACATATTGTATCAAGACAAATTCATAGTTGATATATGATATCTTTTATTCTTTGATTTGTGGATGAGATTAGTTAGTTATGGTTCTACTACATTTTACAACTTATGTATTTATACGAGGCTTCCATATATTAGAGTATACTCGTATGAATACAGCTGGCATGGATATGTACCTAGTCCTACGTATTTTGGGACTGGGGCGTTACATGATGACAATATAGTAAGGAAATTTCGAAGTGAAGGAGAAAGTAAAGAAGTTTTTTCTCTCAAACTCCTCCTATTTATAGGAAGACAAGAGAGGGGGGAACACGTAGATTGATAACCGCATCGAAAAAGACGAAACCGACTCCTCGGATTTTGTTCCCTCTCTCATAAAGGAGATTCACCCAGAGCATAAAATCTAAAAAATTTAATGAGCCGACCCTTGGGATCTCCCCTAAAGACAGCACTAAAACAAATTCGAGGCAATTAATGACGCGCACACGTGGCGAAGAGCTATACGGCCCTAAAGTCCCTGCGGCTGATTGACTCTCTGCGGCCTAGTCATCCATGCGGCAAAGATATCCATACGGCCGAAACACTCATACGGCCGAAACATCCATACGGCCGAGACATCATATGCGGCCAGAGAATACATGGCCATGCTTCTTATTCAAGGTATTTTAATTTTGTAAATTGAAAACTTTGAAGGGGGTCTTGTAGAAGCATGGAAAAGAATAAAGGAGGATCCATGCGGCCAGAGAGCCCCCTGCGGCTCAGAGAGTTCATGCGGCTCAGAGAGTTCATGCGGCTCGAGTGTCTATGCGGCTCAAACAAGTCCTATGCGGCTCGAAGAGGAGCCACGTGGCCTACAAACAGCTCTCTCGTTTCTGCATTAAATGATGTGACGGCTGACAGCTTTAACGAGGTGACAGTTCTGATACGAAGATATCATTATGACTCCCTCATAATGACGGATTCCTTGGAAAGCGATGAAAATCTCTGACACAATCTCCCGAGATTCAGAAACTGCCATACGGCTTTAACACGTGGACAGTTGTATGCGGCCCAAGCAAGGATGCTCCCATGCGGCTCATGAAGACCAGCCCCATGCGGCTCATAAAGACTAGCCCCATGCGGCTCACAAAGACAGCTTCATGCGGCTCATGAAGGACATCTCCATGCAGCCCATCTCCATGCGGCCCATAAAGGCCATCTCCATGTGGCTCAAATTATTACCATACGGTCCAAATGTTTGGAGGGGCCACTCTTAGGCAGCCTGGACACGTGGCCAGTTTTATGCGGCCCAACTTTCCTGCCACTCAGAGACGTGGCATGATAGCAGGGCACGTGGCATCAGATTGATCAAAATCTCTCAGCAAATCCCAATAAAATATTGGGATTAAATCAGATCATTTACAAATAAGACAATTAAAGACACGTATCGAGGAATCCAAGGTTGGCATGACAAATCAGGAGGATTTATGTCAATCAGCATTAATTATCCACAAAAGATTTGATGCAATCACATTTATTGCTCAAATCTCGATGAACGGCCCAGATTTAAAGATCTTTAGCCGCCGACTTTCAAGAATGGGCAATCATTGTAAACCCTAATGATGGCTCCCTACTCTTATAAATAGTAGGGTGTCATTCCCTTGCGAAGACACACAGAGATACGGAGAGATACATATACACAGAGAGAGATATAGAGACAGACGCGCATAGAGAGCCAGAGAGCCTGAAGAGAGAGAGAGCATTTCTTCATCAATGCCCGTCAGTTCTTCTACAGAGTCCAAAAGCTGTACCCGATCGTCCAAAGAGTAAGGCAGAACTGCCGTGGCTTTTCCGAGCCTCTATCGTCACCCTCCAGAATCTAAAATAGATAATTATACTTAGACTGCTGTACCTAGGTTTTCGTCCCTAGGCTTTCTTGGTACAAGCGAGTTTATATTGTGAAGTAAAAGTCCAGTCCTTTGATACTTGTTCTCTCCTTTTATATTTTATGGCAAATAATCCATGAATGGCGTCTTGGCGCATTTGAGCCTGGGTGCATGGTTTTGATTTTTCCATGCATCTACATGATCCCTTTCAAACTTTTCAAAACTTAAACTAGTTTTGAAATACTTTGAATGAGAAGCATGGATCATGGTCTATATGGCGCATGGCCTTCTTGGCACATGGTTGATATGGCACATGGTTGATATGGCACATGGTCGATATGGCACATGGTCGATCTGACAGGCTGTCAAATTGTTGTTGGGATCAGAACGTGTTGATTTGGCTCGATCTTCGAAGCGTCGACTGCATGCGTTACTCTTATCGAGCCACGTGCTTTCCTAGGCCTATAAATAGGCACTTGGGGGTGATAAAGAGTTTTCTACTCTCTTTCTCAACCTTTGTTCTTTCAAAGTTTTGATCTCTTTCAAAACCCTAACTTTTCTCCTGATGGCCCCAAAAGCTCCTAAAGTCGCCGCTGCCAGTAAGGGTAAGGGCAAGAAGCCCGTTGAGATCGTCGCCGACGAGCATGAGGTCGTTGACACGACCCATCCTGCCGTCCGCAAGGAAGTTGAAGGTAAGTGGCCGCCGTTGAGGGTCGTTTAAACACAAATCACTCATACACGATTCGGGATGGGTGACCATTTGGAATATGCATCGACCAAATCCTTTCCTTAAGCGCATGGGTATAGCTAAAGAGCTACGCCCTGAAGATGCACCAAAGCTTCACCTTGCCAATGTGCATGGACTTTTGTCCTGAAGATGCACCGAGGTTTTACTTTGCCAACGCATACGGACTTCTGTCCTGAAGATGCGCCGAGGTTTCACTTTGCCAACACGCATGAACTTCTGTCATGATGATGCACCGAGGCTCAGTTTTACAGATGCGCATAGGTTCAGATGCACCGATGTAAGCTCTGCTTGGTGTATATTCCATCATACGAATGCTTCTAATGAACATGTGCCATTTAAGGGTGGTGAATGGTTTTGTTTAACAAGGTCATTTTTTGTTTACTCTTTGTTTGTCCCTGTAGGTAGTGTCTATGGTTCTTCCTAGATTGGATAAGACCTTGTTTGACTACTCCCTTTGCTAGATGGGTCTGGACTTTAATAAAGAGGTTGTCAACACCGGCAAAGTCGTAATCATGCAAGACCAACCACCAGAGAGGATGGATCTGATCAAGGGACAACCCTATGCTCTCCACCAAATCATGTTAGAGAGGGGTAAGATCCCTGTTGTTGGAAGAGCCGATATGTTCTATCTGAAGCCCAGTTTCTGTTTGAGGACAGATTGGCTTCCTACGAAACTAAGATCTTGAAGATAAAGAAAGACTAGTTTTTTGATGCAAAAGGTATCCGTATGTACATGCCAAAAATTGAATGCCAGCTATCATTGTAGTCTGCCTTCACTTGCTTGGCCTCGAAGAGACGGATGGACTGGAAGCTTACCCCAATACAGGAAGGGACATTTGCGGGATCTTTCAAGATTTGACTCCAGCTCTAACCAGAAGGATAATTTTACCTACATACGAGGAGGACCATCCTACTCTCTATGATTGTTGTGCCCTGGGAGTTTGCTCAGTGATGTACCCTCGTACACTTTTGCTTTTGGTGGTTTGACTTTTCGAATCTTATGCTGCAGGCCAAGCCTTCATACCTAATGGGCGAGTTTTGGGTCGAAGGTTGGTGCCACCATGAACCAAAATAGGATAATCTGACTTTGAGGATCTTAATAAGATGTAAAGACGAGCTCAGGGAGCTTGGTTTGTACTATGCCATATGGGCTACCTAATTTGGCGTGGAGATGAACCAACATATGTTTCTGGCTCTTCTTGAGCTATATAATCTCCATACTGGGACGTTCTACACACCTGGAGGAGAAATGGGTTTGACGCTCCACAAAATGTTCGAAGTCTCGAAGCTTCCCTAGGGTACTGATCTGTATAAGGATTATTCCCTGACCAACGAGAAGATTTTTAATTTGGAGACGAAGGAGCAAAAAATGATGGTGATGTATAAGGAACTGTTGTGCCATCATCATGTGTCCCAGCGAAATACCAAGACAAGGGCTTCCCCCTACGTCATTGCTTAGAGAGATTATGTCTTTACCCAACATCACGATTATAGTGCCCCGCTCCGCGAAGGCACTAGATAGACAGAGAGATTAGATTGCTGGCTCTATAACAGAAGAAGAATGATTTAGGTGAGTGGACGGAGACTCATTTTCTGATTTGCTTATGCCTAACAAGATGGTAATCAATCAGTATACTTGTAGAGAATTCACATATTGCTATGCTAAGTACAAGAAAGAGATAACCTGTATGCTAAAAGAAAGATTGTTGCCTGATAGAAAGAAATGAACCGTTGCTATGTTAAATCAAATGAGATGATGCCATGCTAAAGTAGATATGTTGCCTCAAAACCATGAATTGTTGTCATGCTTAATAAGAAGAGGAAAGATAATACTCAAATGTCCCAGAATAGTAAGCTATCAGAGTAGTGTTCATGTTGTTGTTCAAAGCTATTATTGTGCTTGTTTAAATAAAGATTGTTCATTATCCCTCGATTGTTTCTATAAAGACAGAGATGTATAGAAGGCATATTGTGATCTTGACAGAGATGATACGGATTGTCCATATAGAGAAAAGAGTAGAGCTACGTGCTCAGTTATATAAAAAGAAGAGAACAGATAAAATATGAATTGATGTTCGATGATCTGTATTATAGAGTTTATCTGATAGAGTTTAATACATGCATTAGTCCTGGACAACTTGTGCACAAGTATAGATCCTCACGATCGGTTCCAGGGAACTGGAGCCGCTCGGCCTAGGGTGATAGAGTAACACCCTGAGGTAAAAGTGACCTCACGTTGTATAGAGAGAGTGCCTACTAGCGATAAGCTGAACCTGAGAGTCACAAGGGCTAACTATGGGGAATAACCCATGGACCATCATATAGATAGGTGTCGGTTAGTGAAGAGCTGAACCTTGAGCTGCAGCTGCTCATATCAGTGTTATCAGTGTAGAGCTGAACGTTAGATCATAGCTGCTGGTCTACGCATATGTTAATGCAGAGTAGAGCCTTGAGTCACAGCTGCTAATCGATGACGTACATATAAGAGGATTTTGTTAAGATCTAACAATGCAGAGACGAACAAAGAATAATGTCGGTTATATCATATTTATGCTAATCTTTGTCTTGTGCAGGGGTGGATCGTCGGCTATGGGTTAGAATCACTGAATAAGTGATGTCCGCTATTGCTTATGTTTCCATAATGAAATGCTTCTATGAATAATCTGATGCAATGAAATATTGTTGTTTCAAAGAGTTGATAAAGATGTTTTGATGCCTAGAATGTTGCTAATGTCCCTAATATGATATGGTTATAAAGCACGCTACGTACTTCACATGAAATGAACAATCTCTTGTATGCTTGAAATGAATAGTGATGAACTGTGGCTTTTCGAAAGTGTTTTCCATAAATGTAATCTGATTCTAATATGCATAAAATGATCATAGGTAAAAGTAGCAAGAGCACATCACAAGAAATGTTTTCTCACTAAATATATTAGTGATCATTTCAGACGATGTAGCATTTGTTCTTAATCACCAGTATGTTAATATACTGACCCACCATCAGTCTGCACGCAGGTGCAAGATACATCGAGATGGATAGTCCGAAGCGATAGCCCAAGCCTCATCCTCAGCAGCCAGAAATTAGAAGAGATGCCAAGAGACAGACATATGTTTCAAAGAGTTGGTTTTGTATATAAAGGGATATAATGTATGAAAGGGGATCATTGTAATCTGTAAAGTTCTTAAGAGATTGTAAGTCATATGTCATATATCAGAAAGAAAATGAGAGCTTTTTATCTGTTCAAAGATGTCAATAAAGAAAATTGTTTCTTGTTATCATTGTGTTTTAATTCATAATTCTGCAATACGTCGGCTGTTGCTTCAATTGTCTACAATTATGTTCCGCTACACTACTGTCTATCTTATCTATTTTGCCATTGTACATGTCTTAGCCTTGTATAAGTGCAATTTAGGCTTGTACGGCATACGCCTAAGCAAGGACGAATGTTCCATAGAGTCTGAAGCGAGGACAAAAAGACTCTGAGGGATCGGGATGTGACAACGATGACCCGAAGAAGCTTCACATTACCACTCTTTTGGGCACTTCACGTAAAGATGTCATCACTCGGATGAAGGAATTGGGTAAGAAGAGTCCCCGAATAGATGCAGAAGGGGTACATGCTTCCAATGTTTATAGCTACTTCTAGCATGGTATGCACAACATGTCCCCAAACTCACGTAAACCTTATCTTGCCTGCCGTAAAGCTAGCCTTTGGTCGTCGCTTGGCCCTGCTCCCTGCTATGGTTTGAAACCTTCAACGAGGTCTACGTAAGTTTGTGGAGAAGGTTCTTCAAGGGACGGGTGGAAATTTTGCTCGAGTGGACCTACCTTACCACTATTTAATGGGATGGTTAATACTATACCATCCCATCGTGATGAGCGCTAGCCTAGAGGAGAGCCATGTTAAGGGCGATGCTTTTATTTGCCGCTATCGAAAGAGAAAGTGGCATCATGTCGGCATCCCAGTATGCTAGAAGGTTTTGTCCCATCTGAATGGATGGGACTTTTTTAAAGTTGCCCCTTCTACTTGGGGTTTGAAGCTGATGAGGAGCTGGAGGACACAGGTGTTGATGCTTCCAACCTACCGACATGGGGTTGCATTGGTTGCAATGTATCCGACCTTCGTACTTGGTTTATCTGAACAAAAATCATGCCTTCCTTGAGCCATATTTACCATGCCATTTTGCCCGTAATTTTGGCTATAGCCAGTTAATGTTGAACAACCCGAGCACCTGCCTGGGGTACGTCAGAAGCCTGCTGGATGGAGCCCGAGCTTGGCAATATTACAACATTGGGTGTACGGGAGCGCGCTTCAGGCGCCACTGCGGAATTCCAAACCCATATTTTATATTCTATCATGAAGTTCTATTGTTCGGTGAACACTCTCTCCCGATTATTATCGAGAAAAGAGCTTCATAATCGGGACTAAGCTTGAGCCATCATCGAACACAATCAGTAAGGCCCGGACGTATCTTCCGTTGGGTGCTCAAGTAGTGGAAAGGGCATCGGCTACTCCAGAGGAAGAGGCAGAGGAGCCGCTGGAGGATCCTGCGGACACCCGTTTGAAGAGGCGTTCTTCAGCGGGAGAGGGTTCCTATGCTCCAAAGAGGCTTAGAAAATTGTTGATGTCTAAGACTACAGGGGTGGTGCAGCCTTCTCCCCCGCCTGTAGAGAAAAACAAATGGTGCTCCCCTTTGAAGGTAAATAAATTACTGTCCATCAAGGAATAAAGTTTTTTTTCTTTCACTTATCGTGCTTTCCTCGTATGCAGGTTGCGAAGAATAAATCTTGGTCTTTGAAGCAAAACTTAGACGAATCTTTTGAGAAGGAAGTAGTCAGCTCTTCCGAAGAGCATATCCCTCCGGTTGTGGACCCTCAAGGTAGAGGGGCCCGAGATATTGATACCCAAGTCAGGACTCTTTTCTCTTTTGACTTCACGGAGGATGACTTTGCCGAAGGCACTTAATACTGACCAACCCTCAGCGAGCCTCTTAGGTACCTCTTCTTTTTACTCTTACATAGACGTATATTTTGGTGTCGATTGTAACAATATTTTGTTTGCAGGTACACATCAGAAGGAATCTTTGCTGAGTCCGGAGATGTTGACACTGATGTGGCGGCTAAAGAAACCGCGAACAGACCCTAAGAACGGCTGAAAGCTCCCCTCGAAGTTGAGACTGGGGTAGAATAAGAGGGGCCATTGACCGGGACTGACAGCCAGCTCGAGGCAAGCGATGCAGAAGTCCATGTCGGTTCACCCCGTGAAAGTAAAATGGAGGAGGCAGCTTTGATGTCGAATCCTACTCCTGCCCTAGTAACAGCAGACTCTGATGTTGGCGACGTCTCCAATACAGGTCTAGATGTTGATGAGGCTTCCAATGTGGGAGGTCCTACTTTCGTTTATGTCCCATAGGGAACCATAAATGGAGAGACACTGCCCCACATCGAACTTAGTTCTAGGGCCATCGACGATCAGCCCGGGCTAGAGGATACTCCGATCTCAGGGGTACTTGGGTCAGAGTCTCCCTGGAAAGAGACCAATCAAGCCATATCGGTGGCTAGGTGTTCAACTGAAGGTGTGACGGTTGCTCCGTCGAAGGCCACTACACTGCCGAGATCTGCGACCTTTGACTCCACTACCGCTCCTACTTCTATCGGATCCTCGACAATGGTGTTTTCGATGATGCCTCAAACGTCAGCCGAAGCAGATGATTATGCGAAGTTCAGTATCGAGATCTTTTATAAAATTTTGAAGAAGGGGTGTCCACTGTGCTGGAGCATGGCCACACTTTTGTAGTGGCCAAGACATCAGCACCTCTGCAGGTCGCACCATAAGATCTTGCCAGGGCTATGAGGCTATGCCCGTGGCTTTGGAGGTATCGGTTGGCGAGCTGGAGTATCGTTTTGTCAAGCTCTAGGCCATCCAAAGGGATGACCTCAAATTTCTGATCGAGAAAGAGCATAATAGGCTGACAACTGAGATTGTTGAAGCCAAGTCAGCTTAGTCGTCCAGCCAAGCCACTCTGGAGCACGACCTGGCTGAAGCTAGCACAAAGGAGCATGAGCTTGCGGTTGCTGAGGAGACTCAGGTCAGCCTTCGAGAGATCCTAGACCAGCACGTGGCAGATATTGATGAAAAGGTCCATCTACTCCAGGAGCAATAGACTCAACTTTTGATTGAGTCACAACAGACGGCTGTCAAGCAGGCAACCCTCCGTCATGAGGTAGAGAAGTGTAACCTCCGATAACTGAATTTTGAATTTACAGAATATTTTTTAATTACTATTTGAAATCATAAATTTTGACATGAAACTTAATTTCAATCGTAACTACTATCGATATTTTGGGGGTCATTCATTTGGAGGAAAACTATTTTTATATATGAGGTTTTATTCTAGTTGATTTTTCATGCTCCTTCTCTCTAATATGCACATAAATTATAAATATTACTTTTATACAAATAACAAGGGTTGGTCAAAATGTTTTTTTATAAATAAAAATAATTTAGCTAATTTAATTAGTGATTAGCAACTAAGTGTTAGTGGTTAGTATTTCTACTATATTGTCACTTCCGTTTTTCGTTATACGTATTTCCAGTATACGTTTACGGAATCCCGACCAGTAGTTAGACTTGTCTTGCTTAGCTTGATCCTGGTTTAATCTTGCATGACTTGGTTTATTTTGGTTTATTTTGACTTGGGTTCGGCTTGGGTTGGTTTGTTTTGGTTTAGGGTGGTTCATCATGAACCCAACCCCCTACCTACCACCATCTCCATTTAAAGCCCAACTACTTTCTCTCACTTCACTTATTTTCATTTACTCCTCCTTCTTCCTTATAACTATCTCCACCACCAAGAGCTTAGGCAAGTGCACCTTGCTTCCACATGGAAACCCATTTTTAAGGTTCATTTATCTTTTTCTCGTGATTCTAAGATAGTTTAGAACTTGACATTTTGCATTTTTGAAGTTTTATTTTTTGTAGATCTAGAAATTTGCCATTCTCGAATTTTGGTGGTTTTGATCTATCAAACTTCTTTATTTTTAAGTTTTGATTCGTTCCAGGTTGTTGAGATTTGTGTTATTCCCCATCTTGATCTATGGAAGCCCCATTTTTTCTTAGATTGAAGGTTTTATAGAATTTGGAGTTCTGGAGGTTCCTTACGCCCACGTTTATTCGTTCCAGCGTAGTATCAAACTATACGCCCACGTTTATACGTGCTCGCGTAGTATCAAACTCTTCGTCCACGTTTATTCGTGTCAGCGTGAATCTGGATTACGCAAGTTAAGACTGTTTTACGTATAAAATAAAGTCTACCCTGCCTTGGCGTAAAACAAGTTTCACGCGTAAACTTTATTCCTTTGGCGTACTCCTTCATGTATACTTCCTTTACGCGTACTTCCTTTATGCGTACTTCCCTTGGCGTACTCCCCTTGGCGTACTCCTTTGGCGTACTCCCTTTAGCGTACTCCCCTTGGCGTCCTCCTTTGGCGTACTCCCCTGTCCGGAGGCTTCTTAGCACTAGCGTATCTTACCCCCCTTTGCCCGGCACAGTATGGCCCTGGCATCCACTGCCCTAGATTCACCTTTATTGGGCGCATGGTACCCCTTATTATATTCTTACACCTTTTTGACATGAACTCGATATAATCATGATATGTTAATATTGTAATAATAATCTGTACATGGCATAATTTTGTGACAAGTTATGATAGTGGCCCGTCATGGCGCACTCCTAACAAGTAACAAGTATAACTAAAATGACATGATGGTGACCCGCTGTGGTGCACCCCTGACAAGTAATCCTGACATAAACTCATGACCACCGTTGCGATGTTTATCTTGACCTGCTAAGTAATCTTGACATGTAACCTTGAACGCTGTTGCGACGGCTAACTTGACATGCTAAGAACATTCTCGTCTTGACACCGTGGATGATTGCTTTGGACCTTGTCTATAAAAGCTACCAGTTTAGTCTTGTCTTACATCATGTCTAGGATATGGATCCCTGGTTACCACGGTCAGGGATTCATACTGAATATGACTAGGTTAATGACTAGATTGATTAAGTAGCTCATATAGAGAAAGATGTTTCCGGTTACAGGCGATCCCGTTATCCCGGCCACACCTGATGGACTTGGAGCCTGCCGTCGAGTAGGGCACATTTCCATGCACACTGTTATGTGGGACACTTCTTGAAACAAGTAATATGCATATTGTCATGTGTTGCACCCTTAAGTCACCTAATAGGGTATATTTGTCTCCTGGGCGATGTACCCATTATTATATGAACAAGGGATACATTTGTCTCCGGGGCGATGTATCCACTACCAACTTTTATATGAACTTCTCCTGGATAACCTGGATAGCTAAAGGGCTTGTGACTGCTGGAACATTTCATTGCATCTTGCTAGTAACTAGGCTTGTGATAACCCTAGTTAGTTAAAGTATCAAGCCGTACTCTTTGCTTGGCCGTGAATGTTGGATGGAGTCCTATCTTGTCTAGTCTTGCCTAGATCCAGTACATTCTTATCTCAGGGCATATTTGTTTATGCCTTACTCTTGTCGATAATTGGTTAGAGACTAAGTTCTGTTCAGGCGAAGGGTTACAACCCCGGTCCTTGTTTGTTTTACGGGTTGTAACTTGGTTACCGGAATAGTCCTTTAGTTATCTTATCGTTTATCACCCTGTTTTCTCTAACTCATGTCTTTTGTTATTTCATTCATGCTTTGTGTTCTAACTTGCTGGTTTTAGTTCTTAAGTGACGCCTCCCTTGTGGCACTTGCTATTTCTGCGGTCTGACCCAGCTGGTTTTGTATGGCCAGATTTCAGAGCAGCATCCGAGGATCTACCTGCCTTCCAGCCAGATGGTGACCACTAGAAGAAACCCTGGCAACGAGTAGGTTTTATTTTGCTCTCCCGCTCTATTGTAAAATTATTCTTTTGGGACATTTAGCCGCCGAGCAAGTGTTAGCTCGTGTTGAATACTTATGTTTCTTGTCTGCCTACGGGCTGTAACATGATTAAACAAATCCTAGGGTTGATCGTGTACGACTTAAACTCTTGCTAGTCCTCTCATTTTGTACGACTAGCTTCATGATCATCTGTATATAAAATATATAGGATGCCTTACTATTGAGTATCTGATGGTCTAACGTCTTATAACTATTATTGTTTGCTTAAGATTGAGACACTAGGCTCGTTCTTGACAATAAGAGACTGCTGGCTTGTAGATAAACCCTCATACATCTAGACAGTCGTGACCGTAGATGGAGGTGGATCACACTTATATATACGTAGCTGGCTGTGTCTGCCCCCGCTCTCCAGTATTCTGGTTCTGTGGCATGACATATATTTTCCTACATCTATTACAATCTTGCCATTAGGGTTTCCTTACATCAATCCTATAAATATGGGAACTTTCCAATAGTTTACAACATAGAAATTTCCTAAAAACCCTAAATTTCCTATAACTGCTAGCCAAGTCTCTCCATTTTCTGACCACCCTGCTCCCTCCATCCGACCAAACAACACTACCACCATGGCCAACTGACAGGACCCCCATAATCGTATCCACCCTCTGTTTCAGACTACCCTGGCACCACCATCGGAATCATCCTAGCCTCTTCTTGTCTCGACCCGGTCAGCTACAACCCCCTACTGGCCAGCTCCCTCTTGCAGCCGACCACAACATCAATCATCACCCCGATATCATCATCTGCACTCTGGCCCCAACCCTTCTCTGTCACCGCCAATACTACCAGACCACTGTTTTCCATAAAGAAATTCTCTTTATTTGTTGTGTTTCTGGGAAAATTACAACTGTAGGAATCCGATCTAGAAGACGATCGTTTTATCCCTTGGACTATGCGAAGAAGAAAAGCTCTCAAAATTTTGACAGTAGATATCAATGTATCTGTACAATGAATAAAAAAAAGAACTCTATTTATAGAGTCAAAAATAATAACTGAAAAGATAACTACCTCACCACTGGTGCACTTAAAAAGTCACGCAGACTCTAAATACACGCAGGGTTAGTGAATAGTTACTGGACGTGGCCCGTAACTGTTGGACACATGGCATCAGTGCATGGGTCGTGTGCAAGTTACTGGGCACGTGAGAGAGAGATCGGTGGCATGGTTGCCACGTACTCCAGTTGAAATGAAATCCACGCTGACTTGCTGAAGGCAAAAATCCACGCAGATTCGTTGACGCAGACTCGTTGAAGGCGAAATCCATGCAAGCTTTGAAGAAGAATACTTCAGAATTCACGCAGGCTTTGAGAAGAATAACTCAAAAGTCACGCAATGTTTTGAGGAATGAGAACTTCAGAATCCACGCAAACTTGAGATGAAGATCACAAATACACGCAGACTTGAGATAGAACTGCCAGCTGTCTTGATTCGGCGTGTCTCGACTGACACAAAACCTCTGACAGTGATTGCTTTGTCAGTCGCATTAAATGACAAGAAACCCTTTTGGTACACCAACTTGACGAAGGCTGAGTCTTGCTGAAGAAGATTTCGAAAATCACGCAATAGACGGCGATGATCTCTCGAAGTCTGTGCATACGTGGCATACGAAGAGACATTCTTCGACTATTGTGTTGTCAGTCATTATGATTCTGACATATGGCTGAGCTGTCTCACTTCTAAAGAAGATGGCCAGGCAGAACTTAGCGTATCTTTTGTGCTGCTTCTTGGATCACTCTGCGTGACTTGTTCTGATCAACTCAGCGTGACTTCATTTTTGAGGCCTACAAAACCCCCTTCAAAGTTTTCGAAAAATGATAAATTATTTCGAAATACTTTGAAATAGAGATGATGAAATGAGTTAAAGTCACGCTGAGATGACTTAAATGATTTTTCGAAAGTCGAAAAGACTTTGAAGTTCTTCGAAAACACCCGAATGAACCTATTAAATATCATAATGACTCTTCGTTCTTCGAGACTAATTGCGTCCAATTTATGGTGGAATGTGAACTGTCGACGAGATCTGTTATATAAACAGGAAGAGATTCTCAGTTTTGACATTCATCTCTCGAAAATATGACCCCAAAGGAAGCAGACAAAGAGGAAGCACGCAAGTTGGGCTTTTGTTCCCATGGTGACCCCACTTTTGGAGGCAAAGAACCCGAACCTGTCGTCATCGAGCTCAAGGACGACTCCACGCAGTTAGCCAAGAATCTCTTGAGCTACTTTGGATTGGATGGCTCGTCTTCTTCTGATGGGCGGAGCCTTATGGAGAAGCGTGAAATGCTCGAGACTCTGTTGCATCGCCTGGGAATTAAGAGCGTAGAGGAGTTAGGCATCAAACTTAGCGGCTCTGGAAAATAGAGCGTAACTTTCTACGCTTTTGTTGCACTTTTCTGTTTTGTCTTTTTGTAAGGCCATCAGTGCCTGTTTAAAGAATGAAGTACAACTTTTGTGTTTGATCTGCGTGCCTTAATGAAGAATGTTAATTAGCACTCTTTGACTGTTTCCAATGTTGCGTTGTCTTCCAAAGCACACGTGTCATTCATTCCATGGTTTACGAGCGCTATTTATGCGGATCTTTTCCAAGAATAGACTTGTACTTTGTCTTTTAAATAGGCAGCTGAGTTTCAAAGATACTCATCTCTCATTCTTCTTCTTCTTCTCTGAGAACGAAATTTTTGAGAGATTTCATTCTCAAAACAGGAAAGCAATGCCTTCTAATGTTCGATTTCTGCATACTGTATCAAACATGATTTTGCCAATCCTTAGCACCAAACTTGAAGGTAAGTCCAGTATAGTACGCGTACTATTTTTGCTGTTGAAGATAGGCTTTCTGTTTCTGATTGAACAATGCACGCTTGACCAGTCAGTGCGTGTTAAATGACATTTCTGTTGACTAATTCTCTTTTTCCTTGCTGTTTTCTGCAGAAGCTCGGCTAAAGATTTTCTTCAGAATTGGCATTGGTGATGTGGATGCTGTGGAGAATATCCTGCTGACACCAACATCAGGGAGCTCATACGCTTTTGACGCGTACATCAGATAACTCAGAACTCTTCGTGGGATAGAAGGGTCTTCCTTAGATGGTAGGAAGAGCCTTTATACATGAGAGTTGGATGGTGGAGTCAACTCTACCCCGAGAAATTGGGTAGTAGAGTTCCTTTCACGGGAGAACTAGGAATTGTATCCCAAGGTTTAGATACATTCCTGTCTTCCTTGAGAGGTTACCCCCAATCCACCAATTGTATTGGCAGCACCACGACTTCGGGCTGCCATACTCTGTGGTTCTCCTCTCGTCTGAGAGAGAAGACCAGAGTTTGATTCCTGCTGATCTGGTCGTGACTGGGACCCAGACAGTCAGGAATTGCCACCAACAACGAACCTGACGGAGAAGGTCCGACGGAAAAGATCCAAAGAAGAAGATAGATCTCTATTAGGTTATTGTTGTGGTGTAGAATGAAAATCCAAGATTTGTAATAGATTTCCATTATGATTTGTAAGAAAGTCTAAGAAAATGTAATAGACTTTTTTTTGGAGAAATGAGAATGGAAATGATAATTCTTCTATGCTCAATGATTTGTATTTGTGGATGAATTATGGACATGATAGATAATAAAATCATCTTTTCTATTTTAGAGTATATAATATTATCAGAGGTATTATGGACGTGATAATATATAGGAACTCAAAAGAAAATAGATTGATTTCTATACAGAGGTCAAAACATGACAAATGAGTAAGCAGATTCGGAATTAATTCAGAGGTTATGAAAACATGATCAATAACGAATCCCCACTTTAATAAATTGATAGAAGATTATGAACGGATTAACTGTTAGGAAATGATGAACAGATGAACTGTCGAGTGGATGTAATAAATGAACGGATGAACCGTCAAGTATTAATGAATATGTGAAACGTCGGATGAATGTGAGAAATGAATGGATGAATGAATATGTGAAACGTCGGATGAATGTGAGAAATAAATGGATGAATGAATATGTGAAACGTCGGATGAATGAGGAACTTCTGTCTATAAATATAGCAGAAATCTGGCGAGAATGAATACTTCTACTCCTCAACATAAAAATGTCATCTGGAGAAGCATCCAAGAAGACTGAGATGGCCTCAAAGGTTCAGAAAGGCACTGAAGAACGCCCTGCTGGTCCAGCCAAAACGAAGAAGACGGAAGCAGGCAAAGGTTCGTCTGCACCCAAGCCACCAAGGGACATTCTGGATTTTCTGCTCGAACCAGGAAGGACTGAAGAAGAGGAAGTCATGAGGATGGCCGCTTGCAAATTCCTCATGGGTTCTAACAAGGAGGTTCTCGGCTCTTTTGCTGATCACGTCTTTGAGAAAGACGGTAGTGGCCCACGTCCAAATGTAGAGAAGGATGATAGTGATCTTCCTTAATATCATGTATCATCATTCATGATTAAAAATAAAATATTTTTTTTTTGCTGTTTTGATAATGATAGATTCATAGAAAATATGTTCAGAGGTAAATGTTACATGACATATTTCAGTAGAATAGAATATACAAACGAACTTTGTAATTCTATCAAATGATATTAAACCAGAAATGATCTTAGTTCAATACTGATTGGAAAAAATAGAATTCAGACATAAAAATATCTTTGAACTCAATTTTTCATGATCTTTAGACTCGGGAATCAAAAGACTAGATGAATGAACGGGTTAACTGTCAGATTATAATGAACGGGCGAACCGTCGGATGGATGAACGGATGAACCGTCAGGCATAAATGAACGGATGAACCGTCAGATGAACGGATGAACTGTCAGATGAACAGATGACCCGTCAAGTATGAATCATTTTTCAAAATAGACAATAGAAACCATATTGGAAGACAGAATGTTGTAGTAGAAGTCCCCGATACTTGTATCGGAATCCCAAGAAGTGGTACTAGAAGAATCAGATCTCTTATCTTCGTCAGACTCGGGATCTTCATGGATAATATTGATGAAAGGAGTAGGAGCAGTATAACCCAATCCGCATTTCGTCCTTCCACATTTCGTCCTTCCATATTTCAAAGGAGGAATCCGGACAGGTATTTTTCTTCCTTTTCCATCATTGAGGCCAGTCCTGAAGTCATAGCCCATATTTTTGATAATGTCTCTAGATTGCTGACTATAATGACGTAGTTGTAATCTTCCAGTATCATCATTTTTGTCATCATCTTCAAGATCAGAAGGATTTTGAGGTCCTTTGTAGAAGAATATTGGAATGTCTCCTGGCTTTCTGCTTGGAACTAGAAAGTATGAAGATTATACAGGTTCTAGAGATACATCTGTATGAACAGTCTGTACAACTCCTATGGTTATCGTGTTCAAGTCATCTAACAGATGTAAATAACTATGAACATAATTACACACATCAACGTACTGCAAAGGTGGAGACTTTTCATTAAATGTAAAAGCAGCAATATTTACATTGGGAGAAGGCTGAGCCTTAGAGATTTTAGCCAAGTCAATGACTAAAGGAGGAGAAGAAGAACGAGAAGAAGCGTTGTTTCGATTAAGATTGATAACAAATGGCTCAGAAGAGGTGAGCTCCCTTGAAGTTTGAGATGAAAGAATAATCCGCCCTCCAACTGGAATTAGCAGAGTATCTTGTGAAGATACAGGAACTGTAGTACGCCCACTGACAGGAATGATCAGTGTATTTTGAGTAGATGACTGAGGTAACGAAAAGATCCGTCCACTCACTGGGATGATAAAAGAATCTTCTCCAGAGGGTTTAAGAGATTGTTGCTGAGTAGTTTGACTTTTAACAGGGATTATTAAAGTCTCACTTTGTGCATCTTCTTTCTCCATAGCTTGCATGATCCTTGTATACTCTTCTTTGTACATTCGGGAATCATTAAAATAAGCTTCAACCCCATGGAAGGGATTTATATCAGCAACTTCTTTTTGTACTCTTCCTTTGCTATCAATGTATTTAAAACATTGATGAAGAGTAGAAGGCACCACATTATTTTCATGAAGAAAGGGCCTCCCTAGAAGAAGATTATAGGATCCCGCGATCTCGATCACATAGAAAGTGACTTTAGATCTGAAATCGCTTATCTGAAGCTTCAGATGAATCTTTCCCAAAGGCTCGCTTCGGCTTTGATTGAATCCCAAGATAGTAGTAACCGTCTTGGAGAGCTTGTGAAGAGGGATTTTTAGTTCATCCAACAGACTCTTCGGCATTATGCTTATAGCAGATCCTGAGTCAATGAGAATACGATCTATCTTCATCGTATCAATATAACCAGTGTAGTAGAGAGGTCGGTCATGTCGATTATCCTCCAGTAGCATGTCGTCTTGTGTAAAGGTGATATTTGGGTTAATCTCCAGTACACTGTTGCAATGTAAGCAAGTGGCAGGTTCCGCATCTGGCTTTTTCAATTGTGCAAGACAAGAGTCAGCTTGTAGAAGTGCTTCACTTAACGTCTCCCGAGTCTCTTTGAAAAGACGTAGAAGTTCAAAGAGGGACATTCTAGCTGGAGTATTAGCAAGCTGAGCTAAAATGTCGAAATTATAAGGCTTCTGAAGTCCAAGATGAGAGAACTTCTTGATTGGCTTATCAAACCGAGCCTGTTGTTTGCCTTTCTCCATAGCTGTAGACTTGGGAAGAACAGGTTCAGTGGATGATTCTTCTTTAGGAAGAACATTAGAAGCATTTTTATCAGCTGGAGAGATGTCAAGAGAATCCTCAGGACTTTTAGAATAATCCTTTAGATAAGGTTTCCCCGTTCGAGTAGCACTAACAAGTGCTTCTTCTTTGTCTTTTGGCTCTGTGTCAGAGGTAGACCCAAGAGAAGTCATATGACATGACTTGATCTTTCCAGCCTTCTTGGACTTTCGAGAAGAAATCTTTTGAGGAGAAGGTGATTCGAAATCTGCCACTAGATCAGGATGGATCCACATGATTTCTCCAGTCTCCAAAGTGATTGGTGCTAATCCTTCAGACTGTGGAAGCGGAATATTTACTATTTCAAGAGTCGCCTTGGGAATAGGAACAATCCTACCTTCAAGGAGTTGAGGAGGGAAATCTCCGAATTGCGTAGAGACGACATTAGAAGTGACAGTCTTCTCTTTTGGAGTAAGAGAGATAGCTCCAGATTTAATCATTTCTTGGATCTTTCCTTTCAGTACATAACATGTACGAATTGTATGACCCAGCATTCTGTGATATGGGCAGTATTTGGGATGATCTGTCTTACCAGCTTCATCAGGTTTCTTGATCTCAGGTAATTGTATCTTATTACCTTTCAGCAGACATTCAAAGATACCAAGGACATCGTCGTCATCGAAAGAATATTCTTCTTTGGGGCGAGGTGTTCTTGATTGTTGAATTGTAGAAGAAGTTTGAACAGCTGATGTATCTTTGCTCTGAAGATTAACTTCAAGAGTTTCTTTTCCCTTGCGAGCATTGTTTTTATTGTTAGCACCTTGTCCTGTTTCTTTAGGAGTCATCTGCACTCCTAAACCTTTGAAGGTTTCAGCACTGATTTCTGCAGCTTTGGCACTGACTATGAAGGAAGGCCAATCTTGAAATTGAGTAGACCCTGTCCACATAATGATGATTGGCAACAAGTTTGATTTACACATGTCAATGGTGACAGCATCAGGAGTTCCAAGAGGCATCTTCAGAGCTTCTCTTCGAAACCGTTCAATGTATTCCTCTGTAGATTCATTATTTTTCTGCTTGATTCTAATAAAAGCAGACATAGTCATGTCATTCAGCCCTTCATAGAACCTTTCAAGAAACATCTGTTTGAAACCAGCAAATGAGGTAATGCTCCCATCTGGGAGACTCCTATACCATTCATAAGCCGTTCCTTTGAGACATCCAATAAATACCCGAGTAAGGAGGGCATCACTTGGTTGCAGTTGATCAGTCATCACTTCAAAGTGATTGATAAACTGACTTGGAGAAGTGGTTCCATCATAGAATAAGATAGTAGGAGGCTTGTATTTAGGAGGGTATGATACTTGCTTCCATTCTATCGGATAAGGCTGCTTGATGCCTAACCTTTGTAAACCATCCTTTTGTTTGAATGCCTCAAATTGAGTTTTGAGATTCTTCAATTCTTCAGAGACAACTCCCGAAGATTGTGGAGTTGTGGCTTGTAGAGAATAGTTGGGAGGAGGAACAGCATTGTAAGCACTACCCCCAGCTCCAGAGAGACTAGGATTTAGTTGAGCTGGTCCAGGAGTATTGGATTGTACTGCTGGAGGAACTTATACTGGACTTATATCAGTATCAACTGGTATGGCATCTGGTACAGTCTGTCGATTTTGCAACTGAGCTGTCATGAGTTCATACATCGACTTCATTGTGTCAGTCATAGACTTCATTTGCTGTTCCAAAGAAGCAATTCTTTGATCTTGAGGAGTCAAGGAAGAAGAAGGTTCATCAGTATTCCCATCAACCATGTAAGTCGTGACTGTATGAGGGATTATTGATGAACTAGTGGATGTTGTATGTTCTGAATCATTGCTTCGTGCATCAAAGTCAACTATAGGAGAATTACCCCCAGTAGGAAGAGGTGGGAAGTTAAATTCTCTAAGGAATTCAGAATCAATTTCAGGGATCAAATTTCTTTGACTAGAAGCCAGGACTCTTGCTCTGGTATTTCTACATACTCCATTTGGACTATCAACTCTATCCCCGGTGTCTCGAGAAGTCATGTTAACATAGGCAAACAAAGGCTCATCTTCATCAGGTATAGGTTCATACTAAATCCTATTGAAGACAGACTGTCATTTAGTTTGACATCTGCATTGCATTGTGATTCTTGGCTGGAAGTCACATTCATGATCACCATGGTCTTGAACCATTGATTGACATCTGTAGTGAATTATGACTCTTGGATAGAAGTCACATTCAGCATGTTCCTTTGACATAGAATTACTCCTTCTCTTCTGTTGAAGATATTCCCGTAAATCTGTTTGTGAAAATTGAGGAGTATACTTCCTGTTCTTGGGTCTTAATAGCTCTTAATTATACAAAGAGTGATTAATGTGAGCCACATAGTTTATTGCATACTCTGTATCTGGATCTTTTATCTTCATATCCAATTGGTATGGTTTCTTAACACCAAAAGTGCTGAGTTTTGTTCTTAAATCAGTGGAAGGTAACACATTGGTTTTGGAAACATGGAGTTTTCCTTCCATTGATCTGGATATTTGCAGAGAAGGAAGAGTTGAACCACTCCTTTGATTAGGAGTTGGTAACAGACCCTCTTTAATGGACAGATTCTGTGCCCAATTTGAAGAAGTCATAGGAGAAGATATTAAGGAATATTTCTTCTTAGACTCATTCAGATTTTGAGACATAGAATGTCCAGAAGGAAGAATAGTCAAAAGACCATCTTCTTTCCTTTGACTAACAAAAGTATCAGTCAAAGCTGTTCCTGAAGTAAAAACTACAGGAGCAGAAGAAACAACTAAAGAGTTATTCCTTTTCGAAGGGACTTTGTGTGGAAGACCACCCCCAGTTCTAGTAGAACTCGGTAAAGAAGAAGAGATAACTAAGGAGTTATTCTTCTCTGATGAAATACACGCTGAAATAGATTTGGCTAAAGAACCAGTACTGTTAGCGTGACTTTTGATTTTAGAATTACACGCTAGAATAGATTTGGCTAAGGAACCAGTACTGTCAGCGTGACTTTTGAATGTGGGATTACACACTGGAATAGATTTGGCTAAGGAGCCAGTACTATCAGCGTGACTTTTAGAGTTGAATTTGCACGCTGGAACAGATTTGGCTAAGGAGCCAGTACTGTCAGCGTGACTTTTAGAGTTGAATTTGCACGCTGGAACAGATTTGGCTAAGGAGCCAGTACTGTCAGCGTGACTTTCAACTTTGGAGATACACACTAGAACAGATTTGGCTAAGGAGCCAGTACTGTTAGCGTGATCTTTGATTGCTGTCATCTTCGAGTGCACAAGAGTGTGCGTGCTTGCAGTAGAGCTCTTGCCAGTGTTAGGAGCAGACACTGTGGCAGAGACTTTACCATTGACTGCCAACTGATTCTTAGGGACATAGACAGAGTGTCCCTTCGACTTGGCAGTGATGATGGAGGCTGGAGTGGGCTTGCCACCCTTAGCCCGCTGTATTTCTTTATAGGTGAGTTGATCGAATTTGATCATCATCACCTTCTTCGTCGAGCCGATTGACGAAGTGTCGCATTGAGTTGTTGCCATCTCAGAAGAGGAGATGGTTTTCCCCAGCAGAGTCGCCAATTTGTTTTCCATAAAGAAATTCTCTTTATTTGTTGTGTTTCTGGGAAAATTATAACTGTAGGAATCCGATCTAGAAGACGATCGCTTTATCCCTTGGACTATGCGAAGAAGAAAAGCTCTCAAAATTTTGACAGTAGATATCAATGTATCTGTACAATGAATAAAAAAAAAGAACTCTATTTATAGAGTCAAAAATAATAACTGAAAAGATAACTACCTCACCACTAGTGCACTTGAAAAGTCACGCAGACTCTAAATATACGCAGGGTTAGTGAGTAGTTACTGGACGTGGCCCGTAACTGTTGGACACATGGCATCAGTGCATGGGTCGTGTGCAAGTTACTGGGCATGCGAGAGAGAGATCGGTGGCATGGTTGCCACGTACTCCAGTTGAAATGAAATCCACGCTGACTTGCTGAAGGCAAAAATCCACGCAGATTCGTTGACGCAGACTCGTTGAAGGCGGAATCCACGCAAGCTTTGAAGAAAAATACTTCAGAATTCATGCAGGCTTTGAGAAGAATAACTCAAAAGTCACGCAATGTTTTGAGGAAGGAGAACTTCAGAATCCACGCAAACTTGAGATGAAGATCACAAATACACGCAGACTTGAGATAGAACTGCCAGCTGTCTTGATTCGGCGTGTCTCGACTGACATAAAATCTCTGACAGTGATTGCTTTGTTAGTCGCATTAAATGACAAGAAACCCTTTTGGTACACCAACTTGACGAAGGCTGAGTCTTGCTGAAGAAGATTTCGAAAATCACGCAATAGACGACGATGATCTCTCGAAGTCTGTACATACGTGGCATACGAAGAGACATTCTTCGACTGTTGTGTTGTCAGTCATTATGATTCTGACGTATGGCTGAGCTGTCTCTGCGTGACTTCTAAAGGAGATGGCCAGGCAGAACTTAGCGTATCTTTTGTGCTGCTTCTTGGATCACTCTGCGTGACTTGTTCTGATCAACTCAGCGTGACTTCATTTTTGAGGCCTACAACCACCACCATCATCGTCCCTACGCTACCACGGCTACCGAAACCTGCTCCACCGTCGTTGCCACACAAGAATGAAGAGAGATATAGAGAGAGAGAAAGGGAGCGAGAGATGACTTAACCACCACCTTAGCTCCGTCGGGCCCATGTCCCCTGAACAGATCCGGCCACCTGCCGTGGCCGATCCTTGCCAACTTCGATCTGGTGCCAAGGATGGATAAATCTCCTAGGAGTTTGGTACTCAATCACATATATTTATAGATTTGGATCATAAAATATCCTAGGAGTTTGGTACTCAATCACATATTAGGATCTTTTGATAGTTTCTAAGGATGACCCCTGAGAATCTTACTTCGAACTATATTAAGGCTATTTTCATTCACTTTTGCTTATCCTAATTTTTGAAACACATTTCCATTGTCGAACCCTACTCTTGCATGAAGATGAGTTTTATGGACTCTAGAAAGAACTAGAAAGCAGAAGTTGAACCTATAATCATTCAGGTTGAGAGGAAATGATTAGACAACCTAGGTTATATTCAAGAAATTTTGAATTTGACCAAGATGGTACTTTTGGGACTTGAGGGTTTGATGAAATAGGTTTGAGATATAAACAAAATATAACAAACTCAGCGAAGCAAGGAATATATAGTCAGGTCAGGAATGATTCATAAATATGGATTATAATTTTGAAGATTATAGGGAAGTATTGTATGGGCTTGCGACAAGGAAAATATTAAAGAAAAGTTTTATATAATTTTTTCAGTCAAAGAAAATATTGAGTAGTTTTATTGCTTGAGTAGCCAAGGAAGTGGTACGAGCTATGACCATTCTATAGGGAATAGAATTCCATAATTTCCAAGGAATTACTGAGACAAAAATAGTAGAAGGATCAGAATAAATTTGCAGGAGTGATGACTGAGAACTGGATTAGGGATACTTAGGCTTTACAACTTGTTTAAGAGGATTTGACAAAGCTAGAGAGTCGTACAACTTGGAACAGTTACTGACAAATGAGTTTTAAGAACGGTTACATATATAGGAATTATAATTTCTACGTGATTATCAACAAATTTATTTCACTATGAATAATAATTAAGGTTTCTTAAATAGGAGGAAGGATAAAATTTGGAACTAAAATAGGAAATTTCAATGACATAGAGATAACCATTGTTGAAGATAAGAATGATAAAATATTTCTCATATTAGAAAGATCCCGACAAACCTAGACATGGAAGTCTGAAAGAGTTCATATGAATACCAAGTATATAAATGACCCTACATATAGAGATTAGACAAGTTTTATCAGTATTTGATAGATAGTGACTTGGAGTCACCAGGAGAACTTAGTGAGGAAGAGTTTGATTATTAGACGAAGGTGAATACCTTGAAGGTTACAATTTTATGCTTTTATTGAATGTAGACAAGTGCAAGAAAAGGGATGGAAACTACTTCGTTATGAGCAGATAAGCAAGAACAAATTCATATCACCATTTCTTTGTCTTAATTAACTCTATCCTATTTACGTCGATTAATTATCTCATATCTATCTGTTAGCTACACTTTGAAATCTCTTGAATTTATGTATCTCTCTACTTGTGAAAGGCTGAGGAAGTATTGTAATTATCTAGCTCGAAAAAGGCAAAATTTGTTATCATGTGGTAATCTTGGTAGGAATATAAAATATTGGACATTTAGATAAAATAAGTGGGATAAGGATATAACTGAGGTTGGAAACGAAATCAAGCGGATGATATTATCAATTTGAAAATGATTACACTTAAAGGATTATTTTGAGTATGGATTACCTTAAAAAGAACGTATGAGGATTTTGAGTAAGGAGAACAGAAGAATGTATATTAAGGGTGAGAACTACAATATTTTGTGGTTGTACTTTTAGAACTGATAAGGATATTCAAGGGCGATTTAATTTTTGACTATTTAGATGTTTTGTTGTTGTTGCTGCTTCTGGGAAATATATTATAGAATTAGGACTAAATTAGGAATCCAAATACATGGAAGGAAGCTTATGACTACATGTGGTGATGACAAGAAATTGAACAAAGATTGGTAAGAGAATGATTAGGAACCAGAAGAACACAAAGATTTTGAGTTATAGGAAAATCTAGAGACTTTTTTGGAAGTTCTTAAGTTTAAGAAGAAAAATGTTTGAAGGTATAAAAGTTGAACGAATTATGAAGGCTGATATTTAAAATAATAGAGAATAATTTTTTTATATGGTAGGGTGGCATTAGATTTGAGTATTACGAGGGTGTGGTTTGAACAAGTTCAAGGATTTTATAAACCTTGATTCAGGAATTTTGGATCCAGGTTAAAGACAAAGTGGAGAAATTTGGACTAAGTTGATAATAGATTTCAAAAAAATGATTGAGAAGTTCTAACAAGAATATGTTCATGATTAGTGCCTTAGAAATGAAGGTCAAGCCTATAGTATTAAAGAGGAGTTTAATCTTCATGACTAAAGATTATGGTAGCAGTGTATCTGGAGTTGCAAGATAAAAACGTAATTAAGAAATGACGATTGGATGATCTTGGTAGTGGTTGAAGTAGAATGAGATGGTTACCTTAACTTTCTTCTAAAAAATCATATCCTTGATTTTCATATCCTAGTGGAAGAGATTGATTTACCTATCCTTGAATCGTTCATCAAATTTAATATCGCTAAATTGTGATTCACTTTGACCGTGACCAAATCGATTCAATCATCTTCCTTATCGTGTCAAGGTTCTTGATTCTTGAACATACTAAAGTGATTTAAATTCAAATGTGTTCTGATTTCCATCAATTTATTGCTCGTGCCTAGACTTCGATTATACCTAAATACTATTTTGATCAAGGTTAGACTGACTTTATCCTTGATCGTGTCGAAACTTTGATTATGATCATGTTTCGATTTAATTGCCATTATCACTCGTGCCTAAACATTTGATTTAATCCTGCTCTGATCATGATTAGATTTAGCAACTATTCTTCATGTCTGGTCGTGCCTAGGTAACCTGGCATGACTAGACGACTTTTATTTCAATGATCGTGACTGTACGTATTAATTTTATCCCTGAATCGTGCCTAAAATTACTAATCTTCGATCACGACAATCGGATTTGATTATAAACTTAGTCATGTCAGAATCTAGATTTATATCATGTTTGAATAAACCTTTACTTTGTGCCTAAATTTTGATTTTATAGTCGCTCGTGTTTAGATTTTATTCCTAATCATGCCTAGGTTTTAATCTTCTTCATAGATTTATCATAAACGTGACTAAGTGATTCTAGTCATCCAAAAATTCTTAAGCACGTCTAAGCCTTGATTTTGCACGTAATCAAGTGGTTTTGATCCTTAGAAATTGATCGTGCTAAACCTTTGATTATTTTTTATGGTGCCCAATCGCATCGTTTGCATATTTGATCATGCCTATATAACATTGAATCTAATTTTATCGATCCTAGATCCTATTGATCATTCTATACTTCGATTTGATTCTAACTTGATCGTAACTGAACGATTTTGATTTTCCCATACGCGACTTCGTGCTTAAATAACTTAAATTTATTTCTAAATCGTGCCTATAAGACTGTGACTTCAAATCTCGTCATGCCAAAACTTTATTTTCGGTCATATCTAAGTTTTAATCTTGATCGTGCCTATGCGATTTTGAATATAATTTTTATTTATCTTCAAGCCAGACTCTACTAAATCATTCCATATTTGAATTTCGAATTCTACCTTCGATTCTTCTGGCTATGACTGAGATCGTGTCTGAATGACTTGAGTTTATTATCTAATCGCGCCTACATTATATTGACTGTACTACGATTCTATCGTGCCAAAATCATTAGTCGTGCCTAAGTAATTTTAAAATTGATTATCTTGATCGTGCCAAAGTTGTCTTTCTTTGATCGTGTCTAAGGTGTTGACTAAACTCTCTATCATGTTTTGATTCCTCTGATAACCTTAAATTTTAAGGCCGAAATATCTTTAAGGAGGGTATATTTGTAACCTCCGATAACTGAATTTTAATTTTTCAGAATATTTTTTTTAATTCCAATTTTCTATTTTTTTTTCTGGAAATCTTTGAAATCGTAAATTTTGGTATGAAACGTATTTTCAATCGTAAATACTATCGGTATTTTGTGGTTCGTTAATTTGGAGGAAAACTATTTTTATATGTGAGGTTTTATTCTAATTGATTTTTTCTGCTCCTTCTAATATATACATAAGTTATAAATATTACTTTAATACAAATAAAAAGGGTTGGTCAAAACATTTTTTTTATAAATAAAAATACTTTTATTTAGCTAATTTAATTATGGTTGGCAACTAAGTGTCAATGGTTACTATTTCTACTATACTTTTCTACATCTATTACAATCTTGCCATTAGGGTTTTCCTACATCAATACTATAAATATTGGGACTCCCCAATGTTGGCCTATTGGTCATGGTCAAACCTGATTTTAATAATTGATCAAACTCTGTCTAGATATAATTGTAAGTCAACTCAGATGTTTACCTACGACGCTTTGGACACTGCTCAACAATGGATATTTACTATGTTCAAGACCGAAGATGTTTCGAAACTGTTTGCCACTCAGAATGTACTTCCTGTTACGCTATGTAATTTTTTATTTTATTGAGTCTAGGAATACATTGTACACCGAGTCGTACTGGCAAATAGGCTATCCTAAAAACGTTTTTCAAAACCATCCTATTCTTTATAAATGACCTACGTTTTTGAAAAATATTCTTTTTACAAAAAGCTTCTGAAGGATTTTTCAAAAAGTCAAAATTTATTTTCTCCATAAATGAACTGGCAGAACCCCAGGAGAACTCGGCCCGAGTTCGGCCAGAGTTCGGCCATTTGGAACGTTAGTGAACGTTGGGTCTTTGAACTTGGTCATCCTTCAGTTGCGGTTTGTTACAAAGTGTTCTGTCCGAATTCTGCCCGAATTCTGTCAGAGTTCTGTCTTTGGAAAAACTATAAATAGAGAAGGATTTCGATCATTTCAAATCACCAATTCACTTTCAATCTCTTCTCTTCCTAAGCTTACATTCTTCCAAAGAGTTCTTAAAAGCTTTCATTTTTAAATTCCAAGTCAGTTACAATCCTCTAGTCGATTTGCCAGTGCGGTACGGTCTAGAAGTTTCAGAGCGATTGTAATCAGAGGCTTGATAGAAGATTCAACTCTTCACAATTGAAGTTGGTCGAGTTCTTCGTATCAAAGCTCGCGTCTGTAGAAGTTGCAAGGACTTCGTATGAAAACTTGTGAGATTTTCCAATAGTGGATTCAACTGGAAGCTAGAGTTCTTCCGACTGGACTAGTCCTCACAAGAGGGAAACCAGTATAAATCTCGGTATTTGTGTTTACCTTCTGAACACTTTTAATTTCTGTCATTTACTTTTGTGATTATTATTATATCTGTGATCTAACTGCTAACAAGTTTTTAATTAGTAATATTTCGCTGCCTACTCTATTCACCCCCCCTCTAGAGTATTCTGTTTTATGATTTCGTTCCTACAATTGGTATCAGAGCAGGTTCTCCATCTAGAGGTATTATATTTTGATCCCAATTGTTCCTACAATTGGTATCAGAGCGGGTTATACAGGTAAAGCAAGGTAAAATTGCAGTTATATTCAATTTTTATATAGATCACAGTATTACACATGGCAACTGTGAAATTCACAAGTGAAGACCAAGCCACAAACAGACCTCCACTGTTTGACGGCACAAACTACACTTATTGGAAAACACGTATGAGTTTCTTTCTGAAATCTCTTGATTTTGACTTATGGTCTGTAGTTATTGATGGCTATAAAAAGCCACCTCGTATTAATGTTGATGGTGTTTTAGTTGAAAAACCCTATGACAAATATACAGAGAAAGAAAAAAAAAAGGCCAGTCTTGACGCACGTGCTATTAACGCTTTATTTTGTGCTTTAGACAGAACTAAATTCAACAGGGTGTCTACTTGCACAACATCAAACGAAGTGTGGAAACTTCTCGAAGTAACCCACGAAGGAACAACACAAGTCAAAGAGTCAAAGATTAGCAGACTTACTCAGGAGTATAAGGCGTTCAAAATAAAGCCAAGTGAATCAGTCACTCAGATATTTACAAGATTCTTGGATATTGTAAATCCTCTGTCCTCACTAGGCAAGGATTACAGTAACCATGAGAGGATTTGCAAACTACGAGCCCTTACAAAGAACTGGATTCCAAAGGCTACAACAATCATTGAAGGGAACGACCTCTCAACAATGTCTCTAGAAACACTCATGGGTAAGCTACTCACTCACGAGTTAGAACTTCAAGACTTTGAAGATGCTACACCAAAGGAGAAGTCAGAGAAGATGATCGCTATCAAGGCTCAACAAAGAAGAACTGTCGAAGATGATTCCGACGATAGCGACTCCGACTCTGAAGATCAAGCTCTTCTGGTAAGAAAGTTCAAAAAGTTCATGAGATTTTACAGGAGAACAAAAGACAGCAACAACAACAACAACAACAACAACGAGGAAGATCCTATTTGCTACGGATGTAAAAAGAAAGGACATATGAAGAAAGACTGTCCAACAGCATCATCATCAAAGAAAAACAGCAAATATGACAAAGGCTACCTGAAGAAATCGACATCAAGAAAGTATGCCAACACAAGCATATGGCATGAAAGTGAAGCCAGCGACTCAGAAGATGAATAATCAGATGATGCTGCAAATGTGTGCTTAATGGCTTGCGATCAGGTAATCACTAATCCTCTATTTGACCCTTATGATGATTTTACCTTTGAGCAACTAGGAGAGGCTTTCGGTGAATTGTTAGATGATTACAGGAAACTGTGTAGCAAATATGAAACCTCTAAGAAGGTACTCAAAGAGTACAAAGGTGAAATAGGAAGACTTACCTTCCTACTAGATCATGTTAGAGATAGTGACTCTTCAAATGAATCTGGTGAGCTTTCTTCTATTAAATTATTGTTACACGAGACTGTTAAGCTATCCGAAGAAAAAGACCAAACTATTATCCAGTTAAAGGAAGACCTATCTAAGGATAGAAAGAGTCTCCAGTGTGCACAGGTCAGATTAGAATCACTCACATCTGACTATACTAGATTATATGACACTTCCAAAAAGTTGAAAATTAGTTTAGAAAAATGACGGGAAGTTGCTGCTTCCTATTCTAACACGTGTCAATTACCGAATCATCGAAACACGCCCAACACTGTCAGACCAAACCATACCAAGACTATACCCAAGAAGACTAATAGGCATGCATTCTTCTATACTAGAAAACTAAAACCTACCAATCATACACCTCACACTACTTTCAATACTCAACATGCTAAATGTTATTATTGTGGCCTCATTGGTCATATATCTTCTGCATGTTGAATCAGAAAGTTAGTAGATTTAAATATTTATGCATGGATACCGAAAACTAACCAGTCAGGACCCTACAAGAAATAGGTACCAAAAGTTTCATCTGCAAATTGTTTTGTAGGTGGGACATCCTTCACATGCTAGGAGCAAATGGATCCTAGATCGCGGTTGCTCACGACACATGACCGGTGACGCTTTATTATTTGCAACACTGTCGAAGAGGAATAAAGAAGGATACGTCTCCTTTGGTAATAATTTGAGAGGGTACATAATCGGTATCGGTGACATTGGTAAGGCTCCCTATCCAGTGATTAAAGATGTTTGTCTTGTTACTGAATTAAAACATAATCTGCTCAGCATAAGCCATTTAGCTGATCACGGTTATGGCATTAACTTCGTAAAAGATAAATGTACTATAATGGATAGTTCAACTGGTAGTACTATATTTGAAGGTATTAGGGAAGACAATATATATGTATTCTATTTGTTGGAATATGCTAACAATACAGGTAGATATTTGATGGCCAAAAGTATTGAGAGTCAACTATGGCATATGAGACTCGGTCATGCAAATATGGATACAATTTCAAGATTATCTACGAAGAAGTTGGTACGCGACTTACCAGATATTTTTTAAGAAGGATACGGTATGTAGTGAATGTGAAAAGAATAAAGCTACCAAATCCGCATTCAAATCCAAGAACGCTGTAAGTACCACTAGACCTTTACAATTGTTGCATATGGACTTATTTGGACCTAGCAGAATTGCTAGTCTAGGTTGTAAGTTATATGCATTTGTCATTATAGATGATTTTTCTAGATATATATGGGTTTATTTTCTTGCACGCAAGAACGATGTATTATCAGAATTCCTCACCTTTTGCAAGAAAGTACATAATGAAAAAGGATTCATGATTACTCGTATTCGTAGTGATCATGGCGACGAATTTGAGAATACAGAATTCAAGCAATTTTGTGACACACACGGTTATCTGCATGAATTCTCTTGCCCTAGGACTCCGCAACAAAATGGAGTTGTAGAACGTAAGAACAGAACTCTATCCGAAATGGCTAGAGTTATGTTGAACCAGTTTAGTCTACATAGATATTTATGGACTGAAGCTGTAAATACAGCATGCTATATTCTCAATAGGGTTCTAATTCGACCTATATCGAAGAAGGCTCCCTATGAATTATGGTTTGATAGAACACCAAATGTTTCTTATTTCAAAATCTTTGGTTGTAAATGTTTTATTCTTAATACTAAAGATAATTTGAGTAAATTTGATGAAAATGCCGATGAAGGTATATTTTTAGGTTATGCAGCAAAGAGCAAAGGATATAGAGACTTCAATAAAAGCACCATGATCATTGAAGAATCTATCAACGTCAAGTTTGATGAGCTAAATCAACACTTAGACGATGATGACAATGAAGACATAATTGCACCAAGTATAGCTACTGCAAAACTTTCACACAAAGATGCAGAACCATCACATCAGGCATCAGATAAACCTCCAAGCAAAGAAGCCGGAACTAGCAATCTTGAGACTACACCAAAAGAGATGAGATTCTTGGCTAGTCATCCAAAGGACTTGGTAATTGGTGAGATTACCTCTAATAAAGATATAGCTTCTTGTGTTGCTTTTGTCTCGCAGTTTGAAACCAAAAATATTGATGAAGCATGTAGTAATAATTTTTGGTTAGATGCTATGCAAGAGGAATTATACCAATTCGAACGGAATCAAGTTGAACTTGTTCCCAAGCCTATTGATCATCAGGTCATTGGCACCCGATGGGTATTCCGAAATAAACTAAACGAGAATGGTTTAGTGACTCGTAATAGGGCTCGACTCGTAGCTCAAGGATACAATCAAGAAGAAGGTATCGACTACGATGAGGCTTATGCCCCAGTTGCGAGATTAGAATCCATTCGCATGTTATGTGCATTTGTATGTTTTTATAATTTTAAATTATTTCAAATAGATGTCAAAAGCGCATTTTTAAATGGTTTTATAAAAGAAGAGGTTTATGTATCTCAACCACCCGATTTTACTGATTTTAAATTTCTGAATATGTTTTCAAGTTGAAGAAAGCTTTATACGGTTTGAAACAAGCCCCTCGTGCTTGGTACGATCGTCTAAGCACTTTTCTACTTGATAACGGTTTTTCAAAGGGAAAGGTTGACACTACTATGTTTATAAAATCTTTGAATAATAATATTCTTTTAATTCAAGTCTATGTAGATGATATTATCTTTGGATCTACTGATGAATCTCTTTATCAAGTATTTTCAAAGTGTATACAGAATGAGTTTGAGATGAGCATGATGGGAGAGCTGAAATTCTTTCTCGGACTGAAATCAAACAAACCAACGATGGGACGTTCATAAATCAAACAAAATATACAAAGGATCTATTGAAAAGTTCGACATGGAAACCGAAAACCACTTAGCACTCCAATGGCGACTTCAACCAAGCTTGATATTGATGAACAAGGCAAACCTATCGACATACGTAAGTATCGAGGTATGATCGGTAGCTTACTATATTTAACTGCTAGTGTTTGTTTATGTGCTCGTTTTTAAGCTAATCCTAAGGAATCACATTTGTGCGCAGTTAAGCGTATCTTTCGATACCTTAAAGGCACTTCTTCTGTCGGCTTATTGTATCCCAAAACCACGTCGTTTGACCTAACTGGTTATTCCGATGCTGATTTTGCCGAATGCAAAGTAGATAGAAAAAGCACTAGCGGCACATGTCATTTCCTAGGAAAAGCTCTAGTCTCTTGGTTTAGTAAAAGGCAAAATTTTATTGCATTATCAACAACTGAGGCTGAGTATATCGCCGAGGACGTTGTTGTGCACAAATTTTGTGGATGAAACAAACTTTAGAAGACTATGGATTGTATTTTACACACATACCCATTTTTTGTGACAACACTAGTTCTATTAATTTGACTAAGAATCCAGTATGTCAATCTCGTACTAAATATATCGAGATTCGACATCACTTTCTTAGAGATCATCAACAAAATAGAGATATAGACCTTGTATACATAGACACACAGAATCAATTAGCTGACATACTTACAAAACCTTTAGCGGAAGATCGTTTCAATTATTTACGTCGAGAATTAGGAATTTTAGATGTCAATAATATTAATTAATTTTGTTTTATTAATTAATTTATTCGATACTCAAAAATTATTTTTAAGACAAGCCCAAAAAGTGTCTGTCTATCACCATGACTACGGTCGAAGCGAAGCGGTACTTAAGAGTTCCCCGGTGAACCTCCGTTAGCTGGGACAGTACTCCTACAGCTAATCTAAGATAGATACTGAGTAAAGAATATTAATTTATAAAATAATATTAATTATATAATTTTGAGATTTAAAATTACTAAACATTGAATTAAACATTTGAAACGAATTAAAGAAAAAGAATGTGGCCTCATTTGAATTATATATATATATATATATATATAGCCAGGCAACCCTTGGCGAATTCGGCCAGAGGTCGGCTGGGTATATATGTACCAGCACGAACCCGAGGCTTCCTTCTTCTTCATTCTTCCCCACATCCTCATAACAACAGCCTCCGTCTCTCCAAACCCTAGCTTCTTCTCCATCCTTGTTCTTCCAATCCTTGTGGATTTTTTCGTCCAAACATTGGATTCGTGTGGAGAACGTCATCCTCTACAACATATCCAATTCATGGAAGGTATAATCCCTTCTCTCTTCCACTTTTCAATACTTAGGATTTCTAGAAATTTTGGGAATGAATGCCTAAGTTCAATCCCTTCAAGAGGAAGAAGACCAATGCCAGTAAAGAGGCATCGTCTTCAGATCCACATACGGATTGCCTCTTTTCTCCGGTCCAATCGGACGATGGTGCGTCGGACGAGTTTTACTTTAAAACTTCCGATCAAGCTTTATTGTGGTACGCCAATTTTATCAAGCATACCATTTGCACCGGATCATCGATTAAATGGACTGTCTTTCCGGATCACCGCCTATACTTTGAGGCATTAGGGTTACATATTTTGTTACCATACAATTCCCTATTGCCACTAATGTCATTAGATTATTTTATTATAATTTTGTGTTAGACACTTTTACAGCGAGAACACGTGTCGGAGGAATTGATATCGAATTCACTGATGAAATGTTAGCAAAAATCCTTGGTATTCCAAACGAAGGTGCCCCGCTCGATGACATCACTGATTTTGATTTCCCCGATGGCACAATACTCGTTAGTTTCAAGAATGAGCTTTGTGCGCCCGCACGCGCTCATCCTGGAAAGTTCAAGGCTAATAACTTAAACTTGTTTAACTACGAATTACATCCGTCATCTATTCCACCTTACTTCCAAAATCCACTTCTAAAGATGATGTCACTGCACTTGAGCTTTCTGCTCTTTATCATATTCTTAAGGGGATTCCTTTTTTCTGCCCCTAAGACTATCATCCAGATGATGGGTAGATGTCACGGAAGAGACCGCAACCTATCTTATGTGATGCTTATTCCACGCATCTTTCTGAGATTTGATATTGACCTATCTACTTGTGCTGTCGACCCCGAGCCCAAGTTTAACAAACTCTCTCGTAGCAGCATTGCCACTGTTCCTCCATCTACTGCTCCTACTCCTCCTGCACCTACTCCCACAGCTCCTACAGCACCTATTCCTCCTCATTCTTACCCTATGACATTTGAGGGTATACATCAGCACTTATCAGATCTGTAGTCTTTTTATGTTAAGACCTCTAGGGAACACAAGTTCCGTGATGTGACTCGGTTCCAGGCGATTGCCAACTCATTTGTCGATCTGAGGTTTGCGCAGATGGGTCATTCTGCTAGCTCTCTACCTCGAGACCCTTCTATTTTTGGCTACCGCAGTGACGACGAGGCGGTCCACTCTCTGTTCCAGCCAGGGAACGCCTATGATTGGTATCGTACTGCTCATGCCCCTCCTTGAGACTTTGTCGGTGAGTTTTATGCTGGTGCCACTCCTCACACTTCTGGCACTGGTACTTCTAGAGCTGGTCCTTCTGGACATACTGGAGCTGCAGCGGATGACATTGATGATGAGGATGATGCTCCGACATTCAAAGATTTTATCAGTACTTTTTAGCTATTATCAGCACTTTTCTTTATTATGTGACTATACATAGACATGGTTTTTGATTATGCCTCAATTTTGATTATGCCTCAATACTGCCTGTGACAAATACATGCCTGTGTTGTTCTATAGTCTATCTGTTTCTCTTACTATATTTAGTGTTTATACCATGCCTGTCATGATTATTTATTTTTTCTTGTGTTTCTTCACTATTTTTTACTTATGCATTGATTGCGGGAGAGCTTTCTCTTTTGCAATTATTTTGCTAAGTGACAACGGGGAGAAATAGGATCTAACATTTTCGTGAATACAGGTTATGAACAATTTCTTTTGATTACTATTTTGAATTGATTCCAGCTTAGATGTTATATCGGCAAGGTTTGTCAATTATTAAAATATGGGAGATTGTTGGCCCATTGGTCATGGTCAAACCTGATTTTAATAATTGATCAAACTCTATCTCAATATAATTGCAAGTCAACTCAGATGTTTACCTACGACGATTTGGACACTGCTCAACAATGGATATTTACTATGTTCAAGACCGAAGATGTTTCGAAACCGTTTGCCACTTAGAATGT
Organism: Iris pallida; assembly: GCA_029216955.1. Lineage (NCBI taxonomy): Eukaryota > Viridiplantae > Streptophyta > Magnoliopsida > Asparagales > Iridaceae > Iris > Iris pallida. The sequence goes on along the minus strand of JANAVB010040818.1, from coordinate 23,112,277 downwards.
ACTTCCTGTTATGCTATGTAATTTTTTATTTTATTGAGTCTAGGAATACATTGTACACCAAGTCGTACTGGCAAGTAGGCTATCCTAAAAACATTTTTCAAAACCATCCTATTCTTTATAAATGACCTACGTTTTTGAAAAATATTCTTTTTACAAAAAGCTTCTGAAGGATTTTTCAAAAAGCCAAAATTTATTTTCTTCAAAAATGAACTGGCAGAACCCTAGGTGAACTCGACCCGAGTTCGGCCAGAGTTCGGCCATTTGGAACGTTAGTGAACGTTGGGTTTTTGAACTTTTTCATCCTTCACTTGCGGTTTGTTACAAATAGTTCTGTCTGAATTCTGTCTGAATTCTGTCAGAGTTCTGTCTTTGGAAAAACTATAAATAGAGAAGGATTTTGATCATTTCAAATCACCAATTCACTTTCAATCTCTTCTCTTCCTAAGCTTAGATTCTTTCAAAGAGTTCTTAATAGCTTTCATTTTCAAATTCCAAGCCAGTTACAATCCTCTAGTCGATTTGCCAGTACGGTACGGTCTAGAATTTTAGAGCAATTGTAATCAGAGGCGTGATAGAAGATTCAACTCTTCACAATTTAAGTTAGTCGAGTTCTTCGTATCAAAGCTCCCGTCTGTAGAAGTTGCAAAGACTTCGTATGAAAATTTGCGGGATTTTCTAATAGTGGATTCAACTGGAAGCTAGAGTTCTTCCGACTGGACTAGTCCTCACAAGAGGGAAACCAGTATAAATCTTGGTGTTTGTGTTTGCCTTCTGATCACTTTTAATTTCTGTCATTTACTTTTGTGATTATTATTATATCTGTGATCTAACTGCTAACAAATTTTTAATTAGCAATATTCCGCTGCCGACTCTATTCACCCCCCTCTAGAGTATTCTGCTTTACGATTTCATTCCTACACCCAATAGTTTACAACATAGAAATTTTCTAAAAATTCTAAAATTTCTATAACTGCCAACCAAGCCTCCCTATTTTCAGATCATCTTGCTCCCTCCATCCGACCAAAAACCACCACCATGGCCAACTGGCAGGACCCCCACCACCGTATCCACCCTCTGCTCAATATCTTCCCGTCACCACCATCGGCATCATCCCAGCCTCTTCATGTCTCCACCCGGCCAGCCACAACCCCCTGCTGGCCAGATCCCCTCCTGTAGTCGGCCCCAACATCAACCTTCACCCCAACATCATCATCACTACTCTGGCCCCAGTCCCCTCTGTCACCGCCAACACCACCAGACCACCACCATCATCGTTCCTACGCCACCACGGCCACCAAAACCCACTCTACCGCCGCCACCACATAAGAATGGAGAGAGAGATAGAGAGAGGAAAGGGGCAAGAGATGACCTAACCAACACCTTGGATCCACCGACGCCCACGTCCCCCGACCAGATCCGGCCACCAGCCATGGCCGATCCCCTCCAGCATCGTTCTAGTATGCACGGCCGAGCTGTCCTCCATCTGAGCCTTCTCGACCCTTTCCATCTGCGCCCCATTCGCCTGGCCTCCGCCCGGCAGCGTGCCCCGCTCCACCCCGCTATCAGTTGCTTTCGCGCATCAAACCCCCTTTTTTTCCTCTGTGTTAAATAGTTAGATTAGGAGATTGAAGAGAACGAGCGGATCAGTAGCCCCCTTCCCATTTGGATTTTTATTATTTTTAATGTTAATATTAACATGGCTAATAATAGTGATTGATTTTTAATCTATTCGGGTGAATTATTTTGGGCTGAACTAATGGGTAATAATATTTGAGCCTTAATTATTTAGTTACTATATGGGTTGGTTAGGGCCGTCTTCCCATTCGGCCAAAGGGTTGTGTTTTGAGACTATATATATATATATATATATATATATATATATATATATATATATAATAAGTTTTATCCCGAGGATGCGGAGCTCCCTCCGTCCTTCCCCATGGTGAGGCCCCTCTCGGGGCCGGCTCTGCCCCCTCCTCTCCTCATCATGGCTGCCCCCCTCCGATCTCCTCGCCATCGTCCCCCGTTTCTTAGATGTTCCTGCCTCCCTCTCTCCCTCTTCGGCCTCATCGGCGATGATCATCGTCCGCTCCTCCTCCCTCCCTGCCACCCCATCTTCTCTTTTCCCCATCGCCCCCACCTCCTCCCTGAGCTTTCAGTCCCGGTCGGAAGCAGCCCAGCCGAGGCCGTGGCTGTCCTATTCTATCTCTTTTCGACTCCCTCCTCTACCTCTTTTCGTCCGGTCCTCACCCCTCGTCCTCCCCTCGCCATCGCTTAGGCTACGTCTTCGTCGCCTCCTGCATCGGGATACGTGCCTGCTTTTTTCTGCCCATCCTCGTCACTTTCTCGCATCTCGAGTGCAGGACCAGGGGCTGTCCCATCAGGGGGGACCTCGGGTCCAGTGTCCTGTTTGACTGCAGCCGGTTGCGCCTTTCCTCCCTCTCCGGGAGGGCCATCCTATTTCCCTGGTTGCGTCGTACCCCATGATGCCGGTTGCACCACCTTTCCTCAGGCTTCAATTTTGTCGTCTCCTGCTTTGTGATGCGCGCCTATATTTTCCCGTAAGTCTTCGCCAGTTTCTTGCTTGTCGTGTGCAGGACCAGGGGCTATCCCATCCGGGGCCCCTCGGGTCTCGTGTCCTGTTTGACTGCAGCCGGTTGCGCCTATCCCCTTCTCCGGGTGGGCCATCCTATTTTCCAGGTTGCACTGCACCCCTTGATGCCGGTTGCGCCACTTTTCCTTTTTCGGGTGAACCAGGGATGTGCCTCTCGAGAGCGAGCCCAGGGGCTGTCCCTTTAGGGGGCCCCTCGTATCCCCTGCCTGGCTTGACTGCAGCTGGTTGCGCCTCTTCCCCGGGTAGGCCTCTCATTCCCCAGGTTGCGCCGTGCCCTTGGATGATGCCGGTTGTGCTACTTTTCCCTCCTTTCTTCCTACTTGCGCCGACTCTTCCTGGCGTATATCACCTGTCGTCTTCACCTCACCCCCCCTCCGACGCACTCTGGTGCGCCAGGATCCGCCTTTCCTCCCTTCCCGGTGCCTCTGTAGGCGTGGTGACAGGCTCCTACCCCTCTACGGTAGGCTGGCCCGGAGGTCCTCTTTTGCTCGCGGATGCTGACCCCATCTTGGTTTGTGCCCCTCTGGCGCAACCTGTCTTGGGGCTACTCCATCCCGGTTGCGCACCTCTGGCGCAGTCCGTGGGTCGAGCGGCCCAGGCTCATGCTTGTGCCGCATCCCCTGTGGGGGCACATATCACTTCTCAAGTGCCCTCCTTTGGTTGTGCGGCCTCCAATGCCCCCACCTTGGGTGGCGCAGCTCACATTGGGACGGCATTTCCTATTATAAAGTTAGATTCTACCCCCCAGATGATCTGCTTGCGCTCTTGACTCCTTTGTAGCCATCCTCTCGCCACTTTGGAGTTTCGCTGCCTGCGACCCCCACCCCCAGCTTATCCTAGTCATCTCTGTCAACCTCCTCTTTCCCGTTGCCTTCCTTCACAGATAAGCTGCGACCTGACAGGGTGGCTGCGTCGGAGTTTCTGTTTCAGGACTTCTCCCTCCCTGAGGTTTACTATCCCTCTACAGTCGCCTCGCCGATGGTACCCTTCTCTGTTTAGGAAATAGCATCGCTATCCGACTCATTCCCACACACTTTTGTGCTCAAATTCTCTTCGGGATGTCTTAAGCTCAGCCGCGTTCAGGAGGTCATTGCAAGTTGGAAGTTCAAGGCGGTTTACTGGGTGGCTCCTCTAGACCCTATGCATGTTCTGCTGCACCTATCCTCTGCTACTAACCACCAATCTGTGTGGTCCACTGGAACATAAAATGTCGATTCTCACCAAATAAAGATTATCAGGTGGTCCCCAGACTTTAGCATGAAAGTTGACTCTGCTAAAGTCGCTGCCTGGGTGACCCTACCTAACCTTTCCCTTATCTGCTTAGTCCCGACAGCTCTTAAACGCATAACCAACTCCTTTGGGACTTACATGGCTTCGGCAGCCGAAACTAGCAACCTCACCAAAGTCCATTATGCCAAGATCTGTGTTGAGCTTGATCTCGCCAAAAAACCTCCCAATCACATACTAATTGAGCTAGGCAGTCAGACGCACAGCCAGCAAATAGTATGTAATAACCACATCCTTTTCTGTAATCACTGTCACTTGCTCGGCCACTTCACAACATATTGCTTCCGACTCTACCCTGAGCTCAAGAGGAAGTCCGGTCAGAAGAAAGACCCGGTGGAAGGGAAAGCAAATCACAATCATCAGTCTCACTCACCTCTGTTACCTTTACCCAACTCCCACATCAGATTTGAAGCTAACAGGGACGAGCCTTTCGTGTCTCCTGGTAGGGAGATGATCCCCTACATTCCCCCGTCTCCTACCTTACGGAACAATTTTGAGGTTCTCTCCGGATGTGAGGAGACTGTCCTGGAGAACACCCTCCTCGAAGGACCATCCGACCGTCCTGATTCGGAGGCAGAGCCGATGGAGCTCAGGGAGTCTTCATCGGTATCGAGTCCCAGTCCTACAGCCCCGTCGGCCAACCAACTTACAAGTTACGAGCCTTCCATCGACGAAACCTTTGTTATTTTGGGACCAGAGCAGATCCTCAGGGGTCGTCAGGTTTCCGCCGCAGGATACCCTCTGTCAGCAGCAAAACCACCCGAAAGTGGTGAGGACTGATGGAACTGGGGATTCCCAGGACCCTTCTTTTGGTGTGCGTATTGATCTATAGAAAGTTAAACAGATCTAATATGTGTTCTATCCCTTCATAGGCGAAAACTAGGGTTCACGAATTATACCTGCGGTAGAAAGGAGACAAGTAATTTCTAGCAATCTCGAGCGGACGACCCCAAGATCTTTTGTACGTATTCCTTCCTCGAGTTGGAAATCGTGTGGGCGACGATCTTCCAAACTTTTTTTCTCCTTGGTAGCCCTCTATTTCTCTCCTTACGTGAATCACAAATTTAAAGAAAGTTTCAGATTTCTGATCAGTAATCTGGCAGCCATAGAATAGAGGATATATATAGGCTACGACAGAGACCATGAGGAGAAATTAGGGTTAGGCCTCCTAACGGATCTGGATATCCCGTGTTCAGCCCGAACACACAATCCAGGCCCATTAAGAATAGCTCGATCCACTAATGAGATATTATTGCACTACCTCCCTAATCCGAAATTATGTTTGTGGGCTCCTTTTATTATATGCTCGTTTGGCTCCCCATGTTAAGATATTGTATGTCCGTCGATCAAATTAAGTTACTGACAACTATAATGATTCGACATCTTTTATCCTTAAGTAGTACCGCTCAACTTTATTTTTCATGTCGGATATAATCTACCTGCAGGGTTTATATGACAATCCTTATGAGCTCCTTAAGGGGACATCATCAACCCGATGTATCGGGACATAGATTCCATTTATAATTAACAGCCCATCATACATACAATGTTATTGCCCAATTCATAGAGGTTGTTGATCCATAATGAATCTCACTCTTTTATGAGTCAAAGTAATGCACACTGCATATACATGTCCGTTATTATATCCGGATTAAGAGCACAAGCATCCATAATAACAGAGGTGTTTGTTCTCTTATGTAGTCAGTACATAGAGAACAACCTTAAGTGGTCATGTTCAATACACACAAGTGTACTAGTGTAAACCTATAGTCAAGATAGACTAATACCAGATTATACTACAACCTTTCCAATTGATTGTCCAAGTCCATCTAGGTTGTGAACTATTTATATACTCCATAGGGAACTGATAATATGATCTTCTGTGTGACACCACACACCATATTATCTATAATATAGAATATCAGACATTTGCATTAACACTTGCAACAAATACAATATGCAAACATTTGTCCATATGATTTTCATTCAAAATTTAAGAAAATAATGTTACTACAAAAGTGATGCTTTTAGTATATAACCCTAATGCAGCCACTGCAACACTCCTTGGCTCTGTATTGGAGATTTTAATGTTATCACCTGCAGAGAGGAGAAAACTGGCGGTCGACCTCCGTCCCACTCAGCCATGCTGGATTTCAACAACTTCATTTTCAACGCGCATCTACAGCCCCTTCAGTTCTCTAGCAGCTCATTCACATGGTGCAACATGCAGGAAGGCGACCGACGGAAATACTCTCGGCTTGATAGAGCTCTCTCTAACATCCTTTGGCATGACTCCGGGATCTGATCCAAACTTTACCATCTCAACACCACCAAATCTGATCACGCCCCTCTGATGGTTGAAGTCAAAAGCAATTCGGCCAGGATCAAAAAAACTTACGATTCTTTCACTTCTGGACCACTCACCCCCAGTTAAAGCGCGTGGTTGAGAAGGCCTGGGCCAATGAGGAGTCCAATGACCCCCTAATTCTCGTCGTCAACAAGCTCAAGACCACACGACAGGCTCTATCGGTATGGAGTAAACATGCGTTCGGGGACATTTTTCAGGCGGTGAGGATTGCCGAGGATGATGTCACTCGTATCGAAGCTCTTGTCGTGACTGACCGATCACCGGAGGTTAGAGCGGCTCTAAACCTTACCAAAGCCATACTCAAATTTCGGGTGAAGGTTGAGACTGACTTTTGGAAACAAAAAGCGAGGCTTAAATGGGATAGCAAGGGGGACAAAAACTCGAGCTACTTCCACGCTTGCGTCAACGGCCGAAGACAGAAACTCATCCTGCATCAGATTGCGGATGATTCAGGCAACATACACACTGACCAACGGGGCATCCAAAGGGAAGCGGCCAACTTCTACTCCAAACTGTTCACCAAAGAGACTGTCTACAAAGACAACTCCCTCCCAGCTGAGATCCCCCACCTTATCGACGACACCGACAACAACCACCTGGATCATATTCCATCCGAACAGAAAGTAAAAGAAGCAGTTTGGGCTCTTGATGCTCATAGCGTGCCGGGTCCGGACAGATTTACGGGTATATTCTTCAGGGTCTGCTGGGATATCATCAAGAAAGACATTCATGAGGCGGTTATGGTATTCTTCCAAGGAGCGACTTACCTAAGATCCATTTTGAGCGCCAAGCTAATCCTTATCCCTAAAAAAGATAACCCAGAGACTTTTTAGGACTTTCGTCCCATCAGCGTCTGTATATTCACCAACAAGATTATCTCCAAAATCATCGCGTCGCGTATGTTAGATATTCTTTTGATGATTATTTCTGAGGAGCAGAGTGGCTTCGTCAAGGGCAGAAACATTTAGGATAATATTATGCTGGCTAAAGAGTTAATTACATGTAGAAAACTCCCGACGAGGGGGGACATCGCCATCAAACTGGACATGGAGAAAGCGTACGATAGACTTGACTGGCAATTTATGATCTGGATTTTCAGGGATTTTGGATTCTCGAAAACTTGGACCAATATCGTTTCGAGATCGATTAGCATCTTATGGTTCTCCACGGTGATCAATGGCCATCCGGAAGGCTTCTTCAAATCAAGTCGCGGTGTCAGACAAGGAGACCCATTATCGTCCACCATCTTCATCATCGCAGCCGACGCTCTGAGCAGACAGGTGAACAGCATGACCAGAAGCCCGAACTTCCAACATTTTTACATGGTAAGCGGGTGTCCTATCATTGCTCACCTGGCCTATGCTAACAACATTCTTATTTTCTCCTCTGGGGATGTTGGGTCGGTAGAGGTGGTCTACAACTCGCTCAAAAAATACTCCAGATGCTCTGGCAAAAAGGTCAACCCCGCTAAGAGCGTCATATACGCCCACCACAACATCAATAGAGAGCATGCAACCAACTTATCCAACATCACCTTATTCTCTGTCGAACAACCCCCTTTCAAATACCTTGGATGCCCCCTAGTGTATGGGAGATCGGACGCTGCCATCTTTGATGAGCTGATTACCAAGATCAGGAAAAAACTAGAGGGGTGGTATAACGCTACCCTATCCCCTGGCTGCAAAATGATTCTCATCAAACACGTGCTCACCTTTATCCCTATCTATACCCTTATGGCCGGCTCCCCTCCCAAGAAAGTGCTCACTTCGCTGGAAAGCTTCTTTAGCGATTTCTTTTGGGGTCACAGTGATGGGCACAACAAACATCTCTGGGCCAGTTGGGATTCTATGGCTAGGCCAACAGAAGAAGGAGGTCTGGGCTTCGCCAAACTTTCCCATATTGTAGATGCCTTCTCTATGAAGCTGTGGTGGAAGCTTCGTACGAGTCAGAATTTATGGGTCAAATTCATAAAAGCCAGGTACTTCAAGCATATTCATCCTGCACAGGCCATCTCCAATTACAGATCATCTGTTGCATGGCGGCGGATTCTCGTAGGGCGATCCCTCACCGAACAGGTGATCAAACTCCAACTAGCTAATAGTGAATCCATGACTTTTCTGGAACATTGGGCGGGGGATTCAATGCTGAACAATCTCAGGAAAGCTCCGGAGGACAGTAGGATCAAGGACCTGTGGGATTTTACTACTAACGATTGGAATTAGCGAATGATCAGAGAGTGGGCCGGGGCAGAGGCAGAAGAGCGCATCCGAAGCAATAACCTCAAACTGGATGATGAGCCCGATGCGCTGAGGTGGTGGGCCGAACCTACTGAAGACTTTTCGGTGAGGTCGTCTAGAAGCACGGTACGTGGTGTGGGGACGCCTGTACCTATCATCGCCGTATTTTGGCAGACCTGTATTCCTAAAAAGTGGTCTTTCCTCCTTTGACGAGCCTTCCACAAGAAGTTGCCTACCGATGACACCCTCAACACCATCGGGTTTAGCCTTGCATCCACATATAATTGTTGCTCGGAGCGCAAGAGTGAATCCATCGATCATATCTTCTGTCAGGGGGAGCTGGCGATTCAGGTTTGGACGGCCCTCTCGCATCGGTACAGGCAGACCCAGAGGAGTGGGTGCTTCAACAATCTCCTAGTTTGCTGGGCCTCCGCTTCCCACGGCCATCAGATCGTTGCTGCGGCGGCTACCTTGGTCTTATAGAAGAATCGAAATAAGGCCAGGTACGAAGGTCATCAGTTTTCTGGGATCCAACTCATTCGGGAGATACTTCGTCAGTGTTGGAAGATCAGAGCCATATGCTCGCATGACCAGGAGCCCTTTTGGGATGCTATCCTCTGTTAGCCCCTCACTTCTTTACTTTTTGGGTTGTATACTTTTTGGGCCGGCTGTTACTGGCTGGTAGCTTACTTATAATGGCTTCGACATTTTACGTCTTTTATGAATAAAATGGGGGTTTCATTACATATATATATATATATATATATATATATATATATATATATATATATATATATATATATATATATATATATATATATATATATATATTTGTAAAAAAATTAATTTGGGCTTTTTGTTGGGTTTCATGCCCAAGGATAAATGTATTCAACATTTTCACATATTATGGGTTTAGGGTTGAGAACAGAAATCGGACCTATACTTTTGGGCTCTAATATATTTATGTATATATATTGTTGCTTGATAACCAAAATGATATAATAAATTTGATATTTTCCTAAATCGTAAGTTTTGCTAATATAACTATAAATATATTTGACCCTAGAATGTTTTCCTATATTTTTAAAACAATATCTAAAAATATATTGATTAATAAAATTTTTTTCAAATATTATAAATGGTTTTTTGGATAGTTATATATAGTTATCTTTTTTTCTTAAATCATAAATCACGACTATTATAGTCGTTTCCTATTTCTTGAATCAATTATCATGCCAAACTCTAGTTTTGGACTTTTATATACCATACTAGGCTATTTGGACTATTCTGGACTCAATGGAACCACTTTTGCTGTCGCTTGGGACCATCACGTGGAGCTAGTATTGTACCTATTTCATGTCGACACGTTTGTGGCGTGCACGTCGACTCCAACCAAATTATGGCGAGTACCTGCCTATAATCGTTTTCTTTATTATAGTATCTATATTACCTGCCCTAGACTACTTTACTTGATGTTGACACATTGTTACACGGATTAATGCTAAATGGATCTTGTCAGGAGATGTTATCCCCATATCGAGTACATCGGTTATTTTATGCGCATGTACTTTATCATGTGCATCGTGTAATCCTTGTATTCGTATCATTCATATGCTCTACGTGCTCTCATGTACTTCACGTACAAATAACAATCATGTACCTAACGTGTCGTGATCAGATCCATGTATATTGATTAGGACGGGGGAGTAGAAATAGTTATGTGATTAAAACCCTTGTATAATCAGGTGCATGTCTATTATACCCTTCACGTATAATCGAGTTACCGTAGAATAATCTTGTGCAACCTAAACCAATCACATAACTTTCTTGTGCTTTAAATCACTTAGTATTTATTTCAAGTTAACATGTTCCCTTTATTATTCATGTGCTTACCTTCCTATATATTCGTGATGCTATTTTCTCTGTATTTCTATTCCAGTACATCATGTATATTCTTTTTTTGCAAGTTATATATTTTCTACCATGCAATGAAACTGCTTTTAGAGTTATGTACTTCGTTATAGTCCTGACTAGATAACTAGTTTTTACGTAAGATTATAACCCACACCCTGGACTTCATGATGACAGATCTCGATGTAATTTAGATCGTGACTTGACCTCTGGAGAGCTCTAGACCATATAATTTATCTAGATTTATGTCTTGTTTATCTAATTTATCTCCGATACGTTCTTATCATATATGTAAGCCCCCTGAATTTCAGGGTTTATTTATAATTTTTCTGAATGAATTATTTTTGATAAATATTTTATTATTTAATTGTTTTGATCATTAATGTTCCTTCCCGTGACTTTGACTTCTGGAGCATCAGGGATGCCAATCTCTGTAAACTCTCTTTACGAGTTTTGTAGTAGACAAGATTATCTTCGTTTCGATATATTATGTCCCACTTAAACTCGTTCCCTTGGGCTCTTTTTGTATCGCGCAACTTCGGGTCAACTTAGACCAATTAACCGTTGAATAATTATTTCCACTTTTATCGTTGATCATCATTTGTACGTTACCGTGACTTTTAATTTAGAAGCACCAGACCAGTCGTTTTCTCATAACCAACTTCTCATGAATGATCTACTCGAGGTGCTCTTCACCCATGACCTTCGTGTCCCACTCAGACACTCTATTTTGTGCTTCATTTTCTTCGTACAACTTTCGGTTCAATTTAGGCCAATTAATTATCTACCGCAAAACCTGATTTAATTTCTAAATTAATTTTGGGACCCGACATCGATCCAACCTAGTCGACCCAAAGTATGGACATGGCCCACATGAAGCCTACTACCCACATGACGCTTGTGTCCCATTTATTTGATTCCCCGCGTGTTACTTATTTACTCCTGATTATAAATACCCATTTAAATTCAATTATTTCACCCTGTCCGATTTTGACCCGACCTGGCTCGACCGAACCCGAACCCAAGCTCCATGTTGTACTCTCTTGACTGCATAAATACCCCACATAGTTTCCCTATTTTTCCTATTTTAAATATCTATTTTTCTCTCTCCACTTTATAAATATCCTACATATATATATATATATATATATATATATATATATATATATATATATATATAACTCTCTCTCTCCTATTATTTACAACACTCCCTCACCACCTCACCCCTCCACCTCACAGCACATCACCCCTCTATCCTTGGCCGACCTATCTCTCTCAATCTCTCTCAAATATCTCTCTCTGTCTCTCACTCTTTCTATATTAATATATATATACACACACACATAAACATATCATTCTCTCTCTTACAACAAACACAAAACATAAATAGCACTCCCCCTGGTGGCCGAGCATCACCACCACCCTCACCATCCTTCTCCCCATCTCCTCCTTCCTCCTTCTCATCCTCTTCATCATCTACATCATCTTTACCACCCTCAACAACACCATGACCATTATAACCATCACCACCACCATTCTCTTCACCACCACCTTCACCATCACCCGAGCCACCACCACTCTGCACCCCACCACCACACGCTGCCGCTCTGCCTCCTTGGCCACGTCGGGCCGCCACCGCCGTCGTCGGGCCAGGCCAGGCCGCGCAGCCCCGTGCGGCCATAGCAGCAGCGCGTACGTGCGCGCACGCGTGGGCCGCCGTCGTGCGCCGTCGAGCCGCCGTACGGCCGCCGTGGCGGTCCCCCTGGGCGCGCGAGCCTCCGACGACCTCCCCCGGAGCCAGAACCGTCCTCCCCGATGCGCCAAATAGCCTATTCGTACATTTTGAACGAAACTCCGTCGTGACGCGCGAGTTTTGAACTCGTAAATGGTGCCCCGTCGCAGCAACTTTACGTGCATTTTTCGAGAGATCCGACCTTTGGATCGGCGAACTCTTTGCTCCGTCACAATCTCGGTATATCCATCTTCACTTTCCACAATTTTTGTCCGTTAATTTTGTCGTTTGATACCTCAAAACTGGCCACCAAGTTGACACTTTAAATTAAACTATTTTTGGACAGTTTTATGGAGCCCACTTCGTCAGCTCGCAACTCCGCCGTCGCAGCTCCGGTTGGCGTGCTACCCGTTCCTGTGTGCAGCTGGTATAACCCTCTTCCTGTCCCTTTAGTTTCATTTCAATATAAGCACGTTCGGTTGGTCGAATTCGATGCCAAAGTTGGTCGTCCGAATTCTTTAAGTTGCACTTGTAAAATTCTATTTTTGAACCCGGGACTCCAGATTCAATTTCTTACACCACCAGTAGACTCGTGGCATCGTTCTGTCATGTTTTCATATAAAGTTTCTTTGATTTGGAGAACGTGGGCCCTAGCACGCATTTCGGTGCAAAGTGGGTCCCACTTTTTGAGTCAACGGGTCATTTTGAGATCGGCTCATCGAAATCCAATTCCGGATATACCGTTGAGTTTGTATCGTCATTTTGGACTCGTTGACATATAATTTGCTGAGTTTTGAAGACATTTTCTCTGGCACGTATTTCGGTGCAAATCGGATTCCAAATGTCCGCGTCAACATGTCATTTTGAGATCGGCACATCGAAATCCTATTTCTGACATACCGTTGGATTCGTATCATCATTCTGGATTTGTGAATGTATAATTTGCCAGGTTTTGTAAACTTCTATCCCGACATATTTTTCGGTACAAAGTGTGTCCAACGACGGACATCATTTTGACCCAAAATTATCGTTTTGCTCCTGTGTCTAAATTGGACTTATGGGTAGGCTATCCTAGCTAATTTGACCGTTCTAGACACGTTGGTGATATTAATTTTATCATCCGACGACATCTGTAGATTTTGCTTATGTATCACCCTTATTTTGTAATTAATTATTTTTTCCATAAATTGTTACTTTCTGTTTTTGAATTTTTATATATATTTTAGTTGCTGTAAAAATCTGGAAAAAATTGTATTTGTATACTATGTTAATTTATCTAATTTATTAAAATTTTTACAGCATTTAATAAGTACTTTTGGTATTTTATAAAAATAGGAAAACAGAACTCATTTTCAGGATACATGTGCTTGCTGATTTTTAATAAATATCTATGACGGTTTATAAATTCTAGAAAAATTAGTATAAATTTATATAATTAACAAGGATCATTTTGGTACTTCATTTTATTTATATTTGAGCCTTTTGTCTATTTCAAAAATTGTTAGAACTCAGTGTATAGTCTGATTTATTTATTGAATAGTTACGACTTGCAAAGTTTTGTGTTGGTTTGAGTTATTGTAGTATTGGACCTCACCCTACAGTAGTGTAAAGGCCCTAGAAAGTTAGTTTGGATATAGTGTCACTCCACATTAGACTTTTATGCTAGGTCCCCACTTAGTTAGTGTCCAGTTAGGAGTCGTGTCTCACCACTAGTGTAATATTGAACATAGCTTAGAACTGAGTTTGTATATCATTATTGACAGGACACCGAACATCTATATCTTCGTACTAGTATTATTGCTTTGCTCGAGGCAAGTACATCTACAAGCTCATTTACTGTCTTTTAATGCTAGAACATGTATTAACCCTGTCAAAAATACTAATGCTTGAGGTAGCAAGTTAAATCTTCACATGTTGTATTACTTTCAGTACCTGCCATGCTTAGGATAGTTCTTCTATCTTTACATGCTTCTTACTGGTTCTCAGTACATATTTTACCATGCTTATACTGCTCTCAGTATCCACCACGTTTTATACTGCTCTCAGTACCTGCCATGCTTATACTGCTCCTAGTATCTTTCACATGTTTTATATTGTTCTCGTATCTCTCACATGTTAGAATATGGGTTATGGAAAAACTGATAGTTGAGTACGTGATCATGCCCCCATTATCGTACCGAGCAAAGTTTTATTCTGCATGTTACTGCTTCGTAGGCCATTATCACGTATTTCTGTATAGATGTACACCTATGCTTGTGCACTTGTACGTATGTACATTTTATTTACATGTGCCTCAGTACATTGTACACCTATTGACCAATCACGTACCTTCTCCAGTTTTAAACATTAGATATACATGTGTCACCTTGACAAATATATTTTACTGTGATTCCAGTCATACCATGATTCCAGATATGCTATGTTCCCTATGCTACTATGATACTGTGATCCCAGTTGTACCATGAGGCCATGTTTCTAGTATTTCCTATTTTATAGACTTATCACGCCATGTTTCTTGTTGCACATCTCTTTCATTATATATTCAGTACTTTAGTTGTAGAGGTTGTACTTGCTCCCGTCCTGACAGGATAACATTGTAGGTTCACTTTTCGAGGAGAAAATGCTATGTGTTACATATTATAGCACTGATTTTAGGGACCTTGCTTAGATATTTTTCATATGTTTGAGACTTAGACTTTATTTTGAACTTATATTTGGATACTGGACCTTGTCTCCAGTTAGATACTTTGGAAATATATTATTAAGTCTGTGCTTATTTTACTTTTGCTTATAGATGCTGTGTTGTGATGAACCTTTTAAATATGATTTTAGAACTGTTAGTAGCTTAGATCCTTTATTGTCTATTCTTAGAATAACTTACTACGCTTTAACCAAGTGTAGGCTGGACAAGGCTCGGCCCGGCCCAACAATTTGGGTAACGGGTCGTGACATATTTTTAGTGGTGGCCCATGCAGGTTCAGACTTAAGTTGTTTGGTTACGTTATTGTACCAAACATGCCTGCAATTAGGATCTAGGACAACTTGCTAACACTAGGGATAAACATTTAGAAGACCTAGAGGATATCTTGGAATGCAACATAGGAGAACTCATCACAGCATAGGACCGTTAACTGTATTTAGTCTCTTGCTTGAAATTCAGTGGGTTACAATTTTGACCAGGATAGTACCCTTGGGATGACCCCTGAGGATCTCACTCTAATCTTACCTAGAAATCTGTTTCCACTTATTTCCATTTACTCTTCTTTAATTCGCGGTTGAAATTGATTTCTGATTTTCGTTGTTGACTTTGATCTTGCATCGTGATAAATTTTGTGGATTGAATTATGATATATCCTGATAAGGTAAATGTCTGCTTTATTTATGGAGTTTAGAATTTATCGCAGCCATATTAGCTGGTATAACAAAAACATAGGGCTTGATTTTGGGTATACTTATCTTATTTATGGAATTTAGATTTTCTCGCAGCCATACCAGTTGGCGTGGCGAGAATTCTAGATACCATGATTATAGGGTGTATACCTTAGTTATGACTCTATCGTTTATTGCATATAAGCTTATTGGTATGGCAAAAATTCTGGCAACATGATTTCAAGAAGACGTGTATGGTTATCAGATCGTATCTTAACTTGATTTACTTCGTTATGACCGAATGAGCAAGAATAAATTCTTATTATCATTCTTCCCCGTCTTGATTAGCTCTGTTCTATCTACATCCACAACTAGGATTATAGGTTCTCTAGGACTCTCCAACAGGATTGCTTTCATGTTATCTTTTGGACATAATTATTTTTGTGTTCCATCTTTTCTATGACTTGACTAAACTCTTCTTCGTTAATTTCTTGGGTAATTCTTCTCATTATGCATCTCGTTGTCTTCGTACCATTCTTGGAGATATTTTGACCAACTTTTCTGTCTTGTTTGACCCTTTAACTTGTTTGAACATTGTTATGGATTGCTTGACCCAGTCTTAGGCCTTGTTACCTTCTACTTGATAGACGACCGAAATAGCAAAACCTTGTTAACTGATTCTGTAGTATAACTATAGATGTATTGTGTGTTTGTGATAAATACTTTTCCTAGGGATTGGTTAGATTAAGCTTATAGAACAAGTATGAGTGACTGACTGTAGTAGACTTGGAAACCATTAAGAACGATTGTATTGATAGTATGACTTGATGATAGGGTATCTAAGATGGAATAATGAGATATTATATGGTTGTGACTATGAATTGAGGATTAGAATCTTGTGCTTAGCAGTTTGAGGATTTAGCATTTGTAGAATTTTGGTTGGTTAACTATAGCTAATTACATGTGATTTGAGGGTAGATCGATATATGGATTGATATAGAATAAGTTAGAATGAGTTATCGTATTGCGTACAAGATCGAAAAGATATCAGTTAAAAAGATAAGAAATGAGGCAAAGACATATGTACATTGGTAATTAATAAATCGGGAGTTTGGAATTGAGGATTTATATTCGGAGGACTTGTTGAGTAAATAGAAGAAGGCTCTACACTAAGAATAAGAATTGAACGTATGATTTCAAGGAGAAGCTGTAGAAAAAGGATTGACGACAAATAATGCAAAGGGCTAGTAGATTGATAGAATAAGGATACTTAGGATATGATAAGAAAAACCAGTATTTACAATTGAGGTTGAAAATATGGTTGATGACCAAGCATTGTTTGCTTGTGAACATACCCAAAGAATGACCTATAGTTTAGGGTACATAAATATTCCGTGTTAATATGGAAGATTCTAAAGGATATATGACGAAGTTTATGATAGAAGGACCTTGTTGAACATAAACCAAAAAAATTGTAAAGAGAAACAGGACAGATGATTACAAGGGTAGCAGATTGAGTATCGTAGCCAGAGCAGCTACATGTTATAGTTTGACCTATTGGGTGATTTTTAATTTCGAGGACAAAATTCTTGTACGGTGTGTAGGATGTAAGCCCCCTGAATTTCAGGGTTTATTTTTAATTTTTCTGAATGAATTATTTTCGATAAATATTTTATTATTTAATTGTTTTGATCATTAATGTTCTTTCCTGTGACTTTGACTTCTGGAGCGTCAGGGATGCCAATCTCTGTAAACTATCTTTATGAGTTTTGTAGTCGGCAAGATTATCTTCGTTTTGATATATCATATCCCACTTAAACTCGTTCCCTTGTGCTTTTCTTGTATCGCGCAAGTTCGGGTCAACTTAGACCAATTAACCGTTGAATAATTATTTCCACTTTTATCGTTGATCATTGTTTGTACGTTACCGTGACTTTTAATTTAGGAGCACCAGACCAGTCATTTTCTCAGAACCAACTTCTCATGAATGATCTACTCGAGACGCTCTTCACCCATGACCTTCATGTCCCACTCAGACACTCCATTTTGTGCTTCATTTTCTTCGCACAACTTTTGGTTCAATTTAGGCCAATTAATTATCTACCGTAAAACCTGATTTAATTTCCAATTTAATTTTGGGACCCGACATCGATCCAACCTAGTCGACCCAAAGTATGGACATGGCCCACATGAAGCCTACTACCCACATGATGCTTGTGTCCCATTTATTTGAGTCCCCGCGTGTTACTTATTTACCCCTGATTATAAATACCCATTTAAATTCTATTATTTCACCCTGTCCGATTTTGACCCAACCCGGCTCGACCGAACCCGAACCCAAGCTCCATGTTGTACTTTTATGACTGCATAAATACCCCATATAATTTTCCTATTTTCCCTATTTTAAATATCTATTTTTCTCTCTCCACTTTATAAATATCCTATATATATATATATATATATATATATATATATATATATATATATATATTTTACATATATATATATGTATATATATATATAACTCTCTCTCCTATTATTTACAACACTCCCTCACCACCTCACCCCTCCACCTCACAGCACATCACCCCCCTATTCTTGGCCGACCTTTCTCTCTCCTTCTCTCTCAAATATATATATATATATATATATATATATATATATATATATATATATCTCACTCTTTCTATATATATATATATATATATATATATACACACACACACATAAACATATCATTCTCTCAATCTCTCAACAAACCCAACACATACACAGCAGCCCCCCTTGGTGGCCGAGCATCACCACCACCCTCACCATCCTTCTCCCCATCTCCTTCTTCCTCCTTCTAATCCTCTTCATCATCTACATCATCTTCACCACCCTCAACAACACCATCACCATTATAACCATCACCACAACTACCATTAAAACCATCACCACCACCATTCTCTTCACCACCACCTTCACCATCACCCGAGCCACCACCACTCCGCACCCCACCACCACACGCCGCCGCTCTACCGCCTTGGCCGCGCCTGACCGCCACCGCCGTCGTCGGGCAAGGCCAGGCCGTGCAGCCCCGTGCGGCCACAGCAGTAGCGCGTACGTGCACGCGCGCACGGGCCACCGTCGTGCGCCGATGCACCGCCGCACGGCCGCCGTGGCCGGTCCCCCTGGGCACGAGAGCTTCCGGCGTCCTCCCCGGAGCCAGCACCATCCTCCCCGACGCGCCGAATAGCCTATTCATGCATTTTGAACGGAACCCGGTCGTGACGCGCGAGTTTTGAACTCGAAAATGGCGCCCCGTCGCAGTAACTTCGCGCATATTTTTGAGAGGTCCGACCGTTGGATCGGTGAACTATTTGCTCCGTCACAATCTCGGTATATCCATCTTCACTCCCCTCAATTTTGGTCCGTTAATTTCGTCGCTTGATACCTCAAAACTGGCCACCAAGTTGACACTTTAAATTGAACTATTTTTGGACAGTTTGTGGAGCCGACTTCGTTAGCTCGTAACTCCGTCGTTGCAGCTCCAGTTGGCGCACTACCAGTTCCAGTGCGCAGCTGGTATAACCCTCTTCCTGCCCCTTGATTTTCGTTTCATTATAAGCACGTTCGGTTGGTCGAATTCGACGCCAAAGTTGGCCGTCCGAATTCTTTAATTTGCACTTGTAAAATTCTATTTTTGAACCCGGGACTCCGGATTCAATTTCTGACACCACCAGTAGACTCGTGGCGTCGTTCTGGCTTGTTTTCATATAAAGTTTGCTTGATTTGGAGAACGTGGGCCCTGGCACGCATTTCGGTGCAAAGCGGGTCCCACTTTTCGAGTCAACGGGTCATTTTGAGATCGGCTCATCGGAATCCAATTTCGGATATACTGTTGAGTTCGTATCATCATTCTGGACTGGTTGAGATATAATTTGCTGAGTTTTGAAGACATTTTATCCGGTACGTATTTCGGTGCAAACTGGATTCCAAATGTTCGCGTCAACGTGTAATTTTGAGATCGGCACACCGAAATCCTATTTCGGACATACCGTTGGGTTCGTATCATCATTCTGGATTCGTGGACATATAATTTGCTAAGTTTTGTAGAATTCTATCCTGACACGTTTTTCGGTGCAAAGTGTCCAATGGCGGACAACATTTTGACCCAAAATTACTGTTTTGCCCCTGTATCTAAATTGGACTTATGTGTAAGCTATTCTAGCTAATTTGACCGTTCTGGACACGTTGGTGATATTTATTTTATCATCCGACGACATCTGTAGATTTTGCTTATGTATCATCCTTAATTTGTAATTAATTATTTTTCCAGAAATTGGTACTTTCTGTTTTTGAATTTTTATATATATTTCAATTGCTGTAAAAATCTGGAAAAAATTGTATTTAAATAATATATTAATTTAGCTAATTTAGCTAATTTATTATAATTTTTACAGCATTTAATAAGTAACTTTGTTATTTTGTAAAAATAGAAAAACAGAACTTATTTTCAGGATACATGTGTTTCCTGATTTTTAATAAATATCTATGAGGGTTTATAAATTTCAGAAAAATTAGTATAAATTTCTAATTAAAAAGGATCATGTTGGTACTTTATTTTATGTATATTTGAGATTTTTGTTTATTTCAAAAATTGTTAGAACTCAGTGTACAGTCTGATTTATTTATTGAATAGTTACGACTTGCAAAGTTTTGTGTTGATTTGAGTTATTGTAGTATTTGACCTCACCCTACACTAGTGTAAAGGGCCTAGAAAGTTAGTTTGGATATAGTGTCACTCTACATTAGACTTTTATGCTAGGTCCCCACTTAGTTAGTGTCCAGTTAGGAGTCGTGTCTCACCACTAGTGTAATATTGAACATAGATTAGAACTGAGTTTGTATATCATTATTGACAGGACATCGAACATCTATATCTTTATACTAGTATTATTGCTTTGCTCGAGGCAAGTACATCTACAAACTCATTTACTGTCTTTTAATGCTAGAATATGTATTAACCCTGTTAGAAATACTGATGCTTGAGGTAGCAAGTTAAATCTTCAAATTTTGTATTACTTTCAGTACATGCCATGCTTAGGACAGTTCTTATATCTTCACATGATTCTTACTGGTTCTCAGTAAATATTTTACCATGCTTATACTGCTCTCGGTATCCACTACGTTTTATACTGCTCTCAGTACCTGCCATGCTTATACTGCTCCCAGTATCTTTCACATGTTTTATACTGCTCTCGTATCTCTCACATGTTAGAATATGGGTTATAAGAAAACTGATAGTTGAGTACGTGATCATGCCCCCATTATCGTACCGAGCAAAGTTTCATTCTACAAGTTACTGCGTCGTAGGCCATTATCCCGCATTTCTGTACGGATGTATACCTATGCTTGTGCACTTGTACGTATGTACATTTTATTTACACGTGCCATAGTACATTGTACACCTATTGATCGATCACGTACCTGCTCCAGTTTTAAACATTAGATATACATGTGTCATCTTGACAAATGTATTTTACTGTGATTCCAGTCATACCATGATTCCAGATATGCCATGTTCCCTATGCTACTATGATACTGTGATCCCAGTTGTACCATGAGGCCATGTTTCCACAATTTCTTGTTTTATAGACTTATCATACCATGTTTCTTGTTGTACATCTCTTTCATTATACATTCAGTACTTTAGTTGTAGAGGTTGTACTTGCTCCCGTCCTGACAGGATAACGTTGTAGGTTCACTTTTCGAGGAGAAAATGCAATGTGTTACATATTATGGCACTAATTTTGAGGACCTGTCCTTAGCTCCAGAAGAAGCCCCAGCGGGGAACCTTGCTTAGATATTTTTCATATGTTTGAGACTTAGACTTTGTTTTGAACTTATATTTGGATACTGGACCTTGTCTCTAGTTAGATACTTTGGAAATGTATTATTAAGTATGTGCCTATTTTACTTTCGCTTATAGATGTTGTGTTGTGATGAACCTTTTAAATGCGATTTTAGAACTGTTAGTAGCTTAGATCCTTTATTGTATATTCTTAGAACAGCTTACTACGCTTTAACCAAGCGTAGGCTGGACATGGCTCGGCCCGGCCCAACAATTTGGGTAATGGGCGTGACAATATATGATCATTTGTAGATTCTAGTTGATTCAGTGTTATTACTATATTTCTTATTTTATATCTTCCTAAGCCGTATGTGATTTGAGTACTTATGCTTTTTATGGATCAAATATTTCAGAAATTTATTGGGTACTTGACAACGTTCTACCACCGATACTGTGACATAGGCTGGGCGTGGCCTACATACTCATGCCCGAATATCCAGGTGCGGGTCGTGACAAAAAGTATGCTAGGTGTGTGTCCAGTTTGACCAAGAAGAAAGCGGAGCTGTACGCCAAGTATGCAGAATTTGTCGCCTTCAAGGATGAGGTAGTGGTGCGTCGAGAAGCTGAACATCGGGCTTCGACGAATGTTCAGGCTCGGACTGAAGCTCTATAACATTGAATTGGCGAACTGTGCGCCGATCCTTAGCTTTTTCTTTTGATTTGTCTTTTACTTTTTCTCTTTTGAGATGTAGTACTTTCTTCATTTTTATGAAAAAGAAATAAACACTTTTATTTGCTCATTCTCGTCATAAACTTTCGTGAAATTTGTGGACTTATCATCTTTAACGCACCTTGATATAGGCACGGATGGTAAGTTGAGATGAGTAACACTATAAGATGTTTTTATAGACATGAGTGGAAGGTTGACTTGGTAAGCATGTTTACTCAGAGGTAATATGGATGGGGTAAACATGAGATTTGTAGTAGAGATTTCTTACTCAGAGGTTACACAAACATGGAAAGACAGAACTCTGTAGGGACACGGGAAACAACTCAAAGGTGATATGGACGTTGATGTTCTATGTCTGGAGTATAGCGACGTAGAGGTTGCTAGGTGAGTATGCTTACTCAGAGGTGATATGGACGTAGTAAACATTGATTCAAAACACACTACTCAGAGGTTATTTAAACGTGGTAGGATAGAAGTCTGTAGAGGATTTCAAGAAGCAATTCAGAGGTGATGTAGACGTGATTGCTTTTTAATATAGAAATATAGTAGCACGAAGGTTACTAGGGGTGAGTATTTACTCAGAGGTAATGTGGACATAGTAAATGTTCAACTAGGGTCACCTTACTCAGAGGTTATGAGAACGTGGTAAGATGGAACTCTGTAGGTTCGTAGAAGTCCACGCAGAGGTAATATGAACGTAGATGTCTTCTACTGGAGAAATGACGAGAGAATGTCCTAGAGCAGCTGGGCTCCAAAGACATATGACGATCGAGAAGCGTATCCACGATCTAGTTAGGGATTGTAGAAGTAAAATATCTGGGGGAAAATAAACCCGATTGACTATTTTATAGATATCTGCTGCGGATGCGGAATGGAGAAGTACATGTTGATTGGTTTCAAATATAGTATTTCTTGAGGAACTTTCTATTGATCGGCATCTTAAACAAGTCTTTGTTGGGTTTTGCGAGTCGGTAAGCATCATTAGAGTACACCGTCTCTATGATGAAGGGACCCTCCCACTTGGATTCAAATTTCCCGGCTGACTTGTGAGTCATCACCATTGAACTTCAAACTGATAAAACCAGGTCACCCAAATAGAATGTTCTTTTTTAACCTTTTTGTTAAAGGCTCCAAAAATACGAGCCTAATAGAGCTTAATGTACTATTGAGCCAGAAGGCATTTTTCGTCAAGCGCTTCCAACTCTTGTAATCGGTGACGTTGATTATCCTCATCCGTTAGTTGATTCGTAATGGCCACTCGTAGCGAATGGATTTGAATTTTGAGGGGAAGGACCGCCTCGCTTCTATACACCAGAGAAAATAACGTAGTTCTTGTCAGAGTCCGGACTATCATATAGTAAGCCCAGAGACATTCACCTAACTTTTTATCCCAATTGTGTTTGTTAGTTGATACGACTTTCTTCAGAAGTTTGACGATTTCTTGTGGAAGTCTTCGACCAATCCCTTAGCCGCTAGGTTGTAAGCAGTTGATGCCACATTTTGAATACAATTTTTATCACAAAATTGGCTGAATGTGTGACTTGTGAATTATGGTCCATTATCATGGATGATCCTAGGTACTCCAAAATGGTAGATAACGTGATGCTTAATGAAGCTAATCACGTTTGAGCTTTTTACCTCAGAAAGATGTATGGCTTCTGCCCATTTGGAGAAATAGTCGACGGTAAGAAGAATGAAGCGATGCCTTCTGGATGACGGAGGGGTGATTGGTCCAACTATATCCATACCCCAGGCTTCAAACGGCTAAGAAGTGATCGTGGGACATAGGAATTCAGAAGGTCGATGAATGAAGCCGGCATGCAACTGGCATGCTCGACATTTTTTGGTATATTTGACAGCATCTACCATCATGGTAGGCCAGTAATAGCCCATGTGTTGGAGTTGATCCTATAGATTAGGACCGGGTTGATGGGCCCCACAGGTGCCATCAAGGGCTTCTCAGAGGGCTTTGATTGCCTCATTGTTTAACAAACATCGGAGGAGAATTTTATCATATAAGTGATGATATAGCATTCTAGTGGTCGTGTCATAATAGAACAGAAGAGAACATCTTCTAATGGACATTGCCTCTTTCGGATCATCTGGAAGGATTCCGTAGACTGTGTAGTCTATAAACAAAAAATGCCAAACCTTGACGTCGATATTAGTGTCTATTTGTAGAACGTGATTTAGACATATGCATAAGCTACTTTTAGGACGCACCATCTCTCGACCAATCACTGTGATGGAGTGTTGGGTCCCGACAGGGGCTGCTAGGGAGGCAGTGAGGCCTGCCAGAGCGTTGGCCTATAAATTCTATAGCCGGGGCACATGTTATATGAAGAACCCAGTGAAAGTAGAGATAATATCAAGGAATGACTTATGGTAGGGGATAAGGTCTTCATGGCGGACCTCGTACAGCCCTCAGACCTAATTGACTATAAGTTTGGAGTCATCGTAGGACTCGAGGTAATTGATCCCCAAGTGTCTTGCTAACTGAAGTTCAATGATGAGAGCTTGTACTCTTTCACGTTATTAGAGCACGTTGAATGACCAAGTAGTCTAGGAAAACCAGGACCACCCCCACTCCAGCGACGATTTGTCCCTTAGGACCTGTCCTTGAAGAACCATCGAAGAACATTCGCCAAACGGGGCCCTCCTCTGCGGTACTAGACTCTAACACCTCATCCGGAATGCCATTGTAGAGTTTTGATGTTTCAGGTATAGGGTGTGCAGCTAGGAAGTCGATTAGTGCTTGGACCTTGTTGACTTTTTGTAGAACGAATACCATATTGTATGGTGATAACAGTATTGCCCACGTAGCTAACCGTGAGTTCAGTGCTCCTAGTTTCGTTATAATGACCCTGCGTGGGTTAACTCGGAAGGTGACGTGGATTGTTTGACTGGCTACATAATGATGAGTCTTATGAATAGTGAAGATCGGAGCCAGACATTCCCTTTCGACATGATTATATCGATATTCAACACCAATCATCGTCCTGCTTATGTAGTATCTGGCTTGTTCATGGCCTACGTCACTTTTTTAAGCCAGCAGGGCACCGAAAGAATGGTCAATTGCACGGACGTAGAGCAGGAAGGGTTTACCTATGACTAGCGCTACTAGGACCGGGGTTTCGTAGGTACACCTTGATATCGTCGAACGCCTTCTGACACTCTTCTGTCCAGACGTAGAAAACTCCCTTCTTTATAAGTTTGGTGAAGGGTTGGCATCGTCCATAGAGATACATTATAAAGCTTCTGATATATATGAGACATCCTTATAGACCTCGAAGTTCTCTTATATTCTTTGGAGGGCACGTGTCAAGGATAGCCTTAGTCTTCTCTGGGTAAATGTGGATACCCTTTTCAATGATAATGAAGCCTAAGAACTTGCTGCTAGAGATCCCGAAGAAGGATTTAGCTGGATTCATCTTGAGCTGATGTGCCCACATGAGATCGAAGACTGTCCTTAGATCCTGTAGGTGATCCTCCCAAAAGTGACTTTTAGCAATTATGTCATCAATATAACATTCGACTATTTTGTGAAGGTGTTTATGGAAGATGGTGCTCATAGCTCGTTGGTATGTTGCACCTACATTCTTTAATCCGAAGGGCATCATTGTATAACAGTAGATCCCTTTTGGGGTTCGAAATAACGTGTGCTTCTCTTCGTCCGAGAAATCTTGATCTGGTTATAGCCCGACTATCCATCTATGAAGGACATGCGCTCGAAGCTACATGCATTGTCAATCATCACAGCGGTAATTGGGAGGGGAACTCATCCTTTGGACAAACGAAATTGAGATCTCGGAAGTCTATATAGACCCGAATTTTCTCATTCTTTTTGGTAACATAGAAAATGTTGGTTACCCAGTTTGGGTGTTGTCCTTCACTAATTGTTACGA
The DNA here is from genome assembly GCA_029216955.1 of Iris pallida. Classification (NCBI taxonomy): domain Eukaryota; kingdom Viridiplantae; phylum Streptophyta; class Magnoliopsida; order Asparagales; family Iridaceae; genus Iris; species Iris pallida. Next base: position 23,086,288 of record JANAVB010040818.1, on the reverse strand, counting down.
CCCGCACCCTGTTTAGAGGCACGAGCACGTGGGTACGTCCAGCCTACGCCGCAGTATCGGCGATAGAATGCTGTAAAGGTCATCTAGAATATATAGAATCTAAGACACAATAATATAACCTGCCATCTCCTATGGAGGAAATATAATCACCACTCAATCACATAATCTAAGGAAAATAAGCACGATGAAAAAAATAAAGATAAAGATGAAGTAAATAGCCTGAAATAGTGCAAAGCCACAATCACAAGTTCAGAATCCCAGACATAAAACAAGATCCCAAATAAATACTACAAGTCTCAAAGTATCAAACTGGAATGTAATCAAGACAAAATCTAGGTAAAGTAGGGCACTACTGGCGGTGCATCCTCTATGAGCACCGGGTCCACAGGCTGGTCCTGGTCGTAGGCTCCATTTAAGCCAAACTCGTAGTAGGTCGGCAATCTGTATCTAAATCCTCTGAAAAACAATAGGGGTTATCCTGTCAAGATATGAGCAAGTACAAATGCTAACAACAGTTCCATGTGAATTGACAAATACTATAAGAGACAATTATAATGAAATACAAGATAAAATATCAAGACTGAAAGTAAACAGTACAAGAGAACTAGATATTATGTCATGTGTGATATATAAGATAAAACTGGAATATAAACAGTGGAAAGTAAACTGAATGTAATCATAAAAGAAAGTGCCATAAGATATTAGAGCGTTATGTGATCGGCTTGGGTCAAGATCAGGCTGTTCCATTTGACCGGCTATGCACAAGTAGTATAATAGTATAGGGATCAGGCCGGCCAAAATGGAAAGCTATGCACAAGTAGTATAAGGTTAGGCTACACACTACGTATGGTGAGGGTGGAGCTATGCATAGGTAATAAACAAGTAGGGGTAATGATCACATAACCACTAATAACTCCCCATCCCCTGAATAGTATATGGATCCGCACATAACACGTCATGACATGGGATTCTCTAAGAGGGTAGCAAATCCACGTAGGAATCGGCGTCTATACAAGTACAAGAAACAATATTGAACACTATACCAGTATACCAAGTAACTAAGGAATGACATCTCATGACAGGATCCGACGTATACTAGTCCGTGTACCATCATGTCGAGAATAAAGTAAAATACTACAATTGAATCGGATATAGTAGATATCAAGACAATGAAAACTATCAGAGAATGTACTCGCCTGAGGTCCTGAGCTGAGAAAATCGAAACTACAACCCACTCAATGAGCCACGAACGGTCAACTCGCACAACTGTCACCTAATGCTGAAACAGACATTACCAACGTTCTCAGAATGGTCAAATTAGCTAGAAACATCTACCCATAAGTCCAATTCTGGATACAAGGGCAAAACGCTAATTTTGGATCGAAATAGTATTCGCTGTTGGACCCACTTTGCACCGAAAAGTGTGCTAGGGTCAATGGTCTCTAAAGTTATCAAACTACATGTCTACAGATTTGTTTTGACGAGACGATTCCAACGGTATGTCCAATTTTGGATTCTGTTGACCCGTTGTCAAAATGGTCTGTTGACCAGGACATTGAAGTTCCGATTTGTACGAAAAAGCGTGTCAAAGCCAATGTCCTCAAAACTCAGCAAATTATATGTCAAATGAGTCCAGAATGACGATACAAGCTCAACGGTATATCCGGAATTGGATTCCGATGAGCCGATCTCAAAATGTCCCTTTGACTCGGAATATGGGGCCCGCTTTGCACCAAAATGCATGCCAGGGCCAACGTCCTCCAAACCTAGCAAAATTTATATAAAAATGTGCCAAAACAACGCCATGAGTCTACTGGTGGTGTCAGAATTAAAATTTGGAGTCCCGGGTTCAAAAATAGAATTTTATAAGTTTGAAATTACGAATTCGGACGACCAACTTTGGCGTCAAATTCAACCAGTCAAACGTGCTCACAATGAAACAAAACTTAAGGACATGAAGGGGGTCATACCAGCTGTGGACCGGAACTGACGGCCCACGAAACAGAGCTGCAATGGCAGAGATACAAGCCGACGAAGTTGGCTCCAAAAAACTGTCCAAAAATTATACAATTTAAACGGTCAACTTGGTGGTCGGTTTTGATCTATCAAACGATCGAATCAATGGTTGAAACTTGACAGGGTGAAGGGCTACATACCGAGATTGAGACGGATGAAACGGTTCGACGATCCAACTGTCGGATTTCTTAGAAAACACGCACGAAGTTGCTGCCTCGAAACGCGATTCTTAGTTCGATCCCGCGCGCGTTACGACGGAATCCAGTGCCAAACGCACGAATCGCCTACATGGCGCATCGGAGAGGAATATGGCATACACGGGGAGGTCATCGGAGTGTTCGTCGGAGGTGGCCGGCCACGCGGCGGCCGTGCAGCAGCGTGCGACGGCGGCCCGTGCACGCACGCACTGTGCGCGCTGCTGTTGTTGTTGTAAGGCATGCTGCTACTATTGCAGCATCGCGACGCTGTTGCTGGCCTCACACGGCGGAGGCCGGCCAGCTGTAACGGCTGCACGACACGGCGGCGGCACGGCCAGCGGCGGGGGCGGTGGCCGACGGTTGTGAATGGAGATGGTAATGGTGTTGGTGATGATGGTGGTGGTTTTGATGATGATGGGGATGTTGGTGATGAAGAAGATGATGAGGGTAATGAGATTAAGAAGAAGAGGAGGAGAAGAAGAAGAAGACTCGGCCATGGAGGAGGAATGACGGGTTCGGCTGTATGGAAATTTTTAGGGAGAGGAGAGAGAGAAGTAATATACATATATGGTTTTCTTTTATTGCTTTATATATATATACATATATATATATATATATATATATATATATATATATATATATATATATATATATATATATATACACACACACACACATACATCCTTATATATACCTCTATCTCTATTATTTATAGTAATAACCATTATAATAATAATGATACTAATAGAATAATAATAAGGATAACGGAATAAGGTACAACAATAATGGGTGTTTTGTGGGAAAAAAGTGTGTGCGGGTATTCATGAGGGGGTAACATGAAGCTTGGGTTGAGTTCAGTTGAGCCGGGTCGGATCAAAACCGGACATGGTGCAATAAATAAATTAAATTAGGTATTTATGATCATGGGTAAATAAGAAGCATGTGGAGGCTCAAATAAATGGGACACAAGTGTCAAGCGGGTAGTAGGCTTCATATGGGCCATGTCTATATTTTGGGTTGACTTGTTTGGGTCGATGTCGGGTCCCGAAATTAAATTGGAAGTCAGGTCATATTTTACGGGGGACAATTAATTGGCCTATATTGACCCAAAAGTTGTGCGAAGCAAATAAACACAAGATGATGTGTTTGAGTGGTACACGAAGGTTATGGATATAGGGTTTCTCGAGTAGATCATGCATGAGAAGTTGGTTTCGAGAAAACGACTAGTCTTGTGCTAAATTAAAAGAAATGGCAACGTGCATATGATGTTCAAATAAAAGAGTGGGAAATTAATTAATAATTATTTGATCGATCAATTGGTCTAAGTCGACTCGAAGTTGTGCGATGCAAAAAGAGCACAAGGGAACAAGTTTGAGTAGGATATTATATATCAAAATGAAGGTAATCTTGTCCACTATAAAACTCATGAAGGAAGTTTCCAGAGATGGACATCTCTGGCGCTCCGAAAATCAAAGGCATGAAAAAGTACATTTAAGAATAAAATAATCATAATGAAATATTTATTGAAAAATAAATCATTTAGAAAATAATAAAATAACCCTAAATTCAGGGGGCTTACATCCTACCCACCTTATAAGAATTTCGTCCTCGAAATTAGAATCATCCAACACATCAAGCTAAGGTATGTAGTCGCTAAGGCACAGTACTCAATCTTCTATCCTTGTGATCATCTATTCTGTTTTTCTCTACCAATATTTTGGTTCCGGTTCAACAAGCTTCTTCCATAAACCTGTATCATTTTGCCCTTTAGAATCTTCATGTCAATAAGAACCTTTACGTACCCTTCTAAACATACAGGTCATCCTCGCGATACGTATATATACATCAACAATGCTTGGCCATCGTCCATAATTCCAATCTCAATAGCAAATAGGTCTTTTCTTTTGTCCTATCCTAAGTATCTTTATCCTATTAGTCACAAGCTCCTTGTATTAATTGGCTTCAGTCCTCCTCTACAGCTTTTTCTTGAAATTAAACATTCAAAACCTATTCTCGGCATTAAGCCTTCTCTCATTTTTACTCAAGAACTCCTGAATATAACCCTCAATTCATATGTAAATAACTTGTAGCTAATCTATAATCACCTGGCCATCAAGGTCTACAATGTTCAACCCTCGAACCTAAGCACAAGATTATAATCTTTAATCTGTTGTCTCAACAATATAATATTTCATCACTACTACTTTGATATCTCATAATCATCTATGCTATCAAAATAATCTTTCTTAATGGTTTCTAAGTCTACTATAGTCAGTCACTCGTGTCTGTCCTATAAGATTAATCTAATAAATCTTTATGAAAATATACTCATCACAATCACACAATAACATATTATAGTTATACTACAGAATTCGTTAACAAGGTTTGGCTACTTCAGTCGTCTATTAAAGAAGGTAATAAGGGCCTAAGGCTGGGTCGAGCAATCCATACTAGTATTCAGACAAGGTAAGAGTCAAGCAAGAAAGGAAAGATTGTCAAAATATCTCCAAGAACGGTACAAGGTCAAACGAGATGCATAGGACGTAGTCGAAATAAAACTCAAGAACTATATACCATCGTAATTATGTCACATGAAGCTACTATCGTGCTAGTGTGTATCTTGTTGCGATTAACTTCCTTGTTCCATAATACGACGGATGGCTACAGTACACATCTGCCATGCCAGATAATATAGGTTCATGAACTTATCTTGGCTAAATTCGTAAAACATTTCCAACTAGTTTTTGCAAAATAAAGGAGAGGATGTCAGTCAAAATGCTTAACGAGTGGTCCAAGTAGAATTTGAGAAATATATTTAACCATAATGCCGTTATCTGAAGTCATGCCCCGCCAGTATTTCTCTGGATACAAACTCCCAATTCCGTAAAAGGATAAATACACTTTCGAACTTTTCCTGAATCAATCCATGAGACACTTCAACAGTACCGAGAAGGACGAGAGGACTTACTCAAGATTTTAGCGAAGAAGAGTTTAGCCAAATTATAGGGATGATGGAACACAAACAATCATGTCGAGGTAATCCTACTTGTGGCTGTAGGTAGACAGAGTTAATCAAGACGGGGGAGAATGATAATAAGAATACGTTCTTGCTTATTTGTTTAAAGAAATGAACCGACTTAAAATATAATCTGATACTATACACGTCTTCCTGAAATCATGTCGTCAGAATTTCGTCACGCCAGTAAGCATAGCTGTAACAAACGATAGAGTCCGTGATTAAGGTATACACCCTATAATCATGTCATCTAGAATTCTTACCAGGCCACTCGGTATGGCTGCAAGAAACTCTAAATTCCATAACTTAGGATAGTATATCTAAAATTAGGCTCTATGTCCTTGTCGTGCTAGCCAATGACTGCGATAGATTCTAAACTCCATAAATAAGGCAGACATTTACCTTTCTCACTGTCCTTATCAAGTACGTTATCAGATTATACCTTAATTCCAAAAGAATATACAAAACCAAAATCAAAAACTAACATCTAGATTTAAAATTCAATAATGAATCCATCAAAATCAACTTCAATAACAAGGAGCAAGGTTGAACAAAAATAAGAGAAAATGATTTCAAATTAACGTTCAAAACAAGATTCCCAAGGGTCGTCACAGGAATCTCTCAAAAGTCCTAAGCAAAGAGATCAATATGGCACATGATAAGATGTCATCAAGGAAGGACAATTTATTTCGAAATGCAAGGAGAGTTGTCTTGATAATCAAAAGATCAAAATTTTTCTAATATGTGATTGAGTAACTCCTATCATAACCAAGAACCTATATCCTAACGGCAGGCTCATAATTAGTAGTCTAAGTCGAGTACCATTACGAAATCGCACTAGTAGCGACTCTGACCTGCATGGGCCACCATAAAAATGTGTTACGACCCGCATCCTGTTTAGGGGCACGAGCACGTGGGTATGTCCAGCCTACGCCGCAATATCGACGGTAGAACGCTGTAAAGGTCATCTAGAATAAATAGAATCTAAGACACAATAATTTAACCTGTCTTCTCCGCATGAAAGAAATATAATCACCACTCAATCACATAATCTATGGAATATAAGCACGATGATAAAGATAAAGATAAAGATAAAGATGAAGTAAATAGTCTGAAATAGTGCCAAGCCATAATCACAAGTTCAGAATCTAAGACATAATACTACAAGTCTCAAAGTATCAAACTGGAATGTAATCAAGACAAAATCTAGGTAAACTAGGGCATTACTGGCGGTGCATCCTCTACGAGCACCGGGTCCACAGGCTGGTCCTGGTCGTATGCTCCATTTAAGCCAAATACGTAGTAGGTCGGCAATATGTATCTAAATCTTCTGAAAACAACGAGGGTTATCCTGTCAGGATATGAGCAAGTATAAATGCTAACAGCAGTTCCATATGAATTGACAAATCCTATAAGAGACAATTATAATAAAATACAAGATGAAATATCAAGACTGAAAGTAAACAGTACAAGAGAACTGGATATTATGTCATGTGTGAGATATAAGATAAAACTGGAATATAAACAGTGGAAAGTAAACTGAATATAATCATAAAAGAAAGTGCCATGAGATATTATAGCGTTATGTGATCGGCTAGGGTCATGATCAGGCTGTTCCATTTGACCGGCTATGCCCAAGTAGTATAATAGTATAGGGATCAGGCCGGCCAAAATGGAATGCTATGTACAAGTAGTATAATATCAGGCTACACCCTACGTGTGGTGAGGGTGGAGCTATGCACAGGTAATAAACAAGTAGAGATAATGATCACATAACCACTAATAACTTCGCATCCCCTGAATAGTATATGGATCCAGACATAACACGTCATGACACGGGATTCTCTAAGAGGGTAGCAAATCCACTTATGAATCAGCGTCTATACAAGTACAAGAAATAAGATCGAACACTGTACCAGTATACCAAGTAACTCAGGAATAACATCTCATGACAGGATCCGACGTATACTAGTTCGTGCACCATCGTGTCGAAAATCAAGTAAAATACTACAATTGAATCAGATATAGTAGATATCAAGACAATAAAAACTATCAGAGAATGTACTCGCTTGAGGTCCTGAGCTGAGAAAATCGAAACTACAACCCACTCAATGAGCCACGAACGGTCAACTCGCACAACTGTCTCCTAATGCTGAAACAGAACTTACCAACATTCTCAGAATAGAAACGCCTACCCATAAGTCCAATTCTGGACACAGGGGCAAAACGATAATTTTGGGCTAAAATGGTGTCCGCCATTGGACCCACTTTGCACCGAAAAGCGTACGAGGGTCAATGGTCTCTAAAGTCGTCAAACTACATGTCTACAGATTTGTTTTGACGAGATGATTCCAACGGTATGTCCAATTTTAGATTTCGTTGACCCGTTGTCAAAATGGTCTGTTGACCAGGACATTGAAGTTCTGATTTGCACGAAAAAGCATGTCGGAGCTAATATCCTCAAAACTCAATAAATTATATGTCAAATGAATCCAGAATGACGATACAAACTCAACGTTATATCCGAATTTAGATTTTGATGAGCCGATCTCAAAATGTCCAGTTGACTCGGACTATGGGGTCCACTTTGTACCGAAATGCGTGCCAGGGTCCACGTCCTCCAAATTTAGCAAACTTTATATGAAAATGTGCCAGAACGACGTCGCGAGTCCACTGGTAGTGTCAGAATTGAAATCTGGAGTCCCGGGTTCGAAAATGGAATTTTACAAGTTTAAAATTACGAATTCGGATGGCCAAATTTGGCATCAAATTCAACCAGTCAAACATGTCCATAATGAAAAAAAACTTAAGGGATAGGAAGAGGGTCATACCAGCTGTGCACCAGAACTGACGGCATGTGAAACGGAGATGCAATGGCGGAGATACAAGCCGACGAAGTTGGCTCCACAAAACTGTCCAAAAATTAGATAATTTAAACGGTCAACTTGGTGGCCGATTTTGATCTATCAAACGATCGAATCAACGGTTGAAACTTGATAGGGGTAAAGGGCTACATACCGAGATTGAGACGGATGAAACAGTTCGACGAACCAACGGTCAGATTTCTTGAAAAACACGTACGAAGTTGCTGCTACGAAATGCGATTCTGAGTTCGATCTCGCGCACGTCACGACGGAATACCGTACCAAATGCACGAATCGCCTACGTGGCATGTTGGGGAGGAAGGCGACGTACACGGGGAGGTTGCCGAAGAGTTCGCCGGTGGTGGCCTGCCACGCGGTGGCCGTGCGTTAGCACGGCGGCACACGACATCGGCCCGCGCACGCGTGCATTGTGCGCGCTGCTGCTGTTGTTATACTGCATGCTGCTGCTGTTGTTGCAGCAGCACATCGCTGCTACTAGCCTCGTACGGCAGAGGCAAGCCAGCTACGACGGTTGTGACGGTACGGCCAGCGGTGGGGGCGGTAGCCGACGGTTGTGAATGGAGATGGTAATGGTGTTGGTGATGATGGTGGTGGATTTGATGATGATGATGGGGATGTTGGTGATGAAGAAGATGATGAGGGTGATGAGATGAAGACGAAGAGGAGGAGGAGAAGAAGAAGAAGACTCGGCCATGGAGGAGGAAGGAGGGGTTAGAATGTATGAAAATTTTTAGGGAGAGGAGAGAGAGAAGTAATATACATATATGGTTTTCTTTTATTGCTTTATATATATACTTCTATATATACTTCTCTCTCTCTCTCTCTCTCTCTGTATATATATATATATATATATATATATATATATATATATATATATATATATATATATATATATATATATAAAGATGCTTCGTTCGGTCTGCTCCGGTTCCTTCCTGGGGAGCCCCTAGGGACTCCTCTGTTGGTTTCTTCAGCCTCCCTCCTCGCAGGCTTCGGATGGTGTTGCCCTGGCCAGGCGATTGCCTGGCTATGTTTGGCCAGTCCCCCTTCCTCTCTTCCCCTCCACCCGGCCCCTCCTCCCCTTCCTCAGTCTTCCCCCCGCTCCCCCTCCCAGACCCTTCCGGTAGGTCATCTTCCTTTTCGCCCACTACCGGATGCCCTGGCCATTCTCACCCTGCCCTCTTCTATCATCCCCCCTTTTCTTCATGTAGTGATCCCTCACTGCCCTGCTCCCAGCCATCCTTCCTCGCCTCTCCGGGCAGTTCCTAGGCCGCCCACCATTGGGCTAGTAGCTCGCCGGATTCATGCCCCCAGTTGCCGCCATCCATCTCTTTTCAAAATTCAAACTGGACTTCTGTCCCCTCGGTTGGGGAGCCCCCCTGCTGTACAGGTCTCGAGTTCCCCACCGATTGGCCCCTCGTGCCAGCTGCCAGCAGCTTTCCTCACGAGAGGGCCCTACCCTATTATCCCCACTCCACGCGTACCGCTCCCATTTACTCCGTAGGTATGGGTGGGTCCCACCCTACCCCTTACGCGGATGGTTGCGGTAGAGAATTCCCAGGTTTTTATGCTAACCATCTACCTTCCCGGTCCCACGTGGTGCAGCGCACCCACGTGCTCCCCTCCGATCTTCATGCGTACTTCCCTCCCCATTCAGTTGCGTACTCATGTGGGCCCCACCACCCCATTCTCTACACCTCCCCTTATCCTGGTCATTACGTGCCTGCTGATAGAGAGGTCTACGCAGCCCCTCCATTCTCTTCGCAGCCCCCAACACCCCATTCTCTATGCCTTCCCATCTCCCCTCACCCCTCCTCCCAGGACCTAACCCCACCCCCCACCTCCCTCCGCCTCCAGGCCCTCCGTGCCGGCACTCATTATCCCTGCTTCTCCTCCCTTAGGTCCCCTAGCCTCATCCCCGGCCTCCTCGCCCCCCTGTGGGACGGTTGACCCACAGCTGGCGCTTTCCCCTGTGGTAGCAGCGGCATCCACTTCATCCTTCCCGGTCAGTGAGGCAGTGCCGCTTCCCCCTCTTCCCCCAGGAAGGCCTCCCCCTGACGCCCCCTTAGCCCTCTCCCCCCCTCCCGGACAGTTCCATTCATTGTCCGCTTCCTCGACTCCTTCAGGGGAGATCCAGGATCCCTCATCTTCCCGAGCAGCTCAACCATCCAACGTCGCCAAGCTTTGCCCCGACTTGGCCAAAGCGCAAGGGACCCTTCTCCCAGACGTCATCCTCTCTGACATCGAGTACTCCCTGGATTCCCATGTGCCATCGGCTCCATTCTCCGAAGCGGAACTATCTTCCCTATCATCCTCCTTTCCCTACATATTTATCCTCAAATTTTCAACTGGCTGCCCCAAACTATCCAAGGTGCAGGAGACGATAGCCAGTTGAAGACTCTCAACGGATTACCGAGTAGCTCCCTTAGACCCCAGACATATTCTCCTCCACCTATCTTTCGATTACGACCACTGGACAGTTTGGTCCAAAGGCACATGCAGGATTGACTCACACCAGATGAAGATCATTAAGTGGTCAGCAGGCTTTAGTACCAAAGACGATTTTGCGTAGGTGGCCGCCTGGATAACCTTGCCTAATCTACCCCTCATTTGCTTTGTCCCGACGGCCCTTAGGCGTATTGCCAACTCTTTCAGAACTTACGTGGCCACTGCCCCTGAGACCAGTAACCTTACCAAGGCGCACTATGCCAAAATCTGTTTGGAACTCGATCTTCCATCAGAACTGTCCAATTTTATTACTATCGAGCTGGGTAACCAGACCCACAACCAACAAATCCTCTACGACAACAACATTTTGTTCTGTAACCACTTCCATGTAAGAGGCTACCTCCCAAAGCACTGCCATCGCCTTCACCCAGAAATAAAGAAAAAATCTTCCAGAAATGACAAGGACCCCAAAGAGGGGAGGACACCCAAGCCACCCCTTCTACCACTTCCAAACTCGTACACACGATTTGGGTCTAGTGACGGCAAGCCAGATAAGAGCGAGCCCCTCAGCACAGCATTGATCCCTTTCAACACCCAAGCTCTCACTAACTCAAACTAATTCGACGCCCTAGATTCCGAGGATGCGAAAGGCCCATCGGAGACAGAATCCCCCCAAGATGATCGCATTCTCTCCGAGATCCCCAACTTGGAGGACGCAGAGGTGACCACAGACACCATCGTCGCAGATCAACAACATGTCAATGAAGAATCTGTTGAAGAGGCCCTAACAATTCTAGGGCCAGACCAAGTTCGGAGAGGACTACAGATCCAAACTGCGGGTTATCCTCTCCAGCAAACTATCCTTCTGAATAGGAGTGCCAGTGACTCCGTCATTATTCCCCATGAGAATCCTAGCCCGGACTCCGCCGGGAAATCGGTCGGACCTCCACCGGACCCACACGAGCAATCTACTAACGACCCTCCCACCCCGACAAAGGCAGGTCCCTCCACATCCGGGGTCAATGTCAATCAAGATCTCACCGAAGTCACAACAATCTAAACCAGATTTACCGCTAAGCGGAACAAAAAACTCCTCCATAATCCCCTTAATGCTTAACATCCTATCCTGGAACGTTCGCGACCTAGCGAAGGAACCTACTTTAAGAAGAATAATCGGCCTCCGAAAAATCCATTAAATTGACATCCTTTTTATTATTGAACCCAAAATCCCCCCCAAAAGACTAAAATCAATCCAGCTGCAGCTAGGGCTTCCCACCGCCATAGCAGGCAGTCACAATATTTGGATCCTCTGCACGAAGGACGTTAACATCGGAGTCATCCAGGACTCCAAACAGGCCCTCTCCTGCTAGTTTGACCACCCCATGCTCCCCGAGCACGCAATCCTCTCTGCGGTCCATGGCAGCTGCGATATTGCCGAGCGAAAACACCTCTGGAACGACCTCCTTGACATCAATCTCCACCACAGCAACTCTCCGTGGCTCTGTATCGGGAATTTCAACGCTATTACGTACAGAGAAGAGAAAATAGTCGGCCGCCCATCTTCCTTGTCGGCTATGCAAGATTTCAACAACTTCATCTTCAATGTTCATCTAACCTCCCCCCAGCTCTTCGGCAGTGCCTTCACCTCCGTCAATACTCCAGGCTGGATAGAACTCTCACGAACACCTTCTTGCATGGAATGGGGTTCACTACCAATCTGTTCCATCTCAACCTCTCTGAATTTGACCACGCACCCCTGCTGGTTGAGATTAATAACAAGACTAACTCATTCAAAAAAACTTCTAATTCCTCGATTTCTGGATCGAGCACCCACAATTTTTGGGTATCATAGCGGAAGCATAGAATCGGAAAGACTCTGCCAACCCCCTCTCTCGGGTGAGCCACAAACTCAAGGCCACGAGGAAAGCTCTGTCCAATTGGAGCAAGCAAGCCTACGAGGACATTTTCCAAGCCGTTCGAGTGGCAGAGGACGACGTCACTCGTGCCGAAGCCAAGTTCATCTTGGACCGCTCCGCAGAGGCCAGATAGCACTGAACCTCACCAAAGCAATACTCAAATTCAGACTCAAAGTGGAGACGGACTTCTGGAAACAGAAAGCGAGATTGAAATAGGACAGCAACGGGGATAAAAATTCCAAATACTTTCACGTCTGCGTCAATAGACGCAGACAGAAGTTATCGATTCACCAAACAGCTGATAACAACGGGAACATCGTCAAGGACCAAAAGAGCATTCAAGAGGCCGCCAAAGATTTCTACTCCAAACTTTTCACCAAAGATACGGTTCACAAAGACACCTCCTTCCTCGACCAAATTCCCCTTCCTATTAACGAATCTGACAACATCCAGCTGGAACGTCTACCGACTCCCCAGGACGTGAAAAAAGCTGTGTGGGCTCTGAACGAGTCCAGTGCACCAGGCCCGAACGGGTTTTCGGGGGTATTCTTCCGTACATGCTAGGATATTATCAAACAGGACATCACCGAAGTGGCTATTACATTCTTCGAAGGTGCTATACACCCCAAAGCCATTTTTAGTGCCAAGCTTGTCCTTATCACAAAAAAAGACAACCCGGAGTCCTTTCGGGACTTTCGCCCCATCAGTCTTTGCATATTCACCAACAAGATCATCTCCAAGATCATCGCAACCAGGATGGCTGGGATCCTGCCCAAGATTATTTCAGAAGAGCAAAGCAGGTTTGTTCGGGGGAGACACATCCAGGACAATATTATGCTGGCCCAAGAGTTAATCACTTGCATGAAATTTCCGGTCAGAGGGGGCAACATCGCTGTCAAAATCAACATAGAGAAATCTTATGATAGACTGGATTGGCAATTCATGATCTGGGTCTTCAGGGCATTCAGATTCTCGAAAGCTTGGACCAACATCGTGTGGAGATCCGTTAGCAACTCTTGGTTCTCCATAGTCATCAACAGTCAAGCCGAAGGGTTTTTCAAATACAACCGCGGGGTGAGACAAGAAGACCCTCTATCATCTACTATCTTCATCATTACAGCAGACGCCCTGACTAGGAACCTTAACAACATGGTCACCACCCCGAACTTCTATCACTATCATACATCTAGCATATGCCCTATCATCACCCATCTGGCATTCGCAGATGACTTACTTATCTTCTCCTCCAGGGACAAAGGAGCGATAGAAGTGGTCCACAACACTCTACAGAGGTATTCTAGATGCTCCGGCCAGAAGATCAACCCCTCCAAGAGCGTTATCTATGCCAACCACAACATCAGGAGAGAACACGCTATCAACCTCACCAATATAACTTCTTTTTCTGTTGCTCATCCTCCGTTTAATTATCTCGACTGCCCTCTAGTGTACGGGAAATCCAACTCTGGCATCTTTGAGAACCTGACCACAAGAATCAGGAAAAAAACTTAAAGGGTGGCATAACGCCACCTTATCCCCTAGCGGCAAGATGATCCTCATCAATCACGTGCTCACTTCCATCCCAATCCACACTCTGGCCGCTTGCTCCCCTCCCAAGAAGGTGCTTTCATCGATCGAACAGATCTTTTGTAATTTCTTTTGGGAGCATTGTAACGGTCAAGATAAGCATCACTAGGCTAGCTGGAAATCTATGACAAACCTACATACGAAGGGGGCTGGGATTTACCAAACTGACTCACATCGTTAAAGCCTTCTCGATAAAACTGTGGTGGACACTCCGCAAGAGCAACAACTTATGGTCCAGATTCTTGAAGGCCAGGTACTTCAAGCACATCCACCCTTCAATAGCCATATCCAATAGCAGATCCTAGCCGTTTGGCATCGTATCCTTACCGGGCGAGACCTCGCCTAGCCAGCAATGAGACTCCAATTAGGAGCGGGCAATTCGGATCCATTCTTGGAGAGATGGGTTGGGGATAGCATGATCCCGAGTCTCACAGAATCCCCGAAAAATAGCAGGATTAGAGACCTGTGGAACTCCACTACCGACGACTGGAACTGGGACAAAATTCGGGAATGGTCCGGTCATGAAACGGCAGAAAGCATCCGAGTGCTCGGATTATGTATCGGCCGCGAGGCAGATGCGCTGAAATGGTCGCTCGCACCTTCGGGGGCATTTTCAGTGCGATCAACGAGGAGAGCAATCCAGGGCCCCCAGAAGCCGTATTTTATGGCTCAATATTGGCACACCTGCATACCGAAGAAGTGGTCAATCCTAATGTGGAGAGTCATTAGGAAGAAATTGCCAACAAATGATATAGTCAACACCATTAGAATCTGCTTAGGATCAGCCTGCAACTGCTGTTCTGAGCGACAGATGGAATCTATCGACCATATCTTCTGTTAGGGTAGCCTACCTGACAGGATCTGGAGGACCCTTAACCAGCACTATAGTATTAAGCCGGGAGGCGGACGCTTCCACGATCTCGCAGTATCATGGGGTTCAGCATCCCATGGCCGTCAGATCGTCGTAGCGGCCGCCATATGGGCGATTTGGAAGAATCGTAATAATACGAGATATGAAGGACACCAATTCTCAGCTGACCAGCTCATTCGTGAAGTCTTTCGTCAATGCCGTAAGCGGGGCACCGGGTGTTCTGCCAGCCCGACTACATTTTGGTCCTCTCTCCCTACCTAACTCTGTGTGGTTCTGTCGTCTCTTCCTATCCCCTCGCCTTTCTTTTTGCTGGTATACTTGTTTAGGATTTGCCCTTTTGTGCCTTGTATACGTGTTCAGGCTTCGGTATTTTGCGCCTTCATTAATAAAATGAGGGGGTTTTCTTTATATATATATATATTATTTATATAAACATATGCCCTTTTACATATGCAAAAATCATGTAAACTTTTACTCATAAATTTAACACAGACCAAAATAAATAAATAAATAAATAAATATATTATTTGTAGTAATAACCATTATAATATTAATGATACTAATAGAATAATAATAAAGATAACGGAATAAGGTACATCAATCATGGGTGTTTTGTGGGAAAAAAGTGTGTGCGGGTATTCATGAGGGGGTAACATGAAGCTTGGGTTGAGTTCAGTTGAGCTGGGTCGATTCAAAATCGGACATGGTGCAATAAATAAATTAAATTATGTATTTATGATCATGGGTAAATAAGTAGCATATGGAGGCTCAAATAAATGGGACACAAGTGTCAAGCGGGTAGAAGTCTTCATGTGGGCCAGGTCTATATTTTGGGTTGACAGGTTTGGATCGATGTTGGGTTCCGAAATTAAATTGGAAGTCAGGTCATATTTTACGGAGGATAATTAATTGGCCTAAATTGACCCAAAAGTTGTGCGAAGCAAATAAAGCACAAGATGGTGTGTCTGAGTGGGACACGAAGGTCATGGATGTAGGGTGTCTCGAGTAGATCATACATGAGAAGTTGGTTTCGAGAAATGACTAGTCTTATGCTCCTAAATTAAAAGACACGACAACGTGCATATGATGATCAAATAAAAGAGTGGAAAATTAATTAATAATTATTTGATCGATCAATTGGTCTAAGTCAACTCGAAGTTGTGCGATGCAAAAACAGCACAAGGGAACAAGTTTGAGTGGGACATTATATATCAAAATGAAGGTAATCTTGTCTACTACCAAACTTATGAAAGAAGTTTCCAGAGATGGACATCTCTTGCGCTCCAAAAATCAAAGGCACAAAAAAGTACATTTAAGAATAAAATAATCATAATGAAATATTTATTGAAAAATAAATCATTTAGAAAATAAAAAAACCCCTAAATTCAGGGGGCTTACACTAATAAACCCACTTCTTATGAGTATGACCACTTCTTTCTCAATAGCGTCTATGACATTGGGAAAGAAGTGGCGTTGCTGCTATTTAACGGGCTTAGCGTTGGGTAGGATGTTAAGTTTGTGCATAGCGGCTTGCAGATCCAACCCTGGCATATTTTTATAGCTCAATGCAAAGATGTCGATGTTTTCCTTGAATAGTTGTACCAAGGCTTTCTGAACTTCTCCTGATAGACTTTTGATGATAAAGATGGGCTTCGGCGAGGATTCATCCCCCAAGTTAATTTGGTCTTCTTCATCTTTTGTGGGAGGTTCATGTTGTTCGAAATGCAGTTTCCACTGGGACCCTAGGCGTTTAGCCCAAGGTTCTTCTTCGAAGAGCACTGACATCTGTTTATCGTCTTCTTTTGGAAGAAGTGCGGATGTCATATTGACTGACAATACTTTCCTGAAGATTAGACTGATGCTGGTATCGGAGTCCTAAGTGGAGACTTTAGATGAATGAGAATGCATCTCAACCTCAGTTTCTGGACTCTCTGGGGTTGTTGGAGGCATTGTGCATCCTACCCCCAACGAGTGCGGTGAGTCCTCAGGCTTCCCCTTTGGAATAAAAAGTCGTAGGGGAAGGTGTCGACCTTTGTCGTAGTTTAAGCCTTTACTGCTATTCAAGCCATAACCCATCTTTTGGATAAGGTATTTTGCATGAGTGGTGTAACGATATATTTGTATTTTGCCATTATCTGGCTCTGGTTCTACTGGACAGAGGTCTTGATGACATTCTACTCTGCCAAAGATTATAGTTTTTTTTATTATTTTCCTAGGCGGAACCACATAACAGGCACCTCGAGATGAAACGACCCTATTTACATTATTGACGGTTGGTATTTTTGTTTGCAATACTCCTAAGGCATTATCTTGAGCATACATAGCATTCCAATGTAGAAGATTAGATTAGTTCAAAGATAGTCATTTATTCATAAAATAAGGGATCTTATCCCGGAGGATTACATCATCAAGTGAAGATGCCTCAGTATTGACAGATATATAGTCCCCAAGTACTTCATCTATAAGAACCAGGATAGCTATAGGAGGTGCTGTGGGGGCCTTCGGCCGTAGCTTGGCACCAAAAGAACTGACGTCCTGGCAATCGGGGCG
Organism: Iris pallida; assembly: GCA_029216955.1. NCBI lineage: Eukaryota > Viridiplantae > Streptophyta > Magnoliopsida > Asparagales > Iridaceae > Iris > Iris pallida. The sequence goes on along the minus strand of JANAVB010040818.1, from coordinate 23,068,805 downwards.
TGTTGTGATTTCGGAGGAGCTTCTGAAGACATCCTCGGTACTCTGACCCTGATAGGCTCCTGGGCTTTGCGTAAAAGTTTGACAACCAAGGAGTCGGAGCCTTGCCATAAAGCTGTCACCACTACTTTTTAGAGCAAGGGTATTTTGGTAATTATAAAATTAGAATTATTTTGAATTTTAATTAATTATTAATGTGCTAAGTGATATATTAGATCTAAACCTAGAGGCCTAGTTAGTAGATTAGAATAAGTTAACCAAGTTCTAGAATATCTAGATATTAGTCTAAGTTAGATATTTACTAGAAACCCTAATTTCCAATTGGGCCTTTACTAAAGAGACTAGAATTACATTTGAAAAGGCCTTTAATCATATTTGAACAAACCCTAAACCTAGGAATACCCTTTGGCAGGCCATATCATGTCCATCTTGCCTATATAAGTCATCATTAGCCCCTTGCATCTTTCATTACAAACCCTGACCCTAAAATTATTCTTCCCCAAATTTTGCCCTTTCACCAAATCAACTCCAAATTCAACCAAATCAATTTCAATACAGTCCCCTAGTATCGAACAGGTCTCTATTGGCTAGCTAGCAAGGATTGGGAGCAATTTGACCATCAATGGCTTTTTCATTGAGATTCCAACTCTCAATAGGTAATGACATCTAAACCTATTGAAATTCTATTTTCTTTCCATAGATGTGTTCATTTAGGGTCCCCCTAGCATTAGGCTATGTTTGGTTCGATTTTGTGTCTATTTGGGGTGCGTAACATAAGAGTATCGGAGGGGTATTCATAGTGTTCGACGAAATGTCCCTTAGGATATTTTGTTCTCTATTTTATAAACTAATTACATATTTGGATAGTATATATTCTGTAGATTGCAATGGTGTTTGTCTAGGGTGAAATCGAGGTCGTTTGTCATGTCAAACTGGATACGGGGATACTACATCCTGAGTGCAGCCAGGAACAGTGTTCCTCTGCTACTCGAGTGTCAGTTCTCACTCGATATTGTTTGCCATCGAAAATGAGACAAGGTTTTGTTGACTAAAACTTTGGTATTTCAATTACAAACAGAACATTATACAATATAGGACTTAGACGTAGTCCTAGGAGTACACTTTTGTTTTTATCTGGGAACTGTGTCAGTGGAGGGAGTGGTAATGCATTGACTACGTTGACGGTCTGACGATGGTCCTAAATTCTCTGAAGGTCTATGTTTCTCTGGATGCCGGAGCGTTGCAAGGAGAAGTGGACGTTAAGTGTCTCTTCTGGCCTCTGTGGATGTGCTTCTCTCTGTGTATGTATGTCCCTCCATATCTGTGTGTGTATAGTGAAGGAATGATCCTTCTATTTATAGATAGTAGGCTAGCTGCTCATGCGGGCATATATCGGATGCGTTTGGATGTGGGAACACCACATGGCTGATGCTGGCGGGGGCACATCGTTGATACGCCCTGGATTGAAGTTGAATTTGCTAGACTGCTACGCTAGGCTGCGATGGAGCTAGCACATGGCAGTCACGAAGATTTGGTTGTTGCTGAGATCTTGGGTGTTTAGTACCTATTCTTTGAACAGAATTGAGTCAAGGACGCATGGCGTATGCATGTGGCTCAAAGATCTCGGTTTTGGAGGGGAGTGATCTGTCAGAGTGCGTCTAGGATCGGACGCATGGCTTTTGAGGCACATGCAGAGCTTCGCATCAACGTACGCCTAGAATCAGGCACAGGGGAGGCGACTTGGTCTCATGATCTTTAGGAGCCATGAGCAAGTGCAGGCGCATGGCTTTTGAGGCACATGTAGAACTTTCTCTTATATTGCTTGGGATCAGAAGTGAGCCGGGGGGCGCATGACCACTGGGGCGCATGTAGTCTTCTAGGCGTATTGCCATGAGGCGCATAAAAATGATCGGTCTGTTGCATGGCAATTTCTGCCGACCCAAGGTGTAATGATGGTGTTGACATCAGCGGTGCTTCATTTTTTGCACAACTGATTGGAGGGCTCTTTGGCTGCCACCTTTGTCATTCAGCATTAAATGTTTGATGGAGAGAGTTGCATTGGTTAGTCCCAATGTAGGAACATCCATCGGGAGCGTACGATATCGACGGCACATCTGCCAATGTGTCGCATCCTCTTTGGCCTGTCTGTTGGGTTCTTTAATGTGTTAATGGTTGCATTGACTTAGCCGAATATGAGGCGATAGATTTATTTGCTATTAATGCAGATTAATTGCAAGGAATTTGGAACGTTGGCCATTTGGCACTCGGGTGTAGACTGCCCATGCTTATAAATAGCCGCATAAGGGAATGCTTTACTTTCATTCTTCAAAAGATGAACTTGGACGGAGCTCTGCCTTGGCGAACTTTCGAACTCGTGCTCTTCTCGAGGGTGAAGATGCGTTGCCCCAGGCTTTCCGTCGCTCTGAGCTTCTATGATAGTGACTGTTGCATCCAAATATCGGGATCGTCGAATCCCGACACAGGCAGATGGTGCATGTTGCATCTAAAGATCGGGGTGCCGTGCTCCGTCTTTTGTTATGCTAGCAGAGCCACAGGTTGCCGAGTGTGCTTATTGCTTTCGAAGATCGGGGCATCGTGCCACGATCCTTGTCGAGCTAGGAGAGATCCTCCTCCTACTATACAAGGGATGATTGGTGATAATGAGAGAGAGTAATTCGCTCTGACTATGCACAAATATGAGCATACGTTGAGATGCTGAAATGATGTGCCTGGACGAGACATCAGAGTGAGGCACCTGACAGATGATGCGCCTGGCAGATGATGCGCCTGACAGATGGTGCATGGTAGTTTGTTTCATCTAGCTGTAGCTTTAGGATCTTCTTTCTTTGTAGAAGTTCTCCTTTGTAAAGCCTTTCTTTAGATATGTAATAAACTTTTATATGAAATAAAAGTCCCCTTTTGAATGTCTTTAAATTTGTACTTTTCTTTGCTGTGCCAAGTATTTGTCTGAGCTTTTCCTGGCGTATTGGAGTTGGTCGTATGGTTGGGTTGAGCGAATAGGATTCTGGCCTATAGATGCGCTTGAATTTCTATGCTTCTACCAGACCCCCTTCAAAGTTTTCAAAACTCTCTGTGCAAGTTTTGGAATACTTTGAATAAGAAGCATGGGGATTAACGACTCTGGGCGCATGCCCCTCGCCCAGGCGTATGGCTTTTTTTGGCGGATAGTCGTTCTACGCGTTGCTGTAGGGAACGCTTGTTGCTAAGGCATATATTATTGGGGCGCATGCTTCTTCTGAAGAGATAACACCTCGATCTTAGGAAAGATTAATGATGATCTTTTGACGATAAGCAGCCGTCGATTTCTCGAGACCCGAAGCGACTGATTGCTGATGTCATGCCTCATCGGTTTACGCACGAGGCCAAGCCTATAAATAGGCGGCTTCTGAGGAGAGAGAGTCTTCTACTTTTCTGTAAAAGTTTTTTTCTTCCTCAGAACTCTTTTCTTTCTTCTTTCATTTGTCAGAGAGATGGCTCCCAAGACTCCTAGAGGCGGTACTGCTAGCCGAGGAAGGGGCCGAGGTAAGAAACCCTTGGAGGTCGATATGAACGAGGTCCCCATCGTCAGGGCGACCCACACCGACGTTCGCCTGGAAGTACTCGGTGGGTATTCCCTTGCCTTGGTTTTTGTTGCAGTGATGTTGGGGTGACCCGACTGCAGATGGCTCGCCTCGTGTTGATGTGTTTAGGCTGACGTGTATGGACTTTTGTCCTGATGATGCGCTGAAGCCCTTTCAGTTGACGCACATGGACTTAAGCCCTGATGATGCGCCGAAGCTCTTTCAGCTGACGTACATGGACTTAAGTCCTGATGATGCACCGAAGCTTAGGTTATATCTGTGTGCATAGGTTTCAATCCAGTTTGACGTACAAAATTTGTTGATGTGCCTCAGATACTTGTTTTGAGCTTTTGAGTCTTTTTGCTAACTTCTCTTTAACTCTGTTGCAGTATCCATGCCGAAGGCGGAGGCTTTCGTGAGGGAAGAGATACCGCCTTCTCTCGTCAAGAAAGAGTCGGTGACCGTTAAAGAGGACTGTAGAGCCTAAAAATCAAGTTGCGTCCTGAATATACTGATCAATGATCAAATTGCGCCCTAAAAATCAAGTTGCGCCACTGATATAAAGCTCATAGAACAGACTGCGCCACTGATTAGGTTGCGCCTGATATCAGACTACGTCCAATTTTTTTTTGTGCCAGAACCTACGTCGCATCTGACACTTAATGGTCATCATTACCTAACAACACTGACGACTGACACAACAGTAAACGAGAAAAATGTCTTCGAATCCCGTGAATTGTGCCGCTCAAGGGAAGGTAGTGGACAGCTGTCATGTCCGCTTCGTGAGTTGCGCCCAGGCGCAATCTAAACAAAATCCTTAGTTGTGCCTCGGCGCAACCTGAATGACTCTTGCTCAGAAGTTGCCACGTGTGTAGGCCCAGCCCAAATCAAGCGCAGGTTGACTTGTTGACTGAAGCTCGTACAACCTGATAAAGTTGAGACAACTTATATTCTAAAGCAGGATGACGTGGCGCACATGCCAGTAATCTCTCAAGACGTGTCTACTATCATGTACATGACTACGAGCATCTCAAGCATACGATACCACGCGTCCAAATACAGTTAGTACACGATTAACAACTGAATGAAAGTTGGCACAATAGGAGGTTAGCGCAATTCAATGTGGCGCAATCTAGCTTTGCGCATCATCAGAATAACTGCTTAAATAGTTATTTCAAGAACTCTATAAATAGAGTTTCCAATCATCATCACAAAAGGGACAGAGATCAAGAACTCTAGCAAAATTACTGCTGTATTTTTTAGAGGCTACAGTCTTCAAGTTCACATAGTCCAAGGGATAAAGTGATCGTCTTCTGATCAGATTCCAAAACTTGTACTTTCTCAGAATTCATTGTACTTTGTACTCTTTTACAAGTTTGGAATAAAAACAAATTTTGTTTTTGCAAACAAAATGGCGACTCTGCTGGGGACGACTTTCTCCTCCGACGAGAAAGTGACAACTCAATGTGACATTGCGTCGATCGGCAAGATGCAGAAGACTCTGGTTGTTCAAGTCAACCAGACAGCCTACGAGAATATGTTCAACACCAAGAGCAACAAGCGTACGGTGGCTGTCGCCAAAAATAGGAATGTGTGGACTCCTAAATCTCCCACAGTCGCAGTTGCCCAGGCGCAACTTGAGTGCTCAATGACCAAGGCACAATCCGCCTCAGTGGCTCCAATACAGCCTGTTTCCGTTTCTAGGACACAATCTGCTCACTCTACTACCCATGTGCAGTCTACTACTATCTTCGCTGCCAAGGCGCAGTCAGTTCAAGCTACTGTCGAGGCACAGTCTACCAATGCTGCTGCCAAGGCGCCACCATTAGTCCGTAGGACTATAGCGCAACCCAAGCAATCGACAACCCAGGCGCAATCTACTACTCTGGCACAAATCAAGGGAACTAGTCTTTTGGCTATTCCCTCTTCCAATTCTCAAGTTCTGAACTTGGAGAATTCATGTCCTAGTGCCAACACTAGACAAAATAAAAGAAAAAGTCCTACGACAGTTCCTCAATTGGCACAATCTATGCCTAAAATGGTCACACCACAGAACAAAAGGAAACGCTTTTTAGCTAACCCTATTCAAAATAAAGGAAAGCACCCTTTGGTCTTTCCTCAAACTTTCCTAGTCTATGACTCAGAAAAAGATGTATCAGATTCTATTCCTGTAAACAGAGGTACTCGAATCTCTGATACCGGAAAGAATACCGATCAGAGAGGTATCTTACCTACTCCTATGGGGTCTGGTCAAGACCTTCCTACCTTACAAATTTTAAAATCCAAGCAAGGAAAATTGAAGGTATCATAAACAGAGACACCGGGAGTAGAATTTTCAGATTTATGCGCTTATCTCAATAGGCGTCAACCAAAATCAACTTTGGAAAAATGCAAGAACCCTATGCCAAAGGTCAATCTGCACCAAAAGCCAAAGTTTGAAAAGAAAGACCCATCTACCTATGCTAATGAGTTGAGTACATCTTTGTACACTCAAGGAACTAAACACCTGAAGAATAGGAGACATGTTCCTAACATCATTAAGGAATATGTTCCTCCGACTTCTTTTTGTCCTGTGGTTGTAACTGATCTCCGGCAACGTCTTACACAAAGACGAGAAATTACGGGAATGTTTTCCTCACCTCCAAATCACGCTTCAAATCGCCACTGCCTACATGAAGTTGTCATCAACTGTTGTTGCCAATCGGCTCGACGATCTGTCTTCGATCGTCTGAACTATGCTTCAACTCCTGAACATATAATAGAAGATGAAGATGAACTATTATATGCTTCTGTTAACATGACTTCTCAAGGCACTGGGGTAGAAAACGTCTAAGACGTAATACATCCTGTAATCCCAGTCAGCAATAATTAGATCGGTTCCATGCGTCCAATGAAGGTGGCTTTCAATACACTAGATCAAAAAATTGCCATTTGATCCAAGGTATCTTTAATCAAGAAGATCTCCCTATCACCCATGTAGAAGAGGACACTCTTTCGGAGTTTGACGCAGATAGTGAAAGTTCTGAACAAACTATCTTATCAATAGCAGCAAGAGAAGTGACGGCATATACCATTACAAAGATCAAGATGCCTCTACTTCAACTATTCAAGAGCAACAAATTGTTGCATTAGAAGACAAATTAAAAACCATGGCAGAAATGGTTGCAAGCATGCACACCATAATGGTGGCTCAACACACAGTGCCTCCGATTGTAAACCCTGTTACAAATCCTGAAATTATAGCATCAACCATTATGCTGTTTGATGGCAGCACTTCTCCAAGTCAGTACATCAATCATTTTGAGGTGATGACTGATCAATTACAGCCAAATGATGCTCCCCTTACCAGAGTGTTCGTCGGTTGTTTAGCTGGTGCAGCATATGACTGGTATTATAGCCTGCCTGATGGCTGTATCACTTTTTTTGCTGGTTTCAAGCAAATGTTCTTGGAACGATTTTATGAGGGAGTTAATGACATGACGATGTCTGCCCTCATTAAAATTAAACAGAGGCACAATGAATCCACAGAGAGTTTTATTGAGAGATTCCGCCGAAAGGCACTCAAAATGCCTTTAGGTACTCCATCTGCTGTAACAATAGACACTTGCAAATCAAACTTGTTGCCTATTATCAGTATGTGGACGGGATCTACACAATTCCAGGATTGGCCTTCTTTCATTGTTAATGCAAAGGTGGCAGAAGTTAGTGCCAAAAAGTTCAAACAATTAGGAGTCCAGATGGCTAATCCTAACCAAGAAGAACATTCCACACCCGGGGGTAGTAATCGCTAGAATAACCGTAAGAATAAAGAAACATTGGCCATCAATCTTAAAGGCAAAGAGTCTTTGGCTGTCAATATTACTCAGACGGCATCTACCCCATCAGCACCACTGTAAAAGTCAACTCGTCCAAAAGAAGAGTATTCTTTCGATAAAGATGATACTTTAAGCATCTTTGATTGCTTGATCAAAAGCAATAAGCTTCAGCTTCCAGAAGCAAAGTGACCAGAAGAAGTAGGTAAAACTGATCACCCTAAATACTGTGTTTATCACATATTCATAGGGCATCCAACCAGAGCATGTTATGTGCTCAAGGGCAAAATCCAGGAGTTGGTCAACTCTGGAGCAATTACTCTACAACAGGACGAGAAAACGGTGACTGTTAATGTGGTTTCTCTCCAATTCGGTGATTTTCCACCACAACTCGTACAAGATTGTGCTATCCCCATTCCAAGGACTACTCTAGAAATTTTGAATATCCCACCTCCTCAAAATGAAGGTCTTCTTCAGATGTCAACTGACAGAGGAGAGATTATATGGATTCATCCAGATCTGGTGGCAGAATTTGAAATGCCTTTCTCTTCTAAGCAAAAGAAGCATTCCAAGTCTAAATCCAAGAACTGCAACATGGTATCCTTTGAACCAATAACAGAAGAAGAAATCCTAATGGGCACTAGATCCAGGAAACCCTATCTTCGAGAGTATTCCAAAAATCAATAGAACCCTGCTCCATCCCCGGATGCTCTTCCTCCATCATCTTCTCCTCCTGAAGATACACTATCTACATCCTTGCCAGTGGTCGAGCCATCTTCTCCTAAACCAACATCAGCAGACAAGGGAAAGCAACATGTTCGCTTTGACAAAGTACTAAAGAAGTCCTCATCTCTTGGACTTGAAAAGCCTTATAATTTTGACATATTGGCTCAATTGGCCAATACTCCAGCAAAATTGTCAATCTTTCAACTTTTACGTCTCTCAAAAGAAACTCGTGAGACATTAAGTGAAACCTTGATGCAGGCTGACGCTTGTTTGACTTTTCTCAAGAAGCCCGAAAAGGAGCCAGTCAGCTGTGCACATTGTTATAGTGTATTTGAATTAATGCCCAATATCACTTTTATACAAGATGACATATTGTTAGAAGACAATCGTCATGATCATCCTCTTTATTTCACGGGGTATGTGGACACCATGAAAGTCGACCGTATTCTGATTGATCCCAGATCTGCACTTAGCATCATGCCAAAGTCCTTACTGGATGCTTTGAAAATCCCAATACGTCATCTTTCTACAACTATCACTACCATCCTGGGATTCAATCAAGGAAGAAGTGAACCTTTGGAAAAGATACGCCTAAAACTTCAAATTGGCAATCTTTGTACAAAGGTAACTTTCTATGTTATTGACAATCATGGCTCATACAATGCTTTGTTGGGAAGACCATTCCTTTATGAACACAATATTGTTCCCTCTACGCTCTACTAATGTTTGAAATATGTGGATGGTAATAGAGAAGTCCAAAAAGAGGTTACAGATCTGAATCCTTTTAAAGGAGTTGAAGCATACTGCAACGATTCTCGTATGTACAAAGAGGATTTCATAAAGGTGATAGTCAGGAACAAAAGAGTATACCTAATGATACTCTGGTGATTCCGGTCAAAGGACGTATCTCCTGTCCTCAGTCTTCCAAGTCTCTAACTATCTATCTACCTTCCCATGAGAAGCGACCTAAAGGTGATAGTCAGGAACAAAAAGAGCTCACCTCTTCTGAGCCACTTGTAATCGAATTTCGTCGCAAGAAGCTCCCTCCTCCTTCTCGTTCTTCTTCTCCCCCTCTTGTCATCAATCTGACTAAGTATGCTAAGGCTAAATTCCCTGTTGTAAATGATGGTGTAAAAATCAATAAAGCATCTCCTTTGCAGTATACTAATGTCTTTTACTATACTCAGTGTTATCTGGATATGCTATATAATTTTAATCTACTTACAATAGAAGTCGTACCATCTCGATGAAACGTAGTATCATTAGATCAAATACAAGAGTCGTACTTCTTAGTACCGTCTCAAAAGAAATATGAAAGGCCTATACTCTTCAATAAAAGAGAAGAACCCAAAATCATGCTTTATAATGATAAAAAAAGATGAAATAGGAAGGCTACAATTATGACGCTATAGTCCACAATCCAAAGCCATCATCCGTAAAATGGGCTATGATTTCAGAATAGGTCTCAACAATGGTAAAGAAAGACAAACCCCTCTTCGTATTGCTGTTCCAAAAGGAAAATCACAACAATACCATATTAAAACGAAACGAGGACTAGGTTATACGTCACCACTTCCAACTCCAGAACCTTCTGAATCTGATGAAGAAGAACGATCTAACTCTTCTGATTCTATATCATAGGATTCTGATACCAGCATTGGTCATGTTCATAAGGTGATAGTATCTTCTAACATGGTGTCTGCCGAATTCTCAGAAGATAACGAAAGTGACGTTGAAGAAACCATTGAAATGGACCCTTGGGCACAAAGGATGGACAATCAGTGGGAACTTTGTTTTGAACAACGAGAACCACCTACTGAGGATCAACTGGTCCAAATTGATATTGGAGAGAAAGGCATATCACGACCAATCTTCTTTAGCAAGAATCTTCCAGAGGATGATAAACAAGAATTAATTCTCCTTATTCGTGAATACATTAACGTTTTTGCCTGGAGTTACAAAGATATGTCAGGATTAGATCCTCAAATTGTAACTCACAAGCTTAATATTTTACCGAATGCCGAACCGGTCAAACAACATCAACGGCGATTCAAGCCTGAAATGATGGATGCAATTGATGATGAAGTCAAAAAGCTTATAGCTTATGGTTTTATCAGAGAAGAACAACATCCTGACTGGGTGGCCAATGTCGTCCCAGTCCTAAAAAAGACCGAAAAGGTTCGAGTTTGCATAGACTTTCGGGATCTCAATGATGCTTGCCCTAAAGACGAATTCCCTCTTCCAATTGCTGACGTTATGATCGACAATACATGTAGATTCGAATGAATTTCTTTCATGGATGGGTTTTCTGGATATAATCAAATCCGGGTGGATCCTGAAGATGAGAAACATACTTCATTTTGTACTCCTCGAGGTGTATACTGTTATATGGTCATGTCGTTTGGTCTTAAGAAAGCAGGTGCAACTTACCAGCGGGCTATGAGTACTATTTTTTGCGATCATCTGCGAAAGACTGTCGATTGCTATGTTGACGAGATTGCTGTCAAAAGTCGTCTCAAAGAAGATCATATTCAAGATTTAACAACTATTTTCAATCTAATGCGCCAGCATCAACTCAAAATGAACCCCACCAAGTCTTTCTTGGATGTCTCTAGTGGTAAGTTTCTCGGCTTCATCATTACCTCTAAGGGTATACACGTTGATCCCGAGAAGATCAAAGCCATTTAAGAGATGCGTCCTCCACGCAACCTAAAAGAGCTACGAGGATTCTAAGGTCGGCTTGCGTACATCAGGTAGTTCATTTCAAATTTATCTGGACGTTGCAGACCATTTACTCAATTAATAAAGAAAGGTGTATCTTTCATTTGGACGGAATAATATCAACGAGCATTTGACGGCATAAAGCGGTATTTAATGAGTCCACCAGTTCTTGTACTACCGATCTCAGGAATACCCTTCTTAATGTATGTCCGAGCAATGGATCATTCATTTGGAGCTTTGCTGGCTCAAAAGAACAAGGAAGGTCATGAACAAGCCATCTACTATCTTAGCCGAACGATGATTGGAGCTGAACATCGTTATAGCCCAGTGGAGAAGGAATGTTTAGCCTTAATATTTGCTATTCAGAAGATAAGATATTACTGTTTGCCATGAAATATAAAAGAGCAGAACAATTATCAGAGGACTGGACTTTTACTTCGCGTTACAAACTCGCTTGTACAAAGAAAGCCTAGGGACGAAAGCCTAGGTATAGCAGTCTAAGTACAATTATTTATTTTAGATTCTGGGGGGTGACGATAGAGGCTCGAAAAAGCGACGGCCGCTCTGCCTTACTCCTTGGACGATCGGTATGCAGCCTGGGCTTCATAAGATTCTTTGGCATTGAAGAAATGCTCTCTTTGTTATCTCTCTCTCTGCTTTTTCTCTCCAAGTATTCTAGTGCTCTTTGATCTCAAAAAGGGTCTTCTTCGCAAGAGAATGGCACCTTGCTATTTATAAGAAGGGAATGCCATCATTAGGGTTTACAATGATTGTCCCTTAAAGTGGCGGTGGCCTGTTGATTGATCAATCGGAGTCATTAGTTTTGAGTATAATGAATCTGGGCCATTAATGTAGATTGTGCCAAATGCTCTCAGTAATTAATGCTGATTGGAATAAATCTTCCTTATGAAGATCTGCTGATGTCTGCGAATCTGAATGAATAAGTTTAATTCATTCTCCTGCCACGTATCCCAGATTATTGGAATTTGACCCAATCTTTGATTGCAGTAAATCTGAGAAATTGATTGGCTTTATAACACGTATCCTGGGAGCCACTAAGGGGATCTGAGCCGCATGAGGATTGAGCCGCATAAGCCCGGCCACGTGTTAAGGCTGTTGGGGAGTGGCCCCCGAACCTTCGAATCATATGATAATCTGGACCGCATGGACGTAGGATGCCGCATAACGGGTAACTCCTTCGTGAGTCGCATGGATATGGTCCTCCTGAGCCGCATGGGGAGCGTTGCTTGAGCCGCATAGGGCTGTTTCGATCTGGGTCGCATAGGGCAACTTCGGCCTGAGCCGCATGGGGAGTCTCCACTCGAGCCGCATATGACTGTCCACATGCCTAGGCTGCATGGCATTTTCTGGATCTCGGGGGATTTTGTCAAAGATTTCCTTCGTTTCTCTAGGAGTCTGTCATTATGACAGAGTCATAATTACATCTTTGTGTCAGGGCTGTCGTCTTGTCAGAGCTGTCAGCCTTCAAGGCAATTAATACAGTAAGGGAAGAGTTGTTTGTATGCTACGTGGCAACTCTCTTCTAAGCCGCATGGAACGTGTCGAGCCGCATAGTCCCTTGTGCCGCATGAATCACTAAGCCGCATGGCCTTTCTGAGCCGTATGGGGTTTCCTGGCCGCATGGTTCTTTCTTTATTATTTTCCATGCTTCTACAAGATCCCCTTCAAAGTTTTCAATTTGCAAAATTGAAATACTTTGAATAAGAAGCATGGCTGTGTGCAAGCTCTTTCTAGCCGCATATGAGGTCCTAGCCGCATAGATGTCTTGGCCGCATGAAAGTTTCAGCCGCATGGATGTTTCAGTCGCATAGATAGTTCAGCCGCATGGATGGCTTAGCCGCATAGCTCCTTGCCACGTGTGCGTGTCTTTAATTACCTCAAATTCGCTTTTAGTACCGTCTTTAGGGGGAATCCCGAGGGTTGGTCCATTAAATCTCTGGATTTTATGCCCTGGGTGAATCTCCTTTATGGGAGAGGGGGCAAAATCCGAGGAGTCGGTCTTGTCTTTATACGAGGTGGTTTATTACTCCACGTGTCTTCCCCCTCTCGTCCTCATATAAATAAGAGAAGTTTGAGAGAGAGAGGACTTCTTTACTTCCTCTTTTATTTCGAATCTTCCCCTATCCAGCTCTTCATCTCCTTCTTGATTGATAATGGCTCCCAAGAAGACCGTTGCAGCGAAGAAGGCAGCGTCTTCGTCGACCACGACGGCGAAGGGCAAGACTGCTTCTACTTCGACTGCGGCCGCTCCTCCACCGATCGTCGTCCCCGCGGCTCATCCTGACGTTCATCCCCCTATTGCTGGTAAGGACATTGCACGGGTTAAAGAACCCTAACTACTATGGCTACATCGTATGCTTTATGCACGAGCCTTTGTGAGCCGTATGTTCAGCCTATTACCGAGCTGCGAGCCGCATAAGAATAACTGCTGTGACCGTATACGCGCTTTGCCAATGCAGCCGTATGAGCTATGCTGAGCCGCATGGATTCGCACAAATTTTGTCTGTCATGCGGTCAGTACGAATTTTGTCCGAACCCTGAGGGCCTTATGAGGGCACTGCCGCATGAATTTTTATTAAATAGGGCTGCATAAGTGTTCCTCTAAGATTAAGCCGCATAAGGCTTCATTAAATTGGAGCCGCATGAGGCTCTGTTAAGTTGGAGCTGCATAAGCTTGGTAATACCTTATCCGTTCTTTTGTCCATATTTTTTAACTTATCTCTTTCTGTCTTCTTCTCAGTGAATTTGCCAGTTAATGCTGCTGGGGAACCCTTGGTGGGTCGTGCCTAATATGCTCCGGGCTATAGGTACGACCATATAGTTAGACGTGTAGCGGACCAGTTTCCAAGTGACGAGCCTCCGGCGAGATTGAAGGCCATCAAGAATCAGCCTTTCTATTTTCTCAATGCTATGATGACCTCGGGGAAATTCGAAGGGGAATACTTGAAGCCCGTATTCTTCTTTGGAGACACCTTGACTGTGAAGAACAGTCTGATTCTGGAGGTGTCAGAGAACTGGAGTTTTGTTTGTAACGGGATGGCGATCTGCATTCCTCAGATGGAGCGTCACTTTCCTTTATCCTGGTTCAATATGCTCCCACTGGACCGGAAGATGGAAGATTTTTTAACTCCTACCTGGAGTGGGATGTTCGTGGGAGACATCCATTATAACAACAGCCTAAAATCGGTGTGTACGGGCAAGGTGCACACCAGCTATTCTGTAATAGGGTTGGCCACGGGTACGTTCTTGAATGTGCTGGGTCCTAATTTTATATTTTCTACAGCCGACACTTTTATAAACCAACTTGCTCGGAAGGGATCCCATCCCATTGGTCGGTTGATGCTTCCCAGCTGGTTACATCCGATTCCCTCGTGGACCAATCTGTCTGCGCAGATTTTACAAAAGTATGAGACCTTTCTGTGCGAGATTGGTCTTTACCATGCTATTCGGGGCACTAGCCATGGCTTGCCCATAAATAAAAGATTATTTATATCTCTGCTGGAGATGTATAACCGCTGGACGGAGACCTTCTATACACCCGTGGGGGAGATAGGACTTACGCTCCACGAAATACACGCGGTCTCCAAGCTTCCTTGGGAAGACGAAGCTTTTGAGGCGTATACTCCTATGAACGAGGAGTTTGAAGATTTGGAAAGGCAGTATCCAGGCTTCGTGGCTCTTTACCAAGAGATATTGTGCCACTATAGCACATGTCATTAGGTAGCCAAAAAGGAAAGCAGCTCGAAAGGGCATACTCCCCACACCAAGGACTGGGTGTGCTATCTCTTTCCGACAGATGCCTCAGGTCAAATTACTTCTCGACGTCCTCGGTCCCGGGAGGTGGTCAAAGCCTTAGTGTCGTTAACTAAGAGGACGACTACCACTAGTGATACATTCGGGAGCAAGACCGACGCTTTTGGCTATTTTTATCATGACACTCAAGAGTTGTCGGAGAAGGCGCTTCTGGTGGGATTCTTAATGATATGGCTGCGAATCTGTATAGTCTCGGGGGGAGCAGGTTCCATCGAGAGGATCAGTCGTAATTTCATCCTTCCGGCTGTGAAATTAGTTTTACGAGTCCGGCTAGCTCTCCTCTCGGCCACCGTGGCCTTCGTACTTTCACATCCAAGGTTATTGTTCGTGAGGTGACAAAACATTTTGAACGGACCGAGCTGCCCTATCATTATTTGATGGGGTGGCTGTTGATGCATTATCCGTCTTTGATGAGACCGGGTTCTGAAGACGGTATTACTGATGATGACGCCTTTATCTTCCGCTATCGTAATGAGTCATGGGAATTCGAGACCATAAGTGCTTGCCGGATGGCACTGGAGAGGGCAGACATGTACAACATTTTTGTGTCTGTCCCTCGTTTTACTGATGAGGAAGTGGCGGCTGTCCATCTTGACGGTATTGGGCCCCCTCAACTTCTGGACGGCCATATGCTTCTGTGGCTGCAAAATATTGGCCCTGCTCATTTGGTTTATCGCAACCGTAACACTGTCTTTCTGGAACCCTATCTGCCTAGCAGGTTCGCCCGACAATTTGGATATAGTCAGCTTTTTCTAGACAGCCCCAGGTCTTGTCTGGGATTTGAAGGTAGCCTTCTAGACGGCATCCGAGCCTGGCATAACTATGACACATTCTACACCCGTGCCGTTTTCTCAGTTTCCGCTATTAAGGTGTCAGTAGATATCTTGTATATGGCAGCTTTGTACCACGTTATGGCGAACAAGCCCCCTGTCGGTTATAACCCATATACCAGTTTCATCGTTGGTACCGGCCTGGATGAGGGTTCCCAGGGGGCCAAGACAAGGAAGAGGAAGAACAGAGTTGAGGTGCCGGAATCAGACTCTGATGCTGCATATGACGAAGACGACGAGCTTGATGGAGATGACCCTTCCCTTTCGGCGGCAGATGATCAGCCACCTGTTTTTCCATATGAGATAGTGGTTGATCAGTCATCCATTGCACCCGTTCTTGCACGAAAGCGTAGCAGGTGACTTTCTCCTGTCGGCGGCGTTCCTCGCTCTCGGAAACTGGCTGCAACCAAACACCGTGGGCTAACTATAAGAGAAAGAGGCAAAAAAATCGACGCTGC
Organism: Iris pallida; assembly: GCA_029216955.1. Lineage (NCBI taxonomy): Eukaryota > Viridiplantae > Streptophyta > Magnoliopsida > Asparagales > Iridaceae > Iris > Iris pallida. Next base: position 23,052,846 of record JANAVB010040818.1, on the reverse strand, counting down.
CTCAGAGGTAAATAAGTTACTAATGGTCCTTCCTTTCTTTTAGCTTTGATTTTAATCATCTTCCTTCCCTCTTGTAGGCGTCAGAAGAAGAGGACTCTCGAGTGGCCGAGATCGTGACTCGTGATGACGGGGGCTCCGGTGAGCCTGTCCCTGAAATTGTTGAATTTCGTCCCGATGATGCTGATCAGGTTGCCTCTCTCTCTCTGAGGTGGCCGGGTCAGGGGAGTTGGCCCGATTTAATTTAGAGATCGCGGGTGAGGGGACCCTGCCAGCTGCAAATGAGCTACAGCCTCAATACTCCTCTTTCGGTAAGATAAGCCAAATCTTAACTTACCAGGAGGTCTATCTGCTCTATGATCACATATTTCGGGTCACATTGATTGATCATTTTCGTGGATATGCAGGTCCTGCCCCTTCCGTACCGAGGACGAACCTTGTTGAGACAAGCTCTGTCGAAGGGGCACTGGCGAAAAAGAGCGTACCTCCTCCCCCTCCGGCTTATCTTGATGATTCTCTTACGGGCTCGAGTTTGGCAAGTCGGGTGATGGGACAATCGGGGCAGAGGACAATGGTCCTCGTGTCTTCCTTTGCTCGGGCGGCCCAAAGAGTCGACCTTTCCACCCTGCCAAGCGTCCAGGCTCTTCGGGTGGTAGAGAAAGAGTTGGCCGCTATCCGTGCATCATTTTATTCGGAAATTGCCCCCCTGGTGGCCAGTTCTAGCACCACTCCTTCGATGCTGTCGGCCACGCTCCCTCTGATGCCGTCCTTGACAGAGGTCCTGGACGAATCTTTACAGGATGTGGTCGATAGCTTTCATCGTCACCTAAAAAGGGGGGATAGAAGCTGCCGTGGACAGAGGGACCTCTTTCGTTTTGGCCCGGCAATGCGCCCAGGGTTAAATCGATATCCTTAAGGCCCTTTCTAGTGGTGCAGGACTGGCTGCGCTCTTGGAGGCGAAGTTGTTGGAGACTGAGCAGCTGGTGGCCCAGCTGCAGGTGCTGCGGCAGGCTGATCTGTCTGCGGTTATAGATCGGGAGCGCGGTTCTCTCACCACTACTATAGAGAAGACAAGGGCTGCTCGAGATAAAACAAAACCGACCATACTGAAGGACCTTCGCGATCTGTCTGATCGATATGATCAATTTAGCCACGATAGTGAAGATGTCACGGCTCGGGAAGCGGCTGCCTCCCGTGGGATTACTGACACACGGGAGCAGATCCTTGAGCTTCAGAGGAAATTGACTTTCTTGGAGTTTGAACTTGAGGCTACCCGTATTGACAGGGAGCTGATTATTCAGGAGGCTGACAGAGTCAATCAAGCTTCGATCGACCTGGAAGTTACCCTGAAGAAGTTAGAAGATGGCTGACAGGAGCTCATGGGCTTGGATGATGAAGAGCAGTTATCCCAGGAGGCTGAGCGTCGAGATAAACAGCAGCTCGAACAGGAGGCCATCTCAGTAAAGAATCGCCTTTTAGAATTGTGTAATGCCGAACTATAGTCGGCCTTTTCTTCTTTTGTTTCCTTTTTTCTTTCTTCCCCTATTTTTTTTCTGTTTGAGAGGGACGTGGTCCCAAAAGATGTAATGCTTTTTTCTTCTTTTAAATAAAGAGTACTTTCGATTATACCCTTCATTTGCTTTGCTTGTCGTGCTTGTGGTATTGTGGTGTTGTTTGCCCCGGATGGGGGACTTGTTTGTGGATCTGTTACCCTTGGCATACCTTGGTCTTAGGTACGAGTAACAAGTTTGACTGGGGATACTTAGAACAGTTTCACGGCAAGGTGGTCGTGGACGTAGTAGAATGCCATGGAGCAGCTGGGCTCTTGGGGCATGATGAGGAATGGTGGGCCTGTACTAAGAGACTTAGTAAAGGATATTTGTGGGCCTATTATCCTTGGCGTACCCAGATTTAGGATACGGATAATAGGATGGAGGGGTACCAACACACTTACTCAGAGGTAATGAGGACATGGCAAGTATGAGGGTTTTGCAGTGGAGTCTTCCTACTCAGAGGTATTGAGGACATGGCAGAAGTGGACTCAACGGAGGATATTTTTGGTCAACAGAGGACATTTGTGGGCCTATTACCCTTGGCGTACACTGGTTCAGGGTACGAGTAATAAGACAAGGGAGGACCGACGTACTTACTCATAGGTAATGAGGATATGGTAAGTACGGAGGTTTTACCGTGGAGTCTTCCTGCTCAGAGGTAATGAGGATATAGCGGGAGCGGACTCAGCGGAGAATATTTGTGGACCTATTATCCTTGGTGTACTCCGGTTGTGGGTACATATAATAAGTCGAAAGAGAATAATCATACTTACTCAGAGGTAATGAGGACATGGCAAGAATGAAGGTTTCTTCGACGGAGCCTTCCCATTCAGAGGTAATGAGGACATGACAGGAGTGGGCTCAATGAAGGAGGGTACATAGAATGACTCAGAGGTAATGAGGACATGAAAGTTCTATGCAAGGGGTGATTTGTTTTTGGCGGAAATGAAACGACTCAGAGGTAATGAGGACATGGCCATTTTGGAAATTTGCGGATCGGTTACCCTTTTTGTGCACTAGGAGTACGTGTAGTGGATCATGAGGGAGGATCTCTTCTAGGAAGAAAGTTCAGGAGTATGATCATACATGACTTGCTATCTGAGAGAGTGACCAAAATGTGAGTTCAGAGGCACCAGCGGGTACATGACTCGATAATCTGGAATATTGAAATACGAGTTCAGCGGCACCAGCGGGTACATGACTCGATAATCTGGAATATTGAGATGTTAGTTCAGCGGCACCAGCGGGTACATGACTCGATAATCTGGAATGTGTCATGGATGTGAGTTCAGCGGCACCAGCGGGTACATGACTCGATGATCTGGAATATTGTGGGTGTGAGTTCAGCGGTACCAGCGGGTACATGACTTGATAATCTGGAATGTTGTAGAAATGAGTTCAGCGGCACCAACGGGTACATGACTCGATGATCTGGAATATTGTGGGTGTGAGTTCAGCGGCACCAGCGGGTACATGACTCATTAATCTGGAATGCCATTCAGACATAATATTTCTTCAGGAACTTGCTGTTGACGGGCAACATGAGCAAGTCTCCATTTTGTTTTGCGTGGCGGTAAGCACTGTTGGAGAATACAACCTCGATGATAAATGGACCTTCCCATTTTGGCTGGAACTTGTCGGCGCTCTTGTGGGTCATGACCATCGGCCTCCGGACTGCCAGAACGAGATCGCCCACTTGGAATGTTCTGATTTTAACCTTCTTGTTGAAGGCTCCAAAGATGCGTGCTTGGTATAGCTCGATTCTTTGCTGAGCCAGAATGCACTTTTCGTCTAAGGCCTCTAACTCTTGTAGTCGTCGTCAGTAGTTATCATCCGTCGTTAATTGATAAGTGAGGGCGACGCAGAGTGAGGGTATTTGAGTCTCTAATGGGAGAACTGCCTCACTCCCGTACACCAGGAAGAATGGTGTGTTCCCTGTGGCCGTTCGGACCGTGGTACGGTACGCCCATAAGCATTCACCAAGCTTCTCGTTCCAGTCGTATTTGTTGGACGATATGAACTTCTTGAGTAACTTGATGATGGTTTTGTTGAATGCCTCTGCTAACCCATTTGCTGTCGGTTTGTACGGTGTTGAAGCAATATTCTGGATGCGATGCTTGTGTAGAATCGATAGAAGGCGTGGCTTACAAACTGCGGACCATTATCATGGATGATCCTTCGGGGCAGTCCAAAATGATAGATGACGTGATGCTTGAGGAAGCTGATCACGTTTGAAGTTTTGAATTCTGCAAGCGGGACAGCTTCCGCCCATTTGGAGAAGTAATCTGTGATTGCGAGTATGAAGCGATGTCCTCGGGAGAAAGGTGGAGTAATCAGACCGATGATATCCATCCCCCATGCTTCGAATGGCCAGGATGCCACTGTCGGATATAGAAATTCGGATGGCTGGTGAATGAAGTCCGCGTGGACTTGGCAGGCTTTGTACCTTCTTGCATAGTCTATCGCATCTGCTACCATCGTGGGCCAATAGTAGCCTATTCGACGAAGACGGTCTTACAATTTAGGGCCAGGCTGATGGGCCCCGCAAATACTGTCGTGAGCTTCTCGTATGGCTTCTTTGGCTTCTGCGTTTGACAGACATCGAAGCAATAATCCATCATAGGATCAGCGGTACAGCATTTTCGTCTCTGTATCGTAGAAGAATCTGAGAGAACGACGTCTGATGGAGGTGGCTTCCTTTGGGTTCTCGGGCAGGATGTCGTAGACGACGAAGTCAATGAATGGTTGTCTTCAATCTGGGACATCATCGATCGTCTGAACGGAATAACTCGCCACGAATTGAACATTGTTCTTGGGGCAGACCAGTTCGTGGCCTATCACTTCTACTGATTGATGAGTATGGTTTGGCACTGCTAGGAAAGCGGCCAGGCCTGCTAAGGCATCGGCTTCGATATTTCAGAGTCTGGGGACATGCTCGATGAAGAACCCCTCGAACGATGAGATGATGTCGATCGCTATCTGGTGATAGGGGATCATGTCTTCGTGGCGGACTTCGTATGAGCCCCGGATCTGATTGACGATTAACTGAGAATCGCCGTATGCTTCAAGATATTCTACCCCCAGCTCTCTTCCAAGTTGGAGGCCAATGACCAAAGCGTTGTACTCGGCTACATTGTTAGAGCAGGGTTATGTGAGAGAGTAAGCGCGATTGATCACTAATCCGGAAGGAGAAACCAGCACCACCCCAACTCCGACGACGATGTTGCCCTTGGGTCCAGTCCTCGAAGCACCGTCGAAGAACATTCTCTATATATCATCGTGAGAGGTTGCATGCGAGTCGGCGACCTCATCTGAGATCTCTTCATATATTCTGGATGACTCCGAGCCCGGGTGGGCTGCCAAAAAGTCAGCCAGGACTTGACCTTTGATAGCCTTTTGTGGGACGAAGATTATATGATAAGGGGACAGCAATATTGCCCATGTAGCGAGGTGAGAGCTGAGTGCCCCTGGTTTAGTCATGAGGACCCTGGTTTAGCGAACACCAGGGCGAGACATTCCTTTTCTACGGCGGTGTATCGGTGTTCTGGTCCAATCATCATTCGGTTGAGGTCATATATGGCTTGCTCATGGCCTGCATCGTTGTTTTGTGCCAGCAGAGCTCCGAGGGAATGCTCCATTGCTCGTACGTAGAGCAAGAATAGTTTTCCAGTAACCGGGGCCACCAGGACAAGAGGGTTCGACAAATATTCTTTGATGCTGTCGAAGGCACGTTGACACTCTTCGTCCCATACGAATGTGACACCTTTCTTCTTGAGATGGGTGAATGGTCGACACCGCTCGGAGAGGTTAGAAATGAACCTCCTGATGTAAGCTAAACTCCCTTGGAGGCCTCTGAGTTCGCGGAGATTTCTCGGGGGACCCATATCCATAATTGCCTTTGTCTTCTCAAGGTCTACATGGATACCCTGGGCGGTGATGATGAAACCCAAGAACTTCCCGCTGGATACACCTAGGAAGAATTTTGTAGGGTTCATTTTCAAATTGTGTGCTCGCATCATGTTGAATATCGTCCTCAGATCCTGCAGATGGTCTCCCTTACAGCGACTCTTGACGGCGATGTCATCAATATAGCACTCCACCGTCTTGCGTAAGTGGTCTCTGAAGATGATACTCATGGCTCTTTGATATGTGGCACGGTATTCTTCAAACCGAAAGGCATGACTGTGTAGCAGTATGTGCCAATCGGTGTTCAGAACGATGTATGCTTTTCGTCGTCAGGAGATATCTTGATTTAGTTGTACCCCGAGAAGCCATCCATGAATGACATACGTTCGAAGCCGCAGGTGTTGTCAATCATGATGTCTGTAATAGGGATGGGGAATTCATCTTTGGGGCATGCCTCGTTCAAGTTGCGAAAGTCGATGTAGATTCGAATCTTCCTATTCTTCTCGAGGACGGGTACTATATTGGCGACCCAGTCAGGATATTGTTCCTCACGAATGAAGCTGCTGGCTATCAGTTTGTTGACTTCGGCCTCGATCGCATCCATGATGCCTGGGCGGAAGCGTCGCTGTTGTTGCTTGACTGGCTTTGCATCTGGCCGAATGTTGAGTTTATGAAGAGCAATATCGGGATTTAACCCCGACATGTCTTCATAGGTCCAGACGAACACATCAATATATTCTTTGACAATTTTTAGCAGCGATTCTCGCTCTTCGTTTGTTAAGCTTTTACTGACGAAGATCGGTTTTGGAGAAGATTCGCTGCCGAGGTCCACTTGTATGACCTCATCATCAGTAGAAGGTTCTCTCTATTCGAACCGCTTTTCCTATTATGCATCTAGCTGTTGGGCCCATGGCACTAGCTCGAGGATTTCAGGGATGTCTTCGTCTTCTTCATAAGCGTCGAAGAATGCCATGTTGACTGACAAGACTTGTCTGAATATGTCTCCGATGCTGGTATCCGAGTCAGAAGTTGGTGACCCGGTTGAATATGACTGCCAGTCACATTCTTCATCTGAACTCTCAGGGGTCTTCGTAGGTGTTACATACCCTAATCCACATCGAATTTTGCTATAGTAGTCCCGTAGTTTTCTATCCGGGACCGGTGGCTTCAAGGGTAATCGTTGTCCAGTACCGTAGTTCAAGCTTGGCATCGTCTCCAGATCATACCCCTGTTTTTGCATGAGATATTTGGATTGGGGGCTAGAAAGATACAGAGGCAGTCTCCCGACATCTGATCCAAGGTCGACTTCTTCTATGGTGAAGGGATGCGGATCGTCTTTTCCGCCGAAGATGATTGGATGGTCCCTCTCTCGATTATGCGGTAAACGTCTTCCACTGGAGCAAGCTGGATTGCGGTGTACACATTTGTCACCTGTGTGTGTAAGTGAGTGCCTATACCGTGTTCCATAGCATACATTGTATACAGCTTATTAAGCTCGAGGTAGTTCAAAGATAGTCCTTTATTGATGAAGTAAGGTATCTTTTCTAGGGGGATTACATCACCTGCGGAGGGAACATCAGTGTGGGCAGCCACGTACTTGGCTAGCTCCGGTTCCTCTTCGGCTACCCCTTGTATAAACGAAGACTGAGAAGACGACCTGGGCAGCTTGATCATCATGGGTTCAACTGGTGGAGCAGAGCGTGGAGTTGTTGGCAGACTGGCGACCCCCAGTCTGGTGTTCGATGCTGGGCGGGGAGTGGTTGGTTCGCTAGAAATTCCAGGCCTTACATCGGGGTAAAGACTCTTCTTGGGAAGGCGTATCGTCATTGGCTTGTCGGAAGGATTAAGCTTCTCCGTCTGCGGCTGGCCGCCTCTCGGCAGCCTGATTGTCAGTGGCTCCGTTGAGGGTCTTAGCATTTAGCCAGACCTTGGCAGCCGGATTATCATCTGCTCTTCTTGTGCCGAAAGGCTGATTGCATCCTTACGTAGAGTGGCGGTAAGGGGTACGGACTTGCCAGGTTTACGAGCTTGGAGGTGGATAGTCAGAGGTTCTTCTGATCCTGTGGCTGTCTCGGTACGAGCTTGCACATCTCCTTCATCAAGGTGCCACTTCGACTTTTCGTATAGACAGGAATCCGAGTAATAAGATTTGACCCCTTTGAAGGGATCGATATCAGCAAATTCCGTCCTCACGAAGCCATGTTTGTCGACATATTTGAAGTACTGGTGCAGCGTGGAAGGCACGATCATATAATCATGTATCCAAGGGCGCCCCAAGAGGATGTTGTAAGAAGTGTCCCCATCTATGATGTAGCAAGTGACTTCTGATTGGAGATCGCTAATTTGGCACTTCAGACAAATCTTTCCAATTGGGTAGCTCCTGTCCGAATTGAAACCGCTGATGGCGGTGCTTGTAGGCGTCAGACGACGCATTGGGATGCGGAGATGATGTAGCAGACCTTTCGGGATAATGCTTATGGAAGAGCCTGGATCAATGTACATTCGATCCACCTTTACGTCGTCGATGTATCCAGTGTAGTATAACGGGTGATCGTACAGGTTGGTTTTGATGAGCATATCCTGCGGAGTGAAGATAATGTTGGGCATCGCTCCCTTACAGGCGCTGTCTTGGAGATCTGCATGCGGGTTCTCTCCCGTGAGGTTGACTTGAGCCAGGTATGCGTCAACATTTTGGAGTGCATCGCTCAAAGCCGCACGAACATCCATTGAGAGTCTCAGAAGCTCGTATAATGACAACTTGGCCGGTGTGTTGGCCAATTGCGCGAAAATATTGAAGTTGTAGGGCTTCTCCAGCCCTTGTGGTGCCTCTTTTCGGAGGGATTTGTTAAAGTGAGTCTCCTTCGGCATAGGCTTGTCGTTCGTCGGAGGCTGAGCCGGTCCCAGAGTGTCAGTTGTAGCAGGCTGATGATCTTCAGCCGGGTTGTCAGCCACATGTTGGGATTGTGCCCAAGACCGCGTGACGACGGCTGTAGCTTCTTCGATATCTGCCGAGATTGTGCGGCAGGACCTGACTTTTCTACTCTTCTTCTTGCAGATGGAAGATGATATGGGCCGAGTCACTTTTGATACCAAGTCTGGATGGACCCACATGACCTCCCCTCGTGATGTGGTGAGGGGCACTAGACCAGCAGCCTGATCTCGGGGAGGTGGAAGATTAGCAATCTCCATTGTCGCCAGAGGGATGGGGACCACGCCGTCTTGACTTTCCGTCGGAGGGAAGCTGTCGAATTATACTGACACCATATTGGCTGCGACTGTTACCTCTTCGAAATCGATGGCTAGAGCTTTCGAATCGATGAGATTTTGGATGTACCATTTTAGTTGGTAGCAGTCGTGTGTGGCATGGTGGACGTAGCGGTGGTAATGGCAGTACTTTGGGTTCTCCATGTCCGCCTGCCGTGGTTCCCGTCTTGGTAGAGGAAGCTGAATTCTGTCTTCTTGTATGAGCATGTCCAAGATGGGCTTGACGTGACCGTCTTCGAAGGAGTAAGTGATTTGCGGCCATTGTTTGTCTGCCGCCTTTGGCTCAGGCTTCTGTGCTGTGTCAGCCACCATAGCCTGCTTACCCCTGCTATCCCGGTTCTTGGAGGGGCTACCCCCATTTTCGTTGTTGGTATTAGGACGCTTGCCCTTGTTCTCTTCGTTCGATATGTGTAGTCCCAATTGGTGAGCCTTCTTCAATCGTTCTTTGGCGCTTGTGGCACTGATGATGAACGTCTTCCAGTCCTTGAATTGACTTTCGCCCATCCAGAGACTGATTTTTGGAAGCAATCTCTTTTGGCAAATTTTAATCAAGGAGAAATCCAGATTTCCAGATGGCAGCTTCATTGCGGTTTGGCAAAACCGCTCGATATAGTTTCTTGTCAGCTCTTTCTCTCCTTGGACAACGTCCATGAGGGTGGACATTGTGATGTCCTGCCCTACCTCGTAGAATCTCTCCAAGAACATGCGCTTGAAGCCGGCGAAGGAGTGGATGCAGTTGTCTGGCAGGTTACGGTACCAGTCGAAGGCGACCCCGTCCAATGCCTCGATAAATAATTGTGTGAGGATGGCGTCGTCATAGGGCAGATGGTCGGTGGTGACCTCGAAGTACGTGATGTACCGACTTGCTGAGGTCTTGCCATCATAGGGATTGATATTGAACGGCTTATATCTTGGTGGGAATGGAACGTCCCTCTAGGCAGCAGGGTACGGTTGCCGTATTCTGAGGTCTTGAGAGTTTTCTCGAGCATGAAACATGGCTCGGAGCTCCTGGACCTCTCTTCTTGCTTCACGAGCCTCATCCACGACGGTGGGGGCCGTTACTTCCGAAGGATTGTTGCCCGGATTCGGTACTGCTGAATTCGATTCCGCATTGACTACGGGACCCGTGCTTGTTTGGCCAGGCGTCCCTCCTTGCAGAATTGGAAGGGCTGCTTTGATCTCGTCCACAGACTTGACCAAGGCAAGCAATATGGCTTCGAGAGTGTCGATGTGTTGGCGATCACTGGAACCACCTTGGCTGCTGTCTGTCATGAATACCATTTTTTCGTGAGAAGAGATGGACGGAGCAGTGGAGGAAACACCCTCCGAATCATACCCCTGTAGCGATAAGTCATCGGAATATGTGGGAATATTCTCCTCTGGTTCAGACTCAGAGGGAACAGTACCCCCAGTCTCTGAGTTTGCCTCGTCTTGGAAGTTGTGGACGTCCTCGGGGACGTCGGGGTTTGCTGCATCTGATGGGAGAGTTGTCTCCCCTGGCTCGTCTTCTTGGAACATCGGATTGTCGTAGAGTTTTGGAGGAGTGCTATCCCCAGTCCCAGCAACCCCCAGCATTGTGGACGACGAATCTCCCACTGTAGCAGATTTCGTCTTAGAACGGGTGCCTTGGAAAACTCCGGTGGTGGGCATCCGCTTAGACGACAGTCTTTTAGTCGAAGCGGTTGAAATCTTCGGGCTGGGAACATTTGTCTTCTTCTCTCTCCCATCAGCAGGGGCTTTCTGAGCAGAGTTACAGGAGACGACGGAAAGTGCCTCGTCCTCTGAAGACAGCTGTTGCAGTCTTTGAAAGACGGACTGCCGGTCTTCTCGTACCGTCGTGTTATTGCAGCAGCAGTTGACGATGACTTGGGTGCAGTGGCATCCGTGGGAGGACTCTTTGCACCCCGATGTGTCTTCTCTTTCCTTGCGTTTGTGGAGGATAGCCTCACGCAAGTCAGATGGGTCTGGATCGACCATGTTTGCTCCCTGGATTTTGGAAGACTTTTGGGAACCTCTCTGTTCGTTTGCCGCCGGGGGCTGGACTCGAGTGGTTCTGTACAACCTCCCATCTGAGGCCCGTATATGCGGGACGCTCGGATGGTCAGAGACCGAATCAGCGGACAGAGCTTGCCAGGCTTACGCTGCCCTAGACTTCTTCGCTCTAGTACGTAAGGGCACGTAGTAGGAAGAGTCTAGGTGATGCTGGAGTGTCAGACATATCTTCTTGGGAGCACAAGAGATCAGGACCATAAGATAGGCGGTCGAAGACAGAGCCACGCGGGGTAGGCGTTATGCGACAATCAACAATCTTCATGCGGCTGGCAGACGTAGCCGCATAGGCTTTCTTCATGCGGCTGGGAGTCTCAGCCGCATGAGTTTTCTTCATGCGGCTGGGTGATCTGGCCGCATAGACTTTCTTCATGCGACTGGCAGATTCACCCGCATGAGCCTCCTGCATGTGGTTGGCAGATTTGGCCACAGGAGTGTTCGGCTTCTTCTTGGGGCGCATAGAACCACTTTTTGTCCCTGCAAGTCCAGCATCGTAGTGCTTTCCTCTGCCGGACTTGGGGACAGCATAATCCTCTACGGCTCGAAGTGGAGCCGCATGAGAATCGCCTTCGCCGTCTTGGACAGCAGAGAGTACCCCGTCCAGAGCTTGTGGAGGAGCAAATGATTTTGGCCTCCACTCACAGCGAGCTTTCTTTGTGCGGGTTCGCTTCTGGATCGGGCCAGCACTTCCTTCAGAGAGCATTTCTTCAAACGCCTGTTGGTCGAAGCGGACGACCATCTTCTGTTGCGTGGAGCCAAGTTTGGCTGCATCCGATTGCGTTACCAACTCCTCAGTCGTGGAGAAGTTTGTCTCCAGCAGAGTTGCCATCGTGTTTGCCATAAAGTATAAAAGAGCAGAACAATTATCGGAGGACTGGACTTTTACTTCACGTTACAAACTCGCTTATACAAAGAAAGCCTAGGGACGAAAGCCTAGGTACAGCAGTCTAAGTACAATTGTTTATTTTAGATTCTGGGGGTGACGATAGAGGCTCGAAAAAGCGACGGCCGCTCTGTCTTACTCCTTAGACGATCGGTATGCAGCCTTGGCTCCAAAAGATTGCTTGGCGTTGAAGAAATGCTCTCTTTGCTCTCTCTCTGCTTTTTCTCTCTAAGTATTCTGGTGCTCGCTGATCTCAAAAAAGGGTCTTCTTCGCAAGGGAATGGCACCTTGCTATTTATAAGAAGGGAATGCCATCATTAGGTTTTACAATGATTGTCCCTTAAAGTGGCGGCGGCCTGTTGATTGATTAATCTGGGCCATTAGTTTTGAGTGTAACGAATCTGGACCATTAATGTAGATTGTGCCAAATCCTCTCAGTGATTAATGCTAATTAGAATAAATCTCCCTTATGATGATCTGCTGATATCTGCGAATCTCAATGAATAAGTTTAATTTATTCTCCTGCCACGTGTCCCAGATTATTGGGATTTGACCCAATCTTTGATTACAGTAAATCTGAGAAATTGATTGGCTTTATAACACTTGTCCTGGGAGCCACTGAGGGTATCTGAGCCGCATGAGGATTGAGCCGCATAAGCTCGGCTACGTGTCAAGGCTGTTGGGGAGTGGCCTCCGAACCTTCGAATCATATGATAATCTGGACCGCATGGACATAGGTGGCCGCATAACGGGTAACCCCTTCGTGAGCCGCATGGAGATGGTCCTCCTGAGCCGCATGGGGGAGCGTCTGCTTGAGCCGCATTGGGCTGTTTCGATCTGGGCCGCATAGGGCAACTTCGGCCTGAGCCGCATGGGGAGTCTCCGCTCGAGCCGCATATGACTGTCCACGTGCCTAGGCTGCGTGGCATTTTCTGGACCTCGGGGTATTATGTCAGAGATTTCCTTCATTTCCCTAGGAGTTTGTCATTATGACAGAATCATAATTACATCTTTGTGTCAGGGCTGTCGTCTTGTCAGAGCTGTCAGTCGTCAAGGAAATTAATGTAGTAAGGGAAGAGTTGTTTGTATGCTACGTGGAAACTCTCTTCTAAGCCGCATGGAACGTGTCGAGCCGCATAGTCCCTTGTGCCGCAAGAATCTCTGAGCCGCATGGGCTTTCTGAGCTGCATGGGGTTTCTTGGCCGCTTGGTTCTTTTTTTATTATTTTCCATGCTTCTACAATTACATCATAGGCCAAACTATTCATGTCATATCTCGAGTCAATCCTCTTCGAGTTCTAATGAAGAAGCCAAGTACACTCAATTCTAGGCTTGCCACATGGGCCATATTGCTAGCACAATATGATATGGTTTATGTTCCTCAAAAGTCTGTGAAAGGCCAAGCACTTGCTGACTTCTTAGCAGCTTATCCTGTCCCTGAGACATCTTAACTCTATGATGAGATTTCGGACGAAACTTTGGAATCAAATATGATCTCAGAAGAATTTCCTACTTGAAGATTATTCTTTGATGGAGCTTCTAGAATTGGACCTGGAGGTACTCTTGTTGTGGGAGTGGGAATTGTTCTCATTTCACCCGAGGGATTAACTATTCAAAGGGCCTATTCTTTAGACGAATCATGCTCAAACAATGTGGCAGAATACAATGCTTTGCTCCTCGGACTTCAACTAGCTAAACAACTAGATATTGAATATCTCGAAGTATATGGTGACTCTAAGCTGATTGTTAATCAGGTTAGAGGCATATATAAAGTCCGACATCAAGATCTAGTACCATACCATGAAGCAGCAACCAAGATAGCTTCTTCATTTAAAGGATTCTTCATCGAACATATACGTCGGGCATACAATACAGAAGCTGATGCCTTAGATAACCTAGCTGTAGTGTTGGCAGTTCCAGTTAAAAGGCAACAGATGGTTGTTATCTCTAATAGAGAACTATTCTGTGTTGAAAACAACCACAACATTGAATTCAGTAACCTAATTGAAGTCAATGTCCTTAGCAAGGATTGGAGAGTACCTTTCATTGATTTTGTAGTACATAATATATTGCCAGAAGATCCTAAAGAAGCTACAAGTATCCATCGTCGATCGCTCTGATTCTATTATAATCATACTACTAAGACACTATATCGAAGAACTTTTGATGGATTACTCTTGAGGTGTCTCGCTGGTGATGAAGCAAAACAGATATTATGTGAGGCTCATGATGGTGTTTATGGAGCACATCAACCTGGTCCTAAACTACAGGATCGTATCCGACATATGGGCTACTACTGGCCCTCTATGGTATCAGATGCTATTGATTATGCAAGTAAATACCGTGCACGTCAAATTCATGCAGATTTTATTCACCAACCATCGAAGTTTCTTCATCCAACTGCTGCCTCATGGCCCTTCGAAGCTTGGGGCATGGACAAAATTGGTCCTATCAATCCTTCTTCCTCTAAAGGACATCGGTTCATCTTGGCTATAACCGATTATTTCTCCAAGTGGGCAGAAGCTATACCTTTGGCTGAAGTAAAGACTGGTAGTGTCATCATCTTCATTAAACATCATGTGATATACAGATTTGGTGTTCCTTACCGAATCATCCATGATAATGGGCCGCAATTCACCAGCCAGAAGTTTAATAGGTTCTGTGATGACAATAGAATCAATAATGTCGCCTCTATAGCCTATAATCCTGCGGCTAACGGTTTGGCTGAAGCATTTAACAAGACCATTATCAAACTCCTTAAAAAGTTTGTCTCTATTAACAAACGTAATTGGAGTGATAAACTCGAAGAGTGTCTATGGGCATATCGCACTACCATCCGTAACCCCACAGGTAGTACACCTTTTTCTTTGGTATATGGATGTGAAGTTGTGCTACCTTTGGAAATTCAAATTCCATCATTGAGAATCGACATTGCTAATGTGCTTACTACAGAAAATAATGATCGTCTTCGGCTTCAGGAATTGGAGGCGCTTGATGAGAAAAGGTTATTAGCTCAACAGCACATCGAACTTTATCAGGCCCAGATTTCAAAAGCTTTTAATCGCAAAGTCAGAGTGCGAATATTTCAAGAAGGCGAGTTGGTTCTTACAGTCAGACGTCATATGACTATGACACATATGAGCAAAGGCATGTTCGAGGCAAAATAGGAAAGACCATATTTGATAAATAAAGTCTTCTCCAATGGAGCCTATCAATTAACAGATATAGATGGCAGAGTTGCTATGATGCCCATCAATGGCAAATTTCTTAAGAAATATTATGTATAAAGACAAAATGTACTTTATTTTCAGAGACATGATGCAAATAAAAGTTTATTTTTTTTCAAAAGCATAATGGAATTACATAATATTAGGGACGGGGAGGAGGCCCTGACCCTTCCTGGTTAAATACAAAGTTCGCTAACCGTTCAAACATCTCATTGTCGGAACACACCAGGAACTCACAAACAGCCATCCTCAATGCCTCTTCTTCGGCAGTTTTTTCAGGCTCTACTAACTTGGAGATCAAATCTTGTCCTGGCGCAGGAGGAACAGTTGAACATTCGCCCCTTTCTTTTTGAGAAGGCACTGGAGACTCAGCAAGGGAAGTCTTGGTTTCTTCTTCAGTCTTCGGAGCAATCAAATCTCTGGAAGACATTTTTTCTTGCACAGAAAGAAAAGAGATTGGCAATTTATAGGCAAAACAACTAAGTAATTAGCCTTGAGAATTGATGCAACTTTTGGAAAGAGGCACAACTGTTTGTTCATTTCTAACGGTTCATTCATAACCAACTCTTCATCTTTCCTTCTTCAAAACCGTCGTGCTTGATTTATTAGCTTTCTTCCTCGAAAAATTTAAACGACCATTCATTGATTCAATATTTCTTCTTCGGAAATTGAAGTGAATGATCACCCATTCATTCATCATTGTGAGAGGTCATGTCTTTTATGAACTTGAATTCCAAATATTCACATCAAAACAACTTGCCACATTTGTAATCCTCTCTGGATTCTGATATCTATGACAGCATAGCAAAATCAAACTGTAAAAAAAAGAATAATGAGACAATTATTTCTGTATTCCTTCTTTAAAAGCATAGATACATCTTGATAAAAATCTATTACATCTTGGATTTTCATTCTAAATGAAGTTCTATTACATCTTTGGATCTTCTCATTCTAAATGAAGGTCTATTACATCTTTGGATCTTCTTATTTGTTGGTGGCAATTCCTTGTCGTCTCGACCTGAAGCAACGAGCCAGACAATGGAATTAACTCTAGTCTTCTCTCTAAGAAAGACGAGAGGAGAACCACAGAGTGTAGCAGCCCAAAGATGAGCTGCTGTTAATACAACTGGTGGAGAAAAGACAGCCCACCAGGGGAACTAGGAATGAGATCACCCTTGTGATACAATTCGTAGTTCTGTGTCTTCACTATCCAACTCTCATGTGTATAGGCTCTTTCTACCATCTAAGGAAGTCCCTTCTTAACATGAATAGTCCTGAGCTGTCTGATTTGAGTGTCAGAACCACATGAGCTGTCTGATGTAGGTGTCAGAAAAATGCTCTCTACAACATCCAAATCACCAATGCCGGTTCTGAAGAAGCTCGCTAACCAAGTCCCTACAAATATCAATGAAACAGGAGAAGTTAGCAGAATTGATCAGCATTACGCCTACAAATAGGCGCACATTAGCATTACGCCTACAAACATGCGCACATCAGTATTGTGCCTACAAACAGGCGCACATCAGCATTGCGCCTACGAACAGGCGCACATCAGCATTGCGCCTACAAACAGGCGCATATCAACACTAAGCACTGATCAAAGAAGTGTATGTCAGCAATACGTGCCTCTCATCGAAGCTAAATACTGGACCACAGTGTGCGCCTATTCTCAGAAATAGTTAGAACATATCAATAAGTGTCTACATCATACAGATCGATACTTGTCTCCAAAAGTGGTACGAAAGAAGATTATTCATACCATTGATTCTTCGTCGAGACTTACCAATTTTTGAAGACACAGCTTGTAGGCAAATAACATCAGGATGAAGTGGCGCAAGTGAAACCTTATGGGAAGACATTTGTTTTGAGAGAGTAGGAATGGTTCTTTTATTTCTGGATGTCCTTTTTAAAGAGGTTAAAGATAAGGTGGGTGCATCGTTATAGGATCCTATTTTGGAAAAGAACTAAAAATGGGCATCTAAAATCGTGTAACGACTGCCACGTATTCTTCAGAAGAAACAGTAAAACGAAGAATTAGCTAAAAGAATATGTCCATAAGCACCATTCGAAATCACAGCCACACAAAATCAGAAATTTTAGGTTTCATTGCATAAAGACGGGTGGACCCCTACAGTCAAGGACATAAAAATAAAAAGTTGTTCTGCTTAGAACATTGTTTCTTGTCCTTTCCTTCATCAGTCTGACGAAGGGCGGCGTCCAATTCTTGTATGGTGCGGATCCCCGAGCGGTGCATCAGGTTAAGAAATCCCTCCGAATTGACGTGTTCCTCATAGGATCATCTGCCACTCGAGCGATTGAAGACTGGCGAGGTTAAACCGAAACAGTTCAAAAAGTTTACTGCCCTCATAGCTGGGTCAGCCTCCAACAAAAAAGTTGTAGGCGCAACATCATGTCCCGCTTCAGGAGATTTGGTTACGGTGTCCGCATTGGTCTCCATTTCTTTCTTCTTGAGGGCCATTGAAGAACATAAGTGAAGAACAAAGCACAAAGATCAGCTACTACATATATATCAACAAATTGACTCTTCGTATTCTTTTTCTTCTTGGAAAACTGAAAATAATCAATGAAACTCCGGAAGACGAAGAGGAGATTGAGTATTTTTGAGAAAGGTATTTAATTGTGATGACCGAGCATTGTAAGGTGCAACTTGACTTAGTCAAAACTTTTCTAAATTCAAAGTGTTCCAAAACTTTTCAATGTTTTGAAGTTTTGAAAACATTGAAGGAGGTCTTGTAGAGCCTAAAAATTAAGTTGCGCCCTGAATAAACTGATCAGTGATCAAATTGCGCCTGATATTAGACTGCGTCCAGTCTTT
Organism: Iris pallida; assembly: GCA_029216955.1. NCBI lineage: Eukaryota > Viridiplantae > Streptophyta > Magnoliopsida > Asparagales > Iridaceae > Iris > Iris pallida. The sequence continues at coordinate 23,035,132 of JANAVB010040818.1, read as the reverse complement.
TTTTGTGCCAGAACCTTCGTAGCATCTGACACTTAATGGTCATCATTACCTGACGATACTGACGACTGACACAACAGTGAACGAGGAAAATCTCTTCGAATCCCGTGAATTATGCCGTTCAAGGGAAGGTAGTGGACAGTTTTCATGTCCGCTTCGTGAGTTACGCCCAAGCACAATCTCAACAAAATCCTTAGTTGCGCCTGGGCGCAACCTGAACGACTCTTGCTCAGAAGCTGCCACGTGTGTAGGCGCAGCCCAAATCAAGCACAGGTTGACTTGTTGACTGAAGCTCGTGCAACCTGATAAAGTTGAGACAACTTACATTCTAAATAAGGATGGCGTGGCGTACATGCCACTAATCTCTCAAGACGTGTCTACTATCCTATACACGACCACGCGCATCTCAATCATACGATGCCACGCATCTAAATACAGTTAGTACACGATTGACAACTGAATAAAAGTTGGCACAACAGGAGGTTAGCGCAACACAATGTGGCACAAGCCAGCTTCGTACATCATCAGAATAACTGCTAAAACAGTTATTTCAAGAACTCTATAAATAGTTTTCAATCATCATCACAAAAGGGACATAGATCAAAAACTCTAAGAAAATTGTTGCTGCATTCTCCAGAGGCTATAGTCTTCAAGTTCACATAGTCCAAGGGATAAAGTGATCGTCTTCTGATCAGATTCCTAAAGTTGTACTTTCCCAGAATTTATTGTACTTTGTACTCTTTTACAAATTTGGAATAAAAATAAATTTTGTTTTTGCAAACAAGGATGCGTCACCGAAAGTCGAGGTCAAGGAAGAACCGATGACCATCAAAGAAGAGATTGCTCCCAAGGTTGAAGTTAAGGAGGAGTCGCCGTCAGAGAGTAGCATCATCGAGACTGACCCTCCTGTCCATGTCGAAAACCTTAATCAGATTGAGCCTTCGTATACAAAGTGGTTGAGGGAGTGGTACATGCCTCAACGTAACTACGATCCCTGGTTGTGAGGATTCGTAGTTTGCCTTACAATCGCCGTTTTCGAGAAAATTCAATGTCCCTATTTTGTCGTAGTGTTTCTGAGATCTAAAGATACCTGAAGATGCAATTTATTTCTTTTCCAATATTGATGTACTCTTTTGTTTTCTGTTTAGCTAGAAAAAAATAAAAAGAACTTTCTATTTTTCCTGTGATTTTCATGGCCCTATTATCTATTGCGCACCTTGGTTTCTGGGTACAGATAGTAAGTTACTCACAGAGAAAATTGACATATTCATTTAAAGGTAATATGAACGTGGTGAATATAGGGTAATTTTTGTGTAGACTTATCACCCTTGGCGTACCTTGTGTTAGGTACGGGTAATAAGTGGAAAGAGGGGGCCAACATATTTACTCAGAGGTGAGGTAGACATGGTAAATATGTGCTAAAATGGTGGAGTTTTTCTACTCAGAGGTTACATAGACATGGTAGGGGTGAACTCTGTAGGGTTTTATAGAACAACTCAGAGGTGATATGGACGTGGATGTTCTATAGTGCAATAACAGGAATTGTTGTATGGATTATTTACTCAGAGGTAATATGGACGTGGTAAACATTGCTTTAAGCATGATCTTACACGGTAAAGGATCCTGCTTGATGAGGTGTAGAGAGGCAACTCAGAGATTATATGGACATGGTTGTTCTTCTACTGGGGATAGAATGCAACGAAACAACTGGATTCCAGAAGCATATGATTTGTCAAAAGAAGGGGTGTGAACCTGGTTTGGTCAAGTTCACTAGTCCTGTCTCTGAAGAGAGGCAGTACGTTCTTGATGGAGGTCAAGAATAGTATTTTTTTAGGAACTTGCCGTTGATGGGCATCATGAACAAGTCCCCATTAGCTTGAGCGAGACGATAAGCACCGTTTGAGTATACCATCTCTATGATGAAGGGTCCTTCCCATTTGGGTTTGAACTTTCTCGGTGTTTTATGAGTCATGACCATCCATCTCCTGATTGATAAAACCAGGTCACCCAGTTGGAAAGTCCTCTGTCGGACTCTTTTGTTGAAAGTATGTGATATACGGGCTTGATAAAGTTTGATCCGCTGTTGAGCCAAGAGGCATTTTTCGTCCAGCACTTCCAACTCTAGCAGACGGCGACGTTGATTGTCCTCTTCCGTCAACGGATTTGTGATGGCCACTCGGAGTGAGGGGATTTGGATCTCTAGCGGTAGCACTGCTTCGCTCCCGTAAACCATGGGAACGGTGTGTTGCCCGTCGGGGTCCGTACCGTTGTACGATAGGCCCAAAGGCATTCACCAAGCTTCTCGTCCCAGTCGCACGTATTTGATGACACAACCTTTTTCAGTAGCCTGACGATGGTCTTATTAAGCGCTTCAGCCAATTCGTTTGCTGGCAGATTATAAGCGGTTAATGCCACGTTCTGAATATGGTTCTTGTCGCAGAATCTGCTGAATGTATGGCTGATGAATTGTGGGCCATTGTCGTAGATAATCCTTTGAGGAACCCGAAACGGTAGATGACGTGATGCTTGATAAAACTGATAACTCTTGAGCTTTTCACCTCTGTGAGAGGTACTGCTTCCGCCCATTTAGAGAAATAGTCGGTGAATGCCAGGATAAAGCGGTATCCCCTTGACAAAGGAGGAGTGATGGGCCCTACCATATCTATGCCCCTGGCTTCAAATGGCTAAGATGCAACCGTCGGGTGTAGAGGCTCTGACGGTCTGTGGATGAAGTTGGCGTGCAGCTGACAGACACGACACTTCTTTGCATACTCGACAACGCCAGCCATCATGGTGGGCCAGTAATAGCCCATGCGTCAAAGTCGTTTATGTAGCTTAGGACCTGGTTGATGAGCTTCGCACGTTCCGTCATGAGCTTCTCGAAGGGCTTCGACGGCTTCTTCGTTAGACAGACATCGGAGGAGAAGTCCATCGTAGGAGCGTCGGTACAGCATTTTGGAGGCTGTATCATAGTAGAAACAGAGGGAGCACCTTCTGACTGAGACGGCCTACTTCGGGTTTTCCGAAAGGATTTCGTAGATGGCAAAGTCGATAAATGGGAATCTCCAGTCTCTGACATAGATGCCAGGGTCTGTGGCCATGGCATAAGTTATCTGTATGCACAAATTATTTCTGGGGCAAGCCAAGTCTCGACCCGTTACCGTAACGAAGTGTTGAGTCCCGACGGGTGCAGCCAATGAGGCTGTGAGGCTGGCCAGAGCATCGGTTTTCATGTTTTGCAACCGAGGCACATGCTCTATGAAGAATTCTGCGAAGGTTGAGATGATGTCCAACGCTACTTTGTGGTAGGGGATGAGATCTTCATGGAGGACCTCATATTGTCCCCGGATTTGATTGATGATGAGCTTTGAGTCGCCGTAAGATTCAAGGTAGTCCACCCCCAGCTGTCTTGCTAACTGAAGCCCCATTATGAGGGCATTGTACTCCGTGACACTGTTGGAGCATGGCTCTGAAAGAGAATAGGCGTGCTGGATGACCAGTTTATCGGGAGAGATTAAGACCACCCCCACTCCCGTGATAATTTGGCCTTTGGGGCCTGTTCTGGAAGTACCGTCGAAGAACATCCGCCAGACTAGGCTTTCTTCGGTAATGTTTACTTCTTGCACCTCATCGAGGATACCTCCATAGAGCCTAGATGATTCCGAGATTGGGTGCGCGGCTAGGAAGTCGGCCAATGTTTGTCCCTTGACAGCCTTTTATTATACGAATATCACGTTGTATGGTGTCAATAATATCGCCCATGTATCCAACCGAGAGTTTAGCACCCCTAGTTTTGTCATGAGAATTCTGAGTGGATTGACTCGGGAGATGACATGGATTGTTTGTCCCGAGACATAGTGGCGAGTCTTCTGGATGGCGAACACCAAGGCTAGATACTCTTTTTCTACGGGGTTGTACCTGTGTTCGGCCCCAACCATTATTCTACTGAGGTAGTAAATGGCATGCTCATAGCCTGCTTCGTTGTTCTGGGCCAATAAAGCGCTAAGGGAATGGTCCATTGCTCGAACATAAAGCAAGAATGGTTTGTTTGCGACGGGTGCCACTAGGATTGGGGGAATTGTCAGATAAGCTTTGATGTCATCGAATGCTTTCTGACATTCTTTCATCCAGACGTAAGAAACTCCCTTCTTCATAAGCTTAGTCAAGGGTTGATATTTCCTGAAAAGGTTCACAATAAACCTCCGGATGTAGGCCATCCTTGTAGACCTCGAAGTTCTCTGAGGTTCTTCAGAGGGTCCATGTCAAGGATAACTTTAGTCTTTTCGGGGTCGACATGAATGCCTTTGGCAGTGATGATGAAGTCCAGGAACTTTCTACTAGAGACGCTAATGAAGGATTTAGCAGAGTTCATTTTAAGCTGATGTGCACGCATGAGGTCGAAGACTGTCTTCAGGTCTCGTAGGTAATCACCCTTACGACGGCTCTTGATGGCGATATCGTCAACATAGTACTTGACTGTATTGGGAAGGTGTTGACAGAAGATGATGTTCATAGTTCGTTGGTATGTGGCGCCAACATTCTTCAAGCCAAAGGGCATTACTGTGTAGCAGTAAACCCCCTTTGGTGTTCTGAATGACGTATGTTTCTCATCGTCCGGGAATATCTTGATCTGATTGTAGCCTGAGTAACCGTCCATGAAGGACATACTCTCGAAGCCACATGTGTTGTCAATCATTATGTCAGTGATCGGGAGTGGGAACTCATCCTTCGGGCATGCAGAGTTGAGACCCCGAAAATTGATACAGACTCGGATCTTCCCATTTTTCTTGATGACGGGGACGATGTTGGCTACCCAGTCGGGGTGTTGCTCTTCACAAATGAACCCGTTGTCCAAGAGCTTGTCGATCTCTTTGTCGATGGCGTCCGTGATGTTAGGACGGAAGTGCTGCTATTGCTGCTTAACAAGCTTATCGTCAAATAAGATGTTAAGCTTGTGTATTGGAACTTGTGGGCCGAGTCCCGGCATGTCTTCGTAGCTCCAGGCAAAAACGTCGATATACTCTTTGATCAGGTGGATCAAGGATTCTCGTTCCTCCTCCACCAAGCTCTTGCTGATGAAGATGGATTTGGATGACGATCCATCCCCAAGGTTGATCTTTTCGACTTCGTCTTCGGTAGGAGTTCTCGTAATTCAAAGCGAGACTCCTATTGTGCGCCTAGGCATTGAGCCCAGGATTTATCTTCGGAGAACTCTCCTATTTGATTGTCGTCTTTATCTTATGAGGGATGTACAGATGTCATATAGGCTAACAGCACCTTCCTGAAGACTGAGCCGACGATGGTATCGGAGTCCCAATTTAAAGTTTCAAATGAGTGAGAATGTATGACATCCTTTGCTTCTAATTCTTCTGGAGTTGTTGGAGGCGTAATATAGCCTACCCCTCATTGGGTACGGTAATAGTAGTCTTGCGGCTTCCCTTTTGGAGCTGGAAGTCGTAGGGGAAGGCGTCAACCTTTGCCGTAGTTCAGACCTTAGTCGCTCTTCAAGTTGTAACCCATCTTTTGGATGAGATACTTGACTCGATCATTGTACCGGTAGATTTACATTTTGCCGGTGTCGGCTTCTGGCTCTGTCAGTAGAAGGTCTCGGTGGCGCTCGACTTTGCCAAAGATAATAGGCTTCTCGTCCTTGTTCCGAGGTGGGACTATGTAACAGACTCCTTGGTACAGGACGACTCGATTTATATGTCTCACAGTCGTTATTTGTGTTTACAACGACTGTAAAGTATTATCTAGAGTGTACATGGTATTCCAATATGGAAGACTAGAATAATTGAAAGATACTCTATTATTGATAAAATACGAGTTCTTGTCCCGAGGGATTACATCATTGAGGGATGGGGCATCGACATTAGCCGATATGTACTCTCCATGTTCTTCATCAGTGAGAACTGGAGCAGCCTTGGGAGGTTCAGAATAGTTTTTCGGGGGCTTGGCCCGTGCTGGCTCCTGGGACTGTGCTGAGAAGGATGCCGAGGTCTTCTCTTTTGGCCTGACGGGCGCTGACAACTGAGGAGGCTTGCCTTTGAGCCGCACCTTGAGGGGAGCCTTGGTTGGTGTACCGGGAGCTAAAGCCTTTCCTCGAAGCTTGGCTACGAGGGGAGCCGCTACTTGAGGGGGCTTGCCTTTGAGGCGTATCTTCAATAGAGCTTCATTAGGTGTAGTGCCTGGAGAAGCTGGCACCTTCCCGCTGAGTTTGACTACCATATGAGCCGGTGTTTGAGGCGGCCTCCCTTTGATTCACACTTTTAAGGCAGTATTGATTATCATGTCCGCCTCAGAGTCGGCTGCAACCTTAGCTTCTGCCTGGTCATCAGCGTCATTGGCTTCATCTTCGAGATGAATTAATTTGTACAGGTCGGCGTCGGTGAAGAAGGCTTCAATCCCTCTGAAGGGATTGACATCAGCAAACTCTGTTCGGATGATGCCGCTGGTGGATACGTATTTCATATATTGGTGGAGGGTGGATGGATCGGTCGAGGCTTCACTCTCGACCTCACTTTTATGTAGAGGGGCTTATTCTTCTGAGACCTCGTGTTGGCTACCCCCAGCTACGTCCCGGTCGGTTTGTGGCAGCGCTTTCTCATCTTCGAGGGAAGGTTTGTCAGAGGCTTGACACCCCCGGTTGTTGCTTTCGCCACGGCCTTGCTCCTCGCTCGGGTGCGTTCATACACCCCTGTGGATGGGACACTATTTTACTCTTCCTCAGCTGAGTCTTGGATGCAAAGGATGAGGAGTTGGTGGTTCTCTAACGGATGAGGAGACAACATAACAGAAAGCGATCTTGGGCTCCGCTTCGTCTTCAGTTGGCACTTTTTTTTGAGGCGACGTCGGACAGGTGTCGTGGTTTGTAGTCGCTGAAAGACGGACTGTCTTTATGGTAGAGCCGCTATTTTGCAACAACAGTAATTGATGGTGACCATAGCACGGGTGTGCCCTGCGAGGGACACATTATGCTTATTGGTCGTCTCTCCTAATCCGCGTTTGTGACTGATCACATTACGCAAATCATGTTGGAAGAGTTTCACTTTAACACCCCCATCAGGCGCATAGCAAAGCCAAGCACCAGGGTAGTCATGTGAATGTTGTACCCTCTGATATGGTTCACGCGTATGAGATGCACCCAGATCATTGGTAGAGAAACATCATTTATGGAAACTTGTGTCCACTTCATGCGCTTCACCCAAGTAGGTGCATGGACTCAATATCGCAGTTGCCCAGCCAGACTTGGTTTGAAACGTAGTAGATGCGCCCAAGCGGGATAGGGACTTTGAGAGTCGACTCGTTTCTGGCTTAGATGCACCTGAGTCGACTCTGTACAGCTTACCATCAGCAGTACACATGATTTTGGGTGCATGCTTTTGGTTTGCTGTTGGCGTAGCACGTTCGTGGTGCATGGCTTGTGCTACCTTAGATTTTTTTGTACTAGTCCGCGAGGGCGCATAGTACTCAGAATCCAATTTTATCTCAACATGACAGCGAGTGAGTCTGATAAAGACAGTCGTTCTCTCCTGCGCACCAGAGCTCATGCACTGGGGATTGGTTGCACCTCTGCTCCGTTGGCGCATCTTCTTCGGCTGAAAAGAAGACGGTAGGGGAATGCAGTCAACACTGTGCTTCCCAGACAGATGTGCGACACGAGTGGGCGCATCCTTATTACTGAGAGCGTCAGCAGGAAGGGCCAGCTGCGGTGGTGCATCCCCTTCAGTGATGGTGCCAGGCGCATCGGCCTTGCGCACCCAGACTTGGCAAGTCTTCTTCGGCTTTGGCAGCCACTTTGAAGGACTCGCACTGCCTTCAGTGATGAACTCCTCATGCGCCTATTAATTGAGGCACACCATAAGTATTTTTTAGGAGGAGCCGAGTTTGATGTCGTCAGATTGTGACGCAGCTTTCTTGTTGGAGGAGAAAGAGGTCCCCAACAGAGTCGCCAACTTATTTGCCATCAAAAATGTGACAAGATTTTGTTGACTAAAACTTTAGTATTTCAATTATAAACATAACAATATACAATGTATGACTTAGATGTAGTCCTAGGAGTATACTTTTGTTTTTATCTGGAAATTGTGTTGGTGGAGCGAGTGGTAATGTGTTGACTCCGTTGATGATCTGACGACGGTCTTGAATTCTCTGAAGGTCTGGGTTGCTCTGGAAATCGGAGCGTTGCGAGGAGAAGTAGACGTTAAGTGTCTCTTCTGGCCTTTGTGGTTGTGCTTCTCTCTATGTATGTATGTCCCTCCTTGTCTGTGTGTGTATGATGAAGGAATGATCCTTCTATTTATAGATAGCAGGCTGGCTGCTCATGCGCACATATGTCGGATGCACCTGGACATGGGAATGCCACATGGCTGATACTGGCGAGGGCGCATGGTTGATGCGCCCTGGATTGAAGTTGAATCTGCTGGACTGCTGCGCTTGGCGGCGATAGAGCTGCCACGTAGCAGTCGCAGAGATTTGGTTGTTGCTGAGAACTTGGGTGGTTAGCACCCATTCTTTTAACAGAACTAAGTCAAGGGATGCATGGCGTATGCCTGTGGCTCAAAGATCTCGGTTTTGGAGGGAAGTAATCTGTCGGAGTACGCCAAGGATCGGGCGCATGGAGGCGACTTAGTCTATGAGTTTTAGGCATCATAGACGAGTCTGGACGCATGGCTTTTGAGGCGCATGCAGAGCTTCGCATCAGGGTGCACCTAGAATCAGGCGCAGGAGAGGCGACTTAGTTCCATGATCTTTAGGAGCCATGAGCAAGTCCAGGCGTATGACTTTTTAGGCACATGGAGAGCTTTCTTTTATGTTGCTTAGGGTTAGAAGTAAGCCAGGGGGCGCATGACCACTGGGGCGCATACAGTCTTCTTGGCGTATGGCCATAAGGTATATACAAATCGATCTGCCACGTGGCAGTTATTGCCGACCCAAGGTGTAATGATGGTGCTGACATCAGCGGTGCTTCATTTTTTGTACAACTGATTGGACGGCTCTTTGGTTGCCGTCTTTGCCATTTAGCATTAAATGTTTGATGGAGAGAGTTGCATTGGTTAGTGCCAATGTGGACACATAACTATGGCTCGCTGGGTGCATCCATAGAGAGCGCACGATATCGATGACACATTTGCCAATGTGTCGTATCCTTTTTGGCCTGTCTGTTGGGTTCTTTGAGGCGTTAATGGTTGCCTTGACTTAGCCGAATATGAGGCAGTGGATATATTTGCTATAAATGCAGATCTGTTGCATGGAATTTGGAACGTTAGCCATTTGGCACTCGGGTGTAGGCTGCCCGTGCTTATAAATAACCGTATGAGGGAAAGCTTTGCTTTCATTCTTCAAAAGATGAACTTGGCCGGAGCTCTACCTTGGCGAACTTCTGAACTCGAGCTCTTTCCGATGGTGAAGATGCGCTGCCCCAAGCTTCTCGTCGCTCTGAGCTTCTGTGATAGTGTTTGTTGCATCCAAATATCGGGATCGTCGAGTCCCGACACAGGCCGATGGTGCCTGTTGCATACAAAGATCGGGACGGCCGTGCTCTATCTTTAATTTATGCTGGCAGAGCCACAGGTTGCCGAGTGTGCCTATTACTTCCGAAGATCGGGACGTCGTGCCACGATCCTTGTCGAGCTAGGAGAGCTCCTCCTCCTGCTACACAAGGGCTGATTGGTGCTAATGAGAGAGAGTAATTCGCTCTGACTATGAACGAAGATGTGCATACGTTGAGATACTGGAATGATGCGCCTGGACGAGACATCAGAGTGATACGCCTGATAGATGATGCGCCTCGCAGATGATGCACCTGGCAGATGGTGCATGGCAGTTTGCTGTATCTGGCTGTAGCTTTAGGATATTCCTTCTTTGTAGAATTTCTCTTTTGTAAAGCCTTTCTTTAGACATGTAATAAACTTTCATTTGAAATAAAAGTTCTCTTTTGAATGTCTTTAAATTTATACTTTTCTTTGTTATGCCAAGTATCTGTCTGAGCTTTTCTTGGCGTATTGTAGTTGGTCGCATGGTTAGGTTGAGCGCATAGGATTCTAGCCTATAGACGTGCCTGAATTTCCATGCTTCTATAGACACGACTCAATTTCACATGTTGGTGACTGATTTATGTAGGACACATGTCTGACACCTAACCCTAGTCGTGGGGCTTGAAGTAAGGGTGTATTTGATCTGTGGCATTAGACACAGATTCCATGCTGTGCTATCGATAGTCCATGCTCTGTGCAGTCGACCATAGCTGCCCCTACCCTGACACTTGTTCATTGCTTTTCTTTATTCTTTGCACTTGACACCTCTTTGACACCTCCTGAGCACACACACGAGGAACTTGTATCTGACACTTGGCACTTGGTTCACATGGTACCACTTCTTTAACACTCGAACATAGCTGCACACAAACCATGTCGCTTGGACACTTTTTAACATTGTTCTTGACACTACAGTAGTACGGACTACTGTATGGGCTTGGCCACTCGACCAATTCATTGTATGTGGTATATGTGTCAGTATCTTGTGTTTGTGTTTATAAGTATCTTGAGTTAATTAGAGAGTGAGGTAGGTGGGCTACTGTCTTGTGATAAGAGGGGAGTTAGTATCATATAAGAGAGTTAGAGTTAAGTTAGAGTGCAATGGTGTCTGTAGAGAATTGGGAATGTGAGTGATACCAGAGTAGTGTTCAGTTGATGAATGATATGTATATAATCATATGCTACTCAAATTGTTTTTATGTATATTTATATATTTTTTCTTTGTCTCAGTTAGGAGACTAGTGGGTGTATCTGTTAGAGAGGAGGTAGTAGTAGTTAGATGATTAGTTCAGGGTATTGGGGTTTTAGGTACCAGTGTCTTGATTTTCAGATGTAGCAGCATCGGTGGAGGCTCTGTGCAGTAGTAGGAGTTGTAGAGCAATTGGGCATAGGCCATTGCATTGCAACGCATTGCAGTGGCACTTGGCCATGCAATGCAAGCACAACAGTAGTGTAGCAGCATGGCAGCTGGTCATATGGCCATAGGCACATGTATGTTGAGTGTTAGTTTTGTCATATGAGTGTGAGAGTGAATGTGAGGTTAATTAGATGTTAGTTGATTGGTAGGGTGTATGACAGTTAGAATAATGGGTTTTAAGGGCCATATATTTATATATATTGTACTGGTTTGAGAGGGGATTCCTTGGCCCTTGCCTTGGTTTATTGCTGCCCATAGGAAGGCTTGGATATGCAGCATTCAGAGTTTGGGAAGAGGGATGCACATAAGGGCACTTGGATAGATGAGGGGAGGAGTAGCAAGTTTAGGTGGATAGGTAGCAGTATGTGTTAGGCATGAGTAGGATGTTTATGTATTGGGGTTCACTTATTCAGCCCATTGTGTTTGAGTCTCACACACTTTTTAACTACTGTTTAGTCATATTCCCATATTATGAGGTTTCCCACATAAATTTGTATTAGGTTATGCTATGTTAGATTATAGTATCAGAGGTTATGGGTTATAGGGTTGATGGCTTTTACCTTAGTATAGATTAGTGGCTTGCATTTGCAAATACAAGTATCAGCAGCAGCAGCAGCAAAGGAATTACTTTGCCTTGCTTGCATTGGTTGCTTTGTTTAGCTTTTCTTGCATTAGAGGCTGCAGCAACAGCATTATTGCAGCAACTTAGCATGCACTTTACAGCAGCAGCTGGAATGGCACTTGGCCATTCCTTGTGAGTGAGATGGTAGTTCAGTTGTTAGTATTAGTCAAAGGTTATTAGTCCAATATAGGAAATATTTCCTTCAGTTACAGATGATACTTGTATCAACTGAGTACATGAAATAGTGTATCTATTAGATGCATATTTAGTAGCAGCTATATATTGATAAAGAATGACTAACTAATATGGTAATGCATAATGGTTTATATATATATGGGGGAAGCAATATCAATGAATATACCTATTAGCTACTGTAAGGGAGAGATAAGGGAAGGGTTAGAGAAGATATGTAAAGGATTTGAGGAAGGTTAGCTAATAGTTTAGGTGTGTATATTTTATATATATGAATGTATACATTTATATAGTGTATGTGTGGGAAGTTAGAAAGTGAGTGTCTTATCCAAGTATTTAGGTATCAGTTTAGAAGAGTGATTTAGTGCATACGTAATGTGTGTATCCTGTGAAGGAATGTATGAGTCAAGAATATAGGGTAAAATACTTAGACTTTAGGATATATAGATATCACATGTAGTCATATCCCTTATATATATATATATATATATATATATATATGTGTGTGTGTGTGTGTGTGTGTGTGTGTGTGTGTGTGTGTGTGTGTGTGTGTGTGTGTGTGTGTGTGTAATGTTTAGGCTATAGGATTGTGTATAGTCAATATAGGTAGGTTAAGACTCAAATTATGATAGCCTAACCTAGTTTGGCCTGGGTTGACTTGGGTTGACCAAGTTTAAACAGACACTTGATAATTGACCAAATAGTCTAAGTTTGACCAAAGATGACTAATAGCTATAGTTAACCCAAGTTTGACTTTGATTGACCTAGTATCATGTAGATTGCATTGTATACTTTAATTATTATATATTGAACGCATTATAACTTGTATCTCATTAAATAGGACATTGTAACTCCGGTTCGGACATCTGTATACATCAGTCGCTCAGGATATCAAGCGAGTACATTCTATGATAGTTTTCATATTTGATATATCCTGTGATGCATGTTATACTAGTGTTCTATCTTGATTTCTGACGCGATGGACTCAAGGATTGGTATTTTATGGATTCCTTGACTAGAGATACGTGGTTTCATGCCTACTGGCTTACTGGACTAATATAATACTGGATTAATACATATATCTTGACTAATGAAATGTGTGTCGAAAAACTCAGATCCTTGTATATTAGTCGAGCAAGTAAATACCTAGGAGATATGTGAATATATCCATTCTATCCCATGGTCTTACTGGAATAATAGTGGCCACATACGGACGTGTATTGTTTGACGGATATCTCTCCCTAGCCGTTCACATGTCAACTTAGTATTTCAAATCACTGGTCTTAACATCGATTCTCTGGATTGTCTGTTATATACCTTGCATGACAAGTTTACCTTTTATTACATATTTGCATGTTTTTCACATTATCTATGTTCCCTATATACATCTACTATTCGATATTCACTTGTTTTTCCTTGTACAGTGTCTCTATAACCTGATCATCAAGTCTTTCATCATTATTACATTCTCATAGCGCTTGTCAATTATTTTAAACTGTTAGAGGAGATGTGCTCGTTCCATCCTGACTGGATATGTTGACAAAATTTTACAGATGATATAGTTAACTGTCCTACCTTCTACGAGGCATACGAAGGTGGCACGCAGGAGTTTGAGGAGGATCCTGCTCAATAGATATTGCCCTAGTTATAGTTTAGAACTATTAGTTTTCATGTTGTATCGGATTGTTCCGATTGTTAGTTGAGACTTATTTATATTCAGGACATGTACTTATTTGTGATGGACACCTAAACTTGTGTGATGTGATAACTCTTTTATTTATTCAGTTTCTTCCTTTTATCTGATTCCATATCGTGTTATATCTCCCCTAGACTTGTGATTGAGATTATATAGTTGAGATGTCATATTATACCTCCGTGCGAAGATGACAGGTTATATGATTTATATTGTTAGTTAATAGATATTGTAGACAACCTATACAGTATTCTACCGTCGATACTGTGGCGTAGGCTGGACGTACCCACGTTCTCGTGACCCTAAACACGCTACGGGTCGTGACACATTTTTGTGGTGGCCCATACAGGTCAGAATCACAACTAGTATGATTTCGTAGTGGTGCTCGACTTAGAGTGCTACTATGAGCCTGCTATTAGGATATAGGATTAGGCTGTATAGAGAGTTACTCAATCACACCTAGGAAACTTCCAATTCTTCTGATTTCAATCATTCATTGCAAATTCTTCAAATTCAACTATCCTTCCTTGATAATATCTTATCTTGTGTCATATTGATCTTTTGTTCGAATCTGTCTCCAGGATGACAGTGACTCGAGCTCAGGCAGCTGGATCTAGTGCAGCATCAGACAGGTCCGATCCGTTGTGACCTATTGCTCCAGATGAGGGTATTGCAGTCCAGGAGGCTGTCCCTATTGTCCCTACTATTCTTACCATCCAGGTGGGAGAGGCAGCAGCACTTGGAGGTCTTCTTCAGCAATTCAGAGGCCTAGTATCGTCTTGCTATAGACTCTTTTACGTCCACCTGTACTGCCGACAGACACTATACAAATGTTTGCGCTTCTCCAGCAGATGATGGAGTTGCAGCAAGCACAGGCAGAGGTGTCGCAGCGTTAGGCAGAGGTCTTGAGAAAGAGCATGGAGAACGCTCATCAGTTGGCACTGGCAGCAGTCGAGAAGGTGGCTGCAGCTCCGGTTCAGGGCGCTCTGTCCCAGGAGATTTATCAGCAACAGCCGAGGCCTGGTTCAGTGCTTGACTTCAAGAAGATGTACCCTCGAGAATTCAAGGGAACCGAGGGCATCCTTTTTGCTGATGATTGGTTAGAGGACGTGGAGCGGAGCCTACAGTTGGCAGAGACCCCGGAGAGGCTGCGAGTATCTGCAGCAGCGAGTCAGTTCTTCGACATCGGTTTGACCTGGTACCGTACAGATCCTCGTGCATTAGAGAGAGGGCTGACCTGGAAGAACTTTCGAAGGCTATTCATGGAGAAGATTTTCCCTGATGTAGCTCTTAGCGCGTTGCAGGGCCAGTTTGTAGGTCTGGTCCAGGAGAACTCGTCGGTGGACGAGTATGCGGCGAAGTTCTTTCGCCTGAGTCGGTTTGCCTGAGCCGGTTCACTGCGAGCACAGGCATCGTTCTCGCACATCTGGGCATCGCGCGGCGACCTTTGAGGAGTTACTGATGGATGCTCAGATTGTGGAAGAGGACTTCGATCTCAGACCCAAGAGGGCCGGTGACGTCATGGGTGGTACTAGCAGTAGTGCGGGATCGGCTAAGCGTCCCCATGTTCAGAAGGAGTACCATCAATGAGCTAAATCTATGGTTCAGCAACAGAGGCAGGGGAATCGGGCTTCTCTTTGCAACTATTGTAAGAAGCCTGGTCATTCATGGAATATCTGCAGGAAGAGACTGAAGGTGTGTCTGTTTTTTGGGTCAGCTGCACACCAGATGAGGGATTGCCCTACTGCACCCCCATTTGGCGAAGCACAAGGCCAGGGAGGTGGAGTTAGGCCACCTGTAGCAACACATCATGCCCAGCACTAGAAGGGCAGGGCTTTTGTGCTAGCGGTCGAAGAGACCGACGCTGCAGGTGACGGGTTAGCAGGTCTGTCTTTTCCGCCGTTCTTTTTTCATCTTATTATGTGATTCCATTAGACCTGTCAGGATATTTTGTGTTGTGCTAGATAGTGTAGTGACCCTGTTCGAGACTGAGAAATCCCGGCCAGTAGGACCATGATTTGCATGTATTAGATATAATATTCTTGACCTTGATTGATTGGGGGTTTGACCTAGAAGGAGTACGACCATCTTAAATTTTGAGGACAAAATTTTTCTAAAGGGGTAGATTTATCACCACCACTTTTTAGAGCAAGAGTATTTTGGTAATTTATAAAATTGGAATTATTTTGAATTTTAATTAATTAATATTGTGCTAAGTGGTATATTAGATCTAAACCTAGAATTACCATAATCTAGATGTTGATCATGAACCTAGAGGCTTAGTTAGTAGATTAGAATAAGTTAACCAGGTTCTAGAATACCTAGATATTAGTCTAAGTTAGATATTTACTAGAAACCCTAATTTTTAATTGGGCATTTTCTAAAGAGGATAGAATTACACTTGAGAAGGCCCTTAATCACAATTGAATAAATCCTAACCCTAGGAATACCTCTTGGTCGGCCATAGCATGTCCCCCTTACCTATATAAGTTATCATTAGCCCCTTGCCTCTTTTCATTACAAACCCTAACCCTAAAATTGGTGTTCTTCCCCAAATTTGTCCCCTTTCACCAAATCAACTCCAAATTGAACCAAATCAATTTCAAGACACTCCCCTAGTATAGAGGAGGTCCCTATTGGCTAGCTAGCAAGGATTGGGAGCAATTTCACCGTAGGAATTGGTGTGGGATCGATTTAAGGGCTTTTTCATTGAGATTCCAACTCTCAATAGGTAATGACCTCTAAACCTATTGAAATTTTGTTTTCTTTCCATAGATGCATTAATTTAGGGTCCCCCTAGCATTAAGTTAAGTTTGGTTCGATTTCGTGCCCATTTGGGGTGCGTATCGCAAGAGTATCGGAGGGATATTCAAAGTGTTCGACAAAATGCCCCTTAGGATATTTTGTTCTCCATTTTATAAAATAATTACATATTTGGATACCCTATGTTCTGTAGATTTCAATAGTATTTTTCTAGGGTAAAATCGAGGTCGTTTATCATGTCAAACTGGACACGAGGATACTGCATCCTGAGTGCAGCCAGGAACAGTGTTCTCCTGCTACTTGAGTGTCAGTTCTCACTCGACACGACTCGATTTCACATGCCAGTGACTAATTTAGGTAGCACACGTGTCTGACACCAAACTCTAGTCGTGGGGCTTGAAGTGAGGGTGTATTTGATCTATGGCATTAGATACAGATCCTAATGCTGTGCTGTCGAGAGCCCATTGTAAAACCCCTAAATTTCTACTATATTTTTTATATATATTAAATTTGGTACTGATTTAAAATTTTTGTATTGTACGTCGCATAGTCGTATTGTACGTCGCGCACGAAATTTTATTTTTCGTAGTTGCTCGACGAGTGCGAATATGTGCGAGCGTACATATTTTGAGAAAAACATTTTTTTATTTTTATAGTTTCAAAATAATATATGTAATATTTAATTTAGCTATCAAAATTTCCTAAATTTATGATTTTATTTATGAAAGGCCTTTTATTTGGAATAAATAATATTATTCATGCATACATATATTTCATAAAAATTTGCTTGTTTAATTTAAATAAAAATATAATTTTCGTGATTTATTATTCAAAAAAATATTTAAAAATATTTATTATTTTCAAAATTATTATTATTGGTATTTTGAAAAATATATTTGGAAGTTATGGTGGCCATTTAAATCTTGATTTGATTTTTGGATTTATTTAAATAGTTAAATATTCGAAATTTATTTATCCCATTTGATTTTGAGCTAAAAATTTAAATAGATTAAAATTTGATTTGATTTTAAACTAAGAGAATTTGATTTAATTTGATTTAAATTAGATTTGGATTTGGATTTGGATTTGGATTTGATTGCTTTTAAATTAAATTAGGAAATATCTAAATTGGGTTTAAAGGAATCCTAATTCTTATCTAATTGGGAATTCCCACATCCTATAAATAGGCAGGTACTCCTCCATATTATTTTCACCGCAAATCATCTTTCAAACCATCCTTGTCAAAATTTTTCTATTTTTTTGTCATAAATTCAGCCTCAATTTTCAAAGGTTGTAGCAACTTCGAATGACCATAACTCCCAACTCCGGACTCCTTTTGACCTCCAGTTTTTTTTGTTGGAATCGTATTGAGGTATATTTTCTGAATGTAAATTTTATTTTTATAAATTCGGAACTTAATTTTCTGGAAAATTTGTGGAGTGTCAGTGATCTGAAATCTGACACGTTTTAGTGTTTTTGAGATTCTCGGAGAACTAGGAATCAGAATCATGATCCGTTTGAAGTTTCATAATACTGACAGAAAAATACATATCACATATTTTTCCCAAAAATTTTCCAGAATATTTTATTTTTGGTTTTTATTTTAGAAGTTTGTCACATCATCTGAGTTATCTTGTGTAGCCCTGTGACTATTCTGTACCCAACGGGATTGTCGGTTTCACCAGCAAGGACCTCAGGCAAGACACCTTGCTATTTGCTGTTTAATTATTTTAGCTCATATTTTATGCATTATTTATTTTTTTATGCAAAATAAACTGTGATACATGGCATAACCTGTTAGAACTTACTGTTCATTTATATTTCCTGCTATGTATTATTTTTCTCATATTAAACCTAGATTTAAGGGACCACCTTGTGTGTTGCATTCATTGGCCTTGACACGTTGTGCCACGAAGTTGTGTGTCGCATGTAGAACACGGAAGTGCGTGATTGGCTGGCCACCAGTACGTACAAGCCGTGCGATAGGAATAACCGCTAATAGAGGTTGCATGCTAGTTTGACTTAGCGGTTATAGAGGTTATTGTTGTGGATACAACATAGTAGGCATTGGGCGGGGAGGACAATTCCTTACCGTATGGGCTTCGATGCACTTTCTTTTGTGACCCGGACTCTCCGCTGGAGATACGGGGTTGATGACCCATGATTACTGACGGCCACTGACGATTCTGTGGAACGTCATGCTCTTACTGATGGGGCCTCCGGTGCCCAAGGGGGACTACGCCGATCCTATTCAGCCAGAGCCCATGCGTAGGAAGGATTGTTCTTAACTACATATCACTTAGACTGGTTAGGCACCTTTATCCGTTAGGTACGAGTACTTTTGGTTTGGGTACTTATATCTGACCGTGGCTTAGAACAATAACTTGTCGCAGATTAGTTCATCACATCTCGTCCTTGTTTGGTTGTAGGTGTGACTTACTACTTCGATGAGAAGGTATTAAACCTTGTTGGGGTCCGGATACCATATTGGATTCATAGCAAGGAAAGATACGTCGTCGTGAATTAGTTTACCATCTCCTGTCCTTGTTTGGTTGGGGGGATGGCACGCTCGTTCAGTAGGTGCGTATTGGACCATGTTATAATTCGATTTACTTATTTATTTGAGCAATATTTATTCAGTTTATATGGCATGATATTATGTGTCTTGTTACGTCCCTCTGAGGACCTGGTTATCTATCCAGGTGTGTGCTATTGTCTTTCGCAGGTGTTCTAGCTCTAGCCGTGATCATCGCTATTTCTTCGAGGATGATTGCATTTGGATCGTCTTCGCTTCGCTCGCCAAATTCATATCTTTTCTTATGTATTTTTTCTTTACTTGTTGGTAGTAGATTTGTCTCCGCCCAACATATTATATCAAGACAATTCATTATCTTTATATGATATCTTTTATTCATTTATTTTGCGTGGATGAGATTAGTTACGGTTCTACTCATTTTACAGCTTATGTATTTATACGAGGCTTCCATATTGGAGTATACTTCGTATGAATATAGCTGGCATGTCTACGTTTCTAGTCCTACGTATTTTGGGACTGGGGCGTTACACAGTTTTGTGGTGGCCCATGAGGTCGAGTTTGTCACTTCGGTTACGTTACTGTACCGATGTGAACCTGCAACATAGGATTAGAATTATAGGAATCTCATCCATACAGCTTGACCTCTTCCCTTGGCTTCAAATTCCGAACTCTCGTTCGACTTCCTTGAATTGCATCTTGCTTGATTCCTTTCTACCGTTGATTCTTATTTTCGTGCTTAGTGTCAACTAGGAAGATGACTACACTAGTATATGCTCATAGATCAAACACATGGCTAGAATGGTTATATTGGCAATTGGAATACATTTAAGACTCTAATTGAGTTAAAGGGTTTTTTTAGTGTGATTTAATGATTAGTGATTTGTAAAGTAGGATATTACCACGAAAAGTTTTAACCTTGAGATTTCTAAATAGTAAACACCAGAGGATTTATAGAATTTCATACTTGGTTCAAGAAATTGATTGATTTTCAAAGATTTGATATTTATGATTTATTGGTTTATAGTTATACATCCTTGCACAAGTATAAAATTGATTTGCTTTTCGAGTTGTGATATTTATGAGTTTTGGGTGATAGATATACATCTTTGTACAAATATGAATTTATTTGATTTTTTGAGTTTTGATGTTTATGATTTATTGTATTATAGTTATACACCTTTGAACAGTTATAAATTTGGTTTGAAAATGATCTCAGCTTTTAAAAATGGCCGTAGGAATTATTTAAACTGAGTTGTACGACTTGCGATTTTCATATTTAGTAAATTTTGAATTTTAAGCGGAAGTAATGATGGTAATTTTTGGTTTACAATATTTGAAAATGATTTTTGAGAATTTTTCTTTATTTTGACTTGTGTCCTATGTTTGAGGATTTACAAATCTATTCAGATTTTTGGTAAAAAAAAAGATGTTGACTGATGAGATTATTTGAAAATTTAGTTTAATGCGGGATTGCTAATATTAAAATTTTGGGAGAATTTTGAAGGATGTGATGGAAAGTTATTTTGGTTGGTTAAAGGAAGTTACCATTTAAAAGTTGTGATTTTGTTGGAATAACTTAGCATTAATGGAAGTTAAAATTGATGAGAGCATTGAGCTTAATTTTTGAGATTGCTTTTAGTATGCTGAGAGTTTTATTATGAGTTATTTGAAAACTTGAGAGTGTTAAATTTTGATGGATTGTAAAATTTTTGTGGATTCGTAAATTATGAACTCTTGAGTTAAATAGTTGAATTTGAATGTTAATTTTGGAAAAGGTTAGTAGTAACGTGATAAAATTTTGCTTTGAGATTTTATAAGAGTGATTTAAATTTTTATGATGAATTTGAACAGCTTGGAATGAATACAAACTTTGGTGGTTTATTTTTGAAAGTTTATTTTTGAAACTTTTTGGAGTAAACTCGAGTTAAAATATTAATGGTAGGCCACAAAGGTAGCCCTAATGAGTTAGAAGTATTCCACACTGAGTGCCATGTCACTTATGACCATGATAGTAGTATATACACAAGTGTTGCTAGTCATCTATCCAGCTAGGTGACTGTATTCCACCTCGACTTACGCGACCTTTCTTCAATTCTAGATCTTTTAATTGTGACCTTCTAACCCATCTGCAATTTGAATAATGATTTAATGGTTCCTTAACTGTATTCATCTAGGAGACTATCTTCTCTCCGAAATTTGTTCCTAAATTATTTTTACGGGATTCTCTAATTAATTTTAGGCTTAATTGCTAATTGCTACCCTCAACTATCATACTTTTTCAAGTTGATACCCTAAACTTTTTTCGTAACAGATTGATACCTCAACTATTTTTTTTTTCAACTTAATACCTAACATTTTAAAAAAAATTCCAAAATGCCCTTATCCCTTCCCTCCCTCCACCCCCTCCCCCACTCCGGCCACCCCCCTGCTAGCTCCGGCCGACCCCCCCTCCTCGCTTCCGGCCGACCTCCCCCCCCTCTTCGCTTTCGGGCCACCTCGTGCCCCCGCCTCCCGCTTCGCACCCCCCTTCCCAGCCCCCCTCCTCCCGCTGCCGAGCCCTAGGAAAGAGGCGGGAGCGGGCGGATGGCCGGAGCGAGAGGGGGGGATGGCCTGAAGCGAGCAGGGGGGTGGGGGGAGCTGCGGCCGGAGCTAGCAGGGGGGGCGAAGCTAGCACGGGGGAGGGGGTTTAGGGGTAGGGGCATTTTTGTCCAAAATAATATCCAGGTATCAAGTTGTTACAAAAAAAGTTTAGGGTACCAAGTTGAAAAATGGTAATAGTTGAGGGTATCAAGTAGCAATTAAGCCTTAATTTTATTTCGTGTTTTACTTGATCTTCTTTATTGTTGTGCATTAATTATCACCTCGTGAACTCCCACTTTCTATTTTTTATCTTCTGGCGTCCCCTACCGTGACTTGTATATTTGGAGTACAACACTACACTTTTCCTTCCAGCAATTTCACGTATAAGACCTAGACAAGCCCACCTTACTGTAGACATATCATGTCCCACCAAAATCTATCTCCTTGTACTCTATTTCTTGATATGACCTTATGGTCAAAATGGCCAAACTATAATCTTTACCATGATACTGATATATTTTTTTACCACGGATAGGGATTCCATCCCGACTCAATTCTTTCGACCGATATGTGATTTTGTTCTACTAAATTCCTTAAATGCTTAAATATGTACTCTATCTTGATTGCTTGACCCATTGTCCCATGATACTATTAGTTTAACTCTTGTAAGTTTGGTAGAATACCTCACCACTTAACAAACCTTTATCCTTGTGAACCACATTGGTAAGTTCACTTAGACTATAAATTCAGAAGACCCTACCTTATCTAGTCTACCAAGCCATAAATGAAGAAACACTATGACAACTGTATGGGCCCAAACTTCGGGCGAGCCTTGATTTTAAAAGATCCTGGACTATTTTATTTCCTTCATCATTACCTCCCTTACTCATAATTTGACAATCTCATGCTGCTAAATTAGCTATAGTTTTTGCAAGCTTATTCTTTTCGAGCTTGATCATGACCTATTTTATTGGGTGCACCCACTAACATATTGTCTAATCAGAACCAGTGCATGATGGTCTGATCAACCTATTGCATTTTGGTTCGCTTTTATCTATCGTTCTACGTGGATGGGGACATAGCTAAACTTGTCCTCTAGAGTCCCATCCGCGACTGCCTTGACAACTTCTTTTGAATTATTCGGTCGCCTTTGAACCACGTATTCATATTCGATAACGCCTCCTTCGAACTCTATATTGCGTTCACCTTCACCTATTTTAGAAGGACGAAAGCGTCGTACTAAAACTCCTCTAACTGTCCTATCACCATGACCATTACCACCCAATGTAACCATATCTTTGTCTTGAACTACTCGACCTTTCCCTCGACACTAAATTAATCTTGACTTTCTAATCACTTGAATTTAAGAGTTATTACAATCGTCTCTTAATCATACCCTCAACCTAGACTACGACCATATAAACTTCCTTAAACCCTCCTATCTACCGTTGTGCCTTCTCACTCCCTCCTAATTCTTAATTTCGAGGACAAAATTCTTTTAAGTTGGGTAGGATGTAAAACCCCTAAATTTTTACTATATTTTTTTATATATATTAAATTTGGTACTGATTTAAAATTTTTGTATTGTACGTCGCATAGTCGTATTGTACGTCGCGCACGAAATTTTATTTTTCGTAGTTGCTCGACGAGTGCGAATATGTGCGAGCGTACATATTTTGAGAAAAATATTTTTTATTTTTATAGTTTCAAAATAATATATGTAATATTTAATTTCGCTATCAAAATTTCCTAAATTTATGATTTTATTTATGAAAGGCCTTTTATTTGGAATAAATAATATTATTCATGCATACATATATTTCATAAATATTTGCTAGTTTAATTTAAATAAAAATATAATTTTCAAGATTTATTATTCAAAAAAATATTTAAAAATATTTATTATTTTCAAAATTATTATTATTGGTATTTTGAAAAATATATTTGGAAGTTATGGTGGCCATTTAAATCTTGATTTGATTTTTGGATTTATTTAAATAGTTAAATATTCGAAATTTATTTATCCCATTTGATTTTGAGCTAAAAATTTAAATAGATTAAAATTGGATTTAATTGATTTGATTTTAAACTAAGAGAATTTGATTTAATTTGATTTAAATTAGATTTGGATTTGGATTTGGATTTGGATTTGGATTTGATTGCTTTTAAATTAAATTAGAAAATATCTAAATTGGGTTTAAAGCAATCCTAATTCTTATCTAATTGAGAATTCCCACATCCTATAAATAGGCAGGTACTCCTTCATATTATTTTCACCACAAATCATCTTTCAAACCATCCTTGTCAAAATTTCTCTCCTTTTTCGTCATAAATTCAGCCTCAATTTTTAAAGGTTGTAGCAACTTCGAATGACCATAACTCCCAACTCCGGACTCCTTTTGACCTCTAGTTTTTTTTTTGTTGGAATCGTATTGAGGTATATTTTTTGAATGTAAATTTTATTTTCATAAATTCGGAACTTAATTTTCTGGAAAATTTGTGGAGTGTCAGTGGTCTGAAATCTGACACGTTTTAGTGTTTTTGAGATTCTGGGAAACCAGGAATCAGAATCACGATCCGTTTGAAGTTTCGTAATACTGACAGAAAAATACATATCATATATTTTTCCCAAAAATTTTCCAGAATATTTTATTTTTGGTTTTTATTATAGAAGTTTGTCATATCGTCTTAGTTATCTTGTGTAGCCCCGTGACTATTCTGTACCCAACGGGATTGTCGGTTTCACCAGCAAGGACCTCAGGCAAGACACCTTGCCATTCGCTGTTTAATTATTTTAGCTCATATTTCATGCATTATTTATTTTTTTATGCAAAATAAACTGTGATACATGGCATAACCTGTTAGAACTTACTGTTCATTTATATTTCCTGCTATATATTATTTTTCTCATATTAAACCTAGATTTAAGGGACCACCTTGTGTGTTGCATTCATTGGCCTTGACACGTTATACCACGAAGTTGTGTGTCGCATGTAGAATACGGAAGTGCGTGATTGGCTGGCCACCAGTACGTACAAGCCGTGCGATAGGAATAACCGCTAATAGAGGTTGCATGCTAGTTTGACTTAGCGGTTATTGTTGTGGATACAACATAGTAGGCATTGGGCGGGGAGGACAATTCCTTAGCGTATGGGCTTCGATGCACTTTCCTTTGTGACCCGGACTCTCCGCTGGAGATACGGGGTTAATGACCCATGATTACTGACGGCCAGTGACGATTCTGCGGAACGTCATGCTCTTACTGATGGGACCTCTGGTGCCCAAGGGGGACTATGCCGATCCTATTCAGCCAAGGCCCATGCGTAGGAAGGATTGTTCTTAACTACATATCACTTAGACTGGTTAGGCACCTTTATCCGTTAGGTACGAGTACTTTTGGTTTGGGTACTTGTATCTGACCGTGGCTTGGAACAATAACTTGTCGCATATTAGTTCATCACATCTTGTCCTTGTTTGGTTGTAGGTGTGACTTACTACTTCGATGAGAAGGTATTAAACCTTGTTGGGGTCCGGATACCATATTGGATTCATAGCGTGGAAAGATACGTTGCCGTGAATTAGTTTACCATCTCCTGTCCTTGTTTGGTTGGGGGGATGGTACGCTCGTTCAGTAGGTGCGTATTGGACCATGTTATAATTCGATTTACTTATTTATTTGAGCAATATTTATTCAGTTTATATGGCATGATATTATGTGTCTTGTTACGTCCCTCTGAGGACCTGGTTATCTCTCCATGTGTGTGCTATTGTCTTTCGCATGTGTTCTAGCTCTAGCCGTGATCATCGCTATTTCTTCGAGGATGATTGCATTTGGATCGTCTTTGCTTCGCTCGCCAAATTCATATCTTTTCTTATGTATTTTTCCTTTACTTGTTGGTAGTGGATTTGTCTCCGCCCAACATATTGTATCAAGACAATTCATTATCTTTATATGATGTCTTTGATTCATTTATTTTGCGTGGATGAGATTAGTTATGGTTCTACTCATTTTACAGCTTATGTATTTATACGAGGCTTCCATATAATGGAGTATACTTCGTATGAATACAGCTGACATGTCTACGTTCCTAGTCCTACGTATTTTGGGACTGGGGTGTTACACCCATGCTATGTGCAGTCAACCACAGCTGTCCCTACTCTGACACTTGTTCACTGCTTTGCTTTGTTCTTTGCACTTGACACCTCTTTGACACCTCCTGAGCACACACACAAGGAACTTGTATCTGACACTTGGCACTTGGTTCACATGGCACCACTTTTTTAACACTCAAACACAGTTTCACACACACACCATGTCACTTGGACACTTTTTGACACTACAATAGTAGGGACTATTGTATGGGCTTGGCCACTCGACCAATTCATTGTGTGTGGCACTGTACTGTAGTGGGTATGTGTCAGTATCTTGTGTTTGTGTTTATAAGTATCGTGAGTTAATTAGAGAGTGAGGTAGATGGGCTACTGTCTTGTGATGAAAGGGGAGTTAGTATCATATAAGAGAGTTAGAATTAAGTTAGAATGCAATGGTGTCAGTAGAGAATTAGGAATGTGAGTGATACCAGAGTAGTGTTCAGTTGATGAATGATATGTATATAATTATATGCTACTTAAATTGTTTTTATATATATTTACATATGTTGTGTGCGTCTCAGTTTAGAGACTAGTAGGTGTATCTGTTAGAGAGGAGGTAGTACTAGTTAAATGATTAGTTCAAGGTATTAGGGGTTTAGGTACCACTGCCTTGATTTTCAGATGTAGCAGCAGCAATGGAGGCTCTGTACAACAGTAGGAGTTATAGAGCAATTGGGCATAGGTTATTGTATTGTAATGCGTTACAGTGGTACTTGGCCATGCAATACAAGCACAACAGTAATGCAGCAGCAAGGCAGTTAGTCATATGGCCATGGGCATATGTGTGTTGAGTGTTAGTTTTGTTATGTGAGTGTGAGAGTGAATATGAGGTTAATTAGATGTTAATTGATTGGTAGGGTGTATGGCAGTTATGACAATGGGTTTTAAGGGCCATATATGTTTTATATATATATATATATATATATATATATATATATATATATATATATATATATATATATATATATATATATATATATATGGTACTAGTTAGAGAGAGGTTTCCTTGGCCCTTGCCTTGGTTTGTTGCTGCCCACAAGAAGGCTTGGATATGCAGCATTCAGAGTTTGGGAGGAGGGATGCATATAAGGGAACTTGGATAGATGAGGGGAGGAGTAGCAAGTTCAGGTGGATAGGCAGCAGTGTTGTGTTAAGCATGAGTAGGATGTTTATACATTGGGGTTCACTTATTCAGTCCACTGTGTTTGTGTCTCACACACTTCTTAACTACTGTTTAGTCATCTTTCCATATTATGAGGTTTTCCACCTGAATTTGTATTAGGTTATGCTATGTTAGATGTTAGTATCAGAGGTTATGGGTTATAGGGTTGATGGCTTTTACCTTAGTATCAGTTAGTGGCTTACATT
Organism: Iris pallida; assembly: GCA_029216955.1. Taxonomy (NCBI): domain Eukaryota; kingdom Viridiplantae; phylum Streptophyta; class Magnoliopsida; order Asparagales; family Iridaceae; genus Iris; species Iris pallida. The sequence goes on along the minus strand of JANAVB010040818.1, from coordinate 23,008,276 downwards.
TGCAAATACAAGTATCAGTAGGATCAGCAGCAGCAAAGGAATTACTTTGCCTTGCTTGCATTGATTGCTTGGTTTAGCATTGCTTGCATTAGAGGCAGCAGCAGCAGCAGCATTAGTGCAGCAGCTTAGCATGCACTTTGCAGCAGCAGCAGGGACGGCACTTAGCCATTCCTTGTGAGTGAGATGCTAGTTCAGTTGTTAGTATTAGTTAGAGGTTATCATTCCAATATAGGACATATTTCCTTCAGTTACAGATGATACTTGTATCAACTAAGTATATAAAATAGTGTATCTATTAGATGCATATTTAGCAGCAGCTATATATTGAGGAGGAATGACTAACTAATATGGTAATGCATAATGGTTTATCTATGGGGGAAACAATGTCAATGAATATACCTATTAGCTACAGTAAGAGAGAGATAAGGGAAGGGTTAGAGAAGATAGGTGAAGGATTTGAGGAAGGTTAGGTAATAGTTTAGGTGCGCATATTTTATATGTATATGAATGTATGCATTTATATAGTGTCTGTGTGGGAAGTTAGAAAGTGAGTGTCTTATCCAAGTATTTAGGTATCAGTTTAGAAGAGTGATTTAGTGTATACGTAATGTGTGTATCCTGTGAAGGAATGTATGAGTCAAGAGTATAGGGTAAAATACTTAGACTATAGTATATATAGATATCACGTGTAGTCATATCCCTTATATATATTGTCACGCCCCAGAACCAGAATACTGGAGAGCGGGGGCAGACATAGCCAGCTACGTATATTGAAATGGAAACCACCTCGATATACGGTCACGACTGTCTAGAAATATAAGGGTTTACTACAAGCCAACAGTCTCTTATGATCATGAACAAGCCTAATGTCTCAATCACAAGCAAGTAAGTAAGGTCGCAAGATGTATGATCATTAAATATACAATAATAAGACGTCCCAAATATTATATATTCAGCTGATCATGAAGCTAGTCGTACAAAATGCGGGGACTAGCAAGAGTTAAGTCATACATGATCAACCCTAGGATTTGTTAATCATGTTTACAGCCCGTAGGCAGACAGTAAGTAAAAGTGCATCGATCTAACAGGTGCTCGTCGGCTATACGCCTCAAAAGAATAACTTTATAATAGAGTGAGCGAAACAAAATAGAAAACCCACTCGTAGCCCGGGTTCCTTCTAGTCGCCACCGTCGGGCTGGAGGTTCGGAAGATCCTCAGGAGCTGCTCCGAAATCTGGCCACACAAAACCAGCTGGGTCAACCCCAGAAAGAGCAAGTGACACAAGGGGGCCACGAAATAAGAACAAAAGCCAGCAATTAGCACAACAAAATTCTAATATTAAAACTAAAAATTACGAAAACATGGCAGGGTGATATACGACGAGATAACCATGGAACTATTCCGATAGCCAGGTTACAACCCGTAAACCAAATAAGGACCGGGTTGTAACCCTTCGTCTGAACAAAACTTGGTCTCCCACTATTTATCGGCAAGATAATAATACAAGAAATCAAGACAGGGAGCAATCTTGTACTGGGTCAAGACATGGCTAGACTGGTTATACCTCATACAATCAATCACGGCCAAGCAGATACTACGGCTTACTACTTTAACTAACAAGGGTTATCACAGGCCTAATTACTAACAAGATGCAATGAGACTGTTCCACAGCCACAAGCCCTGCAGACCATCCAGGTTACCCAGGTCAAAAATTAGGGGTTGAATTCAGGTGGGTACATCGTCCGGGAGACAAATGTACCCTTAGGTGACTTAGAGGGTGCAACATGCGACGGTGTGCTGGAAATGTGCCCTACTCGACGGCGGGCTACAGATCCCAATAGCGTCCAAGTAACGGGATTGCCCGTAGCTGTGTCATCTCTTCATGACTACTGTGTTATTCTAGTTATTAACCTTAATCCATTTTAGTAGATACTCCTGACCGTGGTACTCAGGAGTTCCATCCTAGACATTATGCAAGACAGGACAAGTGAATTTAACAAACAAGAAAGAACCACCCACGGTGTCAAGACAGGTCAAGTTAAATTAGCCGTCGCAATCATGTCAGGGTACTTGTCAGGAGTGCGCCACGACGGGCCACTATCATGTCAGGTTGGTCATGTCAGGAGTGCACCACTATGGGTCACTGTCGTGTTATGCTAGTTCCTTGTCATACCATGCCATGTACAATAGTCATTCCAAACATATTAAGTAAAATCAAGTTCATGACAAAAGGCGTAAGGATATAAAATGGGCGTAAAATATCTAATAAAATATCAATATACAGGGCTATAGAAGAGCCAAACTTAAAGAAATAAGACCCAAACTCCAAGAGCCAATGGGTTAAGCAAGGGGTCAGGGGAGAAGCGTACGCACAAAAGTCACGCACGCAGGGGAGCTGTGTACGCGAAAAGTCACGCACGCAGGAGAGCTGCGTACGCACAAAAGCACGCACGCAAGAGAGCTGCGTACGCGAAAAGTCACGCACGTAGGAGAGCTGCGTACGTGAAAAGTCATGCACGCCAGAGAGCAGCGTATGCGAAAAGTCACGCACGCCAGAGAGCAGCGTACGCGAAAAGTCACGCACGCCAGAGAGCAGCGTACGCGAAAAGTCACGCACGCCAGAGAAGAGCATACGCGAAAAGTCACGCACGCTAGAGAGCAGCGTACGCGAAAAGTCACGCACGCCAGAGAGCTGCGTACGTGCAAAAGCACGCAAGCAGAGGGCTGCGTACGCGTAAAAACACGCACGCAGGGTCTGGGTCTTCTTCTCCATGGCTGAGAAGAAGCTCCAATAGCTCCAAAATTTCAAGGCATCACAACTTGGCCATCCGAACTCCAAATCCAGATTTGCAAAGTTCTAACCAGGGTAGAATTGAACTCTCTTCCACATGGAAGCATCAAAACCCATAAAAATCCAACTTAAGTAGATCAAAACCATGCAAAAACCAAAAATAGGAAAAACTTAGATCTAGAACAATGGAGACTCCAAATCACAAAATGCTAAGTTCTAATGTTGATCACCATGTCCTAAACTAGCAAATGGACAAAAAAAAGAGGGTTCTCATGTAGTGGCAAGGTGCACTTGCCTATGGAGAGGAAGGAGAAGAGAGGAGTGTAGAGGAAGGAGAAGAAGAAATTAATGGAGGTTTATGAGGAGAGAGAAAAAGTGGGTGGAGTTTTAAAGAGGGTGGGATGTGGTGTGTTGAGGGTGGAGCATAGGCTAAGGTGTTCCAATACCAAATAAACCAAAGCAAACCAACCCAATCCAATTAAAACCGAGCCATGTCAAAATCCGAAATACGAGAAATACCGAATTCCATAAGTTGAGAAAAAATAAAAATACATGCCAAAATCCAGATACGAGTATAAATACAAAATACGAGAAATACGGGAAATGAGGGTGACAACTCTACCCACCTTAAAAGAATTCCGTCCTCGGAATTTAATCAAGGAGCTAGAGATTGTCACGACAATCTGCACTAAGCACAGGCAAGTTACACTAAGCAGTTCAATCAGACAATCATACAATGTAAGCAAGGAAGGGAAAACGTAAGGCATAAGAAAGACATTATACCTCACGAGTCAAACAGGTAGGGATATCGCGATCGGATGTCGTCCTCACGCTCCCAAGTTGACTCACCTAGAGAGTGATGACCCCAAGCAACACGGACTAATTTAATAGTCTTGTTCTTGAGTGTCTTCTCCCTCCGGTCCAATATAGACACGGGCCTCTCCTCATACGAAAGGTTGGTACCAACAACCAATTCCGAATGGTCTAGGATGTGGCTCGGGTCCGAAATATACCGTCGTAATTGGGACACATGGAATACATCATGTACCTCACTTAACGACGGTGGAAGAGCGAGACGATAGGATACATCTCCTACTCGCTCTAGAATATCGAACGGCCCTATATACCTAGGACTAAGCTTTCCCCGTACGCCGAAGCGAATGACGCCGCGATTAGGCGGGATCCTAAGGAATACATGGTCGCCGACAGCAAATTCTAAGGGACGCCGATGAGCATCGGCCCAATGGCGCTGGCGGTCCTGGGCAACTCGGAGGTGATCTCTGACCTTTCTGACCACTTCAACCGTCTGGGAAATCAATTCGGGTTCGAGCATCTGCCTCTTCCCGATATCGTCCTATGCTAGCGGGGATCTGCACTTCCTACCATAAAGAGCCTCGAAGGGTGACATCTGGATACTGGCCTGATAACTGTTGTTTTACGAGAATTCTACCAGGTGCAGATAATTCTCCCATGAACCACCGAAGTCAAGGGTACAGGATCTCATCATATCTTCAAGAGTCTGGATTGTGCGCTCTGATTGACCATCCGTCTGCGGTTGATAAGCTGAGTTGAATTGAAGGTGAGTCCCCAAACTCTTCTGCAAGCTGCGCCAAAAGTGTGATGTGAATCTTGAATCCCTCTCCGAGGTGATGCTGACTGGCACACCGTGAAGCCTGACGATCTACCTGAGATACATCTCTGCTAACTGCGCCGTCGACTGTCCAACTCTAAATAGGAGAAAGTGTGCCACCTTGGTATGCCTGTCCACAATTACCCAAATAGCATCTCTGCCGGCCGGAGATCTGGGCAATCCGGTCACGAAATCTATGGTTATATATTTCTATTTCCATTCTGGGATCGGTAAGGGTTAAAGAAGTCCAGCGGGCCTCTGATGTTCAGCTTTAACCTGTTGGCAAACCAAACACCGAGAGACAAACCGGGCTATCTCCCTCTTCATGCCATTCCACCAGAAATGCTGACGTATATCACGGTACATATTCGTACCACCCGGATGAATAGAATATTGTGAACTGTGGGCTTCTGCCATCACTTCCTGTCTGATATCTCCACTGGGTACACAAAGACGAGTGCCGTGCCGAAGTATACCGTCTTCATGGATACATAACTCTGGCCTTCTTCCTGCTTCACACTCTGCTCTGAGTCGCTGGATCTTGGAATCTGTCGACTGCGCCATCCGGATTCTCTCAACTATGCTGGACTGAACCTGTAGGCTAGCCATCAATGCCACGCTGTTTGGAAGAACCACTTCAATTCCCATCTTCTGAAGATCTGCCAATAATTCTGGTTGCGCCGTCAGGAAATAAACTCCGGCTCTCCTGCTCAATGCATCTGCTACAACGTTGGCCTTCCCGGGATGATACTGCAAATCCACATCATAGTCCACTAGTAGCTCGAGCCATCTTCTCTGCCGCATATTAAGGTCCTTCTGGGTGAAAATATACTTCAGGCTCTTATGATCAGTAAAGATCTCCACTCTATCTCCGTACAAGTAGTGTCTCCACAACTTCAAAGCAAACACTACCGCCGCCAGTTCCAAGTCGTGGAACGGGTAATTCTTCTCATGATCACGTAGTTGACGTGATGCATAAGATATTACCTTCCCATGCTGCATCAAGACACACCCCAATCCTCTGCCTGAAGCGTCGCAATAAACTGTGAATCCTCCGATCCCATCTGGAAGGGTGAGAATGGGAGCCGTTATCAAACCTCGTTTCAACTTCTCAAATGATTCCTGACACTCTGCTGTCCAAACAAACGGCACATCCTTGCGGGTCAACTGGGTCATCGGCGCTGAAATCCTTACGAAATCTGAAACGAACCGCCGGTAGTAGCCGGCCAACCCAAGGAAGCTGCGAACCTCTGCCACTGAGCTGGGTACCGGCCATGACTCGATAGCCACAATCTTTTGGGGATCCACTTCCACTCCTCCTCGGGTAATGATGTGACCCAAGTATGATATGCGATCGAGCCAGAACTCGTATTTACTGAACTTGGCGTACAACTGATGCTCCCTAAGCGTCTGGAGGACGACTCTGAGATGCTGCTTATGCTCTGCTTCACTCTTGCTATAGACCAGGATGTCATCTAGGAACAAAATCACAAATTGATCCAAGTAAGGCATGAAAATGCGATTCATGAGGTCCATGAATACGGCCGGCGCATTGGTCGCTCCAAAGGGCATAACAAGGAACTCCCGATGCCCATACCTCGATCTGAATGCTGTCTTCGGGATGTCCTACTCTCTAACTCTGATCTGGTAGTATCGCGACCGTAAGTCGATCTTCGAGAACACTGAAGCCCCTCTGAGCTGATTAAACAAGTCATCTATCCTCGGAAGAGGGTATCTGTTCTTGATTGTTACCAAATTCAAGGTACGATAATCAACACATAGCCTGGACGTACCATCCTTCTTTTTCACAAGAAGCTTCGGGGCTCCCCAAGGCGATCCACTTGCACGGATGAATCCCTTGGTCCTCAGTTCTTCAATCATCTTGTATAAAATTTCCAACTCTGAAGGCGCCATCCTGTAGACTCTCTCTGATACTGGTGCTGTCCCGGGAATCAAGTCTATAGTGAACTCAATCTCCCGTTCTGGCGGCATCACTGGAAGCTCCTCTGGAAAGACATCTGGAAACTCTTCAACTATCCGGGGTAACTGTACTGCTGCTACTGCCATCCACAATGCTGGGGAAGATGGCTCAACTGCGCCTCTGAAAAACGAGAACTCTGGCTCGCCGGGGATACTAAAGACAACTCTGCCAATATGGCAGTCTATCCTAGCATACTGGTTCCTCAACCAATCCATGCCTAGGACTACATCATAGTCTGCCATAGAAAACTCTATGAATCTAGCGGGGAACTTCCTACCGCTAACTACGATCCGACACGAGGAAAACACTCTATCTACTCCCACAAGGCCATTACCAGTAAGTATATTGAGCCTCACTGATAATGACTCGGGCTCCAATCCTATCCGTGTCGCGAATCGTACAGACATAAATGAATGCGATGCACCAGAATCAAATAATACAGACGCTGGAGAGGAGTTGACGAGAATAGTACCTTCCACAACCTCATCTGGTGCAACTTCTTCTTCCATAGCCATCATCATGGCCTGACCTTGTCCTCTGGCTGCTGGTCCCCTCTGCTGGAAACCTCTCTGCCTATTCTGGGTCTGAGCTTGGGCTTGTGTATACTGTTGGGGGTGCTGTTGCTGGAATGCCTGAGACTGAGGCGGCAAGGGCCTCGAAGACTGATACTGCTGCTGCTGAACTAGTGCTGGGGCTGGTCCTCTCACCGAAGAGCTAGAAGGGTTGGATGCTGATGAACCACCCATATTCGGGCAAGCCCCTATCCTATGATCTGCTGCTCTACAAGCCAGGCACAATCCTTGCGCCCTGCGACAATCTGCCACCACATGTCCTGGCTTCCCGCAATGAGAACATTCCATCGCGGAAGTCTACTTCTACTTCTGCTGCTGCGGGTACGTCGGGGTCGAATACTGAACCGACGTTACTGAGGCCGCCCGCCTCGGAGTTCCAATGGTCAATCCCCTAACTGCCGGGGGTGGAGCTGATGATTGGTGCATCTGACTGTGGGACCGTTTCCTACCTTCGGTCCTATCCACGATCCTCTGGGAGGTATACTCGTGCCTCCTAGCTGCTCTAAAGACTGCATCGAACGTCTGGTGCTCGAACTGCTCAAACCGCCAATAAGATCTCCAAATACAGTCCCTGCTGGAACCGCTGGGCCCTATCAAACTCGATCGCCACCAAGGTGGGGGCAAACCTACTGAGTCTAGAAAACTCTGATGCATAACTGTCGACTGTTCTGCCTTATTGCTCCAAGTTGGTAAATTTGGTCTGCAGGTCGTACCGAGCCACAGCATCGAAATACTTCGTCTGGAATCTCTCTCTAAACACTGCCCAAGCAATGGGTGCCACTAATCCCATGGCTTGCGCTGCCCACCAACTGCGAGCCAAGTCCAACAACTGCAGGCATACCACCGCCACCTTCTCATTTTTGGGTATCCTAGCTGCTTCCAGAATCACCTCGGTATCCTGAAGCCATGCATCCGCGGCAATCGCATCCTCGCTGTCGTCGAAGAAAGGAGGGTTCAAGCGCTTGAAGCTGTTAGCAGCCTGGTTCCCTGGATGTCCGCCTCGGGTCAAAGCATCTTGAACTGTCTAGTGCAGGGAGTCGCTTCGATGATCCTGGGAAGCTATCAAGGTTCCGATGAGGCCTACTAAAGTACCATCATCTGGCTCTACGGGCTGGACCGGCCGAACTGGTGACTCTCCTCCAGTAGGTATCACTCTGGAGGCGACTCCGGAATGCTGGGCTTGATCCCCAGGTTGCTGCTGGTCCACGGGAGGTGCTCCACCTCGCTGATCGGCAGGGTCAGGTACAGTGCCACTGAGGAAGACAACACAGGAAAACAATAAGGAAGGACCAGGATAGATCAATGATACAAGCATGTAATCAGGGCAAGAATTTCAGGGATTCCGAGGATACGAACAGAGATCAAGGACGAGTACTGATTGAGACATCTATTCGGTAAACCCTCATATTTCTTGATTGATAAGACCTGCATGGGCCACCACTTAAACCGTATCACGCCCCAGAACCAGAATACTGGAGAGCGGGGGCAGACATAGCCAGCTACATATATTGAAATAGAAACCACCTCGATATACGGTCATGGCTGTCTAGAAATATGAGGGTTTACTACAAGCCAACAGTCTCTTATGGTCATGAACAAGCCTAATGTCTCAATCACAAGCAAGTAAGTAAGGTCGTAAGATGTATGATCATTAAATATACAATAATAAGGCGTCCCAAATATTACATATTCAGCTGATCATGAAGCTAGTCGTACAAAATACGGGGACTAGCAAGAGTTAAGTCATACATGATCAACCCTAGGATTTGTTAATCATGTTTACAGCCCGTAGGCAGACAGTAAGTAAAAGTGCATCGATCTAACAGGTGCTCGTTGGCTAAACGCCTCAAAAGAATAACTTTACAATAGAGTGAGCGAAACAAAATAGAAAACCCATTCTGTCACGACCCGGTCCCAAAATACTTGGGTCGAATCGGATCATGCCCAGCCTGCACCGTTGATGAGACGGCGGCAGTAATCCATATGCAGGTGATCAACAACATTTGAAACTAAGTTTGCCACAACATTTAATTAAACGATAATTTAAAACTTGTTATGTTACAAGGATTCATAAACTTGAAATAACATAGAAACAACTAAACTCTCAAACTAAAGTAGCATCTATGGAGACGCCACAGCATCCTCCTCAGGTGGAAGTACCGCCGGGTACAAATCAGGATCATAGTAGCTATTGATCAGCATCTCCAGGTCATCAGTAGTACCTACGGGGATCCAGTCAGGAAAGGAGCAAAGTACAATTTATGCTAATCTTGACAATTAATTTAACAATAAAATCATGCACTTTTAAACAATTTGAAGATGAACAGTTTTGAAATAATACAGTACAGTGATATGAATAGGTAATGAATATGACCGGATTGGGTTACAGTAGTATCCTAGCGATACGGTATGGCTTGTCCCCGTGTGAAGAGGGGAAAGCTAATACAGTCAGTTATCCTAATTTTGGATTTGGTCATATCCACTACTCTACTCCCCCAGTCCCCAACAGTACAGTCAATACTCCCGAAAGAGTTCGTGTTTGAATAGTGGTTTAAAATTGCAGTGAAGTGATTATTAAATAATTGTAATCAACATAAATGTACTTGCCTTAAACTTCTCAGGTTGGACGCGATTGGTACTTCGGGATTTGAACAGTCACACTTTTGTTTGAAATCCTACATTCCGGAAATTTGTCTCAGAAACCACAACTCTAGAATTATCTAGTTACAATCTCTAGATTTTTGTCTCCTAGTCAATTTTTAGTCTTGTATTAACCAACACAATAAAAAAACACGTTTTTCTAGTGCGTTAAATTTATATTTTATTTTGGAAAACTTATTTTTATCAATTTATTGGGAAAAAGTTAGTATTTTATAATTATATATAAATATATTTTCTTTTCTTTAAATGAGAAAATTGTGAATTTCTAACTAATAATTAATATTAATATTAATTAATCCTACGCGTTCACAATCCCAGAAAAATCCACAGCCAATTCCTACTTATTACAAATTTACAAAAATAGATAAATGAGCTTATGCCCTTACATTTCCATGAATTAAAATAAGAGAGAGAAAGAAAATGTTAGTCTTGTAAATTTCCTACAAAATTACATAATAATAATAACTAATAATTTCTAAAAATAAAATAGTATGAGTCTCAGAACTGGTCCAATCTTCACTTACAGCTACTCTGCCTCAACGTCCGGACAAACCGGTGCGTTTGCATTTCACTGGGGCCCATTGACCGATAAGGTCGTCGCCCAAATAAATCCAAAAATAGTATTATAATCAAATTTTTATAGAAATTTCGGCAGCATTTCCTCTATTTTCGGGATAACCCAAAACTGGGAAACGCGCCGATTTTTTCCTGCAAAATAATCCCAAACCAGGGAAACTCAAATTCCAACCAGAATATGCATATACCATGTATAAGGCCAACGAATGTCGATCTCGAACCTGGTATGAGTTCCCAGGTCTGAGATCAAGGCCTCGACCCTTACTTAATCATATTTTCGAAATTAGGCATAAAAGGAATTAATATATATATATATATATATATATATATATATATATATATATATATATATATATATTTTCTATATACACCTAATAGGTAAAACTCCATAAATGCCTAAAAATGGCTAGAAAATATGAATCAACCCCGAGAGTCGATTCCCACAAGTCTCAAACAGTGTCCAAAGACCAAAAACTCAGAAATTATTGCCATAAATCTCAGTAAACAAATTATCAAAAAAATATCAAATTTCAAATTCAAAGAAAAACCCCATTTTCATAAAATGACCCAAAATTTAAAATACTCCAAATTAACCCACGAAACTTGGCAAATACGTCGGTTTCGACATGTGGAACGTGTTCGAGTATTTCCGTGGTCGAAATCGTGTTCGTATCGTATCCAGCGAACGAGTCTCGGGAAACCCAATACGTGTGTGAACTGAATCGATGCGAATCCGATTTCTCGCTCGATTGTGCGTCACACGCACAACGAGAAGCCTCGTGCTCGTGCACAAGGCTAGGTAGGGTCACGGGGTAGGTCTTGGACACGTCGACATGATACGAAGTTGCAGTGATGTGACACAGCGGCTCGCGCCACAGCGTGCGGCCTGCGTGTGCGTACGCATACGTGCGCACGTAGTGCATGCTCGTGCATGCGGGTCGTCGCTCGTGGCTCGTGCGTTGGGCCACGTCACGACTCGGGATCGAGTCCCTGTGTAGTCTAGGTATAAGGCTACGTGTTCCAACTCCTGGTATGGGTCCTCGATGCACCGTGTTCGCGTACGAAGGCCGTGTCAGCGGCAAATTCTAGCCCGAGTGCACAGTTCAGCCGACCAGTGTACGCGCGATTACTCCACGCTCGCTCGACGAAACGTCGTAAAATTTTACGGACATGTGGGCAGAGGTTGCCCCTACATGATCGTAAAATTTTACAGAAGATGGAGCTCCGTGCGTCGAGTTATGACGCACAGACAATAGGGCGTGCACGGGACCGTGCACGGGATCTCGTGCACGCATGTCTGTGTCCGTTCGGATGCCGAAATCGTGTCGATTTCTGATCTGCCTTCACAAAAGTTTTTACAATTCATATAAGGAAGGATTTCGTGAAAACAGAAACAAAAATTAATATCTTTCAATTCTAAGTGGCATTTTGCCGAACACGTGCAACGTGAGACCGTTACGTGTCCGATACTGCTATCAAATGAAACCAAAATCCTATAAAACTTTATACATAGATCAAGGGTGCCTATATGGATGCAATAATGAAGAAAATTCAGGAGAAACAAAGGTAGATCGGGATTTACCTATTGAGAGTCAGAATCTTAATAAAAGGAATTTTCCGAGCGCTTTATCGGCCGATTTCTCCCAAGCAAATGCCTCATCCTCCTTGCTAGCAGTACTCCAGCATGTCCTCCTCTTCCCAACGAGCGCAACGGAATTCATTTGAGGTGAAATGAACTCCTGATGCAAAAGTTAGGAATTTGGGAGAGTGGGAAACTAGGGTTTTCTCTTGGAGGCTACAAACTTCAACACAATAGGAAAGGGGGCTGCCTATGGCCGGCCAGGTATAGGGGGATCAGGGTTAGGGTTTACACATGGGCCAAGCACTCCATGAGTTGCTAAAAAGGCCCATGTCAAAAAGGCTTTAAAAGGCTAACTAGAAAATGACTTAAAATTCATTTAAATCATTTAAAAATAACTAATAAATTCTAAATTAAATTCTAAATGATGAAAACTAATTCTAATTATGTCATTAGGTTTCTAGTCATGGTTGGCTAAGTTAAACCCATCTTGGTCCTACCAAAACACTCATTCAGCTACCAATCAAACCGCACAACAAGCAATTTAATTAATAAATTAATAAAATTCAAAGTATTACATAATGACTAAAATACTCTTAGCCTAAAAATAGGTAATTAGCCAATCTAGTCACATGGTCGAGTCTCCTTGGTCATGGTTAGTCTCTAAGTCAAGCAGTCTCTAGGGTTAAGCTAGCAACAACCAAAATCATAATTCACCCATCTAAATAATATAAAATAAATAAAGAAAATCATCAAAAATCATAATAGGATTTAAATATTATTATTAAATGATAAAAATTACAAAAGTACAAAATTACCCTCATTTTCGAAAAGTGGTGGTTACAAATCTACCCTCCTCAAAAATAATTTCGTCCTCGAAATTAAGATGATCCTACTCCTTCTAGGTCAAATCCCCAACAATCATGGTCTTAAGAAAACTTATCCAAATCATGCAGTTGGAAAGATATCATACAGGGTTATGGCAGGTAATATCCGTCTGGGGTCTCATTATCTAGCCATTAAGTCATACTAGATCAAAAGTAGTCCTATGGTATCAAAACATACAAACAATATGGTAGGGCACAGTAATCATCAAGATAGGATAAGGTATAGGTCAAGAACTCACCTCTACTAGGTCTGGTAGCTGGAACTCTCTCCCGGAGGTAGGCCTCGACTAGGGGCAGGTGTAGTAGGACAGTCTCGTATCTTGTGTGCAGCTGACCCACAAAATAGGCACAATCCTAGTCTCCTCCTACAGTCTTTCCATACGTGCCCAAGCTTCTTACAGGAAGCACAGGTAGGCACTCGCTCAACTGACCTCTGCTGGACAGGAATCTGAACTGTATAGGCTGGTATATGATAGAAGCCTGGGTACTCTTGAGGCTCTAGGTATAAACTGCTTCTCGCTCTCTTGGGGCTAGGCTCTCCCCTCGAATGCATGTAATCCCACAACAGTTGGCTACTGAGACTCTACTCTCTTATAAGCTCAGATTGAAGTCTTTGTACCTCCTACACATCCTGAAGAAGTGTGTAAATCTGAGCCCTATCCGGAATGGCATTGAGTACCACTCCAGAAGGCAAAGGGAGGCCCTCAGTCTCCGGCTGAACTGCAGCCCTCTCCTGAAGGATAGGAGATAGAGAAAAATTCTCTGGTGAGGCTACTAACACCATTTGAGCAATAAAAGGGAAAATATAATCTTGGTCTCATCCGGAACTGCAGCTGTGTACTGGGGACAGACTCTGGTCATAGATGTCATTCTGGAAAAGATAAGAAAAATAATAAATCATCGACTGTAAGGCAGTCTATCAACCTATATAAAAACTGGTGATTATAAAAAAATAACTGAAATTAACTATATAGGGTTACTATTTTAAAGATGATCAAAATCGAAAGTTTAAAGCACGACTATCAATAGCATTGAAATCCAATACGATATATATAAAAGAAAATTTAGTCGTGGCACGATCTAAGTTGATCAATCTCTGGGTAAATCAAGAATTGGGCAAGATGGGGAACAAGCTCATTAAAGTCTGAGCACGAGCATCCAAGGATGGAGATCTAGGTCACAATTAAATTTAATTCAATTGAGTGCGACCCAAGATATTAATATGATAAGAAAATGTGACCAAAGTCGATTGGTCATGATCAAGGAAGTTAGGGTTCAATGACATTGAAAATTTTAAAGGATAATTCAAGGATATGGAATAAGCCAATTTTCTCCTTTGATAGGGGAAAACAGAAGACAAGGTTTCATAGGAAAGTTAAGTTAATCATCTCTCTCAGATACTATCAAGCTTATCTAATCATCATTTGTCAATCATATCCTGATCTCATAAGTCCAAATATGAAAATCAACCTTTATATGACTACCACCAAGAGTTTATACCCTTTTTTTATGAAGATTGGACCTTGTCATGATCATCATAGGCTCAATTCCTAAATTCTAAAACATCACTCATGAAGCATACCCTTTTATTTATTAGCACTCGATACTAACCAATTAATTATCTTGTAAATCCAAATTCTTCCACCTTATCTTAAATTAGATCTGAAACCTCTAAATTAAGTTTCATAAAATCCTTGAACTTGTTCAAATTACTCTCCTCGTGTTTATTCGATCTAAAACTACTAGGCCTTATAAAACTAATTCTCCATTAAAATCAACCTTCATATTTCCTTCAACGTACACCCACAAATATCATTCTCCTTAAAATTTAAAACTTCCACAAAAATCTCTATATTTTCTTTAACTCAAAAATCCTTGTGTTCTTTCTGTTCTTAGCCATTTTTTTGCAATATCTTATTCAATTTCGTATTGCCAACGAATACAGTTAAAATCTCTTCTCCACTACTAAGTCCCTATATTTAACATCATAGCCTTAAAGTAAACGTCTCAAAAATCAATAACCAAAATTTATCCAAGTCTCAACTATGTCGACCTCGAATATCCTCGTCAGCTAAGAAATGCATCTATTATCTACATCCAATATCTCTCTGTGTGTGATCGTTCCTAGATTGATAATATAAATCTTTTGATTTCATTCTCACCTTTTACCACATCTCTATCTCAAAATTCCATATCAAGGTCCATCATATTATATTCCTATCTAGATGGTAACGAGATGACAATTTACGTCCTTTCTGAACTAGATAATTTACGTCACTTCCTCGACCTTTCCAAGGTAAAAAGGTATGGAGATTCAAAGGTTTCAAAGTATAGATGATTGAATCTAATATGAGATAGGTGATTGATGTAATTGGGACTGAGTTATCTAAGATAAGGAAAAATGGGAATACAAGAAATAATAGCAAGAAAAAAATAATGATAAAACTTGTTCTTGCTCATCTGTTCAAAGGAATGAACGAATTTTGAGATATAATCTGATAACCATACACATCTTCCTGAAATCATGTTGCTAGAATTTTGCCACGCCAGTAAGCATAGCTGCAATAAACAATAGAGTCTTTGACTAAGGTATACACCCTATAATCATGTTATTTAGAATTCTTACCTCGCCAACCGGTATGGCTGGAAGAAAATCTAGATTCCAAAACTAGGATATGTATATCTAAATCAGGCTCTACGTCCATGTCATGCTAGCCAGTATGACTGTAATAAATCCTAACTCCACAATTAAAGTAGACATTTACCTTTCTCACTGTCCTTATCAAGTATGTTATCAAGTTATACCCTAAATTTCAAAATAAAATAACAATAAAAATAAATATATTTAAATACAAACTCAAAGTTAACAACTAATTATCAAGATTTAAAATTCAATAATGAATCCATCAAAATCAAATCCAATAACAAGGAGTAATGGGTAAATCAATCAAGGAAAAAGATTTCAAATCAAAGTTAAAATAAGATTCTCAAGGGTCGTCCCAGGAATCTGTCAAGGAATCCTAACAGTGATTGAGTATCCTCTCATTCTAACACTTTACTTCCTATATTCTATAGCAGGCTCGTAGTAGCACGACTAAGTCGTTATAATACCGCGACATCACACTAATGCGAATCTGGACCTGCATGGACCGGAGCAATGAGATCGTGTCTCCATAACCATCCTGAAGACAGATCAAAACAAGAAGCAACTACTGAGAAGGAAGCAAAAAAATCAAAGAGGACAGTTTATTTTCAAAAGAAGACAATTAACAGCAAGAATTAGATAAGAGTTTTCCTAATGTGATTAAGTAGCTTAACTTATATCCTATATCCTACTGCAAGCTGTAGTGATACACTAGTTCGAGTACCACTACGAAATCATACTAGTCATAATTGGACCTACATGGCCACCACTAAAAATGTGTCACGACCCGCACCCAGTATAATGGTACGAGATGTGGGTACATCCAACCTATGCCGCAGTGTCGGCAGTAGAACGCTGTCCTAGGTCCAACATCTAAGACAATCTAGAATATGCTCCAATTGGAGAATGATATATATGGTACAACTCAATCACAATAACTAAGATGGAATAGAAGAAAGATAATCTCAAAAGGGAGTCACAACATGAAGAATAATCTCGGTGTAAACCACACCATAATAAATCTCAATACAATCACAAAGTCTCATAACTAGATAATAATATAAGTCTAATCTAACTCATGGCAAGTCCTCAGCAACTACTGGATCCTGCTGAGGGTCCAGGTCACCTGTGTCAACTAGGGCTGCTATATAGTAAGTGTTGCAGCAATCCTCATTATATATAATATTTTCAACGAGTCCAATCAGGAAAGAAACGAATACATATCTCTCACACAGTTCATAATTTGAAAGGAAATATGAAACAAGCTATAGAATAATATACATGAACTGCTGATAAAGAAATAGTAGAGAGACTGTAAAAAGAAGAACATGATATAATGAAAATAGATATAGATAAGAAAACTGAGCTAATACGTGATTCAGAGCACATATTTGGTTATGTAAACAGGCTTAGGTTACACATGACTTAAATCTAGTTTTGAGTTATACATGAAATGGTGTAGATCACATAACCAAATAAATACTCCCCCTGCCCCAATCAGTACACAAGGATCTGTCCAGGTTATGTTATTGCACATGAAAGTAGTGCGTCACATGGATAGCTAGTCCACATGCACACTGGGTTATACATGAAGGCTCATATGATCATGAGCGTACATGAATGTCACATGAGTATACATGAATAAGTACGAATATAATGAGTAGATGATGCACATGATAATGTACATGAGCACAATATACCCAATGTATCTGAGGGTATAACATCGCATGAAGAGATCCATATAGTACTAATCCGTGATATATCATGTCAGCAACAAGTAAACTAGTCTATAACAAGTAAATACGTCCAAGTAAGAATGAAACGGTCAGAGAATGTACTCGCCTGACAATCTGAGCTGCTGATGAGGTTGTGTAACTGAACTGGAGTGATATAAACCTATTTAAAACAACCATAACATATCATAAGGAATGCCTACAATATAATTCTATATGACTCTAGGTCCTTCTAGGTCAAAGTCAACCATTGGTCAACTCTGGTCAAACCTGGTAAACTCTGGTCAAACCTGGTCAACTCAAGGTCAACTAGTCCATTTACTAATTTTTAGGTCATACACAAGTTTTCAGGTCATTCAGAGTTCGTTTGAGGCAATTTGGATCAAGTTTGACCCTAAGTTGACTTTTGTCAACTTGGTCAACTTGTCGGCCAATTCGACCAAACTAGGCTCCTAACGACGATCCTAATCTGTCCAAACACTTCCTATAGTCATATCACAAGCAATTATTACATTACCTATATTTATACATTCATCACAAGTTATATATATATATATATATATATATATATATATATATATATATGTGTGTGTATATATATATATATATATATATATATATATATATATATATATATATATATACACACACACATATATAAGTTATGAAAAAAAAATACATATATATATATATAAATATATATATATATATATATATATATATATATATATATATATATATATATATATATATATATATATATATACACACATATATAAGTTATGAAAAAAATAAAAAATAAGAAAATATATATATATATATATATATATATATATATATTTTTAATATATATATATATATATATATATATATATATATATATATATATATATATATATATTTTTTTTTTTTTTTTCATAACTTATATATGTGTGTGTATATATATATATATATATATATATTTTTTCATAACTTATATATATATATATATATATATATATATATATATATATATATATATATATATATATATATATATATATATACATATATATATAAGTTATGAAAGGAAACATGGTTTGTGAGTGTGAACGATGTTGGGAGGCTGCTCGTTATGGGTCTCAATTCTGAGAAAACAATTTAGAATGTGACTACAAGAATATTCCATGTACAAATACTACAATCAATAGCAATATATATATATATATATATATATATATATATATATATATATATATATATATATATATAGGCATATTTGTAGATATATGCATATACCATGTATAAGGCCAACGAAGGTCGATCTCGAACCTGGCATGAGTTCCCAGGTCTGAGATCAAGGCCTCGACCCTATATATATATATATATATATATATTAATTCCTTTTTAAAAATATATATATATATATTAATTCCTTTTATGCCTAATTTTCGAAATTAGGCATAAAAGGAATATATATATATATATATATATATATATATATATATATATATAAAAATATATATATATATATATATATATATATATATATATATATATTTATATATATATATATATATATATATATAAATATATATTTATATATATATCATCGGGCGCTCGGGAAACCCTAGGGCGCCTCCTTCTTCCACGAATCCCGGTGTGGCCTAGCGGCCGTACCGGTACCCCTCCTGCGGTTGCCACACCACTTGGGTGGAAACGCCGCCCCTCTGCTTGTTTCGTGCCCTTCGGTTGCCATGGCTGCTAGGTCTTTCGCCGAAGTGGTGAGAGGCAAGACAACCACGTCCATGCCTCTCATCCCTCCAAGACTGATAACCACTTTCAAGGGGGCTCCGTCCATCTCCTTCTCTGTGGAGGAGGAGGAAGCTCTAGTATCCCCACTACGCTTCGCGTTGGTAGGGAAGTTTTTGCATTATCGACCGTCTATCGACAAAATCCGTAAGGCTCTTGCGGAGTTTGTCTTTGACGGATCTATCAGCGTGGGTCCCATCGACTCCAAGCACATACTCATTCGCCCCTCGTGCGAATCTGATTTCCTGTATCTTCGATCGAAGGACACATGGTATATTACTCGTGCTCCGATGAGGATCTTCAAATGGGACCCAGACTTCTCTCCTAATCATGAATCCTCTATCACCCCGGTATGGATTAATCTTCCAAATCTCCCTCATCATTTTTACGCAAAGGACGCTCTTTTTGCCATCACTGGAGCCATTGGCACTCCTCTAAAAATCGATAAAGCGACCGCAGATATCTCCCGCCCTAGCCTTGCACGAGTGTTCATTGAGATTGATGCCTCTAAGCCTCTTCAACATAAGATACGGATCAATTTGCCTCGGAACAGGAGTTTTTGGCAACTCATTGAATATGAAACTATTCCATCTTATTGTAATACATGCCGCCACCAGGGTCATGTCGCAGAATCCTGTAAGTCTAAAGCTCATGATAAAGGAAAGACTGTCATTACGGAGAAGGAACAACAGCCAATGGTAACCAAAATCCTAGCGAGAGGAGAGCCAATCAAACAAAAAGAGGATATTCAGAATCCTAATATGAATACTTCTACCCTGGGAGAGCCATCCACCAGTGCTCATCAAATGGAAACTCCAGCGACCAACCACGACCTGACAACTCAGCAGCAGTTATTAGATGATCCCATTATTGCAACCAACCGCCAAAAAGAGATTAACTCATCGTCCCATGCAGAGAAAGATCACATCAGTAATCCTCTACTAAGTCCCGATCCCTCACACATTAATGAAGCGTCTCTCCCGAGTACGCCGAAGTCTGGGGAACCAGGGGAAGAACAACTTCAGCAGGAAGAGGAAACAGAGGTTTTAGAAGAAGGGAAGATTCAAGGACGTACTTGGGCAGATATAGCTGACGAGGAAGACGCGCGTACTTTGGCAGAGCATAATGGGCAAGAAAAAGAAGCGGAAATCCTTAAACCCCCAGTCTCAGTCCGTAAGAAAAAAGCCCCTCCTCCTCCGTCGGACAGAGTACTCCGGTCAGGTATCGCAAGCTCCTCTTCCAGCCAAAATCTTAATGTTTAAGTTCTTGATTTGGAACGTTAGGGGAATTGCTAATAAGATGACTCTTAAAAGGATCAAAAATCTAGCTAGGATTAACAAAGTTCATCTCATAGCTATTATCGAACCCAAAGTTTCTCCTAGCCAACTGATAGTGTTCCATCTTAAGTTGGGTTGTTCTCATGGTATTTCTAATGAGAAAGGTAACATATGGTTATTCACTAGAGGAGGGTCTTCCATGCAGTTGGTGGATTCTTTTGATCAAGCAGTATCTATTCGTTTAACTATTGATTACTTACCTTCAGAAACTCTTCTTTCGATTGTCCATGGTGACAACACAAAGGAAGGTAGAGTAATGTTGTGGGAGAGACTTCAACAACTACGAGCCCATTATAAAATCCCTTGGGCAGTCGGAGGTGACTTTAATGTTGTCAGGACCAGGGAGAAGAAAACAGGGGGTCTCTTTCCTAACTTTCAAGCTATGAATGATTTTAACAATTTCCTGATGACAACAGGCTTAACTGAACTCCTGTACACAGGCAACATGTTCACTTGGATGAAATCTGAGGGGGATAAACAGGGTTCTCGTCTTGACCGCATGTTGTTGGATAAAGATTGGCTCTTCCTTCTTCCTTTGTCTACAGAAGAACACTTAAACAGAAATAAGTCGGATCACTCGCCATTACTGATCACATTTAAATCAGCCAATGCTCGGGTTCGTAAGCCTTTTCGATTCTTGGACTTCTGGACATCTCATGAGGACTTTCTTAAGGTTGTTGAGACTGCCTGGGCTTCTATTCATCATCCCAATGCTCTTGTTCGTGTGTCGGAAAGATTGACAGCATGTCGCAAAGCTCTATCTACTTGGAGTCGTGCTACATATGGGGACATTTTCCAACAGGGCAAGGTTGCTGAAGACTCTGTTCTGGCTGCTGAGATCGATCACGAGCTTCAGCAATCGGATATCACTAGAACAGCCCTTCTTAAGGCTCGTGCTCTGTTAAAACAACGACTTATCTATGAGGATTCCTATTGGAAGCAGAAGGCCAGACTGCGGTGGGATCTAGATGGTGATCGTAATATGTCCTATTTCCATGAGTGTGTCAACAGTAAGCAGAGGAGACTTCGGATACATTCTATAAAAGGCAACGAAGGTCTCCTTACTGATCTCAAGGACATCCAAGCTTCTGCTAACGACTACTTTGAAGAGCAGTTTAAGAGTACAGCCACAGTAGATGATGATAGTTTCTTTGATTCTATTCCAATGCTCATTACAGAGGAGGAAAATCAAGCATTGATTTCTCGTCCTACGAAGGAGGAGATCTCTTTGGTCATTAAGAGTATAGACTCGGGTAGTGCGGGGGGGGCCTGATGGTTTTACTGCAAAATTCTTTAAATCGGCCTGGCATATTGTCGAAGATGACATTCTTGAAGCGTGCCAATTATTCATAGACGGGTTCTCTCTTCCTAGATCTATCTCGAGTACATCCCTTGTGCTCATTCCGAAGGTCAAGAGCCCCTCGACTTGGTCGGATTATAGACCTATTAGCCTATGCACTGTCATGAACAAAATTATTTCTAAACTCTTGGCTACTAGGCTGTCAATTCTTCTACCTAAAATTATATCTCCGGAACAGTCTGGATTTGTGAGAGGTAGAGAAATTATTGATAATGTTGTCCTTGCACAGGAAATGATGAGCATGATGAAAATCAAAAATAGAGGCGGGAATGTGGCTATTAAACTTGATATGGCCAAGGCCCATGACAGGGTTGAATGGACTTTTTTGATGAAGGTTATGCGTAAATTTGGGTTCAACGAAATCTGGATCAATCAAATCTATCGACTCCTCAGTAATGTATGGTATTCAACCATCATCAATGGTGAATCGTCGGGTTTCTTCCATGGCTTCCGTGGTGTTCGTCAAGGTGATCCTATTTTCCCAGCGCTTTTCACCATAGCTGCAGAAGCTCTATCCCGCAACCTGAAGAAATTAGTTGATTTGCCTGCTTTTAATCATTTTTATTCCCCAAGCGGCTGCCTTGCGGTGGCTCATCTTGCATACGCTGATGACGTGTTGATCTTTTCAGCTGGGGATGTCTCCTCTGTTAGAGCTTTGTGATCCTTTCTCACTAGATATGAAGCTATTTTGGGTCAACTTATCAATAGACAGAAATCGTCTATATAGGTTCATCCTTCATTCCCTGCAGATCGAGAGGAGGAACTGAAGGAGATCACGGGGTTTAGATCATCGAACCCCCCTTTTACCTATCTCGGCTGTCCTTTAATGCAAGGTAGAAAGAATGTGGGTATGTTCGAAGAATTAATTGCAAAAATTAGAGCTCGTATTGATGGATGGCAGCAGAGACTTCTATCCTATGGAGGTAAGTTAACACTTCTCAAATCAGTTTTAACTTCGATCCCGATGTATACTCTTGCGGCCTGCAGTCCCCCTAAGGCAGTTATTACACAACTTGAAACAATGTTCTCAAAATTCTTTTGGGGATCGAAGGAGGGCCAATATAAACACTCATGGCTTAGCTGGTCTTCAATGGCTAGACCTACTGACGAGAAGGGACTTGGTATTCGAAGTCTCGATGAGACTATTGATTCCTTTTCTACTAAACTCTGGTGGAAAATCAAGACTCGAGATGGGCTCTGGTCTTCCTTTATCAAGAACCGTTATTGCAAGTTCACTGACATTGACGAGGTTCATATTAACTCAAATGCTTCTCAAATCTGGAAAAGGATTCTTCATGGAAGAAATATATCTAATCACCTGATTGTTCCCGATCCTATGAATCAACAAGTTTGGTTGTGGTCTCCTTCGCAATCGGGGGTATTCTCCTTGGCCTCGGCTTGGCGACATACTAGAGTTCCTTCCACTCGTGATACGAATTTCTGCTACATATGGAATTCATGTATTCCTATCAAATGGTCTGTTCTGGAATGGAGAATATTGCATGACCGTCTTCCAACTGACGAGAGTGTTCAAAAGCTTGGTTATCACCTCGCCTCGCAATGCCATTGATGTGTTCATCCTCAACAGGAATCTATTGGGCATATATTTCACGAAGGAGATCTTGCGAAGGTGGTTTGGCAACAGTTACAACAATGTTTCCGTATCCGTAGTACAGGCGACTTTAAACAAAGGTTAAAGCGTTGGTGGTGCAGGCCACAGATCCATTTTCGAGAAATCGTTGTAGCTGCAGCTTGCTGGGTGGTTTGGAAAAACAGGAACAAATGGAGATACGAGTCTTACAAGTATTCAGGTGACCAATTAGTAGGGGAAATTCGGCGCCAAACCTTAAAAGCTCTTCAAAGATGCAACCATGTGAACTCTGTTCATCCGTTTTTGCAGCTAGGTAGCTAGCGGTTTTTTGATTGCTTGTATCTTCAAACTGAAATTTTGGTTGTAACCTGAGTTGGGACTCCTATGAAATATCAATAAAATTCTAGTGTTCTTATAAATATATA
The DNA here is from genome assembly GCA_029216955.1 of Iris pallida. Taxonomy (NCBI): domain Eukaryota; kingdom Viridiplantae; phylum Streptophyta; class Magnoliopsida; order Asparagales; family Iridaceae; genus Iris; species Iris pallida. The sequence goes on along the minus strand of JANAVB010040818.1, from coordinate 22,984,718 downwards.
TATATATATATATATATATATATATATATATATATATATATATATATATATATATATATATACACCTAATAGGTAAAACTCCATAAATGCCTAAAAATGGCTAGAAAATATGAATCAACCCCGAGAGTCGATTCCCACAAGTCTCAAACAGTGTCCAAGGACCAAAAAATCAGAAATTATCGCCATAAATCTCAGTAATCAAATTATCACAAAAATATCAAATTTCAAATTCAAAAAAAAAAATCCCATTTTCACAAAACGACCCAAAACTCAAAATACTCCAAATTAACCCAAGAAACTTGGCAAATACGTCGGTCTCGACATGTGGAACGTGTTCAGGTATTCCTGGGGTCAAAACCGTGTCCGTATCGTGTCCAGCGAAAGAGTATCGGGAAACCCGATACGTGCGTGAACTGAATCGATACGAACCCAATTTCTCGCTCAATTGTGCGTCACATGCGGAACGAGAAGCCGCGTGCTCGTGCACACGACTAGGTAGGGTCACGGGGTAGGTCTAGCACATGTCGACATGGCACGAAGTCACAGTAACGTGACACAATGGCTCGCACAACAGCGTACGGCCTGCACGTGCCCGCGCGTGCGTGCGTGCTCGTGCATGCGGGTCGTCGCTCGTGGCTCGCGTGTCGGGTCACGTTTCGACTCGGGATCGAGTCCCTATGTAGTCTAGGTTCAGGGCTACATGTTCCAACTCCTGGTACGGGTCCTCGACGCGTCGTGTTTGCGTACGAAGGTCGTGTCCGCGGCAAATTTCAGCCCGAGTGTACAGTTCAGCCGACTAGTAAATGCGCGATTACTCTGCGCTCGCTCGACGAAACGTCGTAAAATTTTATGGGCATGTAGGCAGAGGTTGCCCCTACATCCTCGTACAATTTCACGTGAGCTGGACCTCTGTGCATCGAGTTATGACGCACAGACAGCAGGGCATGTACGGGACCGTGCACGGGATCTCGTGCACGCGTGTCTGTGTCTATTCGGATGCCGAAATCGTGTCAATTTCTGATCCATCTTCACTAAAGTTGTTACAATTTATATAAGGAAGGATTTCATGAAAATAGAAATGAAAATTAACATTTTTTCAATTCTAAGTGGCATTTTGTCGAACATGTGCAACGTGAGACCAATACGTGTCCGATACCGCTATCAAACGAAACCAAAATCCTATGAAACTTCATACACAGATCAAGGGTGCCTATATGGATGCAATAATGAAGAAAATTTAGGAGAAATAAAGGAAGATTGGGATTTACCTATTGAGAGTCGGAATCTCAATAAAAGGAATTCTTCGAGCGCTTTGTCGGCCGATTTCTTCCGAACAAATGCCTCCTCTGTTGACACAAAATCACAGTCAACCAGATATTGATAACATTGACTAAATAATATTTGTAATAATTCAATACGACACACGACGTATACATTAAGCTCAAGTCAGACGACAGCTCAGTCTCAGCTTCTCAGTTATATTTGAGTCTGTATTTTATACTTTTGTTGAGTCTAGACTGATGTAAACTGTGTCATGCTGAGCTCTTGAGACTTGACCTATAGCCTACCCAATAATCCTCAAACTCCACCAACCAGAAAAATACCCACTGGCCACTTAGAACCATTCTGTGCTCTAGAGACAGAGTTCGGGCCGAACTCTGCCTCCACACAGAGTTCGGGCCGAACTCTGTCCCCTAGAAATCAGCATCCCTAATTTTAGGGTTAGCTGGTTGCTAGTTGTCCAACGGCCAAATATTTGAAATTTTCTACCCGAATTCTGGCCGAATTCTGCCTACAAAAACACTATAAATAGGCCATGAATTTTCTCATTTCATATCATCCAATCTTCTCTTCTTTTCTCTCTTATAACTCAAATAAGCCATACCCTTCCCATCTGCTAGCCACAAGCCTCCTAAGTCTCGAGTGCTCAGCATCTCTCAGTTAGGATTCTTGTGCAAGAGTTGAAGAAGTCGCTTGGATAATTCCAAGTAAATCGCCACTGCGATCCTCTGTAAGAAGTTGACATGCTCTTCTGAAGTAATGGCACGGGTTGTAAACTACTATTTCACAAATAGTGGATTTAATCCTGAGCTAGAGTTCTCAGGCCTGGACTAGTCCTCCATGAGGGAAACCAGGTTAAAATCGCTGTGTTTGCGTATGCTTTCTTGCTCTTCATTTAATTTTCGTATTTTACTCTGATTATTTATAATTCGTGAAAGAGTTAATTTTTAATTGGTTATTTTCTATATAAACTCTATTCACCCCCCTCTAGAGTTGCCACCTGTTCTTCAATTGGTATCAGAGCTCTGTTCTCTTTACAAGGATTTACATCCTAGAGCTGATCCATGGCAACCACACAATCCTTGATTTCCAATCACGGTGAAGGACAGTCCACTCATAGGTCTCCCCTATTTGATGGAACTAACTACACGTATTGGAAAACAAGGATAAGTTTTTATCTCAAGTCTCTAGACTTCGACCTGTGGACAGTCGTCACTGACGGTTACAAAAAGCCTGCCAGGATAGTTGTCAACGGTGATCTCATTGAGAAATCATATGACAAATATTCTGACGAAGAAAAGAAACAGGCAAGTCTAGACACGAGAGCTATTAATGCTTTATTCTGTGCTATAGACAGGAATGAGTTTAACAAGGTATCTACATGCACCACATCCCACGAAGTATGGAAGCTTCTAGAAGTGACGCATGAAGGAACCACCCAAGTCAAGGAATAAAAAATCAGTCGTCTTACGCAAGAATACGAGGCATTCAAGATGAAGCCAAACGAGACGATCACACAGATGTTCACAAGATTCCTCGACATCATCAACCCCCTGTCTTCACTTGGAAAGCAATATTCAAATCATGAGAAGATTCGCAAGTTGCTTAGGGGCTACCAAAAATTTGGAACCCTAAGGTGACAGCCATCATAGAAGGGAACGATCTTACAACCATGTCAATGGAGACCTTTATGGGTAAGCTTATGACTCACGAGCTTAACCTCAAGGACTTCGAAAAGCCTGCTCCGAAGACTAAGGAGATCGCTCTCAAAGCTCATCGACGAAGGGCTGAGCACGATGAGACCGAAGACGACAACTCGGATGACGAAGACCAAGCTCTCATGGTTCGCAACTTCAAGAAATTCCTTCGCTTCAATAGAAGAAAGAAGGAACCACAAGAAGACAATGAAGAAGAGCCAACCTGCTATGGTTGCAAGAAGACTGGACACGTCCGAAAAGACTGTCCATTCTTGAAGAAAAGCAACCGCTATGAGAAGCCATACAAGAAGACCTCATCAAAGAAATATGCCAACACAAGTATTTGGCATGAAAGTGAAGCGAGTGACTCCGAGAAAGAAAAGGACTCTCCTCAAGATAAAGCAAATGTGTGCCTAATGGCAACTTCCAACAAGGTATCTAACGAAACTTTAGACGACTTCTCTTTTGATGAACTTGGCGATGCCTTCACTGATTTACTTGATGATCATAAAAAGGTCATCGATAAATACAAACATGCCAAGGACAAAATCAAAAGTCTTGAAGACGAAATACAAAGAATTTTTCTATTACTTGATAACATTAGAGATACGTCACCCACTGATATCACTGATGAAGTATCCAAGCTTAAAATAAGCTTATATGATGCTGACACACGTATTGAGCAACAAACTCAAGAAATCACTACACTCAATACGATGCTTACTGAAGAAAAGAGTAGACACAAGATTTCTATGACTAAGATATATGGCTTAAACATTAAGGTTGATGAACTGCAAGCTGTTTCTAAGAGATTAGAAACCAAATTGGGAAAACAGGTTGCTCAACCTCAAACCCAATCACATGGGCACAACGCCACTCAAGCTAGTCAACCACGTCATCCTCATGCAGCACGTAACCATGCTTTTATATACACTAACTTTCATAAAACACAAAAACCACGTGCACGTAAGAATACTTCTCATACTCATCATGCTGCACAAAGACACAACCAACATCACTCTACATATGGAAATCATCACAATGCTATGCTATATAGACAAGATCATCATGTCATGCCATATAGACAAGATCACCATATCATGCCATATCACCATGCTATGCCATATAGACAATATCAGCATACTATGCCACATAGACAATATCAGCATGCCATGCCACATAGACAATATCACCATGCCATGCCACATAGACAACATCACTATGATCACCATGCAAACTCTACACATCATGTCCATCCACATCATGCTGCCTATAGATATTATTCTCATGTTCCTAGTGTAAATAAAAATGCTATATGTACTTACTGTGGATCACATGGACACATTTCACCATAATGTAGAGTTAGAAGACTGGTAGACAAAAAGATATATGCATTGTTTCCAAAAACTAACTTTTCAGGACCCTCAAAAACTTGGGTACCAAAGGTCACATCTACTCTTAATGTAGGTGGACCTTCCCTCCTCAACTGAAAGTAAGTGGATTTTCGATAGTGGATGCTCGCGACATATGACAGGAGACGCAAATCTTTTCGCATCACTATCGATGAAGAGAGAAGGATACGTATCCTTCGGTAACAATTTAAAAGGGCACATAATAGGTAATGGTATTATTGGTCATCCTCCCTCTCCTGTAATAAAGGATGTCTGCCTAGTGACCGAGTTAAAGCATAACCTGCTCAGCATTAGTCATCTTGCTGATCATGGATATGATATTAACTTTGGACAAAACAATTGCCTCATTTATGATAGGTCAACGGGAGACATTGTTTTTGAAGGGAAAAGAGAGGATAACATTTATATTTTCTATCTTTCTATAGATACTAACAATGCAGGTAGATGTCTATATGTCCACAAAGATGAACGATTACTCTGGCACCAGCGTCTTGGTCATGCCAATATGGATACTATATCCAGGTTATCAACAAAGAAGCTAGTAAGAGGATTGCCCGACATCACATTCAAAAAGGACACGGTATGTACCGAATGTGAATTGAACAAAGCAACTAAATCCTTATTTCATTCCATCAACTCCGTAAGTACTACTAGACCCCTGCAACTACTCCATATGGATTTATTTGGTCCTAGTAGAGTAGCTAGTCTTGGTGGTAAACTTTATGCATTTGTTATTGTTGATGATTTTTCGAGATTTACTTGGATTTTCTTTCTTACAAACAAAAGTGATGCTATTTCAGTTTTTAAGATTTTTGTCAAGAAAGTTTAAAACGAAAAAGGCTACATGATCACTTTAATCCGAAGTGATCATGGAGGCGAATTCGAAAATTCTGATTTTGAAAATTTTTGTGATTCTAATGGTTTTGATCATGAATTTTCTTGTCCAAGAAATCCTTAACAAAATGGTGTTGTGGAGCGGAAGAATAGGACTCTTTGCGATATGGCTAGAGTCATGTTGAATAAATTTTTACTTCCGAAATATTTTTGGGCAGAAGCTGTCTGTACTGCATGCCATATTTTGAATATGGTGCTTATTCGTCCCATTATGAAGAAAACACCCTATGAGCTTTGGTTTGGGAGAACCCCCAATGTTTCTTATTTTAAAGTTTTTGGATGTAGATGTTTTATCCTTAACACCAAAGACAACTTAGGCAAATTTGATGCCAAACAGACACCAAGAGTAAGGGATATAGAGTCTTTAATAAACGCTCACTAATTGTGGAAGAGTCAACAAATGTGACTTTTGATGAAGATAATAGTGCAGCAAGTACTCTTGATGATGACGTTGAGCCATCAACTTCTACTCCAATGAATACTTCTACCGAAACAAATTCTCTAGAGGGCTTGCCAAAGAAATTCTCTTTCAAGCCTTCTCATCCAGAAAATTTAGTGATAGGTGAAGTTTTACGTGGAGTAACTACCAGATCATCACTAAGAGACTCTATTGCTAGCACTGCCTTTATTTCACAAGTTGAGCCGAAAAACATTTCTGAAGCTTTTAATGATGAATTTTGGATTTCTGCTATGCAATATGAACTCAACCAATTCGAGAGGAGCCAAGCGTGGGAACTAGTTCCTAGACCGGCTAATCACTCGATAATTGGTACTAAATGGGTGTTTAGAAACAAAGTGAATGAAGGTGGTTCAGTCACACGCAACAAAGCTCGTCTACTAGCTCAAGGATACAACCAAGAGGAAGGTATCGACTACGATGAGACGTATGCTCCTGTTGCTAGACTAGAATCCATTCGGATGCTTTGTGCATTTGCAAATTATCAAAATTTCAAATTATTTCAAATGGATGTGAAAAGTGCTTTCTTGAATGGTTTTATTAAGGAGGAAGTTTATGTAAAACAACCCCCTGGCTTTGAAAATCACAAATTTCCCGACCACGTGTTCAAGCTACAGAAAGCGCTATATGGCCTTAAACAAGCCCCCAGAGCTTGGTATGAAAGGCTAAGCAGTTTCTTGCTTGAGAAAGGTTTCTCAAAAGGGAAAATTGACACTACACTTTTTATAAAATCTTTTAAAGACACTATTCTATTAATTCAAATTTATGTTGATGATATCATTTTTGGGTCTACTGATGAAACCCTCTGTCAAGAATTTGCCAAGTGTATGCAGACAGAATTTGAAATGAGCATGATGGGAGAACTCAACTACTTTCTTGGTCTGCAAGTGAAACAAATGGCTAATGGAACTTTCATCTGTCAGTCGAAGTATACAAAGGACATGCTGAAAAAGTTCGATCTTGACAACGTCAAACCAATCAGCACTCCTATGGCTACTTCAACCAAACTCGAACCAGATGAGAGCGGCAAACCTGTTGATCAACGTAAGTATCGAGGTATGATAGGAAGCTTACTGTATTTAACTGCTAGTTGCCCCGATATCATGTTTAGTGTTTGCTTATGTGCTAGATATCAAGCAAATCCTAAGGAATCACACTTGACCGCGGTTAAGCGTATCTTTCGATACCTTAAGGGTACGGTTACAGTGGGCCTATGGTATCCCAAGTCAACATCATTTGACCTCATTGGTTACTCTGATGCTGACTTTGCTGGATGCAAGGTCGACCGTAAAAGTACAAGCGGCACGTGTCATTTATTAGGAAAGGCTTTAGTCTCTTGGTTTAGCAAGAAACAGAATTCTGTCGCACTATCCACAACAGAAGCTGAATACATCGCAGCTGGGCATTGTTGTGCACAAATTCTGTGGATGAAGCAAACCCTTGAAGACTATAATCTATCTTTCATGCACATTCCTATATTCTGTGATAATACTAGTGCTATTAACTTGACTAAGAACCCTATCTGTCACTCACGCACAAAACACATTGAAATTAGACACCACTTTTTGTGTGATCATCAGCAAAATGGCACGATTAACTTAGAGTTTATTGACACTGATCATCAGCTAGCAGACTTCTTTACTAAGCCATTATCCGAAGAGCGCTTCAATTTCCTTTGTCGTGAACTTGGAATTTTAGATGAAGCTGTCATAAATTAAAACTCACCTGCGTAAATATCAATTATATTATGATTCTCTTACGATGAACTTGCTATGGGTACAAGCCGAAAGGGCCCTTCTGACAACAAGGCGTAAAAGCCTAAGCGACACGGTGCACTAGTCCACAGGACTACCGCTAGCTGGGATCCGGCCCCTGCAGCTAACCCATGGCAACTTCAAACTATTGAATTATGATATATTTCCTTATTTATTATATGGTTCGTTTTGATTTCATACTGCTGATTCACTATTTTTTCAATTTCATTCTGCTATTATTCTATTTGATTGAATCTTTCAAGCTATTGTTTTTATCTAACTTGATTTCCCATACTTAACTTTTTTTTCTAGCCTGTTTTCAGTTCTGGAACAAGGACCCAGAACTCGGGCCGAACTCTGTCCCCAACAGAGTTCGGGCCGAATTCAGTTCCCCTATTCCAGAATCGGGGACAGCTTCAGCCGTTTGATCAAATGTGATCCTACGGTCCAGATTTACTCCGACCAAAGAAAACCCTCCTCTTATATTCGGGTTTTCATCTCTCTCCTTCATTCTTACCACCACCTTCACCTCTCCAAACATATTTTCATAAACCTTAACCCTAGTTTTCTCTCCAAAGTGCTCCATTGCTCATCAAAATCAAGGAGAAGGGCTATTTTCTCATTCTCTTTCACTGTTCATTGTTGATTTGAGGTATAACTCCTTCTTCCTCTCTATTTCAAACTCTCTATTTATTTGCAAATGGCTCCTCGCTTGTTTAACCGTGGGAAGAGAATTCGGATCGAGGGAGCGTCCTCGTCGAATGCTCCTCCTCCCGTTAAACAACCCCTTCATCCGTTGTTCAATCCACCTCCTTCCCGCGACCCTAATACTTATGACGACCGATTGTTTGTATCGCTAGACGCTTCCAACGAGTGGTTTAGCGACTTTCGGACTCGTCCGGTCTTCGCAGGACATCCCATTAATTTTACTATTTTTTCACAATTTGAATCATTGTTTCAAGATCTTTGCTTAAATGAGTTAGTGGCTTCAAACTTTGTTATTTATCATAGCGCCATACAAATGTTCTATTGTAACTTGACTCTGCCACTCACATCTATTCCTGGGTTGCCGATATTGATATTGCTTTTGATGCTTCTGAGTTGGGCGAGTATCTTGCACTTCAAGATCTCGATATTTGGGATAAGCTTGTGGAAGCTCTCCAATTCCAATTTCTTGGTGAAACATCCCTTGAAAGTTTCAAGGAGGAACTATGTGCCCCTAACATAAGTTCTCGCAAGCTTCTGGCCAAGCACCTCAACCCGTATTTCTATGAACTTCATAGAATTATTTTCAACACTATTTTACCAAAAGCTGGCTCCACCGATGAAATTACATATTTTGAGATCTCTGCTTTGTATCATCTTTATTATCGCATTCCGTTCAATCTTCCACGTACCATGATGGACTGGATGATTAACTGTAGGAAGAAACCACGAGCCCTGGTTTATCCTTTGTATCTTTCTATGGTGTTTCATGCGTTCATTGTCCCTCTTCATGATTGTCCTTTCTTGCCTGCTCCTGCATTCCTTTCCAAGGCACGACGTCTTCAGGCAGTCGTCGCCTCTACTGACACTTCTGAGCAACCTGATGATGAGGAGCCCGACGCCCCTCCACTTGGACAAGATGCGCCTCCTCCTCCTGCTACTCTTGACTCCATCCAGACCATGCTCAGAGATCGTTTCACATTGGAGGACGATCGGTGGACTCAGATGGACTACCGTACTACCCTGCTGATGAGTGCCCTCAGCAACTCGCTGCACGATATTCGGTATTCTATGTCTCGTCACCCTTCTATGCCCATTCCCATGGAGCGGGATCCTGGTCGCGCTGGTTATCGCATTGACGACCCCTGGGTCATGCGCTACCTGGATCCGGATGCTGCTATAGTGGACCTCAGCCGTTCATTTACTGATCATTCAGACTCTGCTGGGCCTTCTCGTGCTCCATGATGGAGATGGTGTTTACTATCTGCTGCTGCTGCTGATGATTCTAGTTTCTGTTTTCTGATTTCCAGTTATTTAGTTTTATTTGGATTTATGTACTTGGGTTGTACTAAAACTCTGGTAGTTTGATGACTCTGGTTATGTGTGATGACATTTTATGCTTATTATAGTTTATTATTCTATGCTAGTTGCTCGTTTTGATCATTCATATATAGTTTCTTCTTTATTTGGTGTGGTTGCATCATTATTATTCATATGCAGTTTATATTGCTAATGACAAAAGGGGGAGAAATATGTATATTATTGTCATACTACTTTTAGTATATATGTGCTATTTGGTGCTTTTGGGAGATATTATTTATCAGGCCAACAGGTTCAATGCATTATTTACAGGGGAGCTATTGGTTCTAGCTCGGCACCGTTCACCGGTTACGGGGGAGCTATTATTTCTGCTTGGCATTGATTATGGGGGAGCTATATTTTTGTGATCAACTGTGTCCAGGTATGAATATTGAATATACATATATTATTTTGTCAATTATCAATATGGGGGAGATTGTTGACACAAAATCACAGTCAACCAGATATTGATAACATTGACTAAATAATATTTGTAATAATTCAATACGACACACGACGTCTACATTAAGCTCAAGTCAGACGATAGCTCAGTCTCAGCTTCTCAGTTATATTTGAGTCTGTATTTTACACTTTTGTTGAGTCTAGACTGATGTAAACTGTGTCATGCTGAGCTCTTGAGACTTGACCTATAGCCTACCCAATAATCCTCAAACTCCACCATCCAGAAAAATACCCACTGGCCACTTAGAAAAATTCTGTGCTCTGGAGACAGAGTTCGGGCCGAACTCTGCCTCCACACAGAGTTCGGGCCGAACTCTGTCCCCTAGAAATCAGCATCCCTAATTTTAGGGTTAGCTGGTTGCTAGTTGTCCAACGGCCAAATATTTGAAATTTCCTACCCGAATTCTGGCCGAATTCTGCCTACAAAAACACTATAAATAGGCCATGAATTTTCTCATTTCATATCATCCAATTTTCTCTTCTCTTCTCTCTTATAGCTCAAATAAGCCATACCCTTCCCATCTGCTAGCCACAAGCCTCCTAAGTCTCGACTGCTCAGCATCTCTCAGTTAGGATTCTTGTGCAAGAGTTGAAGAAGTCGCTTGGACAATTCTAAGCAAATCGCCACTGCGATCCTCTGTAAGAAGTTGACGTGCTCTTCTGAAGTAAAGGCACGGGTTGTAAACTACTATTTCACAAAAAGTGGATTTAATCCTGAGCTAGAGTTCTCAGGCCTGGACTAGTCCTCCACGAAGGAAACCAGGTTAAAATCGCTGTGTTTGCGTATGCTTTCTTGCTCTTCATTTACTTTCCGCATTTTACTTCGATTATTTATAATTCGTGAAAGAGTTAATTTTTAATTGGTTATTTTCTATATAAACTCTATTCACCCCCCTCTAGAGTTGCCACCTGTTCTTCATCCTCCTCCTTGCTAGCAGTACTCCAGCAAGTCCTCCTCTTCCCAACGAGCGCAATGGAATTCGTTTAAGGTGAAACTGACTCCGGATGCAAAATTTAGGAATTTAAGAGAGTGGGAAACTAGGGTGTTCTCTTGGAGGCTACAAAGTTCAACACAATAGGAAGGGGGCTGCCTATGGCCGGCCAGGTATAGGGGGATTAGGGTTAGGGTTTGCACATGGACCAAACACTCCATGAGTTGCTAAAAAGGCCCATGTCTAAAAGGCTTTAAAAGGCTAACTAGAAAATGACTTAAAATTCATTTAAATCATTTAAAAATAACAAATTAATTCTAAATTAAATTCTAAATGATGAAAACTAATTCTAATTATCGCATTAGGTTTCCAGTCATGGTTGGCTAAGTTAAACCCATCTTGGTCCTACCAAAATACCCATTCAGCTATCAATCAAACCGCACAACAAGCAATTTAATTAATAATAAAATTCAAAGTAAAGTATAATGACTAAAATACTCTTAGCCTAAAATAGGTAATTAGCCAATCTAATCACATGGTCGAGTCTCCTTGGTCATGGTTAATCTCTAAGTCAAGCAGTCTCTAGGGTTAAGCTAGCAACAACCAAAATCACAATTCACCCATCTAAATAATATAAAATAAATAAAGAAAATCATCAAAAATCATAATATGATTTAAATATTATTATTAAATGATAAAAATTACAAAAGTATAAAATTACCCTCATTTTCGAAAAGTGGTGGTTACACAAATAGGTATGTTTTTGCATAATTATGCGAACTCGTGCTAGTATTTATATTAGTCATACTACAGTGAGCCTACGACTAGGAAGTGCTCATTCACAATTAGGATTGATTTAATTTTTAGGAGAATAACTAGGACTAGGAGTCCCTTATTCAATTCCATTGTTGGATAGTTAAGGTTGCTATATAGGCTATGTGACTTAGGTATGGATTTATTGAATTCTAAATCCTATTAGATATTTGAAGAATTGTTATGGAAGAATATATTATTGTATTTTAATACAATAGTATGACCAAAGGTGGGTAGATTATTCGCTTGATAAATTCGAACTTCTTAGGATTCAATTCCTAATCTTGATCATTTATTTTGCCCTCTCTAACTATTATCATATCGTAAGTCCGAATTGCTTATTTCTTTCCCATTTTGCCATTAGAAATTTTTTTAATTTCTGATTCTGTTATCCATATATGAATCGCAAGTTAGTTTTTATTCAAAGTTTTCCTCTCAATCATTTGAATATCCATGAAATAGAGATTAGAATGTTTATACTTCTTCTGTCTTCAGTTATCTCCTCCCTAATCGATCATTTTATTTTCAAGAATTGAGACTTATAGGACAGATAGTTACACTTTTCCTATCTTGTTCGTCTTGAAACTTGTTTGAATTTATAGAAGATCCTTTGAAATTCTTATGGATATAGTTAGAATAAATTTTGGTGGCTTACAATGGGAAGAAAAATATGCATTGTCCCTATTTATTTGAATTATGGAGACTGCGGGTTCACTGCAGCCAGCAACGCACTGGCAAGGCATAACCCCTAAGTTGAAATAATTTCAAGTAAGTGTAGGTTATTGAATAGTATTGAAATTATGTCCAGTTGTCCTATTTTGATATCTGAGTTGTTGTGTCAATATTGGAAAAAGTTTATAGAATATTCGATGTCATATTATATTTAAGTCGAGAAAGCAAGAGTTTACAGCAGCCAGATGTACATTGGCGAGGCATGGATTCTTGGTGAAACAACTTCAGATATGCACAGTTTTCGAATACCATAGAGGCTATATCTTTTATTAGCATACGACTGTTAACTTTCCAAATTGATTTTGTACCTTATTACCATCTTCTCAATAAATGATAAGTTTTCCTTTCTTTCTTATTCTTCCTATTCGAGAAACGTCGTTTAGTTCCTTCCTAGTAATCTATTCCACAAGATTCATAATCATACTTACATTTTGAATCTATGATGGTGTCTAAACGATTTTTGTTTAGTAATGGATCGTGTCGAAATAATTTCAATTTTGATCATTCTTAAATGACTTTGATCGTGACTAAACTATTTTGACTATAATCTTGATCGTGCCAAAATCATATTATTTCTTGAGCTTTCGATTCAATCAACGATTATGCCTAATCTATTTTGATCATTATTCTTAGTCGTGCCTAATACTATCCGTTGAAATTTTGAGGACAAAATTTTTCTAAGGTGGGTAGATTTGTAAGCCCACTTCTCAAAATTATATATTTTTTTATTTAGTTTTGAATATTTTCTAGTGATAATATATTTTTATTTTGAAATTGTATAAAGGATATTGTGAAGAGATTTATCAAACTATTTTCTTTTAAATTTGTTTTTTTATAAAAAAATATACTCTCAAACTTTTTAATTTTCTATTATCAATTATCTTTAAATCTATTACAATATTATTTTAGAAGATATTTGTATTTATAAAAATATACATTAACTAATATTTGAATTATTCTTATCAATATTGTTGATATTTAATTTTATAAAATATATTTTATAAATAATTAGATATTATTTAAATGGTGTTACAATCAATAGACTGAGAGTTAATCAATCTAATTGATTGATTCATGGAAGGATTTAATTTATTAAATCATATTCCTTTCTTATATAGGAAACCCCACTCCTATATATAGGGGGAGGCTTTCCCCTACCTTTTTTCCACAACCCAACCATCTCAACGACCATAACCAATTGTCATCCACAATCTTATCGTACGTGCACCGTGTCAGTGTCCCTATTTTTTCTTTCTACTATTTTATTATTATAATTATAATATTTTCTTCATGTCTGACACACCAGACACCTTCTTGTGTCTCGGAGGACACAACCTAAATTTCTTCTATCTATCGTGTCCCACAGGATATGATAAACCAAACCGACACACCTAACCCTAACCCTAAAATTGCTCGCAGCACCTACGCCGCATCCCGTGGTCGAGACCACCTGCTCCCTGTGCTTCCGGCCACAGACACCATGTCATTAACTCCGCCTACTGACCACCATGCCGTAGATACAGCCTTATCCCGACTTCACTAGACTCATCGCCGCCTGCATCCAGCCTGAGTCGACGGCCACCAGTTCCTTTACAACCACTGTGTCGATCTTGACATAGCCCACACGACACCCGTCTAACCCACCCAAGTTCTCCGACAGCAACAACTACTGTCGACCACCATAAAACCTGCTCATCAAAATCCTAGTCAACATCACCATCACCACCAAAATAACCCTAAGCTATCGGCCGCCACAGTAGCTGCAAGCTAGCCACCGGCATGATAGCCCTACCATCGGCACCACCACGACCAAAAAACATCACAACCAAAACCACCACTACCAATATCCTCACCACACCACAACACCCAGCCGCCCACTTACCTCTTCCGGTGAGTGCCATGTCCACCATCTCCTCATCTCCTTCTGTCTCTGCCACCTTCGATCTTGACTCGAGCGCCACCCCTATCAGCTGTCACAACCTGTACTCGCTTTTCGAGATACGAGTGTAAAACGCCCCAGTCCCAAAATATGTAGGACTAAAAATGTAGACATGCCAGCCGTATAATAAATATACGTAAGCTGTAAAATGCAGTAGAACCATGACTAATCTCATCCACACAAAATAAATAAAAATAAAGATATCATATAATGATAATGAATTGTCTTGATAAAATATATTGGGTGGAGACACATCCACTACCAACAAAATAAAATGAAGAGGTACATGATATATAAAAGAAATAACGAAGGTAGCAGGATAGATCCAAGATACGTCATCCTCGAATAAATGGAGAAGACCACGACCTCGGCTAGAATACCTACGGAAGACATGAACACACACTTGGAGAGATTACCAAGTCCTCAGATGGACGTAACAAGACACTTAATATCATGCCAATATAACTGAATATAAATTGCTCAAATAAATAAGGCAATTGAATTATAACATGGTCCAATACACACCATTGAACTAGCGTACCGTCCTCCCTACTAAATAAGGACAGGATATGGTAAACTAATTCACGATGACGTATATTTCCCTGCTATGAATCCAATATGGTATCCGGACCCCAACAAGGTCCAGTACCTTCTCATCGGAGTATTAAGCCATACCTACAACCAAACAAGGACAAGATGTGACAAACTAACCCACGACAAGTTAATGTTCCAAGCCACGGTCAGATACAAGTACCCAAACCAAATGTAATCGTACCTAATGGATAAAGTGTTTTCCATAAATAAATTCACTTTATTTATTTTGTATCTGAGAAAATTACAACTGTAGGAATCTAATCTAGAAGACGATTACTTTATCCCTTGGACGATGCGATGAAGAAAACTCGAACTTTGAAGAACTTGGACAACAACTGGGCAATCTCTCTGTTCTCTCTGAAAAATGACTTGTAGTCCCTGATGAAGATGAAGAAACTCTTTTTTATAGAGTTCAGGATAACTGTCCTTAAGCATACGCTCAGGTAGTTACTTGACGTGTGCATAACTGCAGGGACGCGTGGCGAATTCTGATGGAGACACATTAGCGTGCGGTTGAAAGTAGTGGAGCATGTTCAGGAGAGATTGATGGCCTGGATGCCACGTTGCATAACTTCTAGAGAAGTTGATAACTGGTACAGGACACGTGAGAACGTGTGTTGACTGTAATCCTGGATATGGTTGTTGTAATACGCTGCCTTGTTGAAGGAGAGTTTATACGCTGACTTGGATAGCATAGTGCCATAGGAAAATCATACGCTCACTTTATGGGCAAGGAGTCATGTGAGGTCATACGCTCGCTTAGTTAACAAGAAATCATGTGCGGTCCATACGCTCACTTGATTGTGTGAAGAAGGAGTCATATGAGGTCGATACGCTCACTTGACTGGATGAAGAAGGAGTCATGTGAGGTCCATACGCTCGCTGGAGAAGTGGCCACGTGGCTATCATCAATCTTCTTTGGTATACCATAGCTTCCCATAACTGACAAAATCTTCTCGAGCGTCGTGACTGCGGATTTGACGGCTGACAGACTGTCAAAACTGACAGTAATGATGGCTTTTGTATTTATGAAGGCTGCTGAGTTGTCCTCGTAAAAGACAAAACAGGCTCTTCGAAAACCTATACGACGGTTACTTTTCTCGTGACAGCTGTCTTTGCACGAAAGATGAAGTGTCAGAGTCATTCCTCATTTAAACATATGCTGTGCTGTCACTTCAGTAAATAATAAAATATTTACTGAGCGTATGGCTTTTGAATGAGCGTATGGCTTCAACTGACATCTGTCTTTAAGCTTATGGATGAAAATGACAGCGTGTCATAATTTTCCACATCCTACAAGACCCCCTTCAAAGTTTTTGAACTTTATGAGTTTCAAAAGTTCGAAATTACTTTGAACAGAAAGTGGGAATGAGTCCTGACACGCTGGCATGAGTTCATTAAATGTCATGATGACTCTTCATTTTTCGAGATTGATTGAATCTGATAGAAGAATATGAACAGCCAGCAAGCTCTATTATATAAACCGAGAGAATTCAATTTTTGGCTTTCATCTTTTGCAACCATGACTCCAAAGGAAGCTGCTGAAGAAGAAGCACGTAAGTTGGGATTCTGTTCCCATGGTGACCCCACTTTTGGGGGCCAAGAACCCGAACCTGTCGTCATCGAGCTCAAGGACGACCCTATGCATTTAGCCAAGATTTTCTTGGGCTACTTTGGTCTGGACGGCTCCTCTTCTTCTGATGGGCAGAGCCTCGCAGAGAAGCGTAAAATGTTCGTTGCTCTGTTACACCGCATGGGGGTCCAAAGCGTAGAAGAGTTAGGCATCAAGCTTAGTCGCTCTGGAAAATAGAGCGTGACTTTGTTGCACCCCTTTCTTTCCCTCTCTCTTTTTGTTTTGTAGGGCCATCAGTGCCTTTAATGAAAATGAATATTCAAGAATTTTCTGTGTTGAAAACTAACATGCACCGATGAATAACTGTCGAATACGCCGTCTTCCAAGTTGTAAGTTACGCTAGATAGCGTATGCCAATGAAATAGCGTATATTACGCTATTTTCCAATGTTTTGTGAATTCCACTGAATAGCGTATATCAGCGTATGTTACACTATAAATTATGCTGTCCTTTAACATTGTGATTTACGTTAAATAACGTACACCAATGAATAGCGTGCACCAATAAATAGCCCGTAAGTTACGCTATCTTCCAACGTTTTGGAAAGCATTCTTTGAATATTTCCAAGGCTGTGCTGGTTTCCAAAGTACACGTGTCATTCATTCCATGTTTACGAGCGCTATTCATGCGAATCCTTTCCAAGAATAGGTTCATGCTCCATACTTTAAATAGATGGATGAACTCCACGCAAACTCATCTTCCCATTCTTCTTCCTCTCTTCTGAGAATGAATTTTCTATGAGAAGAAAATAGGAAAGCCATGTTGTCTGATGTCAAATCTCTGTGCACGCTACCAGACATGGATCGGTCAATCCTTAGCAGCAAACTCAGCGGTAAGTTCAATATACACGCATCGAAATTTTTGTTTGCTAAGGACAAATTCATCTTCCCGAAATGAACAGAATGCATCTGTCTTTGCTTGGACAGTTTCTGTTAACTGATTTTTCTTTACTATTTCTTGCAGAATTTTGACTGAAAACCTTCTTCAGAACTGGCATTGGTGATATGGATGCTGTGGACAATGTTCTTCTGACATCTACATCAGGGAGCTCATACGCTTTTGACGCGTATATCAGACAACTCAGAACTCTTCGTGTGATAGAAGGGTCTTCCTCAGATGGTAGGAAGAGCCTTTATACACGAGAGTTGGATGGTGGAGTCAACTCTACCCCGAGAAATCGGGTAGTAGAGTTCCTTTCACGGCAGAACTAGGAATTGTATCCCAAGGTTTGGATACATTCCTATCTGCTTGAGGTGCCGCCGTTCCTCCACGCGCTGTATTGGCAGCAACACGCCATCGTGTTGCCATACTCTGTGGTTCTCCTCTCGTCTGAGAGATAAGACCAGAGTTTGATTCCTGCTGGACACCCAAAAATTGCCACAAACAACGAGATTGCCAGAGAAGATCCAAGAAGAAATAGATCTCAGTTGTACATAGAATGAAAATCCAAGATTTGTAATAGATTTCCATTATGATTTGTAGGAAAGTCTAAGAAATGTAATAGACTTTTTATGCAAATGGGAATGGAAATGACAATTCTTCTTCGCTCAATGATTTGTATTTGTGGGTGAATTGTGGACATGATAGATAATAAAAATCATCTTTTCTGTTTTAGAGTATATGATATTATCAGAGGTATTATGGACATGATAATATATAGGAACTCGAAAGAAAATAGATTGATGTCTATGCAGAGGTCAAAACATGACAAATGAGTAAGTAGATTCGGAATTGATTCAGAGGTTATGAAAACGTGATCAATAACAAATCCCCGCTTAATGAACTGATAGAAGATTATGAACGGATGAACCGTTAGGAAAATGAAGAATAGATGAACTGTCGAGTGAATGTAATAAATGAACGGACGAACCGTCAAGTATTAATGAACATGTGAAACGTCGGATGAATGTGAGAAATGAATGGATGAACTGAATATCGGGAAAGAATACGTCCCATCGATCCTGGCAAATATATGCCTATAAATAGAGCATCTGTTTGAGTAGAAGGATCACACATTAAAAAAAATGTCTTCCGAAGAGAACACGAAGAAAGGCGAAGTCGTCTCCAAAGTTAATGAAAATGCTAAAGAGCATTCGACTCCCCAAAAGAAGGAGACGGGCGAAAGCTCGTCTGCTCCCAAGCTGCCGAAAGATATCTTGGATTTCTTGGTCGAACAAGGAGAAACCGAAGAAGAAGAAGCAATGAGGCTGGCTGCCTGTCAGTTCTTGGTGCGGTCAGGAAATGATGTATTCAATTCTTTTGCTAATTATGTATGTGGTCCTCGTCCCAAATACGAAAGGGATTACAGTGATCTTCCATGATGATGTATTTCTTGAAGAATTTGTCTCAAATAAACTCTGTTTAAGGAAACTTTGTTTATGATGTATCCTTCCTGCTTTATATTATTTTGCCTTTATTCACTGATCTTTTAGACTCAAAAAATCAAAAGGACGAGATATCATTTCCATAGAATATGGTACATACTGAGATAGAAAATTCAGAGGTGATATGGACATGATTTTCTTATACAAGATCTTTATTAAATCCACTGGGAATCTAATAAGACAAAATATCAAATTCTCTGGGAAAATGATACATGGTAGAATATCAGTTTCCGCTGGGGATAATGACATCGAAATAGCTTTTGTAGAGAAGAATAAATTTTTGATTTTACATTTGCTGGGGAGTAATGAAAATATTATTTATACATAATATTTCTTTAAGAATTTGCCATTGATAGGCATCATCGTGACTTTCCCTTCCATAGAGGCAAGCTGATATGCTCCATTAGAGAAGACTTTGTTTACTACGAATGGGCCTTCCCATTTCGCGTCAAATTTGCCTTTGCTCATATGTGTCATGGTCATCGGACGTCTGACAGTAAGGACCAATTCTCCCTTTTGATATGTTCTGACTTTGACTTTCCGATTAAAAGCTTTTGAGATTCGGGCTTGATATAGCTCGATATTTTGTTGCGCATACAATCGTTTTTCATCTAGAGCTTCCAACTCTTGAAGTCGAAGACGATCATTGTTCTCTGCAGTGAGTTCATTAGCGATTGCTATCCTTAAAGAAGGAATTTGAATCTCTAAGGGAAGAACAGCTTCACACCCATATACCAAAGAGAAAGATGTACATCCGGTCGCATTGCGAACTGTGGTACGATAAGCCCATAAACATTCACCAAGCTTCTCACTCCAGTTACGTTTATTAGAAGAAACGAACTTTTTCAAGAGTTTGATGATTGTTTTGTTGAAAGCCTCTGCTAGTCCATTGGCTGCTGGATTATATGCTGTAGAAGCCAGATTATTAATCCGATGATCATCACAGAATCAAGTAAATTTTTGGCTGACGAACTGTGGTCCATTATCATGGATAATATGCCGAGGAACACCAAATCGATAGATGACATGATGTTTGACAAAGTTGATAACATTAGAAGTCTTGACTTCAGATAACGGGATTGCTTCAGCCCATTTAGAAAAGTAATCAGTTATTGCTAGAATAAACCGATGTCCTTTTGATGATGGTGGATTGATAGGACCGATGACGTCCATGCCCCAAGCTTCAAAGGGCCATGATGCCGCTGTTGGGTGTAAGAACTTCGATGGTTGAAGGATAAAGTCTGCATGAATTTGACAGGCTTTACATTTCCGAGCATATTGAATGGTATCAGCTACCATCGTGGGCCAATAATAACCCATACGTCGGATACGATCTTGAAGTTTTGGACCTGGCTGGTGAGCTCCGCAGACGCCATCATGTACTTCACGGATTATCTGTTGTGCTTCTTCACCAGCGATGCATCGAAGGAGAAGACCATCATAGGCTCGACGATATAGTCTCTTCGTAGTATGATTATAATAGAATCTGAGAGACCGGCGACGGATAGATGCTGCTTCACTCGGGTTATCAGGAAGTATGTCATACAACACAAAGTCCAGAAACGGACGTCTCCAGTCTTCAGTTACGGTGTCTATTTTGTTAGAAAAGACATAATCCATAGTAGAATTGGAAGAAGACAAGGACACTTTGTCAAATTTTAATTCAGCATCAAAGTTGAGAGAATCTTCGTCTGGATTATGGAGAAAAACCAAAGCCAGATTATTTTTAACGCAGAATAGTTCTCGGTTATAAACCACTATCACTTGCTGACGTCTGATTGGTATGGCTAATACAGCAGCAAGATTAGCCAAAGCATCAGCTTCTGCATTATAGGCTCGTCGAACATGTTCGATAAAGAAACCTTCAAAGGAGGAGGCCATAGAGAGTGCTATTCGATGATAAGGTATCAAATCTTGATGACGAACTTCATACGTTCCTCTGATCTGATTGATGATAAGCTTAGAGTCTCCATAAACTTCTAAATATTGAACATCCAGATGTTTAGCGAGTTGAAGACCAATGAGCAATGCATTGTATTCTGCAACATTATTTGAACATGATTGATCCAGAGAATAAGCCCTCTGAATAGTTAATCCCTCTGGGGATACAAGAACAATTCCAACTCCGGCGACAATATCGCCGTTAGGACCTATTCTAGATGCTCCATCAAAGAATAGACGCCAGGTAGGAACTTCTTCAGAAACCAGATTTGAATCTAAAACTTCATCGGGAATCTCATCATATAATTTAGAATCTTCTGGGACTGCATGAGCTGCTAGAAAATCAGCAAGAGCCTGTCCTTTAACTGACTTCTGAGGAATATAATGCATGTCATATTGGGCTAACAAGATTCCCCAATTAGCCAGTCTGGAGTTGAGAATACCAGGTTTCTTCATCATAATCCTGATGGGATTCACTCTGGAAATGACATGAATCGTTTGACCGATAATATAATGTCGCGTTTTCTGAACAGCAAACATTAATGCTAGGCATTCTTTCTCGATTGGAGAATAACGCGGTTCAGCGCCTGTCATTGTGCGACTGAGATAATAAATAGCCTGTTCATGACCATCTTTATTTTTCTGGGCGAGTAATGCACCAAGAGAATGATCCATAGCTCGAACATATAGAAGAAATGGTATTCCCGAGATGGGAGGTACCAAAACTGGAGGGTTCGTGAGGTACTGTTTGATGTCATCAAATGCTTTTTGACATTCTTCGTTCCAGATGAAAGATACACCTTTCTTCAGAAGTTTGTGGAATGGTCTGCAGCGTCCTGATAAATTGGAAATGAATCTCCTGATATAAGCAATTCTTCCTTGAAATCCTCGTAGCTCTTTTAAGGTGCGTGGAGGACGCATCTCTTGGATGGCTTTGATCTTCTCGGGATCCACGTGTATACCTTTAGCGGTAATGACGAAGCCGAGAAATTTACCACTAGAGACGCCCAGGAAGGACTTAGTAGGGTTCATTTTAAGTTGATGCTGACGCATTAAATCAAAGATACAGTAGAAACTCTATAAAGTAATACACTTGGGACCACCAAAATTTATTAATTAAAAGAGTTATTAATTAATCGATAAATTAATAATTATTAATTTATATATTAATTAATATTTTATTAATTTATAGTAAAATACTTACGTAGTTTACAAACACCTTTCAAGCTTCCACTTAATTATTGTATACAATGCATGTGTATATCAAATGAAGGGCCCAATTTGAAAGAAACCTTCAATCTCCCACCTTATTATGCTTCTTGTGTTCAGTGTATCACTTTATGGACATTAAAATATTTTCAAGAAACCTTCAATTCTTGAGTCATTTTTCAAGAAACCTTCATAAATCATTCATGTAATATGCTATATATAAGAAATTATTAATTTATATTTTATATGGGGTCTGAAGAAATTATCAAAAATGTATTATCTTATAATTTTAGCGAATTATTAATTTAGCACCCTATCCCCGAGTCGGGACCGGCCAAAAATATTATCTTAGAGAGTTTATTAAATAATCGAGTATTAATTTATAGAGTTTCTACTGTAGTCTTCAAATCTCGGATATGATCCTCCTTTCGTCGACTTTTGACTGCAATATCATCAACATAGCATTCGACTATTTTTCGGAGATGTTCACGAAATATAGTGCTCATTGCTCGCTGATATGTTGCTCCTGCATTCTTGAGACCAAATGGCATCACTGCATAACAGTATGTACCGATCGGCGTTCTGAAGGAAGTGTGTTTTTCATCATCTGGAAACATTTTGATCTGGTTGTATCCCGAATACCCATCCATAAATGACATTCGTTCGATACCATATGTATTGTCGATCATGACATCAGTAATTGGAAGAGGAAACTCGTCTTTGGGACAAGCTGCATTGAGATCGCGAAAGTCTATACAGACTCGGATCTTGCCAGTCTTTTTAAGGACAGGAACAATATTAGCCACCCAGTCAGGATGTTGTTCCTCTCGAATAAATCCAGAAGCCATAAGCTTGTTGACTTCAGCTTCAATTGCATCCATAATGTCTGGACGAAATCGTCGCTGTTGTTGTTTGACCGGTTTAGCATTTGGCATGATATTGAGTTTGTGCATTACGATCTTCGGATCTAGTCCTGGCATATTCTCGTAGCTCCAGGCGAAGACATCGATATAATCACGAATAAGCTTGATCATGTCTTGCTTATCTATTTCTGAAAAACTCTCACTGATAAATATTGGTTTAGGAGAACCTTCTTCACCAACATCAATTTGGATCAGTTTATCTTCAGTAGGAGGTTCCCTCTGTTCAAACCTGAATTCCCATTGATTCTCTAATCTTTGAGCCCATCGTTCCGATTCGGGTGATATTTCAAAATCATCCTCATCTTCATCATTTTCTTGTGGGCCATCAACAGAGACCATATTGATGGATAGAATAGAGCGATAAAGATCGCCAACACTCGTGTCAGAATCCCAAGAGAGAGAATCAGAAGACTCAGATCGTTCATCTTCAGATTGTTCGTCTTTATTGAATTTTGACTCTTCATGGACTATGTTGATAAAAGGGGTAGGAGCAATATAACCTAAACCACATTTTGTCCTTCCGTATTTTAATGGAGGAATTCGAACAGGCATTCTTCTTCCTTTTCCATTATTGAGACTGGTTCTAAAGTCATAACCCATATTTTTGATGATATTTTTGGATTGCTGACTGTAGCGACGCAGTTGTAACCTTCCAGTATCGTCATTTATATCATCTTCTTCCAAGTTAGGAGGATTCTGAGGTCCTTTATAGAAAAATATTGGATTTTCTCCCTTCTTTCGACTGGGGACCACAAAATATGATTTCTGTATAGAGTCTAATGATATGTCTGTATGAAGAGCTTGAACAACCCCTATAGTTAGTGGCTCTAAGCTATTTAGCAATTGTAAATAACTTTGTACATAACCACAAACATCAATATACTGTAAAGGAGATGCTTCATTAATACTAGATGCTGTATTTACAACAGAAGGCTGAGCCTTATTAGACTTAGTCAGATTAATGACAAACGGGGAGGAAGAAGAACAGTTAGAATTTTTGTATCGATTAAGATCGATAACAAAAGGCTCAGAAGAGGTGAGCTCCCTTAAAGAAGACCGTGGATAAGTAATGCGTCCACTGACTGGAATGACTAGAGTATCTGATCTAGCCTGAGAAGATGGAGGGGGAGTGATGAGTCCATTGACAGGAATGATCAGTGAACTTTGTGAAGCTTGGGAAGATGGTGCAGTAGTGCGTCCACTGACAGGAATTATCAGTGAGCGCTGGGCAGATGATGAAGTAGTACATCCACTGACCGGAATTATCAGTGAGCCTTCTTCAGATGATCTAACAAACTGCGGAGGAGTGATACGCCCTTTTACAGGAATAACAAAAGTGTCAACTTTGGATGTCTCATCTTCATTATCCATAGCTTGCAAGACTTTCGAGTATTCATCTTTGTACATGCGAGCGTCATTGAAGTAAGCTTCGACTCCTTTGAATAGGTAAAGATCTACCACTTCTTTTTGAACCTCTCCATTATCATCAACATATTTGAAGCACTAATGAAGGGTTGAAGGAACGACATTATGTTCATGCAAGAAAGGTCTCCCCAATAGAGCATTGTATGAGCAACCATGATTGTCGATGATGTAAAAGGTAACCTTAGTATGAAGATCGCCTATTTGAAATTTAAGGCGAATCATGCCTAAAGGCTCACTTTTTTCTTGATTGAATCCCAAAATGGTAGTAATAGTGCTGGAGAGACTATGCACAGGTATCTTCAATGCATCTAACATAGCCTTTGGCATAATACTGAGAGCAGATCCTGGATCAATCAGTAAACGATCAACCTTCATAGAATCAATATATCCTGTATGATATAAAGGACGGTCATGTCGATTATCCTCTAGCAGCATATCGTCCTGCGTAAAGGTAATGTTTGGAATAAATTCCAATACATTATGGCAATGAGAAACAGGTTCTGTTTCCAACTTCTTGAGAAGAGTTAAGCAGGTTTCTGCTTGCAGCAGTGCTTCACTTAAAGTTTCTCGAGTCTCTTTAGAGAGGCGTACGAGCTCGAAGATTGATAATTTAGCTGGGGTATTGGCTAGTTGAGCCAATATATCAAAATTATAAGGCTTTTCCAGTCCTGTAGGAGATGACTTCTTCAATGGTTTGTCGAAGCGGACTTGTTGTTTGCCTTTGTCAGCTGCTGTTGGTTTAGAAGGAACTGTCTCAACAGGAACATTTAAAGGCTCTTCAGTAGAGACTGGAATTGAAGCTGTAACCGGAGGAATATCAGAAATTTCTTCAGGAACTTCAGCATAATCTTTCAGATATACTTTTCCAGACCGAGTTCCAGCATGAACTTCAACTTCAGATTCTGGTTCAAGGTCTATGGAAACCATGCTGCAATTCTTTATTTTGCTCTTGGTTCTTTTATGTTTGATGAAAGCTTCATTCCAGAAACTAAGGCCAACACAAGATTGATTATGTCTCATGGTGATGGCCAAAGGTGCTCGGAGTCCCTTGCCTGAGTTCAAACCTGGGGCAATGGCTAGACCATAACCCATTTTTGCCATCAATTCACGAGATTGTGAACTGTATAAATAAAAAGCAGGTTTGTATCTATCTTCAATTTGAGGTACAGATTTTATCTTCGTAGAGAATGAATTTTCTGCTGAGATGAAAGTAGAGGTTAGATAAAAATCGGGTGTGAAACTAGAAGTCACATTGCATGACTTAGTCTTCCCGAGCTTCTTTTTAGATGAGGAAATCTTCCGAGGAGAAAAGGAAGACGTCTCAAACTCTGTCTTTAAGTCTGGGTGAATCCACATGATTTCTCCCTTCTTGGTTGTGACAGGAACAAGTCCGTCAGTCTGTGCTGGTGGGATGTTTATAACTTCGAGAGTTGCTTTGGGGATAGGAACAATCCCACTTTCCACCATTAAGGGAGGGAAGTCACCGAACTGCATTGAAATTACATTTGCTGTGACTGTTTTGTCTTTGGGTGTTAATGTCACAGCTCCTGATTTAATCATCTCTTGAATCTTCCCTTTTAATACATAGCAAGACCGGATTGTATGACCAAGCATTCTATGATATGGACAGTATTTTGGATGATCTGTCTTATTGGCTTCATCAGACTTTTTAATTTCTGGCAATTGAATCTTATTACCTTTGAGTAAGCATTCAAAGATACCCTGAACATCGTCATCATCGAAAGAATATTCTTCTTTCGGCCGAGGAGATCTCTGTTGTTGATTTGTTGGAGCTGAAGTAGCTTGGGTAGTCTTTACTTCTTGACTACTGTTTTGGAGATTGACTTCAAGAGCTTCTTTCCCTTTACGATTGTTGGGTCGAGTACTATTGCTAGCACTCTGATTTGATTCTTTGGGAGCCATTTGTACCCCCAGACCCTTGAAGGTCTCAGCACTGACCTCGGCAGCCTTGGCACTGACAATGAAAGAAGGCCAATCTTGGAACTGAGTGGACCCTGTCCACATACTGATAATTGGTAAGAGGTTCGACTTGCAAGTGTCGATCGTAACAGCATCGGGAGTTCCAAGAGGCATTTTGAGGGCTTCTCTTCTGAATCTCTCAATGAATTCCTCAGTGGTCTCATTATTCTTCTGTTTGATTCTTATGAGGGCCGACATGGTCATATCATTGAGCCCTTCGTAGAATCGTTCAAGAAATATTTGCTTAAAACCGGCGAATGAGGTAATGCACCCATCAGGGAGACTTCTATACCATTCATAAGCCGTTCCTTTGAGACATCCAATGAACACCCGAGTAAGGAGGGCGTCACTTGGTTGCAATTGATCAGTCATTACTTCAAAATGATTAATGAACTGACTTGGAGAGGTTGTCCCATCATAGAAAGAGATGGTCGGAGGTTTGTGTTTTGGTGGATACGATACCTGCTTCCATTCTATCGGATAAGGCTGTTTGATGCCTAACCTTTGTAAACTATCCTTCTGTTTGAATGCCTCGAATTGAGTTTTGAGATTCTTCAATTCTTCAGAGACAACTCCCGAAGATTGTGGAGTTGTGGCTTGTAGAGTGTAATTGGGAGGAGGGACTGCAGCATATGTACCACCCCCAGCTCCAGAGTGACTTGGTGTGGTTTGTACAGGAACATTAGATTGTACCCCCGGAATAGTAGAGGGTTCGGGGTTTGGAACAACAGGGGTATTCAATACCACTGGTGGTGCTGTCTGTTGTTGAGCCTGCATTAGAGTGTGCATAGCACTCAATGTATCTGCCAGAGCTTGTAATTGTTGTTCTAAAGAAGAAATCCTCTGTTCATGAGCCTCATTGCTAGTCGAAGGTTCATGATCACTTTCTGCCATGTAAGTGGTAATCATTCGAGGAATAGATGATGAAACAGTCTGTTCTGAATCATCACTGTGTGAATCAGTATCTTTCCCAGGGCTTTTTACAGGAGTCAATACTGGAAATTGGACTCTCCAAGGAAGTCTTCTGTGATCTTCGGATTACCACTTGGATGAGAAGAAGAAGAAGCTCTGGTCAAGGCTCCGGTTCTGGATCGAGTGCCGAGATAAACACCATCTTCAGAGTCTGATATAGCATCAGACCGTATGCTACCCCCAATATTTCTGGAAGTCATGTTGATAGAAGCATAAAGAGGTTCATCTTCATCCAACATTGGTTCATATTGAATCCGTTCAAAAATAGATTGTCTTTTTGGTGAACAACAACATTGGATGACAACTCGAGGTTGGAAGTCACAACCATGCTTTTCATGGCGAATATGGGCAATGTCATAGCCAGATGAAGTGTCAATTCTCTGTTTATTTTACAAATATTCTCGGAGATCTATAGGAACATATTGGGAAGTATTTGAAGATAGTTTCTGTGTAGAAACTTGTCTTTTGTTCTTCTGTCTTCTTGGTTCCTGAGTGTATAAAGACTGATTAATTTGAGCCACATAGTTCTTGGCATATTCTGCATCAGGGTCTAATATACTTGTCTCAGTAGAACTGAACCGATTCTGATTAAGCTTATTACGAAGATCCGTGGGAGATTTGACTTTGATATCAGTCTTGGATACTTGTAATTTGCCTTTCTCAGACCGAGAAATTTTGAGAGAAGGAAGATGAGTATTATTCCGACTAGGAGTCGGTAATAATCCATCTTTGGAGGAATTAGCTAAAAGGCGTTTTCCATTGTTTGATCTAGTAAGATTACTAGTCAAATTAACTCCAGAGGTAAAGACCTTAGGAGTAGAGGAGTTGACTAAAGAGTCTTTCTCCTTGGTTGGCACAAGATGAGCAAGTTGAGGGGGAATCATTTGTATGTTCTGTGGAAGAGAACCCCCAATCTGATTTTCAGAAACAGTCAAAGGACTATATTTGTTAGCATATGCTGACTTCAGTTTGGACTTCTGGTCATACGCTGCCTTTTTATTAGCATACACTGGTTTTGGCTCGGCGTACGCTGCCTGATGTTGGCTTTTGTACACTGCCTTTGCCGTACGCTGTCCTTTGAATGCCATACGCTCAGAGTCATCAATGGCTAAAGAGCCGACTGCTATCGTAAGAATAGAGGGAGAAGGGACCTTGACATGTCCAGAGATGGTTTTCCTTGTACACGCTGACTTGGTTAAAGAACCAATTTTGTCAGCGTGACTAGGGGAAACCACTGTTGCCGTGTTCCGAGAAGCCGAAGTGTACTTCATGGAAGTTGAAGACGTGTTCTTGTCAGCATGAGAAGTGACAGAAGCGTCTCGAATTGCTGCAGAAGACTTAGGGACATAGACGGAGTGTCCCTTCTTCTTGGCAACAGGAAGAGCAAAGGAAGCAGTGCGGCCCTCCTTCGCCTTGAGCATTTCTTCATAAGCCGATTGGTCGAATTGTACAACCATCGTCTTCTTCGTCAAGCCGATCGACGAAATATCGCATTGAGTTGTTGCTATCTCATTGGAGGAGACAGCTTTCCCCAGCAGAGTCGCTAATTTATTTTCCATAAATAAATTCACTTTATTTATTTTGTATCTGAGAAAATTACAACTGTAGGAATCTAATCTAGAAGACGATTACTTTATCCCTTGGACGATGCGATGAAGAAAACTCGAACTTTGAAGAACTTGGACAGCAACTGGGCAATCTCTCTGTTCTCTCTGAAAAATAACTTGTAGTCCCTGATGAAGATGAAGAAACTCTTTTTTATAGAGTTCAGGATAACTGTCCTTAAGCATACGCTCAGGTAGTTACTTGACGTGTGCATAACTGCAGGGATGCGTGGCGAATTCTAATGGAGACACATTAGCGTGCGGTTGAAAGTAGTAGAGCATGTTCAGGAGAGATTGATGGCCTGGATGCCACGTTGCATAACTTCTAGAGAAGTAGATAACTGGTACAGGACACGTGAGAACGTGTGTTGACTGTAATCCTGGATATGGTTGTTGTAATACGCTGCCTTGTTGAAGGAGAGTTTATACGCTGACTTGGATAGCGTAGTGCCATAGGAAAATCATACGCTCACTTTATGGGCAAGGAGTCATGTGAGGTCATACGCTCGCTTAGTTAACAAGAAATCATGTGAGGTCCATACGCTCACTTGACTGTGTGAAGAAGGAGTCATGTGAGGTCGATACGCTCACTTGACTGGATGAAGAAGGAGTCATGTAAGGTCCATACGCTCGCTGGAGAAGTGGCCACGTGGCTATCATCAATCTTCTTTGGTATACCATAGCTTCCCATAACTGACAAAATCTTCTCGAGCGTCGTGACTGCGGATTTGACGGCTGACAAACTGTCAAAACTGACAGTAATGATGGCTTTTGTATTTATGAAGGTTGCTGAGTTGTCCTCGTAAAAGACAAAACCGGCTCTTCGAAAACCTATATGACGGTTACTTTTCTCGTGACAGCTGTCTTTGCACGAAAGATGAAGTGTCAGATTCATTCCTCATTTAAACATATGCTGTGCTGTCACTTCAGTAAATAATAAAATATTTACTGAGCGTATGGCTTTTGAATGAGCGTATGGCTTCAACTGACATCTGTCTTTAAGCGTATGGATGAAAATGACAGCGTGTCATAATTTTCCACATCCTACATAAAGGTGCCTAACCGTTCTAAGTAAAATGTAGTTAAGAACAGTCCTTCCTACGTATGGGCCCTGGCTAATATGGGATCGGTATGGTCCCCCCTTGGGGCACCAGAGGCCCAATCAATAAGAGCATAACGCTCCATAGAATGCCATTGGCCGTCAGTAATCATGGGTAATCTCACCCGCGTCTCCGGCGGAGCTCACGGGTTACAAAAGAAAAAGTACATAGTAGCCCATACGCTAAGATATTGTCCTCCCCGTCCAATGCCTACTATGTTGTATCCGCAACACAAAACTTCTATTAACCGCTAAGTCAAACTAAGTATGAAACCTCTATTAGCGGTTATTCCTATCGCACGGCTTATACGTACTGGTGGCCAGCCAATCACGCATGTCCAAGTCCTATATGTGACTCACAACTTCATGGTAAAAAAAAGTGTCAAGGCCTATGAATGCAACACACAAAGGTGGTCCCATAAATCTAGGTTTAATATGCAAAAAAATAATACATAGCAGGAAATATAACGGAACAGTAAGTTCTAACAAGTTATGCCAAGTATCAAAGTTTATTTTGCATAAAGAAAATAATAAATAATGCATGAAATATGAGCTAAAATAAATAAACAGCAAATGGCAAGGTGTCTTGCCTGGTACTACGCCTGGTGTGGAGCAATGATCAAGGTGGCACAATATATGGCTTAAGTGTAACAACTACGCAAGACGACCTCCAATAATGGCACGAACTGTTCCATCGAGTCCAGTGGAATCAATTTAGCTAAGAATGATATAACGAGATACAGAATTGACGAGGGAGTATGAGAATAGGACTAGTCGCAGAAGAGAAAGATAATCGATGATAATTTGTGGAGAAATTACTCATACTATTTTAGAGAATATTTTATAATACTTGAAAATATACTTTTATTAGTTAAAAATAGTTTTTAGATAAATACTTGAAATGTAAAAAAAATCGTTTTAGGCAAAAACTCTATTTCTAAAAAATATGGTTTTGAGATAGAAAACTATATTAGTTAAGAATAAAATTATGGTAAAAGCTATACTTTCATTAACTATTTAAAAAACGAGAAATTTTAATAAAAAATATTTAAAACTATATTTTTACTAGTAAAAAATATTTTTAGAAATTTATATAATATTAAAAAAAGTTAGTGCTATGATTATATTTTTGAAATTGTAGGGCTAAGTCCAATACTAGATGTTATTACAATATATACATAAAATAATAATAATAAAATGTTTGAAAATAATAAAAATAACTGATAATAATACTAATGTATAAGGAGATTGTTGAAATATGATTAATTAATACTGTATTTAGAACTTATGATAAATATAATAAATAAATAAATAAATAAAAATACTTAACAGCTGCGAATTCCTATGCTTTTTTCCTGAATCAAAAAAAATTACAATAAAATTTTTCTTTTAAAAGTAACAAAAGCAGCAGTTGAAGAAGAAAACGAAGTGAGGGGAAGAAGAGGAGAGGGTGAGAAGGGGGGGCGTTGGAGTACGAGAGGAGGCGGCGTAAAGGAGAAGAGAGAGGGGGAGAGGGCTTACAGCGGTGGAGCTCCGGTGCTCCGGTCCGGGCAAGGCGCACGGAAGACCGAGAGAGGCGGTCGCGGCTTGCGTGGAAAGAGGCGGCACGGTTGCCTCTGCGGGGTCGACGAAGAGGTCCAGAGCGCCTCGTTGGGCGCACGAGGATACGAACGCTGGAATCGACGATCCCGACGCCGACGGAACTCGGGGTCGTCCGGAGCTGGGGTACGCACATGTCGTTACGGCTGGAGGGGGCCGGATCTGGTGACTCGGCTCGCCGGAGGTCGGCGACGCAGGCACAAGGACAGTGGCGATAGATAGGTAAGGGTGGTGATGGTGGTGTTTGTTTATTGCTTTTTAGGAAAAAAACCTTTGCGTGACGGTGGTCGCCTGAAGGTGGTGGATTGACTTGGCGAGGGTGCTGGTGGTGACGATGGGAGTTACGATTGTTGGTGGTGACGGAGTGGTGGCCGTAGGTGGTGGTCCTGAGGGGGCTGGTTGAAATCGGGATGGTGGTCGCGAGGAGGTTGGGGGAACGATGGTCCGGTTTCGGATTGGTAGAGTCGGGCACGGTGGCGCCGGTTTGGTGGGGCTGGTATAGTATGCTGCTAGTGGTGGCCGCGGCAGAAGTACGACGGAGACGAGGGTCGGGCTGTGGTGTCAGGAGGCTTGGGTTTGGTGCTACTGTTGGTCGCAGAGAGGAAGGAGTTTGGTTGTTCTATGGTTGGGTGTGGCCTGCTGCCGAGCGCGGCTAATGGCGATGGGTGGTGGTACTGGGTTTGTTGTAGGGTTTGACAGTCGGGAGAAAGGGGCTGTGATGGCGGGTTCTGGTAGGGGTGATGATGGCAGACAGTGGGTTTCTCCGGTGATGGTCGTCGAAGAAGAGGCGGCAATGGGGATCGGATGTTATTGTGGGTTCTCTAGATTTGGGTTTCAGATTTAAGACTTGGTGTCGGGGAAGGATGATGACATGTATCCGTGTGTGGACACGAAGAAGGTGGCAATATAAATGTAATAGGAAAATAGTGGAGAAGATGGAGAAACGGACACGATGCACAGACATGGTGGTGGAATCGGTTTGGTGGAATTGTGGGAGAAGAGAATATGGAGCCTCTCCTTATATAGGAGGTGGTGCTCCTAGTTGGATAAGAATTGGATTTGTTTAAATCCCCGTTAGATAATTTCCACCTCTAATTTAAATCAATTCAAATCCAAAACTATTTAAATATAATTATATTCCATCTTTTAGTTCATATTCATATAAGATAAATCAAATTTCAAATATAATTATTAATTAAACTATTTAAATCAATCCATAAAATCAAATCAAGATTTAAATTGCTATAATAATTTTAAATAAATTACTAATAATAATAATTTTGAAAATTACATTATTATTTAAAAATAAACTAATAAAATATTTTTGAAATATATATGTATGCACGAAGAATATTATTTATTATTAATAACTGTTATAAACGAAAGGCTTTTATAATTAAAATAGCAAATTTAGAAGATTTTTGTATAATAGCAAGAATAATTATTATATATATTATTTTGAAACTATAAAAATAGAAAAATATTTTTCTAAAAATATGTACGCTCGTACATATTCGTACTCGTCGAGTAATTACAAAAAAAAACAAAATTTCGCGTGCAACGTACAATACAACTACATGACATACAAATACAAAAGTAAAATCAGTACCAAATTTATTTTTTAAAAAAATAGTAAAAATTTAGAGGTTTTACAAAGTGCGTGCGCAAGTCCAGCCTATGCTACGGTATCGGTGGTAGTACGTTGTGTAGCCCGTAATAAATAAGTGCCCATGAAATAATAACTTTATTTGCTCATTCACAAAACTAAATCCATTTATAACATTCAAAGTTTATATTTGAAGAAAAATACAATATCTCAAAAATCTAATACAACATTTTAAACCATCTAACTAGTCTTCTAGGGTTTGGCCTTCAAAGACACCCGTATCTTCCCAATGCTAAGAGTAGTCGTGACTAATCTGAAAAATTGGTTTCCAGTCAGGAATGGAATGAGTACATTCTAACTGCAGTTCCAATAATTGACAAAATCTATAAAACATTAACTGCTGGAATACATGATGGATTGATAAACAGAGAATCCTGGTATAAAAATATGAGTAAAAACATAAAAGTATGGTAATAAAGACAAGATAGTAATATAAACAGTGATAAACAACCGAAGCAGAAACCATATTGTATAGCAAGACTGCATCTAACTAGTGAGTTGAAATACCGCTTTTGACATATGAATGGCTAAGGAATAAATTCGGCCAACTGCACGTATCGTGTGCGGCTGCTATCATTTAGGTTTAGACCAATAGAATATTTCTGGGTAGTTCACACGTCTACTAAGATATTTTTCTGCCCAACTAGTTCTCATGGATTCAAACAGGTCACAAATACGGTGATACATTAGTCACAAAAATAATATGTAAAGAATCCATAACTGTTTGCCATGACAAAAGGTTATACAAACTTTTTGTATATTAAACGTAAAAGAGTACAATCAATTCCTAAATAGGAGATCTAAGTACAAAGTTTTCTGGGAAAGTGTGGTGGTGGAGATCGAGCACTACAGCGACTCCTTTACTCCGTTGACGATCTGACAACGAGTTGAACTTGCTCTGGCTTTCTAGTGCTTGTGATTGGAACTCTAGGATTGCCAATTAAGAGGATGTCGAATTTGTGAAGATTTCAGAGCCTTTTTATCGAAAGAAAACTTCTTCTATTTATAGGAAAGCACATATACGATGTGCATAAGGATTGTGCAGGAACGCTGCACGAAGAGATATGAGAGAATCTCAAAGTTGCACGGTGAGGGCTGCTGCTGAGCTGACACATGGCGGATGCTGGGATTCTCCTTTATTAAGATCTTAGGGGAATTATCAACATGACCGAATAAACGACAGGTAGCATGTGTACTGTTGATCAGATAAACATGAACAGATTTTGTTCCTATCCTTGAAGTTGGATTTTGTCTTATCTTAGGGGGCTATTGGTTTAAACAAACCAATTGGATATGGTCCTCGTCTATAAGAACAAATTCCGTCCTTATCTGTGGTTTAAACAAACCAATAGGATATTGCTCTTATCAACAGAATCAAACTCTGTCATGTCTTAAGAGCGGTGGTTTTTAAACAAACCAATCTGAAAAGGGCATAAACGCCCATCTGGCCATGTGGAACCACGTTACCTCGTAAGATTGTGCTTCTATGCGAGCTACGCTTCTGGCGAGGCTTTGAGATTACTGCACTTCTAGGCGATAAGTAGACTGTGCTTCAGGCGACGGAGTCACTGTACTTTTAGTACGATCATTGGATAAGTGCTTCAGGCAATGGAGTCACTGTGCTTTTAGAGCGACGAGTAAACTTGTGCTTTAGGCAACGAAGTCACTGCACTTTTAGAGCGACGAGTGGACTTGTGCTTTAGGTAATGGAGTCACTGCACTTTTAGAGCGACGAGTGGACTTATTCTTTAGGCAATAGAGTCACTACGCTTTTAGAGCGACGAGTGGACTTGTGCTTTAGGCAACGGAGTCGCTGTACTTTTAGAGCGACGAGAAGGCTTATGCTTTGGGCAACGGAGTTACTGTGCTTGAGGGCGTCGAGTATACTTGTGCTTTGGATAATAAAGTGTCAGATGAATGAGCCTTTGGATGGGATGGAGGGTTCTGCGCTTCTGGGTTGAAACACGGGCACAGTGAACTGGCTGCGCTTCTAAGACGAAGAAGCTAGTTTCTGTCGAAGTTATAAGAGCAATTAATGAATGCTCTTTTAATGGACGAGTCGGTCATCCTCTTCTTTTAATTACCACCTTCATTTGGGGAATTCAAAAAGTCTGTGGCCTAGGATTCAGTCAATGAACGTACTAAATGAGATTTATTATGCTGAGTCTTAGGTTCATCCCATTAATTTGGGAGTCTTTGACCGACGGCCACGTGGCATATGGGTTGGACAACACTCACCCTATATAAAGGAAAGCTTTTCGGAAGGGTTGTATCTTCTGTCTCTTAACATTCCTACCATCATGCTCGATCCCAACTTAGCTTCGAACGATCGTTGGACTTGCACAAGTCGACTGTTGCTTGTGGATCCCTTCGTTCCAAGAAGTTGTGTCCTTTTAGAAGAACTGCTGTTGAGTTTTGAGATGCACTTGAGCATTTTGCGTAAGGAGTTCGAATCTGAACAATATATTGGCGGTCTTCGAGATCCAAGCTGTCGGGTTTGGATTGATTGCCAATCCGAAGAGCCACAGGTTATGCTCTGCCCTGCTCAATGGCGGTGGCACAGCCTGTGCTGTGGACTGAGTTCTTGCTCAAGCCAATGCTACTTCTGGAAGTGGCTCGCTCTGACAGTGCTACGCGTCTGGGGGGGTTGTGCATCTGTGAAGATTAACCCCTTGTAGATTTTTAGGTGCATAAGTTCTTTTTATAACAAATCTGTAATAGATTCTTGTAGACATGATTTTAATAAAGAACTCTTTATGAACCATCTGTTGTATGTTTGTGTGACTTTGATTATCTGTCTACGCTTTTGGGGTACATACGCTTTTGTGAAGCCATGTGTAGTGGGGACGCGACCTGCACTTTTGATATGTTTGTACTTTTTTTATGCTTTTACAAGACTTCCTTCAAAGTTTTTTGAACTTGAGTCAAGCTCAGAATACTTTGAATAGAAGCATGACACGTATCCTTTGCATGCGAATGCCCAACATGCTTACTGACAGGCTGTCGTCACGCTTAGTGTCACTACCACATTTTAGCTTGAGGGTATTTTGGTTATTTTAAAAATTTTGAATTTAATTTGAATTGTTTAAGTGGCGGTTGTTATTTTTGACTTTTGCTAGTTGTGACTTTAGAGACTAACCTAGATGTTGACTTTGACTTTGGTGACTTGGTTAGCATGGTGTGGACCCTAGTCTAACTTAAGTCGACCCAAGTTGACTTGTTTTAGACTGAGTTGCATGGAGAGATTAGGTGCTTTAGGTGTTTGAACTAATGGCTAAGGGTTTGAACAATTTAACATCTAAACTTGGCCCAAGCCCACTAGCCATCAACCCTAACCCTAATTTTCCCCTAAGTTGCCGGCCTAGGGTTTCCTCCATCCCTATTTAATACCTTTTGAATAATTCTAGCCTCTTTTTACACCACTTCTAATTTTGGCAAGAAAGAGGTATTATCTATTCTTCAACCCTTCATAATTTCTTCATTTCTATTCCTTTTTAACTCTAGTCTTTTTGCATTAGGATCTATTTAACCCCTATTTACTGTTGGTGGTGAAAAATCTCATCTTGTGTGCAATTTGGAGCTTGAGAGTTGCAAGAAGGATTCTTCTATTTGGGACTTTTTCTTTGAGTTTGACACTCAACCCTAGCTGTAGAGTGAGTCTTGTATGATTTCGTGTCGATTTGGTGTCCATATCGGACACGTATCAGTCCACTATTTCAAGTGTTTGATGAAATACCACAGTGAATGCTTTCTTGTTATTTTTGAAATATTTTTGATTAATATTGTTGATTTATGATTGTACATTGATTTCGTGTCACTCCGAGATTGGACACGTGTCTGTGTCGTGTCTGCGAACAACAGAACACGCTGTGCACAGGGCTCGGCCGTGCCCTGCTGCTCGAGCAGTGGTGTGCCGTGTTTGTGTTGATTGGGGACACGATGCATGACGTACAGCAAGGGCTAATGACTGACACTACGACCCTCAAGTGTCAGGTCATATAGTGTCGTGTCGGGCAAACACTAGCCCCCGTACCGAACCACACACGCACACACACGCGCGGCAAATCTTTTCTGACACGGGCTTCGTGTCCGCTTTGGACATATCGTGGACACCTCGTAGGGTGTCGACTGTGTAGCCTGACACGTGGGCTATACGTGGACATGGCTACGTGGCTCCACATGCCGTATATCGTGTCTACGAGAACACGAAACACATGTACGATGATTCTGTGTGCATCGTTTGTACTGTGTGTGTGTTATTCGTGTTGGACACGTTTGTGTCTACTTGGTTGGGCACAAACACTTTCCCCTGACACGTTAACATGCGACACACACATGTGCACAGTCAATTTCATTTTTTGACATGTAATCGAGAATTAAAACCCCATTTTCTTCCTGTTCTGATACTCAGTACTGTGCAGTAGGTATCTTCTGAGTTTATTATGTTTAATTCGAAATTAATGGTTAATTTAATGTTGTTTAAATGAGAACATGTGTGTTATATTAGGGTTGTTCCTTTGTGATGCATTGTAATGTTAGTTGGTTGTTATATTTGGATTTCGAACTTGGTCATTGAATATTTGAACATTTCTTTAACTGATGTATATAAACCTTCAGTAACCTACATTACATTGCATTGGCATTATATTGCATTGACTGCATATTACCTATATACCAGAACTTACTTGTGCATTGAAACCTGGACATTGCATAACACTGTGACTGAACTTGGCTTGAACTAAACCTATTGCATTGAACCCTGTATTACCTAGTTAACTGAAACCTTGGCATTGCACTTACCTGCTTAACTGAACTTACTTAAACCCTCTCCTTGCTTTACAACCTAACACTATGTAAATCTGAACTTGTAACCCCCTTGACACCTACCTACACTTGTTGTATTGTCTGAACTATAGGCTAACTTAACATGGCTCGACACACACATTGCATGACACAATACACTACCACCTACATGTTTTCCCCTTTTCACATTGCCCTTTCTAAACCTATCTATTCTATATATATGTATATATGAGATGCTTATATGTTAATGTGTGTGTATATATATATATATATATATATATATATATATTGTGATGAGGTGTGCCTATATATGTTAATGTTTACCTATATACAATATGTGTATAGTGTATATATGTATACTGGTATGTTAAATAGCTTGGTAGCATTGTGGTTGTGTGTGAATGCTAGACTAGCCTTGGTTAGGCTTAGTGAGACTTGCTTGGGCTAGGAGTTGACCTAATTGACTAGTGTAGTTGACTAGAGTTGACCAAGGGTTGACTTTAGTCTAGATTTGACCTAACATCATGTAAAATACATTGTAATGTTCTATATTACCGTTATGGACATATTGTGACTAGTGTTGTTCTAATTAGGAGTCAGACACCTCTTCTCAGACAGTATATTCACTTCGGACATTCAGATATCAGGCGAGTATATTCTCTAACTGTTTCATACTTGATAGAATTTACATTTATGCACTAGATTACTTTACTTGATGCTATCATGTTGTTAACATGGATTGGTACTATATGGATCCCTTCATGAGATGTTATCCCCCTCGGGAGCATCGGGTTACGGTATGTCATGTGCATTTCACTTTCATCATGTACTCCGGTACTTTCACCATTCATGTGCACTGTTGTGATTCATGTAATCTCATATTCACAGAGCCCCCATGTATACATTCATGTGCACCCATTTATGAGCCTTCGTGTGATATCGTGTGCAATAACATAACTTGTCTGGATCCTTGTGTATTGATGGGGGTACGGGGGAGTATAAATGGTCATGTGAACAATTCCAAAGTAGTGTAATCATGTGCAAACTCTCAGAATACTCATGTGCAAATTCAAGCCGTTCACATGTCTATCGTGTACTCTACATCACTAGCCACTGTTAGCTCTTTACTTGTAGTAGATATTTCTTTACAGTCATCTCTTTTACTTCATATATTCTCCAGTGTTTCATGTATCTTACTCTATAGCATATTTACATATCCTGTCATATTATGAACTTCGTGAGATGTATTGTGCTCGTTCATGTCCTGACTGGACCTGTTAAAATATTATAGATGACATTGAGGAGTTCTGTCCTACATACTATGGAGCAGGCCTAGATGACACTTGTGAGCTGGACTCCTAGGAGGACCCAGCCCTTGTAGAGGACATTACCCTAGTAGTCTAGGCTAGTTAGCTAGACTAGTTATCTTACTTATTGTCTTGTCTTGTTTTGGATACACTTTGTACTTATTTGGAGATTTTGTTATTCTGGATGTTGTGGAGATGCTATCTTAGACTCTTAGACTTCTTCTCGTATTGTATTTTATTTGGCGACTTTCATATCTATCTATCTTATCGTACTTTCTACCTTAGCTGTGATTGAGTTGTACATTTCTATATTGTCCTCCATTCGAAGCGTATATATTGTACAGGTACCTTATAATTGTTAGATGTATGTGATCTAGGACAGCATTCTATCGCCGATACTACGGCGTAGGCTGGACGTACCCACTTCTTGTGCCCCTATACTGGGTACGGGTCGGGACACTTAGCCTTCGGCATTAAATGCCTTGAGCCATCACTTCATTAAAAGTTGATCACAATACCTCGTTTCTAGTGAACGGTCATCATGATCTTTACTTTTAATTCCCACGTCGTCCGAAAAGTTTTCTCCGTCACGAAGCATTTTCCTTTCTTTCGTTGACATGGTTGTACCCTATAAGTAGGGTCTATTAGGAGAGAGAAAAGCTTTCTGTCTTTCTTTTCTTCTTACAGAAGCTTTTCATCATAGTCTTCTTTCTCTTTCAAATCCTTACTTTTTCTGCCATAGCCCCCAAGAAATCAAGAACCCCAAAAGCTCCTACAGCGAGCTCCAAGAAGGCTAAAGGAAAGCGCCTCGCATCAGAGGCCATTGACGTCGATGACTTGCCAAACGCTGGTATCGTAGTTCATAGCGACGTATGACCGCCTGTCGTAGGTAGTAAACTTTGGTCCTCTGTTTTGCTGATGCACATGAGCGGCTACTCCTCGTAGTATCGTTTCGTAGACGTGCTGAAGCTTTCCTTGCCGATGTGCATGGACACTTGCTCTTCATAGGAGTATCCGTAGATGCGGTGAAGCTCTGTTCAACCGATGCATATGGTTATTCTACTTTCATAAAGTAGCGACTGTATGATGTGCTGAAGTTATTGCTGCCAAGATTACCATGTAATACCTACGCAGATTCTCCCTCGTTGAAATGCAGCTCCGCTAAGTAATATCTGCGCAAAAGCTAATCATGTTGAAGCACAGTGTTACCTGGTAGTACCTGTACGGATGTTTGTTTCACTCAAAACAAATCTCAGTCTTCTGCTTTCTCATTTTTGTGTAGTTTCGTGACCACCTCCCTCTTAAATGAAGTACTTTTCGACTTCTTTGTCTGCGTGCTGGGACAAACATCGAGCAGGAGCTCGTCGAGCCAGCCAGGAGGTCGATCGCCGAAGGTCAACCAGAGGAGCGACTGGATGACATACAAGAGCAGCGTATGTGCTATTTTTATCGCATGCTGGATCAGGGTAGGCTGATACCTTCTCTTGATGCCGACGTGGGGATGTTAAAGCCCCAGTTTTTTTTTGGTAATCAGTTGGTTCTGAAGGAGATAGACCTCCTTGCACTCAAGACAACATGGTATTTTGAGAGCAATGGCCTCCCCTTGTATGTTCTGGCATTTGACCGACATTTACCGCTCTTCGTCTTTTCCTGTTTTTGTTGAAAGACAGCGAATGGAGTGGAACCTGACCCATAGTCAGGGGGGTCTCATCTCGGGCCGTTTTAAGGTGGACAAGAGTTCAAAGGGGAGGGATACTTTTACGCCTGTCCGACGTGGCGCATTGTATACCTTGCGCTTGCTACTCCCTGGTCAAGGTTCAGTGATCTTCCTGCGGACGTGCATCCCTTTAGCGCTTCTATTTTTGCCAACAGGCTTCTGGCG
Organism: Iris pallida; assembly: GCA_029216955.1. Lineage (NCBI taxonomy): Eukaryota > Viridiplantae > Streptophyta > Magnoliopsida > Asparagales > Iridaceae > Iris > Iris pallida. The sequence goes on along the minus strand of JANAVB010040818.1, from coordinate 22,943,260 downwards.
GTCAGTTGTACATAGTCGACGGATGCCTACAGGTCGAGGGTTGTGTTCACTCCAACAAAAAGTGGGGTGACTTGACTCGGTGGGTATTGAGTACTTTGAAGGAAGACCTGAGTGGTACCAGTTTACGTCGAGCCATAAAGGCGACCGAGCATGAAATAGCCATTAACCAATCTCTGTCATTGGCTTTGCTGGAGCTATACAACCACCACAGCGAAACTTTTTTCATGTCGTATGGGGAGATGGGATTGGGCCTTCATGAGATGTTCGCCATCTTGAAACTCCCTTGGAGGGAGCACCCATTTGAGTGCCCTAGCCTAGAGGAGCTCGTGGGGTTGGAAAGCAAGCACCCCAAGATGGTGGTCGTTTATAAGGAAATACTTTGCCATCATCAAGTGTGTGTACGCCAAGACTCTGCAAAGGGTCAGCCCCACTTCAGTGCGTAGAGAAAGTATTTCTTTAGCGAGGATCCGTCGGAGAGTGGAACGGCTCGCTTTACCTCCCGCAGGGCGTATACCACTACCAAGATAGAGGGTATGGTAGCAAAGGCAAGGGTGTCAGCTCCCCTGTTGGATGCTGAGGGAAAGCCTAACTCCACATTTTGTAGCTGTTTTTACCAGAACATGACTCATGTTAGTCGAAATACGATGCTAGCTGCCTTCCTGATGATGTGGCTGAGGAAAGCTGTAGTTCCTGGTGGCTCAGGCTCCGTAGGGCGGCTTGGTAGGGAGCTTATCATGTCGGCTGTGAGGTTGGCCTTCGGGCATTCTCTTGCTTTGCTTCCTGCTATAGTGTGCAATACCCTTCGAGGCCTGCGAGAGCTCTTAGAAAAAATAATTGAGTATCGTGTGTGTGATAGCAAATTCCCTCGAGTGGAGCTGCCCTATCACTATCTGATGGCCTGGTTGGCACTGCACCAAACTGGCCTAATGGTTTTCGCCACCATAGACGGACATGAGGAGGGGGACGTACTTTTACGTAATTACCACAAGACGAAGTGGGTTCATGGCAGCGTCCCTGCTTATAGACGGGCATTGAACCGCTTGGATGGTTATAGTTTCAACAGGATCTCGTCTTTCTATGGTGGTCATCAGGTAGTTAATGGGCTGGTTGACAGGGCTGGAGAAGGAGGTGATCTAACTACTGGTGCTTTTCGTTGGTTGTTATCTATTCGTCCTTCGCAGTTGGTGTACCGGAGTTAGAACAAGATATACCTGGAGCCCTATCTGCCAAACCATTTTGTATGACAGTTTAGCTATGGCCAGACCATGATGAACAACCCCAGTCCGTGTCATGGCCATGAAGGCATCTTGCTGGATGGCGTCCACGCTTGGGTTTATTATAATGCTAGATCTACTTGGGCAACGTTTACACTCCATGAGGTGCATGGAGAGCCTCTCATCTTGTATTCCGCTATAAAGTTTCATTGCCTGGTGAATAACTTTTCTTCAGGTTATGACCGAGAGCGGAGCTTTATTGTGGGTACGAGGTTCGAGAGGCCCCAATGGTGGTCTATAGGGTCCGAAGCTGTAATGGGTGAGTCTTCGCATGATTCCAGTGCATCTCGAGAGCGAAGGGAGGATGCAGCGCCCCTGAACTCCCCATCGAAATGTCGAGTTCCTCCGACGACAAACCTTCCTCCTAGCAAGAAGGTAAAGAGGGTGGCATCCAAGAGTCATGCTTCCTTGCGGTCTAATGCACCACTTGTTGCATCGACTTCCCAGGTATATTTTAGTTTTCTTTTGATTTGAGTTTTTACCCACGATTTTTTACTCATCCCTGCTATACTGGTGCAGGCAGAGGAGACGCCGGGGTGGTCGGAAATGCTGAGGGAATTTCCTGAGGGGATCCATCAGTCGCAGCAGTCGAGACCGTTCGGCTAGAAGAGGTTTCTTTGCCTGTCTCGTTTGGCCAGAAGAGGTTTCTTCGTAATTTTTTGGAGTTCATCCCTTCTCATCAAGAAGCGGCCTCCATTGGTGGGTCCGTAGTGATACCCGGGGTTGGGCTTGCGTTTCGCGAAGGCGCAGCTCAAGAGCCTGGTCTTGCGACGGGTTATTCGGTCGAAAGTGCTGAAGCAACAGTCGTTGATTCTCTTATGGAGCCCCCACTTTACGAGGTATCGGGGGAATAGTATTGGAAGAATTAGCCTTTGCGTATATCTTACCTCAACCTCGGGTGGTGGTTGAAGGGAAAGCCAGAGATTCTCCGGTAGATGTTGCTGACGAGCTAGTTGGCCGAACTGAGGCGGCTGCTGACGAGCCAACTGCCCTGGTTCCAGTCGAAGTAATCACTAGAATGGCTATCGACGTTGTTGTTGATGAGCCCGTCGACGAAACTCCTAGGAGCCTGACTAAGGAGACCGGGTAAGAGTCGGCCGAGATGACCACCGATGAACTAGTTGAAGAACCCTTCAATGTGGTCACTCTAGGACTGTCCGAAGAGGTTATCCTCGAGCCATCTGCTATGGGCTCGGTCGAGAAGACTGTAGATGAACTAGCTGTCGAAACACCGACAGAGAAGTTCACTGAGGAGTCAGTTACGGCGACTGTTGAGAAGTCGACTACTGAGATTGCTCAAGCTCCAGTTAATGCAGCTTTGGTTGCGGATATGGTTGAAAGACCAGCGAGGGAGCCTGTTGAAGAGCTAGTTATACCTCAGATAGTGTTATTTGCATCTCCGACAGCCTCTTCTACACTCACGGTGCTACCTGTTCCGGCTGTAAGACCTTGACGCATGTTGGTTGCCGTTGCCGCCCCAGGACCTTCTATTACGGCATCTTGGGTAACCCCAATGAGTTTGGCTGACAGTACGTACTATATCAATCTCATTCTGGGCACCATTCGTCAAGCTTTGACGTACGGCATAGAGGGTGTCTTACGGGACAGCCAATTGCTGAGACAGGCTCCGTCTATAGTGGGGGCCCAATTGGTGGCCTTGTGCGACTATCCAGAGTATGAGGCGACGGCGGATGTGATTGACGATCTGTTGGCCGAGTTGGAAGACACCGCCTCTGAGTTTCAAACTCTTGAGCACAGTCTCCCGACTCTAACTGCTGCAAAGCTAGAAAGGATGGCCTCTAAAGTTTTCCAGTATGAACACAGATGTCGGGCTTTAAACAACCGACTTGTCGAGGTTGAGATCGCAATTGAGGAGGTGACTGACGCCAAAGAGGCTCAGATCTGCCGCCGCACAACCGCAGAGGAGCAGTACAAGACCCTCTGGGAGCAGATCCGGAGGCTGGATGAGACTTTGGCCCTTGCGGACAGCGTTCTGGAGAAGTCTAGGGACGAGGAGGAGGCCCTTCGTCAGCGTTCCGAGATCTTGGCCCGAGAGAAGGAAAGTATTAGCGTATGCCAGGCGGAACTGGCTCTTGCACGCCAAAACCTGTCTTCGGTTGAAGATACAGCGTTCCGAGATCTTGGACGTGAAAGGTTTTCTACTGGGGGAGTCATGAAAGAGGTGAACTCAGTAATAGAATTCATGGACACCCGTGGGGGATATGGGAACCTATGCTGATTTGTACTTCAGACATAGTATTTCTTTAGGAACTTGTCATTGATTAGCATCATTAGCAAGTCACCGTTAGGTTTGGCCAGTCAGTAGGCCCCATTGGACTAGACCGTCTCTATGACGAACGATCCTTCCCACTTGGGTTCAAAATTCCTAGCTTTCTTGTGGGTCATCACCATCGGTCTTCAAACAGATAAGACGAGGTCACCCACTTGGAATGTCCATTCCCGAACCTTTTAGTTGAAGGCCCTAGAAATCTGAGCATGGTAAAGCTCGATTCGTTGTTGAGCTAGGAGGCGTTTTTCATCTAGCGTCTCTAACTCATGTAGCCGTCGACGTTTATTGTCTCCGTCAGTCAGTTGGTTGGTGATGGCTACCCGTAGAGACGGGATCTGGATCTCCAGAGGAAGCATCGCCTCGCTCCAATAGACAAGGGAAACTGGTGTGTTGCCCGTGGGTGTCCGAACTGTCGTACGGTAAGCCCACAGACATTCACCCAACTTTTCATCCCAGACGCGTTTATTAGAAGATACGACTTTCTTGAGTAGCTTGACAATAGACTTGTTGAATGCTTCAGCTAGTCCATTTGTTGCAGGATTGTAAGTCGTTGATGCCACATTCTATATCTGATTCTTATCACAGAATCGATGGAATGCGTGGCTCACGAACTGAGGACCGTTGTTGTGGATAATTCTTCTGGGAACCCCGAAGCGGTATATGACGTGATGCTTAACAAAACTGATCACGTTCGAGATTTTCACCTCGGCCAAAGATACTTCTTCTGCCTACTTAGAAAAGTAGTCGGTGATGGCGAGTATAAACCGGTGTCCTTTGGAGGAAGGTGGACTGATCAGCCCGATAATATCCATTCTCCCTGCTTAAAATGGCCAAGAGGCCGTTGTGGGGTGTAGAAACACAGAAGGTTGGTGGATGAAGTCCGCATGCAACTGACATACTCGGCACTTTTTTGCATAATCAACGGCCTCTGCCATCATAGTTGTCCAGTAGTAACCCATGCGACGTAATCGATCATGTAACTTAGGACCAGGCTTATAAGCCCCTGTTATTTAAATATTTTAAATTAATGGTTTTTAAGTGCAAATGATATTTTTAGCCTTAAAATAATTTATTATGATTTCTAAAAAATTTCTAGAATTTTCAAATATTTTTTAAATGGTTTTTAAAGACTAAAATATCATTTTGCAATTTATTAAATTATTTTCATAGCAGTTTGTAATTTATTAGATTATTTTTATGTCAGTTTGCAATTTTTGGTTTGTTGTGCAAATTAGAATTTGCACAGAACACAACGGGATAGGATTTACAAATTAGGACTTGCATATAGTTAAGCGGTGGGGCATTTTGTAAATTACAAAATGTCAAGGGTTTTTCAGCAAACCTGACCGACGACCACCGCCTTCAATTTATCGTCTTCCCGACCGACTTCGCCGTAACCCTAACCCTAAACCCTAAATCCCTAAATGAAACCCTAATCTAACCCCCAAATCCTAGCCTATAAAGCCCTCCCGACCGAAACCCGAACTACATTCCATTCCTCTCTCCGACCACCGTAGCCACCGCCCTAGCCCGTCTTCTCCGTCGATTTCTCCTGAACCCTAGATCTAGGATCCCCGCCGTTCTAGCCGTCGTCATCGTTTCCGACCACCGCCAAAGTGTTCACCTCGACGAGACGAACTTCGTTCGAATTTTTTTCGACGACCACGAGGTCTCCTTCACCGTATAGCAGCCCTGACAGCGTCTCCTCGCCGGACACGTGCGTGTTGTTTCTTCTGTGGATTGTATCGTGTGTCATGTACACGTGTGTAAGGTCGTCGAGTGTCGAAGACCTCGTGAGTGTGCTCGGACACGCGAGATTCGTGTAGTATGTGTCGTATTGGACCAAGATACAAGACTCGTATCGGATTCATACGCTCGTGTCCCTAACTGTCCGGACACGGGTATAGATGAATGGGTTTGGATTATAATGTTCGGGTTTGACCCACACAATAACGGGTTTGGTTACTGTTTATGTGGGTTATTGGGTTTACGAGTTTACTGTTCATTAGGTCGGGTTTTGGCCCGTTAGCCTATTGGGCTGTATATTATATATATATATATATATATATTATATATATTATATATATATATATATATATATATATATATATATATATATATGGAAGCGGATCAAAAGCCCCCCTTAGAAAAACCCCTAAAAACCTCCCTCACTCTTAGCCTTAATTTAATGTTAATATTAATGTTAATGTTAACATTAACATTAATATTAACATTAATATTAACATTAACATTAAATTACGGCTGAGAGTGAGGAGGGTTTTTAGGGGGTTTTCTAAGGGGGCTTTTGATCCGCTCCATATATATATATATATATATATATATATATATATATATATATATATATATATATATATATATATATATGTATTTTATATTTATATTGTTATATATATATATATAAAAATATATATATATATATATATATATATATATATATATATTTTAAATATATATATATATATATATATATATATATATATATATATTTTGGAAAAAACTTTATTGATATATAGGCGCAAAATGCCGAAGCCTATACAAGTAAGCGCGCCTCGCGCGAAGAAGGACCCAAAAACAAACCAAGAAAGAAACACCAAGTGTTGCCCACAAAACGGTAACTGGACCGAGCATCAGAAGGTAAGGCGGTCCTAGCAGCGCCTAAGGAAAGAGCGCCTCATCCCCTGTCAGGAGTCCAGTGCGTCCCAAAACTGGTTCGAGGTGTGAGTGCAACGTCTCTTTCTTTTGAAGATTTGCCGCACCACCTCACTGTACAATTGAGGGGGCAGTAGTTGGCGGCCCTCGTATCTGTACTTGTTTCTGTTTTTCCATAAAACCCAAAATGCGGCGGCAGCGACGATCTGATGCCCGTGAGACGTATTCCAGCTGGCCAGCAGATCGTTGATGCCCCCGTTTGTGGGGACCAAGTTGCACCTGTAATGAAGGAGCGACCAAATGTGGTAGGCCAAATAACCCGAAAGAAGAACGTGCTCGACTGATTCTGATTAGTGATCAACACAGCAGTGGCATCTGGACGCCAGACTGAAGCCGAAGGATAAGACAGCATCGTCCGTAGGGAGTTTCCGATGCACGGCACGCCAAAGGAGGATGGACCATTTCACTGGAATACACGAGTGCCAAAATTTGGCGGAAGGGGCGGTCGTTACTTGGATTTCTCTGATGATGGTTCTGGCCAAAGCAAGGGTGAAGACGCCACTCTGGTTTTGGGACCATCTGAGCACGTCAGGAGCATCGTTGATCGACAGATGCGAAGCACCCAGGGTCGCCATGGCCGCCGGGCCCAGCCAATCGCGAACTCTATCCCAATTCTAGCTTGACGCATCATCATCCCAAAAATCTCGGATCTCACACAACGGCGGAGTAATAGCGTTGGGCCTGAGGATCTCGTCCCCCAACCAGCGTTCCTTGCATGCCTCCGAATGACCATTGCCTAGTGTCAGGCGCAAGTGCGGTTCCGCGAGAGATCGACCGCGGATGATGTACCGCCACGACGCCGAGGATCTGTTGTTGGCAGACGCCTCTGTTAAGTGACAGAATCTGGCGTATCTCGCTCTCATGAACCTGGTCCAGATTGAGTTATCGGAGCGGATTTTCCACCACAATTTCGCTGATTGGGCGTCGACCATGTGGACAAGTCTGCAGAATCCCATGCCACCCTCTTCAGTAGGTTTGGCCATGGAAGCCCAACTAGCCCAGTGATATTTATTCTTTCCCTCGAGATGTCCCCAAAAGAATTTGGCGAAAATAGATTCAATAGAATGAAGCACTTCGATGGGGGGCGCGCACACAGCAAGGGTGTATAGGGGGATGGAAGATAGGACGTGCTTTATAAGAATTAACTTCCTCCCGGGGGAAAGGGTGGCGTTATGCCAGCCTGCTATTTTCTGAAGAATCTTGCCCACCATATGGTCGAACATCCCAGAGCTCGTTCTGCCGTACACCAACGGGCAGTCTAAGTACAGAAAAGGGGGGTAAGCTGTGGAGAAAGAGGTCATGGTGGACAACACTGCCGAGTGAGTTCTATCGGCTTTGTGATGAGTGTAGATCACGCTCTTGCTGTTATTAATTTTCTGGCCAGAGCACCGAGTGTAATTAGCAAGAGTTCTAATAACCACCTCAATGGCTCCAATAGCGCCAGCGGAGAAAATGAGGATGTCGTCCGCGTACGCAAGATGAGTTATGAGAGGACAGCCGGTCGTTGTGTGAAAGTGCTGGAATCCAGGAGATCGCGGCATGATTTTGAGGTTTCTGCTCAGGGCTTCTGCAGTGATGTTGAAAATTATGGAGGAGAGGGGGTCTCCCTGTCTGACGCCGCGAGTAGCTTTGAAGAAACCTTGAGGTTAACCGTTGATGACGGTGGAAAACCAGGAGTTGTTGATGGATCTGAAGAGGATGTCAATAACCGGTTCCGAGAAGCCAAATGCTCTGAACACCCAGATCATGAACTGCCAGTCAAGACGGTCGTAGGCTTTTTCCATGTCCAGTTTGATGGCGACGTTCCCCCCTAGAAGGGAATTTCATGCAAGTGATCATTTCTTGAGCCAGGAGGATATTATCGGTGATATTACGTCCTTTGACGAAGCCACTTTGTTCTTCGGAGATGATTCTTGGGAGGATATCCGACATTCTGGAGGCAATGATTTTAGAAATAATTTTATTGGTGAAAGTGCAGAGGCTGATTGGTCTGAAGTCTTTAAAGGTCTCCAGGTTGTCTTTCTTAGGAATGAGGATGATGTGGGCGGAGGATATAGATTTCGTGTACGTTGCTCCTTGGAAAAAGGCGGTTGTGGCCTCCCAGAGGTCGGACCGAATAATGTCCCAGCATGTTCGGAAAAACACCCCGTTGAAACCGTCCGGACCCGGGGCGCTGTTAGCATTAATGGACCACACAGCGTTCTTAACTTCGTCGACAGAGGGGGGAGCTCTGAGACTCTCGTTATCCCTGTCACAAATCAGGGAGGGGATCTCTGACAGGAAACCGTCATCTTTGACCACGTCCTCTTTAGCAAACATGCTGGAGAAATAGTTCGTGGCTGCCGTCTGAATGTTCTCTTGATCGTCCAGAAGTGGCCCATTTTCGTCGCGGATGCGATGAACCTTAAGAGAGTTTCTGCGTCCTTTGACGCATTTGTGAAAGAATCCAGAGTTCTTATCCCCTTCCATGTCCCAGGTTAATCTAGCCTTTTGTCTCCAGAATTCAGTTTCAACTCTGATTCTAGATTTAAGGATGGCCTTGGCGAGGTTGAGAGAGGCGCGATTCTCCTGGGAATTGAAGACGGCGAAGTCAATCTCCGTACGGGTTACGTCGTCTTCAGCATCTTTAATGGCTTGGAAAATGTCCCCAAATGCAATTTTGCTCCAGGCCGTAAGGGCTTTTCTAGTAGCTTTGAGTTTGATAGCAATTCTGATCATCGGATCCGGGTGAGTGACCGAGACCCAAGCCTCTTCCACAATGGGCATGAACTGGGGGTGGGGTCACCAGAAGTCAAGGAAGCGGAAGGATTTATGGATGTGGCTATGGGTGTTGCTAATCTCGAGAAAGAGGGGGAATGGTCAGATTCGGTGGAGTTCAGGTACAACAGATTGCTGTTCAATCCCAAATCCGACCAGCAGTCATTGACCATGGCACGATCCAGGCGGGAGTACTGCCTACGCGGTCCATCTTGCATGTTGCACCAAGTGATATATATATATATATATATATTTTATATATATATATATATATATATACATATATATATATATATATATATATATTTATATATATATATATATATTTATATATTTTTATATATATTTATATAAAAAAAAAAAATATATATATATTTATATATATATATATATATATATATATATATAGAGCCCCCTCCGTCGGCTCCCTCCCGGGCCGAGCGCCCCCTGGTCGGGCCCCACTCCTTCACTCTCCTCCCCCGGGTTCGAGACTCTCCCCCTTCCGTCGTGGATCCCCGCCGCTCCCTCCGCCGGGGTGAGGCCTCCGCTCCCCCACCTCGGGGTCGAGCCCCCTCCCTGGGGAAGAGCCTCCCCTCCGGCTCCCCCGGGTCGAGCACCCCTCCTCCATTCTTCCTCCCTGGGTCGAGCCCCCTCTACTCCGCCGCGGCTCCCCGCCCCCTCCCCAGGGTCGAGCCTCTCCCCTCCGGCTCCTCCGGGTCGAGCCTCCTCCGCCGTGGCTCCGCAGCTCCCTCCCAGGTCGAGCCCCCTCCGCCGGCTCCCTCCCAGGCCGAGCGCCCCCTGGTCGGGCCCCACTCCTTCCCTCTCCCCTCCCCCGGGTTCGAGACTCTCCCCCCTCCGTCGTGGATCCCCGTCGCTCCCTCCGCCGTGGTGAGGCCTCCGCTCCCCCACCTCGGGGTCGAGCCCCCTCCCTGGGGAAGAGCCTCCCCTCCGGCTCCCCCGGGTCAAGCACCCCTCCTCTATTCTTCCTCCCTGGGTCGAACCCCTTCTACTCCGCCGCGGCTCCCCGCCCCCTCCCCAGGGTCGAGCCTCTCCCCTTCGGCTCCCCCGGGTCGAGCCTCCTCCGCCGTGGCTCCGCGGCTCCCTCCCAGGTCGAGCCCCCTCCGCCGGCTCCCTCCCAGGACGAGCGCCCCCTGGTCGGGCCCCACTCCTTCCCTCTCCCCCCGGATTCGAGACTCTTCCCCCTCCGTCGTGGATCCCCGCCGCTCCCTTCGTCGTGGTGCGGCCTCCGCTCCCCCACCTCGGGGTCGAGCCCCCTCTCTGGGGAAGAGCCTCCCCTCCGGCTCCCCTCCCTCCCTCCGGCTCCCCTTCTCGCATCCTCCCCTCCTTGTCGAGGCTTTCCGGCTCTCCCGTCCCCGAGCCCTTCAGCCCCCCCAACGGCCCGCCCACTCCCCTTGGTCTTTCCTCCCTCGGCGGACCCGAGCATCTCCTCCTCTCCCCGCCCTCCTCGGGTCGCCCCTACCTCAGCCCGGCGTCGAAGGCCTGGGTCTCCGTCCTACCCCCTCCGCTGTCCTCCAGCCTTGGCCGTCCTCCTCGCCTTCGCGGTCCGGTGCTCCGCCCATCATCCCCCGACGTCGCTCCCACCGCGGCCCTGGTCCGCCGTAGCCCTCGCGTCCCCCAGGTGCCGCTTTCCCTCCCCCTCTGGTGCGGGTGAGGATCCCGAGGACCCATCGGGCCCAGCGCCCTCCCCTCGGGCCCCGCTCCCCCTCGGGTCCCGCGCGCGGACCAGACCCCTCGGGCCACGCAGCGGCTTGCCACGTTCCCTCCTCCCCGGGCCTCGTGCGTTTTTAAATTTGAATTTTTTTTGTTTTCTGTCTTTGGCTTTTGCGTGGGCCCGGGGTTTACCTTCAGTGTTGTAGGCTTCCTCTTTTTCTATCAATAAAAATTTCCTTTGTTGCAAATATATAAATTTATATATATATATATATATATATATATGTATATACCCCCCTCCGGCCGACAGGAACCCATCCTCAGCAAAATACTAGATCCCCCACCACGTCGGACTCCGACATCGTTCCCTTCAATCCCCCCACCATCACCCTCACCAACTCCTTTGGCATACTTGACGAAGATAACTCCCCCGAGAGCCCTTGTAAGCACACCTAAGATCACGTATGCCCCGAATCAGTCAACATCTTCCAGGCAGAGCCGGACGTTCCACGCGTTGACGTGTTAATATCCGGCAGCCTCTCTACCCCCCACCTCCACCCCCCTTTGCGCCAACATTGTTTCCCTTGAGATCTCTCCATCACTTCCCTCAAGCCCTTGGGAACCAGATACACTCCCCCCCTAAGCAGCTCGTGCCAGAGTTGTCCATCGTAGATCCGGCCCTCCCACCCGTCTTAACCGACGCTCCCCCTGACCCTTGCTTCCTTCTTACTGGCAGGTTCTTGCAAGCCAAGGAAGCTGGTTTCCTTGATCGCCACAACCCTCTGTGTGCGCTTGATGACGTCGAGGTAGCGGGTCACTCCACAGTGGCCGTCGAACGTGCTTTCTCACCTATTGGTTTGGCTGAGGCCAGTGACGACCTCATTACCTCCACCAAAAAATCTTTCTCGAAAAAGAAGAAGAAAAACAAGAAAAAGAATCAGCAAGCGGCTATGACCACAAGGTCAGCTGCCAAGCTCAATCACCACACCCACCCACCCCCCCACTCTAATGTTTAACATTCTCTCGTGAAATGTGAGAGGTATAGCTAACAAATCGACGCTGAACAGAATCCTCAGCCTAAAGAAAACCCACAAAATTGACATCCTAGTGATCATCGAACCCAAAGTTCCTAAGAAAAGGATTACCGGCATCCAACTACAGGTTGGATTCGCGACCGTGCTGGCTGGCAGTCCTGACATCTGGATTCTAGCCAGTACAGGCATCAAATCAGGTATGGTTCAGGACTCCAGCCAAGCCCTCTCCTTCTGGGTGGAACACCTTCAACTTCGGAACAGAACCCTAATCTCCGCAGTTCACGGCAGTTGTGAATTTCAAGAGCAAAAACTCCTCTGGGAGGATCTGCTCGACACCCACCTCTCCCTCCAGAACCTTTTGTGGATTTGTTTAGGCGACTTCAACACCATCTCTTGTAGTACTGAGAAGTCCGGTGGGCGTCCGCCACCACTTCCGGCCATGGACGACTTCAACAACTTCATCCTCAACTCACACTTCACTCATCTTCCTTTTTCTGGCAACGCTTTCACCTGGTACAACATGCAGGAAGTCTCCAGACGTAAATACTCTCGCCTGGACCGCGCCCTCATCAACAACTAGTGGGCCAACATGGGGCTCATCTCTAACCTCTCCCACCTCAATACCACTGAATCCAATCACTCACCCCTTCTCATCGAGATTAGCAGCAGCTCCCACCGCATCAAGAAACCTTTCCAATTCCTGGATTTCTGGAGGCATCATCCCAGTTTCAAATCCGAGGTGGCCTCTGCATGGTTCTTAGTGAACGACGCAGACCCGCTGTTTAGAGTGGCGGCCAGACTGCGAGCCACGAGCAAGGCTCTCTCAAGATGGAGTAAAGCCGCTTTCGGCAACATCTTTCAGAAGATCAAAAATACGAAGGATGATGTCACCCGTACTGAGATCTCTTACGTCGCTAACAGATCCCCCGAAGCGCGGACCGCGCTTAACCTCGCCAGAGCTATCCTCAAGTCCAGGCTTAAAGCCGAAACAAAAAGCTAGACTTAGATGGGACAACGAAGGGGACCGCAACTCCAGCTACTTCCACGCTTGCGTTAAGGGACGTAGACAACAGCTCAACCTTCATCGTATCTCCGATGACAATGGCAACCAGCTGAAGGACCAGCAAATGATTCAAGAGGCTGCGGCCAACTTCTTCTCCAATCTCTTCACCAAAGAAGCGGTCGTCAAGGACGATGGAGTGCTGTCGGAGATCCCAAGCATCAACACCGAGCATGAGAACGAGGAGCTACTTTCCCTTCCTTTCGCCGCCGAGGTCCAGACTGCAGTGTGGGACCTTGACGAGCATAGCACTCCCGGACCTGACAGCTTCAACAAGGTATTCTACAGACACTGCTGGGACATCATCGGCCCAGACTTCTTTAATGCATCGGTAGCCTTCTCTCAAGGAGCGAGATACCCTAAATCCTTATCCAAGGCTAACCTCATTCTAATCCCCAAAAAAGACAACCCAGAAACCTTCAAAGACTTCCGCCCCATAAGTCTATGCAACTTTGCCAACAAAATCATCGCAAAAATCATCGCTAACCGGATGACGGATCTCCTACCCAAAATTATCTTCGAGGAGCAGAGCGACTTTATGAAAGGGCAGAACATCATGGACAATATCCTGCTCGCTCAGGAGATGGTCACTTGCATGAAATTCCCGACTAGAGGGAGGAACATCGCCATTAAGCTGGACATGGAGAAAGCCTACGACCGCTTGGACTGGCAATTCATGATTTAGGTTTTCAGGGCTTTTGGCTTCTCTGAACCCTGGATTGACATCATCTTCAGGTCCATCAACAATTCCTAGTTCTCCACCGTAATCAACGGCCAAGCCGATAGCTTCTTCACCGCCAGCCGTGGTGTTCGCCAGGGGGATCCTCTTTCCGCAACTATCTTCATCATCACTGCTGAGGCCCTCAGCAGAAACCTTAAGAGCATGTCCAATACCCTATGGTTCCACCACTTTCACACCACCACCGGCTGCCCCATCATCACCCACCTTGCTTATACTGACGATATACTCATTTTCTCCTCTGGCGACACCGGCTCAATCAAGGTGGTCTTTCAAACACTGAACAGGTACACCATATGCTCCGGACAAAGAGTCAACAACAACAAGAGCGTCATCTACATCCATCACAAAACGGACAGGTCACACTCCGCGATGCTCTCTAACTTGACTTCCTTTGACATTGCATACCCCCCTTTCACCTACTTAGGGTGCCCTCTGGTCTACGACAAGATCAACTCGGGCATCTTCGAGTACATGGTCAGCGCCATCAGGAAAAGGATCGAAGGCTGGCACAATGCTACCCTATCGCCAGGAGGCAAGCTGATCCTGATCAAACACGTCCTATCCTCTATTCCGATCTACACCCTGGCGGTCTGCAACCCTCCCAAAAAGGTGCTCGCTTCGCTTGAATCCCTCTTCGCCAGCTTCTTCTGTAGTCACAACAAAGGCAAAGATAAGCACCACTGGGCCAGCTGGTCCACTATGGCCAAACCCACCTCTGAGGGCGGTCTGGGATTCAGTAGATTGGAACACATCGTCGACGCACACTCCATGAAGTTATGGTGGAAGCTGCGCACCAACGATTCAATATGGACTCGCTTCATGCAAGCGAGATACTTCAGATACTCCCACCCTGGGACAGCCTTAGTCAACAACCATTCATCGGCATCTTGGAGACACATTACCCACAGACGACAGCTTGCTGACCCCCTCATCCACATCCAGCTGGGCAATGGCTCCTCATCAATGAGCCACGATCATTGGCTGGGTGGCAAACTTTGGCACCCCCACGAGTCCCCTCCGTAGGAGGGCCAGATTCGTGAGCTTTGGGATCCTTCGTCTGGATGGATTTGGGACCGAGTCAGGAACTGGCTCGGTGCAACGGCTGCCGCCCATCTAGCCACTGCGAATCTCCGCCTCTTCAACACTCCAGACATCCCGAGATGGTTCCCCAACCCGGACGGCCAGTTCTTGCTGTTTTCTACCAGGTCAGTCGTCCGCGGCATCGGGACCCCTCTCCCCTCATCGCTCCTTTTTGGCACGCGTACATCCCTATCAAATTGTTGATCCTTATCTGAAGCGCCCACTTCCGGAAGCTCCCCACCGACGACGTCATCACCTCGTTTGGCTACAGCCTACCATCGAGATGCCATTGCTGCACTTCCCCTCCAAGCCAAATCTGCAGAGCATATCCTCACCTCCGGCGATCTGGCTACGCATATTTGGGCGAGTCTCAGCACCAAGTTCAGAAAGGTTCTCCTCCCTAGGGGCTTCAACGATCTCCTGTCCAGCTGGGGCGTTTCCCACGGACATCAGATCGTCGTAGCCGCGGGCATTTGGGTCCTGTGGAAAAACAGGAACAAGTTCCGATACGAGGGCGATCACCTTCCACCACCCCAACTGTACAGAGAAATCATCAGACAGATTCTAAAGATCCGAAGGCGCTGCTCGCACTCCACGCCCATGTTCTAGTAGACCCTAGATTAGTCTCTGTCTTCTTGTTTCTATTTTGTCGGCTTGTCTAGTCGTTTCTCTTCTTTTGCCAGCGCTAGGCGCTCTTCTTGTATAGGCTTTGGCATTTTGCGCCTGATACATCAATAATATTCCCACTTCTTAATATATATATATATATATATATATATATATATATATATATATATATATATATATATATATATATAATGTTATGTTGTATTTTTCATATATATATATAATATATGAATATATATATATATATATATATATATATATATATATATATATATATATATATATATATATATATATATATATATATATATATATATATATGTATTTTTCATATATATATATAATATATGAATATATATATATATATATATATATATATATATATATATATATATATATATATATATATATATATATATATATATATATATATAATGTTATGTTGTATTTTAATATATGAAAATTTACATGTTATTTTATTGTCAACAAATATTATTGTTATGTATATTTTACTGCATTAAAATATTATTATATTATTTTAATATGCACATATATCTATATATTTAATTTCATATTTTTATGTATTCTATTAATTATTGTCATTTGAGTCCAGACCTAGCATGGGTTTTGTGGGCTTAAATGAGTCTAAATACATTCAAGGTCTGTACGAGTCATATCGGACTTGATTCATGGCCTTGGGTCCCGTATCTGGACTTCAGTTCAATTTCGTATACGTGGATAAATATATTAAATAATTAATTATATATTTTCAGAAACTGTACCTTGTTGTGTTTGAATTTTTAGACAGTATATAAATGCTGCAAAAATCTGGGAACAATTGTTTGTAAATACTATGTTAATTTAGATAATTTAATATAATTTTTCCAGGATTTAATTTGTATATTTGCCATTTTATAAAAATAGAAAAACAGAACTTATTTTCAAAGTACTTTTGTTTACTAATTTTTAATAAATATCTATATTAGTTTATAAATTCCTGCAAAATTAGTATAAATTTCTATAATTAACAAGGATCATTTTTGTACTTTATTTTATATATATTGGAGCTTTTTACCTATCGTAATAATTGTTGGAATATAGTGTACAGTCTGATTTATTAATTTAAGAATTATGTCTTGTGAAGTTATTTTGGGATATTTTAGTATTGGGACTTTACCCTACCTTAGTATAGAGACCCTAAAAAGTTGGTTTAGGTATTGTATCACCCCACATTGGTCTCCTATGCAAAGTAATCACTTGGCTAGGTGTCCAGTTAGAAAGTCGTGACACACCACTAGTGTCCTAGTATTGACCTTAGTATAAAAACTAA
The DNA here is from genome assembly GCA_029216955.1 of Iris pallida. Taxonomy (NCBI): domain Eukaryota; kingdom Viridiplantae; phylum Streptophyta; class Magnoliopsida; order Asparagales; family Iridaceae; genus Iris; species Iris pallida. The sequence goes on along the minus strand of JANAVB010040818.1, from coordinate 22,926,665 downwards.
GATTGTATATCCTTTTTAAGGGTGACAGAACAGCGAATATCTATAGATGCTTCGTATTCACACCCTTGCTTTGCACAAGGCAAGTACCCCTACAAACTTTATATATATATATATTATATATATATATATTATATATATATATATATATATATATATATAAAATATATATATATATATATATATATATATATATATATATATATATATATATATATATAAGGCCCAGTAATGCTTTTAGGCCTCAGGCCCAAAACTAGAATATATTTCTTTTAAACGGGCTTGAGCCCATATATATATATATATATATATATATATATATATATATATATATATATATATAAAAAAAATATATATATATATATATATAGTAATGCTTTTAGGCCTCAGGCCCAAAACTAGAATATATTTCTTTTAAACGGGCTTGAGCCCATATATATATATATATATATATATATATATATATATATATATATATATATATATATATATAGTAATGCTTTTAGGCCTCAGGCCCAAAACTAGAATATATTTCTTTTAAACGGGCTTGAGCCCTAATATAAACCCAAAGAACCCCAAAATAATCCAACATACAATTATTGCTGTTCTTTACCTAAAAACAACCATAATTTAATAATAATAATAATAATAATAATAATAATAATAATAATAATAATAATAGTAATTCACATAAGCTAAAACTAACATTAAGAAATGTCTATCAATGTTAAAGTATAATAAAACTACCTATTTTTGCTTATTGTTCCCAACATGACAGCTGATAACATGTAATAGTAAAAGCAACAATTAAATGGAAAGAACAGAGATAGAGAAAGAGATTTAGAGATTGGAAGCGGGAAGAGGGGTCTTACTTTTATAGAGAACTAGAGAGGGAGAGAGTGTGAAGGGCGGGTAAGGAATCAACTCGGCCGTTCAAGCGGTGGCGGTCGCCAGCCCTTGGCGGTCACGAAGTCGTGGATGGCGCCGAAGACAGCGATGATTTGTGAGCGACGAGACTCACCGATTAAGGTGCTCCGTGCTGGCGGAGCTCTTCCACTGAGGACCCGGTGAGGCCCATCGGTAGAGTCGAACGCTGCTCACGGTGGATGGCCACGGCTGCGTCGGCGATAGAGAACCTACCGAGCGCGGTACGGTAGCGGGATCTCCGTCCTGGAGGCGTACGCCCGCTTGACACCGGCGCGGTCGAAGGAGGCTAGCGGAGTGGTCGTCACATCTTGTTGGGTTTGTAGCCTTTTGTTTTGGTTTTTTATCCCACATCGGCTAGAAAGGAATGTGTATCTCCAAATATATGAGTCTTTTCTCTTTATGGAGATGCACATGTAGTGCACATGGGTGTGTGCCATGTGGGATTAATTATTAATGGTATAAAGGCTTAATCAACAATTAAGAAGCTGTAAGCTTTTTGCTCTTGGAAATTTATTTCCATGGAGCTAAGCTCCGTAGGAGCTTAGCGACTCGGACTCGGACTCGGGCTCGGGCTCAAGGGCTCATGAGGCGTAATGTGGCATTTTGTTGGCGCACATTGCACTTAGCACGTCAGCATCGTCGCTAGGCGCATAGTGCGCTTAAGTTGCGCTCGTTGTGCGAGCCACTTGCGCGACCACGTTGTGCGGCCCGTTACGCGAGCCCAGTTACGCTGGCCCACTTACGCAGCCCAGTACGCAGCCCAGTACGCCCAGTGTGTGCAGCGTACGCAGCGTGCGTAGAGTGCACAGTGTGCGCAGCGTACGCAGTGTTCGTAGAGTGCGTAGTGTACGTATGGCTGGCTGCATATTAGAGCGGGAATGGTTGCAGCAGTTGCTGTACGTTCAGGAGTAGTTCTGCCACTACCCTGAAGTTCAGGCAACTGCTTGGCAACCGCCCCGTGGGCTATATATGTAGGTTCTCTCCTCTCTCTGAGTGCAGAAGTAATCAGAATTCCAGGAAGAAAAACTCTAAGTGTTCTTTAACACAACAGAGTAGTGAGCGTGTTCTTTAACACAAACACTAGTACTTTTTAGTACGCGTGGGTTCTGTTACTTCAAACAAAGAGAGAAAAGTAGAGCCATTGCCAGAGGAGTTTGCCGTCTTCTGAGGAGTCAGAAGAGCAGGAGTGTTCCAAGGTTTTTCGTCAACCTTGCTGGTTTCTGGAAGCTGTTCGCAGAGGGCGAATAAAGCTTTGAGCAACGGTGATCATTCACCCCAGCATTTCCATCTCTCGCCTGTCATCCTTCTGTTGCCTTTAGTAGTTCTGTCAGTATCTTCTTTTTAGAAGGCACTACTGCCAGTTTGCTACGATCACAAAAATCTCTTTAGATTATTCGTGTATTACGATATCTTTTTAGATCTCGTAATTTGTAGAATCCTTCTGGATGTATGTTGCAAAACCTTTTTTAAGGAATTACATTTGAAACGTTGTCTTTACAACAATTTTAGTTTCTGTATTTTCCATCGAAAAGCGTGCCCCGGCGTTCCCGGCAATAACAATCTCAAAGCTTTATTGCTACGATGGAAAATATTAATGCTTCTCTCCTAAACACTGACTTCTGTAAGTTAGAGAAGTTTGATGGAGAGCATTATCAAGTCTGGAAGAGGAAGGTTTATCTCACTCTTCAACTTAGAGACGTTGATCACGTACTGCTTGAAGAGGAACCTACTGTTCCAGATACTGGGTCTGCTGTCGCAATCACTGCGGCTACTAAACTTCTGGCCAAGTGGAGAAGGGAAAATAGCATTTGCAGGTTGCTTATCCTGAATGCTATGGAGGATTCTCTAGTAGAATCCTATAGTAAGAAACCAATTGCCAGAGACATATGGAAGTCTCTGGAAAAACTGTACGTAGAAGATAAGAACCGCAGTAAAATATTTGTGGTTGAAAAATATCACAAGTGGTTCTTTGAGGACGAAAAGTCTATGCTGCCGCAGGTAAAGGAGTTTCTGAAACTGCGACAGAAGCTGGAAGACGAGGCGATGCCCCTCTCCGACAAGTTTGTTGTTGGAGGGATTGTCTCAAAGCTCCCCGTTGGGTGGAGAAAGTTCTATGCAAATATGCATAGGAAGAAGTTGGAGATCACCCTTGAAGATCTCCTACAGGAAATCTATATTAAGGACCAGATGCGGGCTCAACAGAAGGTGGACACACTGTCCAAGCAATTGGCTAACGCCAATCTGGTTCAGACCAAGGAACCAAAGGGAAAGCAGGCAGCTTTCCACAGCAAGAAGAAGAACCCTGACAATCTAAAAGTTAAGGGAACTTCTATCAAGAAAAAGAAGCCAAAGTCAGAAATGCCTTGCTTCAAGTGTGGCAAGACGGGCCACTTTAAGAATGAGTGTAAAGCAAAGACCAAGCAATCAGAGTAAGGAGAGCCCAGTAAGGTATCTATGATCACTGACGTAATTGCTATGATTGCACAGGTTGATGCAGTAAGGACTGAATCTGACTGGTGGGTAGACACTGGAGCCTCCTGCCATGTCTGTTCCAGTAAGGAGTGGTTCACCACCTATACACCTACTTCTGAAGTGGTTATGATGGCGAACCAAGCACAAGCTGAAGTGCTCGGGATCGAGACGATGGTGTTGAAGCTGACTTTGGGGAAGTCTCTGACGCTTCAAGGCGTAAAGCACGTACCTGCTATCGCCAAGAACCTGGTCTCGGGAGGCCTACTCTGCAATGCAGGCCTCAGGATGGACATCAATACTGGCCAGATGGTGATGTCTATCAAGGGAACATATTTCGGAAAAGCTTTTTATACCGAAGGAATGTTCAAGATTCAGCTTGTAAATCAGTTCAATGTAATTAATATGATTAATGAAATCACTCCTTCTGCTTATACTCTTGAGTTGTGGCATAATAGGCTAGGACATGTTTATTGTAAACGAATAAACAGAATGTCTAGTCTAGGACTTTTCTCCAAATATGGGGGTAAGGTAGAGAAATGTGAAGTTTGTGCTCAAACGAAGATCACAAGGAAACCCTTTCCTCGGGTTAATCGAAGTACAGATCTTCTGGAGTTGGTTTACTCCGATATCTGTGACTTCAAACAGTTCTCTACAAAGGTCGGGATGAAGTATTTTATAACCTTCATCGATGACTTCTCAAAGTATGCGTTCTTCTACTTGCTGAAGGCTAAAGACGAAGCATTCGAGAAGTTCAAGGAGTTCAGAGCCGAAGCTGAGCGACAGACTGGACAACAACTCAAAAGGATAAGAAGTAATCGAGGTGGAGAGTATAGGTCTCATGAATTCGCATCGTTCTGTAAGGAATATGGAATTATCAATGAGACTACGGCTCCGTACTCTCCTCAATCAAACGGAATAGCTGAGAGAAAGAACAGGACATTGACAGAAATGATAAATTCAATGTTGTTGACTGCTGGCCTTCCTAAGTGCTACTGGGGAGAAGCTCCATTGACGGCCACTTTTATTCTAAATAGAGTGCCTCATGCAACTTTAGACGTAACTCCTCATGAACTCTGGTTCAAGGTCAGACCTAACTTGAATGTCATTCGAGTGTGGGGGTATCTGGCGCATGTCAAGCTTCCAGATCTAAAGATTCAGAAGCTTGGGACAAGGACTACAAAGACGATCTTCTTGGGGTATGCCAAAAAGAGTGATGCTCGGAGATTTCTTGATATTGAGTCAAATTATATCATTGAATCTCGCGATGCAGAATATTTTGAAGACAAGTTTGCAAGGCACAAGAATATTGTTCTTCCGGATGTTCCGGAGAATAATAAGGGTGCACAAGAGACTGAAGTCTTCAATGAAGATGTGGTCCAAGAAGATGTTCTTGTTAAAACAACGGTTGAACCAGAACAAGCTGAGCCGTCAACTAAGCGTGTGAGGAGGCCGAAGGACTTCGAAAGTGACTTTGTCACCTATCATGTGGAAGCAGATCCGCTTACCTATGATGAGGCGATGAAGACCAGAGATGCAATTTTCTGGAAGGAGGCGATTGACAATGAGATTGATTCCATCACCTCAAATAACACTTGGGTGTTGGTTGATCTTTCTGAAGGAGCGAAACCAATCGGATGCAAATGGATCTTCAAGAAGAAGATGAAAGCAGACGGAACTATTGACAAGTTCAAGGCTAGGTTGGTAGCCAAGGGGTTTTCTCAGAAGTAGGGGATTGACTATTTTGACACGTATGCTCCAGTAGCCCGGATGACCACCATCAGAATGTTGATTGCTCTTGCAGCAATACATAAGATGGTGATACATCAGATGGATGTGAATACGGCTTTCCTAAATGGCGAGCTGACCGAAGAGATTTACATGCAACAGCCAGAGGGATTTGTCATCAGGGGTATTGAAGACAAAGTCTGCAAGTTGGTGAAATCCTTGTACGATCTTAGACAGGCTCCCAAGATGTGGCATAAGAAATTTGATAAAGTTATAAGGTCAAATGGCTACATGGTCAGCGATACGGACAAGTGTGTTTATACGATGTTCGCTGATGGAAGAGGTATGATCGTTTGTCTGTATGTGGACGACATGCTTATCCTAGGTACAGATATTAGCTGTGTCACTAAGACAAAGAAGTTCATCTCTAGCAAGTTCAGTATGAAGGACTTGGGGGAAGCTGATGTGATCTTAGGGATCAAGATCATCCGGACAGACACAGGACTAGCACTGTCACAGTCTCATTATATTGAGAAAATGATCACTCGTTATGGGTATCGGGATCTTCCAGGGATCGATACGACGTACAGGTGTGATCTGAAGCTGAAGCCTAATTCAGGGGAAAGCGTCAGACAGTTGGAGTATGCAAGCGTAATAGGAAGTTTGATGTATGCTACTACTGCCACAAGGCCTGACATAGCTTTCGCCGTGGGAATGCTGAGTCGTTTCACGAGCAACCCAGGTGCTGAATACTGGAAAGCTGTGAAACGGGTTATGAGATATCTCAAGAAGACTCAGACATATGCACTGTACTACAGCGGAGATCCGCAGGTAGTGGAAGGCTTCAGTGATGCCAGTTGGTGCTCAGAGGTGGAGAGCGAGAGGTCCACAGGTGGATATATTTTCACAATGGGTGGAGCTGCTATATCGTGGAAGTCAAAGAAGTAGACTATGCTCTCGTGGTCATCCATGGAATCTGAGTTCTTTGTACTAGATACCGCAGCCGAGGAAGCAGAATGGCTTCGGGAGCTCATGTATAATCTTCCATTGGTTGGAGTACAAATACCGGCGATACCGATATACTGCGACAACCAGGCGACTGCGGCGGTGGCATCAAATGACCTCTTCAACGAGAAGAAGAGGACTGTACGGTTGAAGCACAGGGCAGTACACGATCTTATCAAGAGAGGTGTTATTGCAGTAATTGATGTTCGGAGTCAGGAGAACCTGGCGGATCCGTTCACCAAGGGCCTCAAGCGCCAGCTGGTCAATAACACAGCTTGTAAAATAGGCTTGAAGGCATTCTGATATTGGATTATTGTATTCCTACCATAAAGTTTTATGCTAATAGTTCAAAGATTTATCTACTAGGCATCTAGCTTTTGGTTCAAGGGAGGACCACTAATCGGAAGAATATCAGGAACGGTGGGTACATGTTCTATTGGGCATGGAGAGGTTACGGACCTATAACCACTATTGTCTACTATTGTTTTCTGCAGAAAACAGTTCCTGTGGGAAGGTTGGCTTAATTGCCTTAATGAGTTCTCAGGCAGAGTGAATGCCTGGTATGCTTTACAGGAAGCATGGTAGAACAGTACTACAAGGAGTGAAACTCCATGCTACAGTGGGGTGACTCCACGATGAGGTTCCTATATGTGGGGTGATGCCCAGGAATAGGATAAAGCCTTGGCTTTGCAGGCCAAGTCACAGCGGCGTAGCACCGCAAATAGGCAGTTAGCCTAATGCTGTATGTTAAATATAAAGAGGGGTGTAGTCAGCACTACAAAGAGGCGGAGTTCCTCATGTTACAATGGCATGACACCACCATGAGGTACCCGGTTAGGGATAAAGCCTCGGCCTTGTAAGCCATGTCGTTGCGGCGTAACACCGCAAGGGAGCCTAAGGCTTCATGCTGGGTAGTTTGGCACTACAAAGAGGCGGTTGCCTCTTGCTACTGTAGTATGACACTACGATGAGGTTCCCGGTACGGAATAAGGCCTCGACTTTAAGCCATGTCATAGCGGCGTAGCACCGTAAGGGAAGCGCAAATCGCTTCATGCCATGTCGCTTTACAATGAACTCACCTATAGTGTATGACAGAGATATCAGGCCGTCTCTTGAGGGTAAACTTGTAGACACCCAAAATTATACACTGAAACCAGGCTGGCACAGGGCCTTTAATGTGTAGCCAGAGGCACATATAACTACATTATGTGAGTGGGAAGAATTTCAGCTATGATGCAGAATTCAAGGTTTAGTCCATTCTTGTATTTGTAGTCTATTGTTTGGCTCACGTGGGAAGATTCAAGTCTTAAGTGGCATCTATCCTAAAAACATAATGGACAGTTACTGTGGGGAACACTCGTACTCATATACATAGAGATATGTGGGGGATTGTTGGGTTTGTAGCCTTTTGTTTTGGTTTTTAGTCCCACATCGGCTAGAAAGGAATGTGTATCTCCATATATATGAGTCTTTTCTCTTTATGGAGATGCACATGTAGTGCACATGGGTTTATGCCATGTGGGATTAATTATTAATGGTATAAAGGCTTAATCAACAATTAAGAAGCTCTAAGCTTTTTGCTCTTAGAAATTTATTTCCATGGAGCTAAGCTCCGTAGGAGCTTAGCGACTCGGACTCGGACTCGGACTCGGACTCGGGCTCGGACTCGGGCTCAAGGGCTCATGAGGCGTAATATGGCGTTTTGTTGGCGCACTTTGTACTTAGCACGTCAGCATCGTCGCTAGGCGCATAGTGCGCTTAAGTTGCGCTCGTTGCGCGAGCCACTTGCGCGACCACGTTGCGCGGCCCGTTACCCGAGCCCAGTTACGCAGCCCAGTACGCCCAGTGTGCGCAGCGTACGCAGCGTGCGTAGAGTACGCAGTGTGCGCAGCGTACGCAGTATGCGTAGAGTGCGTAGTGTGGGTATAGCTGGCTGCATATTAGAGCGGGAACGGTTGCAACAGTTGCTGCACGTTCAGGAGTGGTTCTGCCACTACCCTGAAGTTCAGGCAACTGCTTGGCAACCGCCCCGTGGGCTATATATGTAGGTTCTCTCCTCTCTCTGAGTGCAGAAGTAATCAGAATTCCAGGGAAAAAAACTCTAAGTGTTCTTTAACACAACAGAGTAGTGAGCGTGTTCTTTAACACAAACACTAGTACTTTTTAGTATGCGTGGGTTCTGTTACTTCAAACAAAAAGAGAAAAGTAGAGCCATTGCCAGAGGAGTTCGCCGTCTTCCGAGGAGTCAGAAGAGCAGGAGTGTTCCAAGGTTTTTCGTCAACCTTGCTGGTTCCTGGAAGCTGTTCGCAGAGGACGAATAAAGCTTTGACCAACGGTGATCATTCACCCCAGCATTTCCATCTCTCGCCTGTCATCCTTCTGTTGCCTTTAGTAGTTCTGTCAGTATCTTCTTTTTAGAAGGTACTACTGCCAGTTTGCTACGATCACGAAAATCTCTTTTGATTATTCGTGTATTACGATATCTTTTTAGATCTCGTAATTTGCAGAATCCTTCTGGATCTCTGTTGCAAAACCTTTTTTAAGGAATTGCATTTGAAACGTTGTCTTTACAACTGTTTCAATTTCTGTATTTTCTATCAAAAAGCGTGCCCCGGCATTCCCGGCAATAACACATCTCACATCTGAAGGGTTTCGGTGACTATGACGCAAGGGACGGGGCCATTAGAATCGGACTGGAAACAAAGAGGTTGGAGTGGCTCGTCAGGGCGCCTAGGGACTGGTCGAGGGTCGACTGCGTCCGATTGTAGCACTGGTGTAGGGCTTGCTGCAGACGGAGGCGGAGGACTAGGTGCAGCAGAGTTGAGGATATGAGGTCGTCGGCTCAACTATTGCAGTTGCTCGGTGATTGAGGGTAGCTCGATCTCACCGCGGGATTGTACGGGGATAAGCGAGGCTAGCCTTGGACGGTAGTGCAAGCCTCGGGGGTTGTCAGGAACGTCTAGCTGACATTCCCAGCAATGTAAAAAGGTGGTGGAGTATGTTTCGATGTTGGAAGATGTAGCACATGGGTATATTTTAGAGAAGAGTCATGAAGGTTTTGGATTTGGAGTCGATTATCTCAGTTTTTATATACATACTGTTATATATAAACACAAATAAAAGATTTGGCTGAAAGGATAAGCCAGAGAGCGATTTGAGGATTATTTACAGCTCTACAGGCTTAGGCTTTTATAGGGGTTCGGTTGGCATGTGGAGCTATATGATTGCTTTATGTATGGGATTTAAATATCTTAGGGATTTAAATATCTTAGATATTTACTTGGATTTGTTATTAATCAAATAGTCAAGTAAGTTTAATTTATTAGTAGGATATATTTGTTCTGAGAAAAAATTAGGAGAAGGGGCCTCCTTATAGAGAGAGGAAAATGCCTAGTCCGATAAGGATGAAAAGTCCTACTAGATAAACTTTTTTTAATTTAAATTCAAATAAACATTTAAAATAATTTAATTTAATCAAAATCTTCTAGTAGATAATAATTTTTAAAATTTAAAACAGCATTCGATATTATCGAATAGCATGAATTTAAATCTAGCTCAAATAAATGATAATATAATATTTTAAAATAATATTTAGTATTTATTAAACTAATTTAAATTCTAATAGATAGATCTTAATAAAATTTACATACAATTTAATCAAATCGCAATACTATAAACGATCGCTACAATAGTTTTAAAATATTATTCCATATTATCAAAACATTCAAATCATATGAATTCAAATCCCAATTAAATAAGCGATAAACATAATTACTTTAAAATAATACTCTATCAAAACAATTTGAATTAGTTTTAGAAATCAATTATCGAATAATCAAAATTTTATTTTAAAAATATTTAACAAATTCCTTTTATTCATAAAAGCTATTCATATTTTCTCAAACCTTCCTACGAAGTCAATGCTTTGAAGTCCAAAATTAAACATCGTTTGTAATACAAAATAATGAATTTCATGAATAATTTATTTTACGAAAACCAAATGGTATCTTTCAAACAAAAATTCAAAACTAGTTTTGAAATACAAAAATTAATCACAACTATCTTGCACAGAGTCCTCGAAGAAAAATAACCTTTAATAATAAAATAAGAATAAAAAATTTTGGGAAGAGGAGTTACATCAGCGTCGGTGGCCGATTCACCGATCGACCACGACCACCGCTAGCTTGATCCACCCAACGCCGCCATCGGCCCCGCGAGCGCTCACCGCCGACGAGCCAAGCGTCGTCCTTCCGGCGAATCTCCACCACCAAGAACGTTGTGCTCCTCCCTGTCCGTGCCAACCATGTCATCTCCGTCGTTCCTCGTGAGCCACCCTTTTCATCGAGCAGCCTTCGCCATGTAAGCTCTCCCCCCCCCCAACTCAATTTTTCCTCTTCCCTTGATCTCTCTGTGTTTTTTCCTTTCTTTCTTAAATCCCTCTCTCTCTCTTTCCTAAATCAAAAGCAGCAGCAACAACATTAAATGCTGCTAACATTAAGAAAAGAGTAAAGAGTTTCTTTTTATTTTATTTTATTTTATTTTATTTTTTTTTTTTTTGTTACTTTGTTGTTTTGGAAAAATAGAGGAGTTGGGGGATGAGACAGGACATATGTATGTCTGTATGTATGTATGTATGTACATATATATGTCTTATATTGGTATACATATTATTAGTATTGTTGTAATTAGTTATTATTGATATGTATTAATACTAGTATTATTGAAACTTCTATGTCTATTATTATTTTCCTAATATTATCATAGCATTTTTCTAAAAAACTATAGTTTTGAAATATTTTTGACTAATAAAATATTTTTTTTCTATATTTGCTATCTAGAAATATTTTCGACTAATAAAATATAGTTTTCAAAATATCATAGTCTATAAATATTTTCTAGATATATATTAAATAATTTCCTTTTCATAAGACTAATCGTGTGTTTCTATTTCTCATCCAAAATTTGGACTTCTGCATATCGACCCTAGGCTAATCGGACTATCCAAGACCCAATGGCGTGATATGTTCCATCATTAGATACCGTCTTGCATACTTATGACATCCGCGACTATTCTGTGCCAACTTAATCAAGTCATACTACAACTGTAACTAATTGAGGCAAGTACACTACTGTTTTGTGTGCTTATTACATTATAATGCTGTCTTTTATTGTGTTTTATTGAGTATCCTGTTGAGACACAATTGTGACATGATAGACATGGTTGTGTCATTGCTCGTTTATTGACAGTTTAGTGAGTCGGAAGGAAAAATGCTAAGTAGATGTACGAACAAACCTCAATGAATGTTAAATGTGGATAGCTAAGTCATACACCTCATGTATGGGTTAGTCGTACCAAAAATATGGAAAGCCATCATATGATGTGCCGTATTAGCCCAGCCGTTCACATGTCAAAAAATATTTCAAACACACTATTTGTTTTATTGTACATGTTCATTGCTAGTTGTCTTGTTTATTCATGTTCTTGCTAGTAATTTATTGCATATGTTATCATTTTCAGTTCATATACATGTTCCTTTACTGTTACAACGCATCTCCATTATCTAGTTTTATTTTGTATTAAGTTACATAAATGCAATGGAGTTATAATTTGCTCCTTTTCTGACTGGATTGTTGTAGGTGACTTGGCATGTTTTCTACTTTCGCGTTATGGGCCATACGGGTGGAGATAGAGATCTTGGAGGCCGACTTTAGATTCTAGATAGATTAATTTGTTTTTGTTATTTAAATATTTAGCGGATTTGTTCCTAAAAATTATTTATGTTGTATTATTAGATTTGTAAATAAAATAGTTATTGTGAATGAGCAAATAGATGTAATTTTATTATTTTGAAATCGACATTGAGATTTAGACAACGTACTACCATCGATGTTGCAACATAGGCTGGACTTGGCCACATACTCGTATCCCAAAAAGTGGGTATGGGTCGTAACATTAACCGATGCATCGGTATCACAAGGTTTGGAGTAGGCTCCAAAAGATGATACTGAGAGAAGAACTAGGGTTGATATGTATCTGGTCCACCTTGATGGCTCCAACATACCCTGTGTAATATAGTGGTCTATTATGTATATTATTCTTGAGCAGCATATCCTGTTGAGAGAACGTAATATTAGGGATAATCTCTCTCATATTATGGCAAAGCGGACACATGACTGGGTCATCTTCAAGCTGCTAGACCTGGTTCATGAAAGACTTGATGTCTTTTAATGCTTCACATAGAGCATCCCGAGTATATTTAGAGAGTCGAAGAAGCTCAAGAAGAGATAACCGAGCTGGAGTATTGGCTAGTTGCCCCAATATATCAAAGTTATGGGGTTTGATCAACACCGAAGTGCCATCTTTTCTTAGAGGCTTTTCAAAACGAGCCTCTTTTTTATTTTTGTCTGTCTACCGGCCGGAGGCTGGGATGGACCTTTTTCTAGAGCAGCAGGAGTGATGGAGGGAGGTGCCTCCTTGGTCGACTCCTCCACTTGATAGGTGTTTCGTTTCAGCCTTGTGACAACTAGCAATGCTTCTTCCAGGGAGGCAGTGACCATTCAACATGAGTTAGACTTTCTGCCTTTCCCTTGGCGGTAGAGTGTGCTGTCGATTGAGTCAGTTTTAGGGCAAGATCGGGGTGAACCTACATTATCTTTCCCCGAGATGTGGTGAGTGGCACTAGCCCACTTATGTTGTCAGGAGTCGGAGGAAAATTGATCACTTTCCTTGTCGCCTTTGGGATGGGGACGACTCCATCTTGGGCCTCACTTCCATTTGCTGAGACTGTCTTGTCCTCATAGTCGAGATTGAGGACATTTGCATTGATCATGCATTGGACGTAATTCTTCAGTATGTAGCAATCTTATGTTGGATGCCCGACGAACCGATGATAGTGATAATACTTAAGATCGCTAATTCTATCCATTTCATCGGAGAGCTTAGGATCAGACGATTTGATCTTATCGCCTTGCATCAGCACCTCGAAGAGTTGCAAGGTATCTTCATCATTAAAGGAATAGACCTTCCTTTGTCGTGGTATTGTTGGTAGTTTCTGAGTGGGAGCTGACGCACCCTTAGAGGCATTAACAGTCAATGCCTATTTTCTCTTGAATTCGTGCCCACTGTTATTGCTGTTGGAAGGGCATTTCCATTTGTCGTCCAACGCGGGGAAGCTGACTCCCAGAAGACGAGCATCCCTGGCCTTCGTCTCAGCGCTATCAACACTGATAATGAACGAAGTCCAGTCTCTATATTGGGTGGAATCCATCTAAAGTTTGACTGCCGGTGACATTTTCTTGTGGCAGGAATCCATTAGCACAGGCTCCAGGATACCGGAAGGTAATCTCAGGATCGTCTAACGGAAGCGTTCGATGTAGGCCCGAACTGGCTTTTTCTCCTTCTGGGTGATATCCATGAGGGAAGACACTGTCATGTCCATTCCTCCCTTATTGAATCGGGAGAGGAAAAGGTGCTTCAGATCCTCGAGGGAGGATATACAATTGTCAGGGAGGCTGCAGAACCATTCGAAAGCTACTTCCTTTAGCGCCTCGATGAACAGGCTTATGAGCAAGGCGTCATCCTTCGGCAAGTTCCCTGTCATGGAAGCGAAGTATTTCAGATATTGACGGTGAAACTACAACTTTTCTAAAGTGAGGGTATTTTTGAACTTTTCTAAAACAGATTATTTTAGTTAATATTTTATTGATTAAATCATGTTAGTGCTATCAATTATGAATTTTTGACTATTAGCTAGTGAAACCTTAGAACTACTAGAGGCTAACCATGATCATAGAGACCTAGCTAGTCGACTTAGACTTGCTAGTTGGACTCTAATTTTGTTAGAATATCATGTAGAGGCTAGAATTGACTTAAATTGATATGCCACTTTAGCTTTCTTCTAAAAAGGCATTAAATTGACTAATATGAGAGACTTATAGCTAATGCAACCTAAGTAAACCCTAGCCCATCACCATGGCTGGCCATAGCAGCCTAGAGCAGCCCCCTCTTGCTATATATAGTCATCATTAGCCCCCTTCCTTCCTCTTTCATTGCAACCCTAATCCTAATTTTGGTGTTCTTCCCTAATTTGCCTCCATCTCTCAAATTAAACTCCAAATTCACCCAAACCAATTATAATCTTTTTCTCTTGAAGAGAGGAAGCCTCTATTGGCTAGCTAGGAAGGATTTGGAGCAATTTGGCCAATGGAGCTTGGTGGGAGATCTATTCTAGAGGTTTTTATTGGGATTCTAACTCCCAATTGGTAAGAGCCTCTAAACCTTTTTAATTTTTATTTCCTTTCCATAGATGCATTCATTTAGGGTCTCTCGATCATTAGGTAGAGTTTGGTTCGAATTCGAATCCATTTAGGGTGCGTATCGCAAGAATATCGGATACGTGTCTCAAGTGTTCGATAAAATGTCCCATATGATATTTTGTTCTTCAATTTCTATAATAATTATATATTTGGGTAGCTAATATACTGTGGATTACATGTGAACTTGAATGAGTTGAAATCGATGTGGTTATTGGGTGATTTTGGACATGGGGACACTCGGCCATGAATGAGCCTGTGTACAGCGGCTCCCCTGCTACTGGAGGGCCTGTCCTCGCACGACACACCTTATTTTCTGCACGAAAGCAAATTTTTGGATTGCCTACATGACTGAACCTCGACCATGGTCTTGGGGCTTCGAGTAATGGCAATTTCAATCTATGGCACGACCAACAGATTTTATTCTGTACAGTCGAGACTGCTGCATACACTTGCTTTCCTTTGCATTACTGCATTGACACTGCACCTTGCTCTGTAACACACCCTCACCTGCACATATTGACACTACACTCCTTTACCTACACATGACGTACACTTGTTGACACACTGCACTATTTCACATTTGTATTCGAGCAACACATGTCTGATACAAATAAGTATCAGGACTTATTTAGTTGTCTACATACAAATTAACCCACTGCTTCATGAACCCTTCAAATACACTCTCTTGACACTCTCACATATCATAAAAATACATCACTGCACTCTTCACTTGGCCAGCACATTTTTTACTTCTGTTCTGCTGGGACACTCACACTCATGTATGAACACTTGTATTTCTCACTTGTCTTTGACACAGCTATCACAGTCTTCACTTTTCAATTGCATGTACACTTCCTTGCACTACTGCACTTGACACTTTTTTGACACTTCTTTGTACACTTTACTACTCACTTGACACACACCACTACATTGCACACATACTTGTATTGCTCAGCAACACACACACACACGTCTGCAAACTAATAAGCCAATGCACCTATTTTCCTTCATTGCATTGCATTCCCATCTTACATCTGAACCACTGCACATCAGACCTCATTGGCTCTAATACTTGATGTATAAAGCTCACTGCCTTCATATTTCAATACTTGTATTTTTGCACATTCACATTGCATTGCACTTTCAATCCTTGTATGCCCTGTTCACTACCATGCCTGCACTTGCATTTCACTTCTTCATTTCTCAGATATTTGCATTGGCTACTGTTCAGTCCAAGTATCCTAGTTTAGATATCTTAAATAACCTGCCTACACTTGACTCATTAAGTATCTGCCCCTTGGGCTTATGAACAACCCAAATTCTGATTTAATGCTCTGTCCCCTTTATTGTCCTGCACTTGGGATGCAGTTCCCTTCACTATTTTAGAGGTCAGACCACCTAAGTTTTGTTTGGCTCAGTTCTTGTAGGATTTTGATAGCAGTATTGTGGTTTGGGTATGACATTTGTATCCTTCAAATTTGTTCAGCATTGCCTAATTTATGTTGGTAAGTATTAGGGCATGTAAGTATTAGCTTGGCCTTTGATATTGAGAATATCTGGCCTACATTTCTTTTGATTCTGTCATGTGAGGTTTAGTTCAATCCTTGAATTATTAGTGGGTCAATCCTAAACCCATTGAATGTTTGCATTTACCACATCTCCTTTAACTTTCAGACCAAACGTGGATGTATTAGCCTATGATGTCACTAGTCTTTTAGTTCAGTTGTTGAGGGGATAAGAGAAGTTTAGAAATTGTCACGACCCGATCCCAAATAATTGGGTCGAACCAGATCATGCCCAGCCTATACCGTTGTTGAGACGGCGGCAGTAAGATGTATCCACTATTGCAGGTAATCACAACAACATCTAAATATTTGTCACAACTCAATATTCGGGAATTTAAAACTTTATTCAACCTTTAAATAAATACAGCTGGAATGTAAAAGAACTGAATTAAATGCAGAATCCAAATAACAAAATTTCAAAACAACAAACTGGAAACTGGAAAATCTAGCTATGCATTCGGCTCGTCGGCCTCAGGTCATGCGTCCTCCAATGGGGACTCTGGCAATACCACAGGGTACAGAACTGGGTCATAATAGCTGTTGTATAACAGCTCAGCATCCTCAAAATCCCCTAAAAATGTTATCTCCAGTCAGGAGGGAGCAAAGTACAATTCATGATAATCTAACAATTAAAATAATAATAGAATCATGCACTTTTAAACAATTTGAAAATAAACAGTTCTCCAGCAGTTAAAACATTGTGATGTGAATAGGCAATAAATATGACCGGCTTGGGTTGTACAGTGAATGATATGGCTTATCCCCGTGTGTATGAGGGGTAAGCTAATACAGTTCTAAATTATTACTTTGGATGTGGTCATACTCATTACACTACTCTCCCAGTACCCAACAGTCAATCAGTCAGTGCTCTCAGAGAGAGTTCCGTGTTGCATCGTGGTTTAAACATGCAATAAAACGATTACTAAATAATTGTAAACTAACACAAAATGTACTTGCCTCAAATTAGACTGGACTTGACGGGTTGAGACTTCAGGATTGAAATTAGCCTCGTCCTCGAAATCCTACAGTCGAGAAGTTCATCTCAGATTCCAAAATCGCCATGCTAACTATGCTAATTGCAATCTCTAAGTTTTGTCCTAATCAATTTTAATCTTTATTTAGTTAACATGAACAAAACACGATTATCGGTGCGTTGTAATTATGAAACATCAATTTATATTTAATTTCGAAAAACTTGTATTTATCAGTTTATTCGAAAAAACTTGGTATTTATAATTTTCTATAAAAATACATTTTTCTTTAAATGAGAATAACATGAATTTCTAAAATATTATAATTATTATCAATATTCCTAAATTTACGCTTTCGAACATCCACCAGAAAATCATATCCACATTACTAATTATTACAAATTTACAGAAAATAAATGGGCTTATGCCCTGAAATCTTTCCTACAATTTAATTATAAATAAAAATAATATTTAAAATAAATTTAATAGTGAGTCCCAGATATTGGTCCAATCGTCATATAGACTAATGCCTCAATGTCCGGGCGAAACCGGTTTCGTTTGCACTTAGCCAGGGCCCATTGACCAATACGATCGTCGCACAAAAATCCAAAATAATATTCTTTTCCGAAAAAACCATTTTAAAATTATATAATTAAATTTTATAGAAAAATTCGGCAACACTTCCTCTATTTTCGGTCAACCCAAAAACTGGAAAGTGTGCCATTATCACCATTTATAAATCCCTACCATAATTTGCATAATAATATCACAATCCCAGTCCACAGAACCTTCCGAAATATTATTCGGAAACCCGAAATAAACTTCGGAAGAAAACCAAACCTCAACAGAACTAAAAAAATTTCTAACCAACATATATATAAGAAACCAAATAAATCTCAGAACCAATACTACCAACTTAATTCGGGAAATCCAAATTCAAAACCGCAACAGAAACTTTTTCGAAAGTTTTTCTAAATTCCGACACCAGCAAATAATTATCCAAACCATCAGAATAATTCCGAATAGTTCTCGGGAAAACCCGAAATGATCAGAACATAGAAAAAACCACAGAACATAAGCCAAGAATGGTTCCGAAATTTCTAAAAACCATAACGTAGCAAAATTATGAATTCCCGTAGAGAGTTCGAGGACCAATTTGTCATCACAGACACGTTGGGAGGGACGAACTACTGTGATTATCCAGAAATTACCCAAATCGACGGAATCCGAAGGGTTGCCTCGGACTCGGGACACGCCTCGCCGGGGTACGGCTGCGTAAACGTAACCGAAGCTCGGGATCGGACAACGGGTCGCGCACGGAAGCTCGCCGGAGACAGAAAAACTCTGGATAATAGCTGGACGGGCCGGTCACGCGCGCAAGGGGGTCGGGCGGCCCGGGAACGGCGGGCGACGGTGGCGCCGGCGTCGGGATCGGCCTCGAGAGGGGGTGCACCAGCTGGAGGGGTCGGCCAGGGGCGGATCGCCGGAGTTAGGCGGAGCCGCGGGCGGCACTCGGGGAGATCGGGGCCGGCGGACGCACTGTGGGCGCGAGTCCGACAGAGGAGGCCGAGGCGCGGGCTCGGGCGCCGGAAAGGGGCCGAGCGGGAAGGGCTCGGGTGTTGGCGTCGGGCACGGGCTTGCTTAGGGAGAGGGAGAGAGGAGTGACAGTTTGTGAGGAAGGGGAAGATGGGGAAGTGAACTGTGGGAATAATGGGAAAGGTGGTGGTGTGTGGGTGTTCTTAAGGGGAGTGGGGAGTGTGCTGTGGGAATATGTGAGGGGGAGGAAAAGCAGGGAGAGGTGTGGTACTGAAGAATAGGGGGTGCGTGAGTGTATGGCCTGGTCGTGGGGAGACCGGGCCAAGGGGTTTATGTTTTTTTTAAAACAAATAATAATCAGATTTCAAAAGAAATAAAAGGGTGGGTTCGAATCGGGATTGGATTCGGGTTCGAAATGGTCCAGGCTCGGGTCAGGTCAGCAACCAAAAACCAATTATTATTTTAAAAATAATTTTGAACTCAATATATAATAATAATAATAGAAATAATTTATATTTTAATAATAATAAAATTACAAATCCTAAAACTGGGTTTCATAATCTTTTCTCCGTAGAAAATTTCGTCCTCGAAATTTAAAGAGTATGGTAGGAATTATCTCACGTCAAGTTGGTACGAGTACTGCACCCGTAACTCAGATCCAACAATAAGAATTTCCAAGGCAGTCGTGGATGAGACGTTTTAGGGACAAGTTTCATTTATGATATCATCCATGCAGAAAAATACAAAAGCGAACCAAAGTACACGAGGTTGATCAGACCATCATGCACCGGTCCTGATTAGACAATATATTAGTGGGTGCACCTAATAAAATACTGTCATGATCAAGCTTGATAAAGAAATTGCTTACAAAATTAGGCTAACTTAGCAGCATCAGTCAAGTTTAGAACGAAAAGATAAGAAATAGGAGTTATGTGATGGCTCAAATTTTCTGATCTTCTTCTCACCTCTGACTACGCTTGCTACTGGTTTCTCAGGCACTGAAAGGTTGAGTCCAATCTTCAGCTCTGAATTATCCAAAATATGACTCGAATCTGGAATGTAGCGTCTGTGCTGTGATACGTAGAAGACGTTGTGCACACTCTCAAGATTAGCTGGTAGAGCTAACCGGTACGCTACTTTTCTAACTCGTCTTAAAACTTCAAATGGCCTGATGTACCTGGCCTCAATTTCCTAACTCCATCAAAACTGATCGTTCCTCTGGTAGGAGAAAACTTTACAAAAATGCTATCTCCTTCTTCAAACTCCACTGGTCGACGACTACTATCAACCCAATGCTTCTGTCTGTCTTGGGCAATCCTGAGCTTACATTCACCTTCTCTACTGCGTCAGTCACCATCTCTGGACCCAGCAGTCTTTCTCCTATGTCGTCCCATGCAAGTGGTGTACAACAACGACGTCCATAGAGAGCTTCAAATGGGGTCATACCAATGCTGGCTTGGTAGCTGTTGTTGTAAGAGAACTCTACCAAGTGCAAATGATCTTCCCAAGACCCTCCAAACTCCAAGACGCAAAATCTCGACATGTCTTCAGGCGTCTGGATTGTCCTCTCTGATTGTCCATCTGTCTGGGAGTGATAGGCAGTGCTGAACTTCAATTGTGTCCCCAGGCTGTCATACAAACTTTTTCAAGAGTGAGAGGTAAAATGAGTGTCTCGGTCAGATACAATGCTTACCGGTACTCCATGAATCCGGTAGATATGTCGCATGTATAGTGCCGCCAACTTCTCGGTAGATAAACCAACTTTGAAGGGGATAAAGTGAGCTGACTTAGTCAGTCGGTCCACTATAACCCAAATGGCGTCCTTCCCTCGTTGGGAATGAGGCAGTCCTGACACGAAGTCCATTGTGATGTGCTCATACTTCTACTCCGAAATGTCCAGTGGCTGTAGAAGTCCTGCGGGTCTCTGTCTGCTAGCCTTCACTTGTTGACAAATTAAACATTTAGCAACATACCTGGTCACATCTTTCTTCATTCCAAACAACCAAACAATGGTACGCATATCCCGATACATCTTGTTAGCTCCAGAATGTATGGAATATTGCGACTGGTGTGCTTCCTTCATCAGCTTGTTCCTCAGTTCGCCAGATGCTACGCAGAGCCTTATACCATTCTTCAGTGCTCCATCGCTGACGATTGAGAAACCTTCAAGTGTTTCTGCCAACACTTGATCTCTAAGTTTGCAAAGTGTCTCGTCTTGAAACTGCGTCTTCTTGATTTTGTCCATCAGACTCGAGCTCACTTGTAACTTCATCAACAATGAATCAGCATCCAGCTCCTTCCTTCCAGGTAGTATAATCTTCAGTCCAAGCTTCTCGATGTCCTCTAGCAGGTACCGCTTCTTAGTCAAAAATATCGCCATAGGGTACCGACTAAGTGCATCTGCGACCACATTAGCCTTACCCGGGTGGTACTGTAGATCGATGTCAAAATCTTTCATCAGCTCCAGCCATCTTCTTTGCCTCATGTTCAGCTCCTTCTGAGTGAAAACATACTTCAGACTTTTGTGGTCTGTATATATTTCCACTCTCTCTCCATATAGATAATGCTTCTATAGCTTCAAAGTAAAGATGACTGCCGCAAGCTCCAGATCATGTGTGGGATAGTTCTTATCATGAGTCCGTAATTGCCTAGATACGTAAGCAATCACTTTTCTATGTTGTTGAAGAACGCAACCCAGTCCTTTACCTGAGGCATCACTGTAGATTGAGAAACCACCAGTTCCTGCGGGTAGCACAAGGATTGGTGTAGTGGTAAGTCTCTTCTTCAGCTCCTCAAATGATGCCTGGCAATCTTCCGTCCAGATGAACTCTTCATTCTTCCGATTGAGATTCGTCATCGGCTCAGCAATTCTGGCAAAATCCTTTATGAACTTTCGATAGAAGCCAGCCAAGCCCAAGAAACTTCTGATTTCAGCAACTGAGCTTGGGGTAGACCACTTCTCAATAGCGGCTATCTTCTTCGGATCTACCGAAATTCCTTCTCCTGTGACAACATGGCCAAAAAAAATTCACCTTGTCTAGAAAGAATTCACATTTGGAAAGCTTACCATACAGCTTCTCCTTTCTCAAAGTTTCCAGAACTTTCCTGAGGTGCTCTTCGTGCTCCTCTTCCGTCTTTGAATAGATCAGAATGTCATCGATGAAGACAACGACAATTTGATCTAGGTATTCATGGAAAACCTTGTTCATAAGGTTCATGAACACCGCAGAAGCATTCGTCAGTCCAAACGGCATGACCAAGAATTCAAACTGCCCATACTTGGTGTTGAATGTCGTCTTGGGAATATCTTCCTTCCTGACCCTGATCTGATGGTAGCCAGATCTAAGATCAATCTTCGAAAATACCTTGGCTCCGCTCAATTGATCAAATAGGTCATCGATCCGGGGCAGAGGGTACTTGTTCTTGATGGTGATATTTTTCAGCGCCCGGTAGTCGATGCACATCCGTACTGTTCCGTCCTTCTTGGGCACAAACAAGACAGGTGCTCCCCAGGGTGAAGCTCCGTCTCGAATGAATCCCAGAGTCTTCAGTTCATTGATCTGGCCCTTCATCTCCTTGGCCTCCTTCGGGTTGACTCTGTAGCATCCCTTAGAAATAGGGGGAGAGCCAGAGACTAGGTCAATGGTGAACTCTATGTCTCGATCTGGGGGTAATCCGGAAAGACTATCAGGGAAGACATCTACCATAAAGGTGTAACTAAGAATTTTATTCATGTAGAGAATTACAGCAAAAACTCTCATGATTGATCTAAGGACATCCTGTTACAACTTCTTATAACAATAGATAATGCTACTCAGCAGTTCTAGGTACTAGTCTTCATGGCTCTGGCTCTTGTACGAGCAGTCTCTAACTGCTTCATCTTCTTCTATGGTCCTCAAGTCTGTATCATGCCTTTCTGCAGTGGGTGTAGGAGGCAAGGTCTGCTCGATAGAAAGAGAGTCCCTAGGTTGCGGCGTAGCAGGTGTTGCTGGGATAGGTGCTCTGGTACGATGGAAAGATAAGAGGCAGTCCTTTACCCGATGTTCAGTGGATCCACATACCAAATATTGTCCCAATCTCTTGCGACAACTATTGGCTAGATGACCAGGCCTCTTGCAGTAGGCACAAGACAATAGCTTCTTACGACATGACTGTCGGAAAGTAGAGTACTTGATGGGACCCAAATATCTTCTAGATTTAGGGGTATCCCTCCTAGGGTAAGGTTCTGCACCAACTCGGTTTAAGATAGCCAAGGCTACGTCATTGACATCCTTCATAATATCTCCCGTGATATCAATCTGTCTCTGCTGGGCCTTGGCTTGGGCCTTCTGGGACTGTAGGATTCTTTGAAATAGGGCAACCATTTAGGAGGTGTCTGCTGGTACTGGTGGAGTAACAGGAATGGGTACTTCACCAAGGAAATGTAACTCAGTTTGAGTAGAGGTAGGAATCGCCAGTGTAGTAAAAACTTCACTGGATGCATTATGGGGACGGTCAATCAGCTACGAGGGAATAAACCCTGGACTTGGTTGAGGAGATGGGGTATGATCCGGAGATGACACCTCATCGCCAGCAGGATTGGTCTTGTCAATGGCCATTCTCTGGAAGGTTTAGGATACACACATAAGCAAGGTAGCCTACCAGTCTATAATCAAACAAAATATTTAACATATATATATCGGTCCTATGTTGTGATAATTTGACGTTCTAGTGTTCTAATTGTTTTTAAGTTGGTTCTCCTAAGTTGTTGATTTGACCTGCATGGGCAACCACTAAAAATATGTCACGACCCGATCCCAAATAATTAGGTCGAACCGGATCATGTCCAGCCTGCACCGCTGTTGAGACGGTGGTAGTAAGCTATATCCACTATTGCAGGTAATCACAACAACATCTAAATATTTGTCACAACTCAATATTCGGAAATTTAAAACTTTATTCAACCTTTAAATAAATACAGCTGGAATGTAAAAGAACTGAATTAAATGCAGAATCCAAATAACAAAATTTCAAAACAACAAACTGAAAACTAGAAAATCAAGCTATGCATTCGGCTCGTCGGCCTCAGGTCCTGCGTCATCCAATGGGGACTCTGATAATACCATAGGGTACAGAACTGGGACATAATAGCTGTTGTATAACAGCTCAGCATCCTCAAAATCCCCTAAAAATGTTATCTCCAATCAGAAGGGAGCAAAGTACAATTCATGATAATCTAAATATTAAAATAATAATAGAATCATGCAATTTTAAATAATTTTAAAATAAACAGTTCTCCAGCAGTTAAAACATTGTGATGTGAATAGGCAATAAATATGACCGGCTTGGGTTGTACAGTGAATGATATGGCTTATCCCCGTGTGTATGAGGGGTAAGCTAATACATTTCTAAATTATTACTTTGGATGTGGTCATACTCATTACACTACTCCTCCAGTACCCAACAGTCAATCAGTCCGTGCTCTCAGAGAGAGTTCCGTGTTGTATCGTGGTTTAAACTTGCAATAAAACGATTACTAAATAATTGTAGACTAACACAAAATGTACTTACCTCAAATTAGACTGGACTTGAAGGGTTGAGACTTCATGATTGAAATTAGCCTCGTCCTCGAAATCCTACAGTCGAGAAGTTCATCTCAGATTCCAAAATCGCCATGCTAACTATGCTACTTGCAATCTCTAAGTTTTGTCCTAATCAATTTTAATCTTTATTTAGTTAACACGCGATTATCGGTGCGTCGTAATTATGAAACATCAATTTATATTTAATTTTAAAAAACTTGTATTTATCAGTTTATTCGGAAAAATTTGGTATTTATAATTTTCTATAAAAATACATTTTTCTTTAAATGAGAATAACATGAATTTCTAAAATATTATAATTATTATCAGTATTCCTAAATTTACGCTTTCGAACATCCACCAGAAAATTATATCCACATTACTAATTATTACAAATTTGCAGAAAATAAATGGGCTTATGCCCTAAAATCTTTCCTACAATTTAATTATAAATAAAACTAATAATTAAAATAAATTTAATAGTGAGTCCCAGATATTGGTCCAATCATCATATAGGCTAATGCCTTAATGTCCGGTCGAAATCGGTTTCGTTTGCACTTAGCCGGGGCCCATTGACCAATACGGTCGTCGCCCAAAAATCTAAAACAATATTCTTTTTCGAAAAACCATTTTAAATTATATAAATAAATTGTATAGAAAAATTCGGCAGCACTTCCTCTATTTTCGGTCAACCCAAAAACTGAGAAGTGTGCCATAATCACCATTTATAAATCCCAACCATAATTTACATAATAATATCACAATCCCAGTCCACAGAACCTTCCGAAATATTATTCGGAAACCCGAAATGAACTTCGGAAGAAAACCAAAACTCAACAGAACTAAAAAAATTTCCAACCAACATATATAAGAAACCAAATAAATCTCAGAACCAATACTACCAACTTAATTCGGGAAATCCAAATTCAAAATCGCAACAGAAACTTTTTCGAAAGTTTTTCTAAATTCCGACACCAGCAAATAATAATCCAAACCATCAGAATAATTTCGAATAGTTCTCGGGAAAACCCGAAATGATCAGAACATAGAAAAAACCACAGAACATAAGCCAAGAATGGTTCCGAAATTCTCGGAAACCATAACGTAGCAAAATTCCGAATTCCCGAAGAGAGTTCGGGGACCAATTTATCATCACAGACACGTTGGGAGGGACGAACTACTGTGATTATCCAGAATTACCCAAATCGACGGAATTCGAAGGGTTGCCTCGGACTCGGGACACGCCTCGCCGGGGTACAGCTGCGTAAACGTAACCGAAGCTCGGGATCGGACAACGGGTCATGCACAAAAGCTCGCCGGAGATAGAAAAACTCTAGACAACAGCTGGACGGGCCGGTCACGCGCGCAAGGGGGTCGGGCGGCCTGGGAACGGCGGGCGACGGTGGCGCCGGCGTCGGGATCGGCCTCGGGAGGGGGTGCGCCGGACGGAGGGGTCGGCCAGGGGCGGATCGCCGGTGTTGGGCGGAGCCGCGAGCGGCGCTCGGGGAGGTCGGGGCCGGCGGACGCGCTGTGGGCGCGGGTCCGGCAGAGGAGGCCGAGGCGCAGGCTCGGGCTACTACAACAGAAAACCCTTTTAATAACGCTCGATAAGACATATTGATGACGCCTGATACCTAAGAGTTATCAAAGTTCAAAATACCTATCTATGACGGTTTTGACTAATTCTGGGCTTTTTATGACGTTTATAAAACACAGCGTCATTAATAGTTTAGAGCGGTGGCAAACTTGTAATTAATAAACTTTCAACAAAACCCTTCACACCCGATCTTTTTCAGAGCTTTCCTTTCCCCCTCTTCCCTCCTCTCCCTGAACCCTAAAATTTTCCAAACCCCTTTCAGTTTCTTGCTCATTTCCATCTCCCTGAACCCTAAAATTTTCCTAAACTCTAATCTTCTCCTTCTCCTCCTTCTTTCAACCTCCTACAAACCCTAAAATTTTTCCTCCAGATCTGAGAATTTAGGGTTTTGGCGGGTGGAGCAGGGAGATCCGGAGTCCCACGACCCCGTCGTTCAAGACCCCGGCGAACTCAACGTCGCGGAGAGCTCCGACGGGCAGCGGATCGACCGGCGGTCGGCTAAGCCACGTCGATCGGCACCTCGTGACGATTCCTGTGGCCGAACACCACCACATGGTGCGTCCAGATCCGTTGAACGCTTCCCGATCACCGACGACCGGAATCTTCGAGTTCGTTGAACGGCGAAGATTCGAAGATGGTTCCGAGCATACTTTGGTGAATCGGTTGCTCTTCATCAATTCGTCTATTGAAAATACGATTTGATCATGAGATTGCTGGTAAAATTCTTAACCCAAACCCTTGATTTCAATTCATTTCCTAAAGGCTGCTCTCTGATTCCCTAAAGATCCTGTGAGAATTCGGTTTGGAGAAGAAGACTTTGGAGCTGGGTTTTGGTCTCTGTGTTCCGTATTCTTCCTAACGAATCGAACCTCTCGTATGATCCCTAAACTCTATG
Organism: Iris pallida; assembly: GCA_029216955.1. Lineage (NCBI taxonomy): Eukaryota > Viridiplantae > Streptophyta > Magnoliopsida > Asparagales > Iridaceae > Iris > Iris pallida. The sequence continues at coordinate 22,900,098 of JANAVB010040818.1, read as the reverse complement.
AGAAATTTCTTGTCATAAATTGTTTGATTGAAGGTTTGATTTCACCTCCAAAGTTAGAAAGAAGAAAACTGTCATAATTCTCAATAGTAAATTATTTTTACGTTAAAGAAGTTGACAAGTTTCTCTTCAATGTTCTTCATCTTCATATAGCCTAAGATCTGATTCTATACTTCAAAACCAGCTTACAAAAGAAGTAGCTGAAGAGATGCTGCGTCTGATGGCATTAGTTCAATATACATATGTAAGTGCTTGATTGGCCATCAAAATTATATTGGTAGCACAGTATTAATGAATTTATGTTCTCTATATACTCGTAGTTACTAATGTCTGATCTAAATTGATTATATACAAATGTTGATGTTGAAGTAATATTATATTGATTGTTTGATGCAATATTGATCTAAATTGACAGTTACAAGTTGCTCCTATTCCATTCTTGGTACAATTTGGAAGTGCTTCTCTTGTCAGAACATTTGGTAATGTCTATACCTGTGTTAAGTGGTAGAGTGTCCTGGAGTTCCAATAGGAGAAAATTCCATTCTTCCGAATTCTGACACTTTGGACATAGGTACTGCATATTGATGTGAATCACCTGTGCATAACTATGGTTAATATGCTTTCAGTTCTTTTACTAACTATTTCAAATGATTGTGATATTTTTCAAATTGAACTATGAATCCGTGATATTGATGTATAATCCTATGCAAATTTTGTTCTTAATCTTGTACACTTTGTTAGGATGGCAATCCGAGGCTGTCGTGTTTTGGCCTCATAAAGAATAGCAGGGATGGGAAGAGCTATAGTACTAATTTGGCATTCACACCCCAGAGTACCTCAGGACAGGTATACGTTCGATTCGTGTGTTGTTGGTCAGATCATGATCGAGCAGAATCATCTTGGGGAGATGGAATAGAATAGGAAGCATTGTGATAGTTCTAAATTTTTTATCAGTATCATCTGTATTTTCTCGACAATTGTGTATCTATAGGGGATGCCATGCATGGCAATTATCAAGAAATTTTCCCTCTATTATGCAATATGCTTTGTATTGAGAAGTATAGAACCTAAGTTTCTGAAACAAACTGACTTCTCATGGAACCTATTTGGCAGGGAGAGTGACAGCAGAAAGTGTGGTGTACAGTTTTGGTACCCTCTTACTTGACCTTCTTAGCGGGAAGCACATTCCACCCAGCCATGTAAGTTGTTTCCTTTTCAAAGTTTTCATACATAGACAGAGATATTGAAGTTAATTATATGAATGCTTGTTATTGTGTTAGTTCTATACTGTTTTCTTAGTATGGAATGATAGGCAGTTGCTCTAAGTAACAAGATTCTACATCATCTTGTGGGACCATAAGATTAATTCTGGACAAGTATTGTTCTAGCTGAAGCATGTGCAAAGGGACCAAACATGTCATGTTAAAGGGTCGAAATCCTTTTTGTCCATAGTTGTTGGACTCACATAATGTGTTGCAGCGTCCTACATTCTTTCTTGTCTAGCTGGTGTCCCCATCATAAATTATCACTGAAACTTTGGAACATATGCATGACAAATACATCTCCATACCCATGTGAATAGCATCTATAGAATTGTATGACTCTGTGTCATTATTTTTTTCTTCTTCTTCTTTCAAATTATGTACTTGAAGGAAGTGAAGGAACACCTTTTCTAGGTATTTTTTGCATAATGTTCGTCTTTCTGCAGTATCTAGCTACTTTTACAATTTTTTTCACTTGTGAAGTGATTAGTTCTATAGCTCCAGTAGAGTGCATTCTCTGGCCTTTATGAATTTGTTCTTTTCTTATGAAAACTACTACATGTTTATCCATATTTGTTAATCTGAAGGTGGATATTACTACGGCAAGATCAAGTTCCCTCCTGAATATCCATTCAAGCCTCCAAGTATCAGGTACTGATATTTTTATAATATAAATAGTAAATACTTTGGCAGACTATTGATAATTTATACTATTTCTACTGATGTGAAAATAATAACTCTAATGTTTTGGGGCTAGCATGACAACTCCTAGTAGAAGGTTTGCACCACACAAAAAGATATGCTTATCTATGAGTGACTGTAAGTTTCCAATGTGCTATCAATTTGTTTGATTTCATGAAATTGAATTCGTGATACAATTTTTATTATCGCGTAGTTCACCCAGAGTCGTGGAATCCAATCTGATATACTGTTTGATCCTAATCTCTGTCCTTTTATTAGGTGCTCCATTGTTTCTGTGAGTACCATACAAGTCTAAGAATAACTATCAATCATGTCTTATTGCGTACTTTTTATGGAGGTCAAAATTAAATAGTTTAGCCAGTAATCTTCATCAGTTTTTTTTTAAAATTATTAAATGCAGAGTTTTTAATGTAACCTAGAATTTATCTCGAGTAAATTATAGATCTTATATTTTCTGGTCCTGACTTTTTTTTAACTGTGGAATGCAGCATTCTAACAGCCCTCTTGTCCTTTATGGTAAGTCTGTCATTACTCTGCTATCTATACACTATTTCTATCTTTTTAGATATGCAGCAGGAGAGAGTATAATTTTCTGAATGTTGACTTTGAATGGGCATGTGCGATACGTGTGGTTTATATAATTTCAGTATGTCAGATAGAAGGGAAAAAATTCTGGTGATTGTGATTGCATTTTTTTCCCCAGATTTTTTGTTCTAAATTTTTTTTTCTTCGGATTTTTTGTGGTTGAATCTCTGGATATGGGAAGAGGATGGAGAAAGTGGCAGGTGATGCAAGTGCTCCTTCCCTAGCAAGATTTTTACTCATCCCTCTGAACCTCTCACTTTCTCTCTTGCATCCCTCTTAAGACATGAGGTGGTCTTTTGGTAATATTTTTTTTTATCTTTTTCAGGGTTTTGCTACGTGATGCCGATAGTTTTGATGTGCTCAAAGTTGAAGCCAATGTACTAATAGTTTTGAGGGTCTACTTACTAGTAGTAGTTGTAAATATATGTATTTGGATGTCCTATTTTAAAAAAATGTAATGAAAATGGTGATATATATTATGTATATATTTGTAAATGGATTAAATGGTACTTTATAACATTTAGATGTTTTCTTGTGAATATGGTTCAAAATGAATGTTTTGAAATTGAATTGAGCAACATTGTGCATTGATCTATAATTTTTTGGAAAGTAATATATAAATGTGCAGAATTGAGCGTTATAAATGTGCTGAATTGAGTCTATACAGATTATCAATTCATAACACTTTCAAACTACGCTGAAAATAAGTGTAGCAGAAACTCATCATATTCATGACGTTTTTATTTATGACGCTTTTAAAAAATATTTATAACACCCGTTTTCATCACGCTTGCTTTGGAAAAAAAGCGTCATGATTTGTCATTAATGACGGTTTTTAGCCGTCATTAAAGGGTATTTCTGTTGTAGTGGACGCTGGAAAGGGGCCGAGTGGGAAGGGCTCGGGTGTCGGCGTCGGGCACGAGCTTGCTTAGGGAGAGGGAGAGAGGAGTGAAAGTTTGTGAGGAAGGGGAAGAGGGAGAAGTGAACTGTGGGAATAATGGAAAAGGTGGTGGTGTGTGGGTGTTCTTAAGGGGAGTGGGGTGTGTGCTGTGGGAATATGTGAGGGGGAGGGAAAGTAGGGAGAGGTGTGGTACTGAAGAATAGGGGGTGCGTGAGTGTATGGCCTGGTCGTGGGGAGACCAGGCCAAGGGGTTTATGTTTTTTTTAAAACAAATAATAATCAGATTTCAAAAAAATAAAAGGGTGGGTTCGAATCGGGATTGGATTCGGGTTCGAACTGGTCCAGGCTCGGGTCAGGTCAGCAACCAAAAACCAATTATTATTTTGAAAATAATTTCAAACTCAATATATAATAATAATAGCAATAATATTATATTTTAATAATAATTAAATTAAAAATCCCAAAACTGGGTTTCACAATAATGCAGCAGTAGCAGGTTTGGAGTGAGGACAGTTTAGACCATGTTCTGCCCTACATATTCCTGCATGCCATTATTTCTGCCTGTATTATGGTTGAGTCCAGGTTGAGTAAGTTGTGTCAACCAATCCTTCACATGACTTGTCACCATGCATTCCTGAATTACTGCACACTCCATTAGCCACTGTTGATACTTTTCATGTCTACTACATTTAGGATACATCCTATATTGCATTGCCTTCATCCTCCATTCTTTCACAAACCTAATTTCTCTGTTTCTTACCTTGTATCACTGATACATGCCATGTATCAGAGCTTGGGCATCCTTTGCAGATTGCACTCATGCAATATTAGCCACTGCTAGTATATTTTTCATTACATTAGGTTTATTGCATTGCATTCACCAATTATCTCCTACACATGTTGTCCTGCATCATTCACTTAACCCAACAGTACCTTACCTACTGCATTTGACCACCTGCATACTTATATACATTGTACTTAGTCTTATGAACTGCTACTCCAATACTCTAATTCCATATTCTTACTACCTTGAGTTCAATCCTCACCCCATGTGTCATTTCCTGTGTATATATACCCTATTTGTTAATCTGTAATAAAGGGAACCTGTGTATATATTATGATTTGGGAAGGTATCCGTTAGGAGGGTTAGCCTATATGGGGGGAGGTCTACTACAGGTATGGAGTGTGTTATATATATATATATATATATATATATATATATATATATATATATATATATATATATATATATATATATATATATATATATATAAAATATATATATATATATATATTTGAGTGAGTGTTAAGTTGGCATGTGGTAGTGCCAGGTGCCAAGAGTGAGTAAGGGATTTGGGGCTTGGCCGCCTGGGTTAAGTTAAGACAGAGGGTGTCTGGGTGAGTGAGTTGGTGATAGAATTTACAGTGTTTCAGAGTTGAGTTCAGTTGGGATAGGTTTAATGTATGTATACATGTATATAGGAGGTTGTTATATGAGGGGTTGGGGTTATACATTATATATATATATATATATAAATATATATATATATATGGGTTTGTGTTTGATCTGTTAGATATAAAGGCATTGTGGTTAGTTTGGAATAAGGTTGATGTAGATATTGTATGTATATAGGTAATGTCCAGTAGGTAAATGAATATTTGGAATAAGGTTAATATTATCCATTATATACATATGTGATACCTTATGTATATAGAGTATGGCATATAACTAGAGCTATGAATTGCTAGTATAGAGTTTGACCAAGTTAAATAGATAGTTGACCCTTGACTGTAGAGTTGACTTAGTTGACTAGTAAGTTGACCAAGGGTTGACTGGCCTAGAGAGGCCTAGAGCATGTAGAATTCATTGTTTAATTCAATTATTCAGTTTAGAACTCATTATAACTTGTATCACTTTAAATAGGACCTTGTTACTCTAGTTCGGACATCTATTCATATCAGTTGCTCAGAGTATCATGCGAGTACATTTTTTGATTATTTTCATTCATGATACTATCTATATTGCCTGCTTTAGACGACTTTACTTGATGCTGACACATTGTTATCACAGGACCAGTACTCTACGGATCTTGTCATGCGATGCTATCCCCTCAGCGGATACATCGGGTATTTCATGTTCATGTACTGTGCATCGTATACTCCTTGTATTCGTATTAATCATGTACAAATTATATTCTCTTATGTACTCTTGTGTGCTCACATATACTTCTTGTGCAAAACTAACTATCGTGTACGTAACATAACCTGGTCGGATCCTTGGGTATTGATCGGGGCAGGGGAGTAGAAGTGGTCATGTGATTAAACCCCCTTATTATACTCGTGTACATGTCTGTTATACCCTCACGTATAATAGAGACCCCGTAGAATACTCGTGTACAAACCTAAACCAATCACATGATCATCTTGTGCTCTAAAACACTTATATTTATTATAGTTTATAGATTCTTTATTATATTTTATGATCTCAGTTTACTTATCCATATCTCTTGTATTCCTGTATTTCTTTATAGCACGTCATGTATTTTATTCTACTGTTAGCTCTATATTTTCTACCATATTTTGGAACTACTTTCAGAGATATGTGCTCGTTCTCGTCCTGACAGGATAATATTAAAATTTTTATAGATAACTTGGAGGATTCCAGCTAGCCTAGAGGAGACACCAGAAGAGCTTGGAGTAGATTGTTAGGTTATTGTCTAGTTGTTGTTTTTAGTTATTTCATGAGTTATATTACTTCCTGTGGGTGTGGTGATGTTAATACTTAAACCTCTTCAAATCCGGTTTTGTATTAAATATTGTGATCCTTTTATCTATTCTATTTCGTGCTGATTATCTCTCCTAGATATTTTATGATTGAGTTGTATCCTTCTAAGATTGTCCTCCGTTTAGAGAGTATATTATATTGTGTTTAGTTTGTGATTGAGACCTAGGACAGCGTTCTACTGCCGACACTGCGACGTAGGCTGGACGTACCCACGATCTCGTGCCCCTTCACTGGATGCAGATCATGACAGACGGAGAGACTCCTTTCCGTCAAACATGGTAAACGTCTGTGGTTTACAATTAGGGGAATAAACCATGTTGTTCCATTCAGGTGGATAAGGCTGCATGATCCCAAGTATCTGACGATCTTTCTGTTTATCTTTAGCCTTTATGCGAGTACGTAGGTCCTTCACAAGCTCGAATAATTCTTCGATTGATTAAGGAAAGGACGACCGAGGCAGTCCGTTCCCGAAGGTATGCGCTGCGGTGGTACATTTGATTTCCTATTGGTTCCTGGGTCGGGACTCACGGATGTAGGAGCCCTTTGAGGGGAGTTGAGCAGCTAAACTGGTCCTGATCTCGAGCATGACCTATGTCACGGCCTGTATGGAGAAGGTAAAAGTTTGAAGCCTTGCCTCTAAGGTATCAATGTGATATAGGAGATTTAGGGTCGAAGCTTCTTCCTCCTCTTTGTTTCTACCCCCTATCATATAGACATGCATGATGTAGGATGAAGTAGACGGAACAGTGGAAGTTTCACTTTTAGCCTCGCTATTTTATGGGAAGATCGATATTAAGGCTTCCTCCTCTGAATTCCAGAGTTGGCTACTCCCAACTGCATCGGTATATATTTCTTGATAGATGTCATCTTCCTGGAATAAAAGATTGTTGTGAACAACTGGGAGGTTGCTACCCCTGGTGGATGACGAAGTTATCTTTCCTGAAGAAGACTTGCTTTTGGAACACCCCGGTGTTGGGCACCGCTAACTTGCTGCCTCGGGGCCCATTTTTGGATGCACTAGCTAAAACAGGAGGATTATTAGTCTTAAAGTCCCTCTTTACATCAGGGGAATTTGAAGTAGTATGGAATGAGGCAACCAGGAGTTCTTTCTCATCTTTAATTGGCACCCTCCTTTCGAGACAACGTCGGACGGGTACATCAGGTTACAGTCGTTAGAATACGGACTGCATCGATGGCGGGGCTATTGTTTTGCAACAATAGCAGTTAATAGTGACACTAGCACAAGTATGTCCCGTAAGGGATGCATTGTGCGTATTAGTCATCTCCCCCGCTTTGCATTTGTGATTAATTACGTTCTACAAATCGTGCAAAAAGAGGTCCACATTTACACCCACTTCATGTGTATGGCTAGGCCGAGCACTTGGGTGTGTATATGGGTGTTGCGCTTCCTGATCTGGTTCCTTTGCATTAGATGTTCCCAGATCATTGATGGAAGAATAACACTTATTGTGAGTCGAACCCACTTCATGTGTACAGCCCACATGGGCATATGGGTTTGACTACACAAGATTTGCCCCGTGACTTGGTTTCAGCGCATAGGATGCACCCAAGTGGGAGGGGTGTTAGCCCAATGATTATATCATATTTTTGAATATGGCTAATCAGTTAAAGTTTAACATAATGATGTCACTAATATTCATATATTCACTATCATATTGCTACTTAAACTTAGCATTGTCCTACGGCTCACTAAATGTTATCTTATTATCATACTGCTTTATTCGTCTAACACATACTTGTAGACATGCAGTAAGCATGATCAAACTAGGACACACGCGATGAAGAATTGATGACATGCCAAAGATGGCGTTAAATCTGAAGATTTTGCTAAACTACCCAGCGACCTATCCGGGACCTCGCACTCGGGGGTTCCGCTACTCAAAGACGTCATCAAAGGGCTCATGGTTTTTCCAATTTATTCGTATTTTTCCTTCCTTGAGTCTAGATTATATTGTAAGTTGGGATCACTGACATTTAGATGTTTATCCTGAAACAAAACAAACCTATCTTTGATCCTAAACCAAACCAGCATCCAAAAGCTTTCATGAACCAAAAGATTCTTTAAATTCACCCTAACCAAACTCGGCCAGAGTTCTGTCCGAACTCGATTCGAACTCGATCCACTAAAAATTCTCCTGGTCAGCAGCTTTTACCTATTCTTTTGGATCACCAAGGTTCAAAAAAATTCCTCTAAATAGAGAAGAATTTGTCATTTCTAATCACTCATTCAATCTTCATCTTCTCTATCTGTTCTAAAGCCGTCCTATCTACAAAGAGCTTTAATCTTCATATTTTCAAGACAACTCCTATTTTTCTAAGTGCCGGTGGTTTCCGGTTATGAGTATTCGAGTTGTACAAGCTTGGCGTATAAAAGCTTTCTTCAGAAAGGTGTTGAAGTTTGTTCGTGGGCTTCGGATAAAAATACGTTGTTGATTGAAGTTTAATCGTGGTCTTCGGACTAAAACACGATGGTGTTGAAGTTGGCGTGTTCTTCGGAGCAAAGCACGCGGTGTAATCTCTATTCAAAATAGTAGATTAATTGTGGGCAAGAGTTCTCGCAACTGGACTAATCCTCTCAGAGGAAAACTAGTATAAGCCTCGGTATTTGCATTTACTCTTCTGAACTTATTTACTTTTATACTGTCTGTTTTATATTTGTTTGATTATTACCATAAATATTTTTAAGTGGTGATTTTTATTTTGCTACACACGCACACTCTATTCACCCCCTGGAGGTGCTCATCGATCCTACAATTGGTATCAAAGCTGATTCTCTTTATAAAGGTATTGCTGATCATACCAATTAGTATCAGAGCAAGGACTATATTATTTGGCTTAAGATTTTTAGAGTAGATCCTTATTAGTTATATCTAGAGAGTTTGCATATGGTAGCCATGAAATCAATATTCACAGGTGAATAGCAGTCCATAAATAGATCTCCACTATTTGATGGAATAAACTATACTTCTTGGAAGACATGGATGAGCTTCTACCCGAAGTCTCTAGACTCATGGTCAATTATTTGCAATGACTACAAAAAGCCTACTATCACCTCTATTCTTACATCCTCTATTATTAACAAGCCTTATTATAGTTACACAGAGGAAGAGAAGAAGTTATCTAGCCTTGATGCAAAAGCAATACAAGCTTTCTATTGTAATGTAGACTTTAATGTATTCAATCTTATTACTACTTGTACAACATATCATAAAATTTGAAAACTTCTTGAAGCTAATTATGAGTGCAGGTATGAAAGCAAAGCTAGCAAGTCCAGAGAGGAGGATACTCCTCATAATGATGCAAATGTGTGCATGATGGCAACGGGATTTAAGGTACAACATAATCCCTTATATGAAGAAGAGATTATATGTCACAACTGCAGAAGATCAGGCCACATCATAGAATATTGCCCTACTACTACTAAAGAGGAGAATCACTACGAACGATCAAATAAAGGAAGTGTTGACACAAAGTCACAGTCAACCAAATATTGACTACATTGACCAAATAATATTTGTATTAATTCAATACGACACACGACGACTGCATTCAGTTCAAGACAGATGACAGCTTAGTCTCCGGCTCTCAGTGTGTTCTGGAGTCTGTATTTTATAATTTCATTGAGTCTAGATTTATGTACTCTGAGTCTTGCTGAGCTCTTGGAACTTAGTCTATAACCTACCCAAAATCCCAAGCTCCACTGAACCAAAAACTGCCCACTGGTCCCCTTAGAACCACTCTGTGCTCTGGAGACAGAGTTCGGGCCGAACTCTGCCTCCACACAGAGTTCGGGCCGAACTCTGTCCCCTAGAAATCAGGAACCCTAATTTTAGGGATAGCTGGTTGCTAGTTGTCCAACGGCCAAATTTTTGAATATTCCTACCCGAATTCTGGCCGAATTCTGCCTATAAAAACACTATAAATAGGGCATGAATTCTCTCATTTCAATCCATCCAATCTTCTCTTCTCTTCTCTCTTATAAGCTCAATAAGCCATACCCTTCCCATCTACTAGCCACAAGCCTCCTAAGTCCCGAGTGCTCAGCATCTCTCAGTTAGGATTCTTGTGCAAGAGTCGAAGAAGTCGCTTGGACAATTCCAAGCAAATCGCCACTGCGATCCTCTGTTAAGAAGTTGACGTGCTCTTCTGAAGAAAAGGCACGGGTTGTAAACTACTATTTCACAAATAGTGGATTTAATCCTGAGCTAGAGTTCTCAGGCCTGGACTAGTCCTCCACGAGGGAAACCAGGTTAAAATTGCTGTGTTTGCGTATGCTCTTCTGCTCTTCATTTATTTTCCGCACTTTACTCTGATTATTTATTGTTGGTGAAAGAGTTATTTTTAATTGGCTATTTTTCTCTATAAACTCTATTCACCCCCTCTAGAGTAGCCAAACTGTTCTTCAATTGGTATCAGAGCTCTGTTCTCTTTACAAGGATTAACATCCTAAGAGCTGATCCATGGCAACCACACAATCCTTGATTTCCAATCATGGTGAAGGTCAGTCCACTCATAGGCCTCCTCTATTTGATGGGACAAACTACACATATTGGAAAACAAGGATGAGCTTCTATCTTAAGTCTCTAGACTTTGACCTGTGGACTGTCGTCACTGACGGTTACAAAAAGCCCGCCAGGATAGTTGTCGATGGTGACCTCATTGAGAAACCACACGACAAATATTCTGTCGAGGAGAAGAAACAGGCAAGTCTAGATGCTAGGGCTATTAATGCTTTATTCTGTGCTATAGACAGGAATGAGTTCAACAGGGTTTCTACTTGCACCACTGCTCATGAAGTATGGAGACTTCTAGAAGTGACGCATGAAGGAACCACACAGGTCAAGGAATCTAAAATAAGCCGTCTCACTCAAGAATACGAAGCCTTCAAGATGAAGCCAAGTGAGACGATCACTCAAATGATCACAAGATTCCTCGACATCATCAATCCTCTATCTTCGCTCGGAAAGCAGTACTCAAACCACGAGAAGATTCGTAAGCTGCTCAGAGGGCTACCAAAGATTTGGAACCCTAAGGTGACAGCCATCATAGAAGGAAACGATCTCACAACAATGTCAATGGAGACCTTGATGGGTAAGCTTATGACTCACGAGCTTGACCTCAAGGACTTCGAAGAGCCTGCTCCGAAGACCAGGGAGATCGCACTCAAAGCTCATCAACGAAGAGCTAATCATGATGAGACCGAAGAAGATAATTCGGATGATGAAGACCAAGCTCTCATGGTTCGCAACTTCAGGAAATTCCTTCGCTTCAATCGAAGGAAGAAGGAATCTCAAGAAGACGATGAAGAAGAACCAACTTGTTACGGTTGCAAGAAAACTGGACATGTCCGAAAAGACTGCCCATTCATGAAGAAGAGCAACCGCTATGAGAAGCCATACAAAAAGAACTCATCAAAGAAATATGCCAACACAGGCATCTGGCATGAAAGTGAAGCAAGTGACTCTGAGGAAGAAAAGGACTCTCCTCAAGATACAGCAAATGTGTGCCTGATGGCAACTTCTAACAAGGTATCTAACGAAACTCTGGATGACTTCTTTTTTGATGAACTTGGCGATGCTTTCACTGATTTACTCGATGATCATAAAAAGGTCATCGGTAAATATAAACATGCCAAGGACAAAATCAAAAGTCTAGAAGATGAGATACAAAGAATTTCCTTACTTCTTGATAATGTTAGAGACACATCACCCACTAATGACACTGATGAAGTATCCAAGCTCAAATTAAGCTTGCATGATGCTGAAGCACGTATTGAGCAACAAACTCAAGAAATCACTACACTCAACACGTTGCTTGCTGAAGAAAAGAGTAGATACAAGATTTCCATGACTAAGATATATGGCTTAAATATTAAGGTTAATGAACTGCAAGCTGTTACCAAAAGATTAGAAACCAAATTGGGTAAACAGGTTGTTCAACCTCAAACCCAATCACATGAGCACAACACCACTCATGCTAGTCAACCACGTCATTCTCATGCAGCACATAACCATGCATTCATATACACAAACTTTCACAAACCACGTGCACGTAAGAACAATTCTCACTCAGTACACAAGCATCATGCACAAAGACACAATCAACAGCACTTCACACATAAAAATCTTCATGCCATGCCATATAGACAAAATCATCACGTCATGCCATATAGACAAAATCATCATGCCATGCCATCTAGACAATATCAGCATGTCACTCATCATAGACAATACCATCACCATGCCACTTATTCCATGCATAATCATCCTCACCATGCTAACTCTTCACATCATGTCCATCCTCATCCTGTTGCTTATAAATATTATTCTCATACTCCTAGTATAAACAAGAATGCTATCTGTACTTATTGTGGATTACATGGACACATCTCACCACAGTGCATAGTTAGAAGACTTGTAGATAAAAGGATATATGCTTGGTTCCCAAAGACTAACTTTTCAGGACCCTCAAGAACTCGGGTACCAAAGGCCACATCTACTCTTGATGTAGGTAGACCTTCCCTCCTCAACTGAAAGTAAGTGGATTCTCGATAGTGGATGCTCGCGACATATGACGGGAGACGCAAACCTTTTTGCATCACTATCGATGAAGAGAGAAGGATACGTATCCTTCGGTAACAATCTCAAAGGGCACATTATAGGTAATGGTATCATTGGTCATCCTCCCTCTCCTGTAATAAAGGATGTCTGCCTAGTGACCGAGTTAAAGCATAACCTGCTCAGCATTAGTCATCTTGCTGATCATGGATATGACATTAACTTTGGACAAAACAGTTGCTACATCTATGATAGGTCAACAGGAGACATTGCTTTTGAAGGGAAAAGAGAGGATAACATCTATATTTTCTATCTTTCTATAAATACTAACAATGCAGGTAGATGTTTATATGCCCACAAAGACGAACGACTACTTTGGCACCAGCGTCTTGGTCACGCCAACATGGATGCTATATCCAGGCTTTCTACCAAGAAGCTAGTGAGAGGATTGCCTGACATCACATTCAAAAAGGATACGGTATGTGCCGAATGTGAACTAAACAAGGCAACAAAATCCTCGTTTCATTCCATCAACTCTGTAAGTACTACTAGACCCTTGCAACTACTTCATATGGATTTATTTGGTCCTAGTAGAATAGCTAGCCTTGGTGGAAAACTGTATGCATTTGTTATTGTTGATGATTTTTCGAGATTTACTTGGGTTTTCTTTCTCGCTAATAAGAGCGATGCTATTTCTGCTTTCAAAGTTTTCGTAAAGAAAGTTCAAAACGAAAAAGGCTACATGATTACTCGAATCCGAAGTGATCATGGAGGCGAATTCGTAAATTATAATTTTGAAAGTTTTTGTAATACAAATGGTTTTGATCATGAATTTTTTTGTCCTAGAACTCCTCAACAAAATGGTGTTGTGGAGCAGAAGAATAGAACTCTCGGCGATATGGCCAGAGTCATGTTGAATAAATTTTCACTTCCGAAATACTTCTGGGTAGAAGCTGTTAGTACAGCATGCCATATTTTGAATAGGGTGCTGATTCGTCCCATTACGAAGAAAACACCCTATGAGCTTTGGTTTGGGAGAACCCCCAATGTTTCTTATTTTAAAGTTTTTAGTTGTAGATGTTTTATCCTTAACACCAAAGACAACTTAGGCAAATTTGATGCCAAAGCTGACGATGGTATCTTTCTTGGTTATGCCGCCAAGAGTAAGGGATATAGAGTTTTCAATAAACGCTCACTTATTGTGGAAGAGTCAACAAATGTGACTTTTGATGAAGACAACAGTGCAGCAAGTACTCTTGATGATGACGTTGAGCCATCAACTTCTACTCCAATGAATACTTCAACCGAAACTAATTCTCTGGAGGGTTTGCCTAAGAAATTCTCTTTCAAACCTTCTCATCCAGAAAATTTAGTTATAGGAGAAGTTTCACGTGGAGTAACTACTAGATCATCACTAAGAGACTCTGTTGTTAGCACTGCCTTCATTTCACAAGTAGAGCCTAAAAACATTTCTGAAGCTTTTAATGATGAATTTTGGATTTCTGCTATGCAAGAAGAACTCAACCAATTCGAGAGAAGCCAAGTATGGGAACTCGTTCCTAGACCGGTTAATCACTCTATAATTGGTACTAAATGGGTTTTTAGAAACAAAGTAAATGAAGATGGTTCAGTCACACGTAACAAAGCTCGTCTAGTAGCTCAAGGATACAACCAAGAGGAAGGTATCGACTACGATGAGACGTATGCTCCTGTTGCTAGACTAGAATCCATTCGGATGCTTTGTGCTTTTTCTAATTTTCAAAACTTTAAATTATTTCAAATGGATGTGAAAAGTGCCTTTCTGAATGGTTTTATTAAGGAGGAAGTTTATGTAAAACAACCTCCTGGCTTTGAAAATCACAAATTTCCCGACCACGTGTTCAAGCTAAAGAAAGCACTTTATGGCCTCAAACAAGCCCCCAGAGCTTGGTATGAAAGGCTAAGTAGCTTCTTACTTGAGAAAGGTTTTTCAAAAGGGAAAATTGACACAACACTGTTTATAAAATCTTTTAAAGACACTATTCTGTTGATTCAAATTTATGTTGATGATATTATTTTTGGGTCTACTGATGAAACTCTTTGTCAAGAATTTGCCAAGTGTATGTAGACAGAATTTGAGATGAGCATGATGGGAGAGCTCAACTACTTTCTTGGCCTGCAAGTAAAGCAACTGGCAAATGGAACTTTCATCTGTCAATCGAAGTATACCAAGGACATGCTGAAGAAGTTCGACCTTGACAACGTCAAACCAATTAGCACGCCAATGGCTACTTCAACCAAACTCGAACCAGATGAAAGCGGCAAACCCGTTGATCAACGTAAGTATCGAGGTATGATAGGCAGCTTACTTTATTTAACTGCTAGTCGCCCCGATATCATGTTTAGTGTTTGCCTATGTGCTAGATATCAAGCAAATCCTAAGGAATCTCACATGACCGCGGTTAAGCGTATCTTTCGATACCTTAAGGGTACGGTTACAGTGGGCCTATGGTATCCCAAGTCAACATCATTTGACCTCATCGGTTACTCTGATGCTGACTTTGCTGGATGCAAGGTCGACCGTAAAAGTACGAGCGGCACGTGTCATTTGTTAGGAAAGGCTTTAGTCTCATGGTTTAGCAAGAAGCAGAACTCTGTCGCACTATCCACAACAGAAGCTGAATACATAGCAGCTGGGCGTTGTTGTGCACAGATTCTGTGGATGAAGCAAACCCTTGAAGACTATAAGTTATCTTTCATGCATATTCCTATATTCTGTGACAATACTAGTGCCATCAATTTGACTAAGAACCCTGTCTGCCACTCACGCACTAAATACATTGAGATCAGACACCACTTTTTGCGTGATCATCAGCAAAATGGCACGATTAACTTAGAATTTATTGACACTGATCATCAGCTAGCAGATTTCTTTACTAAGCCATTATCCGAAGAGCGCTTCAATTTTCTTTGTCGTGAACTCGGAATTTTGGATGAAGCAGTTATAAGTTGAGACTTACTTGCGTAAATATCGAGTATATTTTGATTCTTTTATGACAAATTTATTATGGGTACAAGCCGAAAGGGTCCTTCTGACAAAAAGGCGTAAAAGCCTAAGCGACACGGTGCACTAGTCCTCAGGACTACCGCTAGCTGGGATCCGGCCCCTGCAGCTAACCCATGGCAAATTTGAAATACTGAATTACAATATATTTCCTTATTTATTATATGGTGTGTTACGATTTATTATTGCCAAATTGATCTTCCTAAAGTTCATTCTGACCATTGTGAATCTCTCTATGTACTTTATTGGGTTTATCAAAATTGTATCTCTTTTTGTTCAACACTTAATCATTTTTCAGCCCAACTTTTGTTCTGGACCACTGATCCAGAACTCGGGCCGAACTCTGCCCCTAACAGAGTTCGGGCCGAGTTCGGTCCCTAGGTTCCAGAATCGGGATCTGGCTCTGCCGTTGGATCTATTCCAATCCAATGGTCACTATTCTACCCGACCAAAGACAAAGCCCTACTTTATGTCGGGATTCCTTCTCTTTTCTCCCATATTTCTTTCTTCTCCACCTCTTCCATCATCTTCCTTCCAAACCCTAACCCTAGTTCTTGATCTAGAGGGCTCTATTTCCTCTCAAAATCAAGGAAAAGGGGTTTTTCAACGTTCTCTTCAACTGTTTGACATTATTTTCAGGTATAACTCTCTCTTTCTCTCCATTTCAAGTTATCCAATTTCTTGCAAATGGCTCCACGCTTGCCCAATCGTGGGAAGAGGATCCGAACCGAGGGTGCTTCCTCTTCGAATCCTCCTCCTCCGATTGAACAAGTAGTTGAACAACACCCCATTCATCCGTTGTTCAATCCGCCGAGTCCCGATGACCCTAACACATACGACGACCGTCTATTTGTATCGCTAGACGCCTCTAATGAATGGTTTAGCAATTTTAGGACTCGTCCGGTGTTTGGGGGCCATCCCATCAATTTCACAATATTTTCTCAATATGCATCTTTATTTCGTGATCTTTGTTTGGATGAACTAGTTGCTTCCAATTCTGTCATTTACCATAGTGCAATCCAAATGTTCTACTGTAATCTGACTCACGATGCAACCCACATCTATTCCCGGGTTGCCGGCATTAACATTGCCTTCAATGATTCTGAGTTGGGAGACTTTCTTGCTCTCCCGGATCTTGATGTGTGGGACAAGCTTGTGGAAGCACGTCAACTTCAATTTGTTGGCGATACTTCCCTTGAAGGATTCAAGGAGGATTTATGTGCTCCTAACGTAAGTCCTCGCAAGCTAAAGGCCAAGCATCTCACCCCCTACTTTTATGAACTTCATCGCATCGTGTTCAATACTATCTTGCCCAAGGCTGGCTCAACAGATGAAGTCACTTATCTTGAGATCTCCGCCTTATATCATCTCCACTATCGTATTCCATTCAACTTTCTACGGACTATGATGGATTGGATGATCAACTGTCGGAAGAAACCAAGAGCTTTGGTTTATCCTCTCTATCTTCCTTTAGTTTTTCGTGCTTTCATCATTCCTATCCATGATTGTCCGTTCCTGCCTGCACCTGCTTTTCTATCCAAAGCACGACGCCTTCAGCCTGTCGCTGCTTCTGAGTCATCTGAGCATTCTGCTGATGAGGAGCCTGACGCCCCTCCTCTTGGTCAGGATGCACCACCTCCACCTGCCACTCTTGACTCCATCCAGACCATGCTCCGGGAACGTTTCGACTTGGAGGACGATCGGTGGGCTCAGATGGACTACCGCACTACCCTGCAGATGAGTGCACTTAGCAACTCGCTGCATGATATTCGGTACTCCATGTCCCATCATCCTGCTATGCCCATTCCCATGCAGCGGGATCCCGATCGTGAGGGTTATCGCATTGATGATCCGTGGGTCTTGCGTTACCTGGATCCGGGTGCTGCTTTTGTGGATCCCAGACGCTCAGACACTCCCGGACCATCTCGTGCTCCGTGATGGAGATTGGCTACCATCTGCTGCTGCTGCTACTGATGATGATCTTAGTTACTTTTGATTTCAGTTATTTAGTTTCTTATGGATTTATGTAGCTGGTTTATGTACTCTGTTTATGAGTTGGTCACTTGGTTTGGTGGATGACATTATCTGTCTTTATTATCATTTTATTTCAGTGACTTATTTTGCTTAGTATTTCACTGTTTCTTCTCTGCTTGGTGTGGTTGCATTACTATTCATTGCTTCTTTATATTGCTAACTGCCAAAAGGGGGAGAAATAATATATATTTTTGTGCTTATTTTGCTTTTGGAAGATATTATCTATCAGGCCACTGGTTCTATGCATTCGTATATCTGTGTATATCTGTACTTCTTGCTCTGGAAAATATTATCTATCAGATCACAGGTACTACGCATTTTGTACGGGGGAGAGCTATAGCTTCTAGCTCGACACCGTTCATGGTTTACGGGGGAGCTATTTTCTCTTAGCTCAGGCATCGTTTATGGGGGAGCTATGTTACAATCAACTGTGTCCAGGTATGAATATTGAAATATACATATATTATTTTGTCAATTATCAATATGGGGGAGATTGTTGACACAAAGTCACAGTCAACCAAGTATTGACTACATTGACCAAATAATATTTGTATTAATTCAATACGACACACGACGACTGCATTCAGTTCAAGACAGATGACAGCTTAGTCTCCGGCTCTCAGTGTGTTCTGGAGTCTGTATTTTATAATTTCATTGAGTCTAGATTTATGTACTCTGAGTCTTGCTGAGCTCTTGGAACTTAGTCTATAACCTACCCAAAATCCCAAGCTCCACTGAACCAAAAACTGCCCACTGGTCCCCTTAGAACCACTCTGTGCTCTGGAGACAGAGTTCGGGCCGAACTCTGCCTCCACACAGAGTTCGGGCCGAACTCTGTCCCCTAGAAATCAGGAACCCTAATTTTAGGGATAGCTGGTTGCTAGTTGTCCAACGGCCAAATTTTTGAATATTCCTACCCGAATTCTGGCCGAATTCTGCCTATAAAAACACTATAAATAGGGCATGAATTCTCTCATTTCAATCCATCCAATCTTCTCTTCTCTTCTCTCTTATAAGCTCAATAAGCCATACCCTTCCCATCTACTAGCCACAAGCCTCCTAAGTCCCGAGTGCTCAGCATCTCTCAGTTAGGATTCTTGTACAAGAGTCGAAGAAGTCGCTTGGACAATTCCAAGCAAATCGCCACTGCGATCCTCTATTAAGAAGTTGACGTGCTCTTCTGAAGAAAAGGCACGGGTTGTAAACTACTATTTCACAAATAGTGGATTTAATCCTGAGCTAGAGTTCTCAGGCCTGGACTAGTCCTCCACGAGGGAAACCAGGTTAAAATCGCTGTGTTTGCGTATGCTCTTCTGCTCTTCATTTATTTTCCGCACTTTACTCTGATTATTTATGTTGGTGAAAGAGTTATTTTTAATTGGCTATTTTTCTCTATAAACTCTATTCACCCCCCTCTAGAGTTGCCAAACTGTTCTTCAGGAAGATCGTTGTCTCACAAGTATTCTACCACGAGTATACGGTGTGAAAGTGAAGCAAGTGATTCCGAAGAAGAAGAGAGACCTCGTCTAGCTGCAAATATAAGCACAATGGCATTATCTAACGAGGTACAAAGTAATATCTTTATAAAAAGAGTGAATTTTCTTATGATGAACTTTCTGATGCTTTCAGTGATCTTCTTAAAGAACACAAGAAAGTTCTAGATAAGTATAAGCAAGTTAGAAAGGATATTCTATCCTATAAGTGTGAGAATGAAAAGCTTACTTGCTTATTGAATGATGCTAGAAATACTTCTACTTCTGATAATTCTACTGAGATTTCCACACTTGAGTTTAGATTGCATGAGGCACTTGATTGCAATGAGAAAAATACTCAAGAAAATACTAAACTTAAGTAGGAATTAGAGACAAAAAAAAGAGGTATTCTATTACTTTATGTAGAATTGATGCTCTTTCTACTAAATATGATAAGATCTGTGCTAACTCTAAAAGTTAGAGATTAGACTGGGAAAGCAGGTAGTACAACCTATGACTCAGTCTAACACAAGACACATGACACATTATAAAGTCACACACGATAGATCTTTTACAAAGGAACCAAGCAAAGCTAAGGCTTCACGTAACCATGTCTTCTATTACAAGTATCCACGTACATCTTATTACACCACTATACATTCTTATACTGTTGCACATAGCAATAATGTTAATAATTTTTATCATTATTGCGGTATGAATAGATACATTTCTAATCGTTGTCAGATTAGAAAGCTAGTTGATATGAACTTGTGCAAATGAGTTCCAAAAGCTAACAAATGTGAATCCAAGTTTTGGATACCAAAGCCTTCGTCACTTGATACAGATAAAGCTTCTCATATTAAATAGAACCATGGAACATGTTGGTGATTGAAAAGCTACAAAGGTCATCTTTCAAGCAATTGCACCAACATAAATGTGGTCACTAGAGCCACTTTGGTAACATGCTAAACGATTCTTTCTATATGGCTAATTTTCTATAATCTTGCATGTTATTGATTAATAGCTTGCTACTAGCTCTCATTTGATACTTCGTTGATTTATCTCTTCAATTGTGATTTTGAGAGAAGATGTTTATTTTTATATGACTAGATATGTATATTTATTCTTGTTACTATCATACTTATTAGTGCACACTTGTATTATTATTATTTTTATAGTGCACTATGAAAGGTTTTAAAAAATAGTTTTTAATATCTTAATCTTGATGATCATTCTTTGTTTGTTCTTTGGGTATTTACTTCTCTTATAGTTAGGGATTCTCGATTTCGATGATGTTTGATGATACTGCATATATTCCTTTAAATCTATGTTCTTAAAAGTAGAAATTATTTTGGGTACAAGCCTACAAAGGGTCTGTCTGTCACCACGGCTACGGCTAAAGTGAAACGGTACTTAAGCGTCTCCCGGTGGACCTCCGTTAGCTAGGACAGTACCCCTACAGCTAACCTAAAGTAATCAATACTTTATAGACTTAAGATTTACTAAGGTCTACTTTTAACTATTGTCTAATTCTGGATCCAAGGTACTGAATCCGGTCCCCTAGGTTCCAGAATACGTCAGTGTATCTCGACCCTATATTTTGAGTTATAAATATTTATATTTTATTGTTACCCAATGATTTTATAGCATATATAAGGATACATGTAATTGATACACCTTATGCTTATAGCTACAAATAATTTAAATTTTTTTTGTTGATTGAGATCTTTCGATTCCAGTAGATATACTTATATCTTCATTCCCCAAATCGATCTATAATCTTGTTTTGATCTTAATTCTAAGGAAAGATATATGGATTTCGTATTTAGAATTGGACTTTTAATTTTGATGGACAATATTATCTTTTAATATTTTCTTAAAACCTAACATATGATGATCTATCTTGTGAGATACTATTGCATAGATCAATTTATGTTATCTTTTGACTTATATAATTATTCATCATATTTTGATTTATATGTGCTAAATTAAAATATCTTTTGATTGTTTCATCTTAAGTGTTCATTTAATGGATATATAATTTCTTTTGTCTAAAGATGAGTGTTTTCGTATTCATGATACTCGTTGTATTAAGCTTTTATTATTCTCTTCGTATTGAAGTTAATAACTGCCTATAGCAATAATTCTTCATCGGAAGAAGTCAGGCATATTAAATTTTTCTCTCTCAAAGCGTTTCTTTTCTTTAATCCTACGGTATCAGATGGACACCGTGCTAAGATTTTAAAAAGGGAAGAAATAAACTTTGATAAGAAGACATAATATTTTAATGAATTAATTTACTTTGATGAATTAGTTTTCTACTTCTGAAAATATTTCTTTGGATTTAAATCTGTTAATACTAATAATTTTGGATATACCCGTGTAAAGGGAGAGCAGCTAATTGTTTCAAATCAATTATTCCCCTGACATATCATATATCTAGAATACTATTGATTTCGGCATTTATCTAGTCCTGTTTTATTTGTTCAAAATAGAGTATTTATGATTTATGGATTCTTTTATTAAAGTTACAAGAATTCGAATCGCCAACTGTCAAACGGACGCATTCGAACATTGTATTAAAATAATTTTTCAAAATATAATTTCATTTTCAAAAGCTTTTTTCCTCTGATATTTTGAATCTATCCGTTACTCGAATGCTACTATTAAGACAGTTTTCAAAAATCCTTTACTGTTTTGAAATCATTTCTGTTATTTGAATATATTTTTTATTGGAGATATATTTTGAACTCGTTCATCACGGACATATATTCTTTTATCTAAAGTATATTGTTGATTTGTTCATGATATTTTGATCTATAGTAGATTTATGCGAGAATATATGATTGTCTTTATTGTCTCGTCTCTCTCATTTTATATGGATTTTTTTGAAAAGTTATCTTGCCAATTATATTTAATTATCTTTATTGATGACTCTTTTGAGTTTAAATCATTTTGGGTTTTCTTATTGAGGTTTTATCTCAAAGTTCATGATTATCTATATTTAGATTAGTCATACATTGCGGGGGAGCATTCCAGTCGACTGAATATCTCCTTCTCAAGTATTTTGTCTCCATTACCTTCATGTTTATCTAATGGATATTCATATATCATGCTATGGTATTTGAGTTCGAATGCATGAACTTTGGTATAGATTTTGTATAGATTCTAGTATATATGTTTTGATTTATTTTCAATAATTATATTCTTTACGGAAGTGATTCACTATTTTGTATGGGCAAAGTGTGAATCATATTTTTTTGTGATCATTGTTAAAGGTCTTATTATATCTTGTAAATATTCTATATTTAGTATTTTATATTGGTATTCTAGATCTGCAAATTTCTAAATCCTCATGGATTATTTATGGCCATTAATTGATTTCTACTATCTTGGTATCTTTTTTACTAAAATCCTTTATTGGCCTATTTCAAAACTACAGTTTCATTTAACCGTCATATTATGTTTTGAATGTCACTTTGGATTTCTAGTTGGTAAACTATTTATTATGACCAACTACATTGTGTTTTGACAAGTTTTTCTACATTAGTTATGTAATTTTCTAAACTTGTCGTTATACTGTTCCCTTATTTGTTGTTCATGATTATTTCTGCATTCCTTCTATTATGATTGATTTTATTTTGTATCTTATTACGGGGGAGGTTTTTTTATCATGTCAACGGGGGAGAAATAAGTTTAAGTTATCACACAATCTTATCTTCTAATAATATGTGTTTATTAGTGATACATGCATCTATCTTATCTGTCTTAAACTTAACCGACTTGTCATGAGCAAAAGGGGGAGACTGTTAGCCCAATGATTATATCATATTTTTTTAATATGGCTAATCAGTTAAAGTTTAACATAATAATGTCACTAATATTCATATATTCACTATCATATTGCTACATAGACTTAGCATTGTCCTAACGTTCACTAAATCTTATCTTATTATCATACAACATTATTCGTCTAACGTGTACTTGTAGACATGCAGTAAGCATGATCAAGCATGATCAAACCAGGACATATGCAATGAAAAATTGATGACGGGCCAAAGAAGACGTTAAATTAGAAGATTTTTCTGAACCACCCAGCGACCTATCCAGGGCCTCGCATTCGGGGGTTCCGCTACCCGGTCATCGGACATGGGCCGAGGGAGAAGCGCCCCTTTGGGGGTTCAGGGGCGAAGATCCCGAAAGGTATTCAAATTTTCAAATCTTTTATCCCTGGACGATTGCCATCAAGGAAAATGGCGTCTTCAAGTCTGCTCAAAGACGTCATCAAAGGCTATTAGTTTTTCTAATTTATTCTGTATTTTTTCTTTCTTGAGTCTAGATTATATTGTGAGTTGGGATCACTGGCAGTTAGAAGTTTATCCTGAACCAAAACAAACCTATTTTTGATCCCAAACCAAACCAGTAACCAAAAGCTTTCCTGAACCAAAAGATTTTCTAAATTCACCCTAACCGAACTCGGTCCACTTAAATTTCTCCTGGTCAGCAGCTTCTATCTATTCTTTTGGATCTGCAACGTTCAAAATTCGAACGTTTATACTAACCGAGTTCTGCCAGAACTTTGTTTCAAAAATTCCTATAAATAGAGAAGAATTTGTCATTTCTAATCACTCATTCAATCTTCATCTGCTATATCTGTTCTAAAGCCTTCTACAAAGAGCTTTAATCTTTATATTTCTAAGACAACTCCTATTCTTCTAAGTGCCAGTGATTTTCGATTAGGAGTATTCGAGTTGTACAAGCTTGGCGTATAAAAGCTTTCTACAGAAAGGTATTGAAGTTTGTTCGTGTGCTTCGAAAAAAAATACGACGTTGATTGAAGTTTGATCATGGGCTTCGGACTAAAATATGACGGTGTTGAAGTTGGTGTGTTCTTCAGAGCAAAGCAGGTGGTGTAATCTCAATTCAAAATAGTGGATTAATAGCCAGCAAGAGTTCTCGCGACTTGACTAGCCCTCTCAGAGGGAAACCAGTATAAACCTCGATTTTTGCATTTGCTTTTCTGAACTTATTTACTTTACATATTTACTTTTATACCTCATGTTACATATTTATTTGATTACTGCCATAAATATTTTTAAGTGGTAATCTTTATTTTGATGCACACACACACTCTATTCACCCCCCTCTAGAGGTGCTCATCGATCCTACAATTGGTATCAGAGCTAGTTCTCTTTATATAGGTATTACTGATCATACCAATTGGTCCTACAAGGGGGACTTGGATAATTGTCCCATTTGGGACGCAAGAGCGTCTGAGTCAATTCTATACAGCTTGTCATCAGTCGTGCATATGTCATTCAATGCACGTTTCTGGCTTACTATTGGCGTAGCACATTGAAAAGCATGGCCCATATTGCCTTAGATTTCTTCGTACTAGCCCGCAAGGGCGCACGCTACCTTCGGACAGGAATTCTGCATACGCTTGATGGTCGAAGCGCACAACCAGCATCTTTTGGGAGGACCTGAGTTTGTTGTCGTCAGTTGGTGACTGTTGGGGACATGTGGCGCTAGAGATCGAATATTATTTCTGAGACAAATGAAAGAAAAGTAGTAAAAAATGGTAAAGAATTTTACTTTGAAACAAATGAAAGAAAAGTACAACTTTGATCCTTAATAGGATCTTTTGAGTATGATTCATTTTCTGGGGACGTGTGGCGATGGAGATCGAATGTTGTTTCTGATTCCTTTACTCCGTTGACGATATGATGGAGATCGAATGTTGTCAAGAGTAAATTGCAAGTCTTCGGCTGGACGGCAATTTGGTTCTCTTGAAATATGCTCTAAATATCTGGGGGTTCGGCCTGAAATGAAGGAAGAATCCTTCTATTTATAGGCTGATTGGGAAAATCAACCCATGCGCACATATACGATGTGTACATGGATTTAGGCGTGCAGGGGCACTGTGTGCATGAGATTTGCTATTACGTAGCATCTCTGAACAAAATGATGTTGCAACTGTACGCATGTGGCGCAACTGATAGCCACGTAGCGTTGATTGTTGCTGAGATCTTGGGCGGTTGACACATGTCAGGGATATGACTGAGTCGCTCGACACATGGCGTGTACGGATGGCTCGAAGATCTCAAGCTGTTGTAATAGAAAAGATTTGATGCACCTTTATGGTTTGACGCATGAGGAAAACTGGCTCATGAAGAAAATTAGCACATGGCTCATAGGATGCATAAAAGTCTGAGCGCATCGCTTTAAAGACGCATGCAAAATTTAATCGGGTCAGCCACATGGCAGAGCACGGCTATAACCGACAAACGAGTAATGATTATGCTGACGCTTGTGCTGACATTTAGCTGTCATCTCAGATTTTAAAACATTTTTGTCTTTTTCTGAAAAGTAGCCCCAATGCGCCTTTGAGTAATGGGCGCATGAGAAGTGGGCGCATGGAGTGGAGTATGATGATGCTTGGATTATTGTGTAGCCATCGCCTGCAATCTTTCGAGAAGCACAATGCGTCACAATCGAGTGATAGCTGACATGTGACATGTTTTATCAGTATTGTATTAAATGTTGGTGGGAATTTTGTGGAGCTATCAGCGCATGGCGTCTTCGCGCATCTGATCCTCCAATGGTTTTGATTTTTCCATGCTTCTACAGGGTCTTGGTCGGCCCGATTTATTTTAAAAAACCAAGAAAAAAATAAAAATCTAAGGAAAAATTGGAAAAGTTTTTATTAATGTCATTATAATTTAAATATGCTATAACATTAACTAACGAAAAATATTAAAAGCTGAAAGTTGATATTTTATTATATAAAATCTGTAATAAAATGTACAAGTCCCCCCCTCCAGTAGTGTCCTCCAAAGCATTTTATTTTCGTCCTAGTTTATTACTCCTCCTCCAGTAGCATCCTCCAAAGTAAGAGACTAAAAATCCATTTCACTGATGTCTGCACTTTCATCTCTTACGTTTTGAGTTCAAATTTTCGTACGAACCCAATCTTGAACGTCGACGCAGACTTCCAAAATATCTGGCAGCATCTTGCTTTTCTTGCTTAGCATCCTTGAACTTGCACTAAAACAAGATTATAATGCTACGTAGACACCAAGACCATTAATATATCATGTGCTATAGAAGAAAGTATAAGATACGTTTTTCCGTATCTTTTTTACTATTCTAAAATTTAAAAATATGATACATATTCATCTTCATCTTCTTCATAAGAACTTAAATATAAGGACAATGCTTGAGTTGGTTGGGATGATTGTTTGTGTTTCTTCCTTTGCAGTACACTTTTAGCATGTGATAATTTAGACATAAAATCGGAGCTACTACTATTACCTTGAATGGTTGTATCGGGTCAGCTCATTGCAACATTTTCTTCATGTAAAGTAACTAAAGAATCTAAAATATCTTTAATTTCTATTTTTAAGTTACCTACATCAACATTCATATTATCGTTAAAATCGTCTAACAATATAAATACACCACCTAATTTAATCTTAGGATCAAAAATTGTGAAACCCATTATTTTTGTAGCTAATTATTTAAGTAGAATTTTTGTGTTATTAATTAGTGTTTTCGAAAAAAATTATTATAATCAATATTACTATTAATTATTTTTTGTGTGAAAAATAATTTCGAAAATTATAAACAACTTGGCTTTTTGATTTTCGGACCCAGACCCGAGTCCAAGCCAGACCCAGGCCTGAGCCCGTTTCCTTCTTTCTCAATTCTGATTATTTTGGTTTAATCTTTAAAAAAAAAATTTAATTAAATGTTGGCTGGTCCCGTAGGACCAGCACTCCATCACAGAAGTGGTAAACCACTACTTAGTCTTTTCCCTATTTTTCCTCCCCTCACTCTAATCCCCACCACACGTTTACTCTCATTCCCCCCTTAATATCCCCCTCACTCCCCACTCTCCCTCACGATCTCACTCTCTGGAGAAAGACTCTCAAAGCAATTAAACTCTCCTCCTCTCTCACCATTTACTCACAGAACCCTTTACTCTCAACCAAACTCTCTCTCTCCCTCTCCATCTCTCTGGAGAAAACTCCAACCCCTAACCGAAACCCATTTTCCCCAAACCCTAGATCCGACGAAGCTCGCCTCCGGCCGACCGCGCGCGAGCCCTCTCCGGCCATCCCGCGGAGCCGCGCCACCCTCCGACCGGCTGTGCTTGGCCGCCGCCGACCCTGTCTCGCCCCTTCTCGTGGCAGCTCCCCCGTACCCCCGTGCGCGACCCTCCCCGCCGTCCGCCACCGCGCCGACTTCTTTCAGCGTGCGCCCAGCACGCGTGGCTCCTTCCAGCGCTCGACAGCGCACCCCGCGCCCCTTGCTTCGGCGCTGTCCAGGTCTGTCCGCCGTCGTCGCTGCCCTTCGCGGGATCTGTTCTGGCCAGCGTGCCCTATTGCTGATTTCCGGCATTTTCGACGTCGACGTCGCTGCGGGATTATTATTATTTTCTTTCTATATCATCTGAGAGCTCTAGCCGAGCACCCCGAGGTATAAATTCTCTGTCCCGTTGCTTTTCATTGGTTGTCTGTGATGATAATCGGTCCCCGGTTTCCCCTTCGGAAATTCGGTTAGCTACGTGGTAGTTTCGGTTAGCTACGTTAGCATTTCCTGTGATATTGTCTGCTGAGATTTGTGTTGTTGGTTTGATTTCGAATATTCCGGGTATTTCGGGAAGGTTCTGGTGGTTGGAAAATTATTTCGATGGTTATATTTTCGGGATTATTATTTGGTTGGAGCAATTGCAGGTTTTGTGGCGCATTTCCCAGTTTTGGGTTGTCCCGAAATAGAGAAAATGCTGCCCAAATTTTTATAAAACTTTATTTATTTTGATTTCAAATTGGTTTTCGGAAAATAAATTTAAAACTGATTTTCGGACAACGGCCGTACCGGTCCGTGGGCCCTAGCAAAATGCAAACGCACCGGTCCGACCGGGCGTTGAGGTATTAGCTAGATTTGATGATGGACCGAGTCTGAGACTCCAACTTTTATTTTAAATTATTTTATTTAATGATTAAGCTATTTATTATAGTTATTTATTTTCTGTATTTTATTTAGTAACTAAATCATTTTCTCTTATTTGATGTAAAAAGAATTGTACAGGGCATAAGCCCATAACTCTAGGATAATTAGCTGTGCCCATGTATTGTTTAGCGTAGATTTTACTTTCTTTTCTGGGTTGATGTTGATTTTGGGTGGTTTGATTTGGACGTGTAATCGTAGTTAGAACGTAATCATTTTATAATTAATTAGGAATTAAATAAATGGATAAATATTAGTAGGATAACTAGTTCATGATTTACCACTATAAGAAACTATATTCTTATAGCTATAGTACAAAAAGCACAAAGTCTTCCAAAGATAATTTGTTCTTGCATTATTTTCCAAATAATCAAATTAACCGGTTTAATCAACTCACGTAGTTGCGACGTAATCGTTAGCTGTAGCTTAAATAACAATTAAAACCTGACTAGGACTTACTACTAGAGATTGCAACTAGCACACTTAGCCTGGTTATTTCAAGGTTCTAAGTCGAGTTCTCAACTGTAGGAACTCGAAGATACACCTGACGTTCCTCCTCGGTACCGATTCGTCTTTCCAGTCATTTAAAACAAGGCAAGTTTCGGATTATGTATTCCTGTATTTTATTTAGTAAAGTTAAGTTGCATGTTAAACCACACTGCTGGCACGGAACTCTATCTTAGGGTTCAACTACCGACTGATACTGTTACTGAATGTGGGACTGGGGGAATAGTGTAAACGTTTATGACCAAAGCCCCTATTGACATTCCTGTGTTAGCTTACCCCTCTCACACACGGGGATAAGCCATATCGTATCGCTAGGATACTACTGATCAACCCAAGCCGGTCATAGACGTTTGCATATTCAAAACACACTGAACTGTTTTAAACTGCTGAAAATCCTTATTTCAAACTGTTTACCCTGCACTTTCCAATTACTATTTAAATTATGAGATGCATATTTCGTTCTTGCTCCCTCCTGACTGGAGACAACATTTTAGGTAACACTGAGGATGAGAAGCAATACTATAATAGCTATTATGACCCGGTTCTCTACCCTGCGACGGTACCGGAGCCGTCTCTGGAGGATGCTGATCTTGGGACTGCAGAACCTGATGCTTAGATAGTTTCCATTTCTGCATTTTCTTCTTTATTTGGAGTTTGTAGTTTATTTCAGTATTTTCCTTTCCAGTTGTATTTCTGAATATTTTATTAACAAAGTTTCAAATTCCAAATAGAACAGTTGTGATAAATGTACTTGTGTTGTTGTGAATACCTGCAATGGAACAGCTTACTGCCGCCGTCTCACCACGGTGCAGGCTGGGCATGGTCCGGTTCGACCCATTAACTTGGGATCGGGTCGTGACATGTTTTCAGTGGTGGCCCATGCAGGTCCACAACAACAACAACTTAGGAAAACCTATCTAGAAACAACTAGAACACTAGAACATTAATTTGTCATGACATAGGACCGAAATATTTTATTATTAAATATTTTTGATTGATATAGACTGGTAGGCTACCTTGCTTATGTATTGTAACCTATACTTTCCAGAATATGACCAAGGGAACGACCACCCCTGCTGGTGATGCGGTGCCATCTCCCGATCGTACCCCATCTTCCCCAGTACGACTAGAACCCCCATCGGCCCCATGAATCACCAGCACCTGGCGCCGCTTCTGGAACTGCAGATCAAGCGGCGGACCTTACCTATTCTCAGGCTGAGGTGCAGGACACTGCAGCAGTAGCTGCTCAAGCTGTGGCCTCAGTGCCCGATAACTCCTCTGACCTCGCAAGCCTGCTGCGAGGTGTACTTGAAGGTCAGAAGGCCCAAGCCGAGGCCCAGCAGAAACAGATTAATATTACGAGGGATGTTATGAATAATGTCAATGACGTAGCCTTAGCTATCTTAAACCGAGTTAGTGCGGAACCTCACCCTAGAAGGTATACCCCTGAATCTAGAAGATATTTGGGTCCCATCAAGTACCCTTTTTCGGCAGTCTTGTCGTAAGAGGCTATTGGCTTGTGACTACTGCAAGAGGTCTGGTCATCAGGCCGTTAATTACCGAAATAGATTGGGACAATGTTTGGCATGTGGATCCACTGAACATCGGATAAAGAACTGCCTCTTATCTGTCCATTATACCAGAGCACCTATCCCAGCAACACCTGCTACGCTGCAATCTAGGGACTCTCTTCCTATCGAGCAAGCCTTGTCTTCTACGCTCACTGCAGGAAGGCATGATGCAGACTCGAGGATCATAGAAGAAGATGAGGCGATTGGAGACTGCTCATACAAGAGCCAGAGCCATGAGGACTAGTACCTAGAACTGCCATTACCTATTGTTATAAGAAGTTGTAACTGAATATCCTTAGAATAATCATGAGAGTCTTGCTGTAATTCTCCTTTATGAATAAAATTCTTGTTTACACCCTTATGGTAGAAATCTTTCCCAAAGTCTCTCTCCTACGATACAATTGCTGAAATTGTAAATGAGGAGGAATGAAAGGCGATATTTATCAGGGATATGTTGGTGATTAAGAATTGGAAGGGTAGATTTTGGTTTACCCAAACATTAGTTGGTACCTATAACAATTAGAATTTGATGATGGCATGAGTAGTGATTTGGACCCTGACCAGTTTAGGCCGACTGTATGATAGTATATGTTACTACATATGTTTTCTTAGATTTTGTACCTTTTAGTATCCCGTGATTTTAGGGATTATCTCCTTCCCATATCTTTAACAAACTTTTAGCATCCCTTAGGATCTATACTTTTGCTAATTATGGACCATTACTAGAACTCCTTAATCTCCTTCGTCAGCAGACCTTTTAACTTCTCCACTAGTGATCAATCTTTTTCTATCTTTAACGGGAATCCATACTCATTCTCTATCTAGAGTTCTAAACTCTAATAACTCTTGTCTACCGGAGAAACTTTTATTATTTGCGTACCCAAACTTGATCTAAATCCTAAATTGACTTCCTTGGAGCGAATCCTGAACCAAATCCTTCTGGAACCATAAACCTCAGTTATTACCGAAAGAATTGGTTCAGCCTGGCTAGTTCCTGATTCCCCTAGAGAAGATATTTTCAAAATAACCTCAAATCTTGATTGTTATCTCCTAGGCTATTCCAAATATTTTTTGTTGATTTTCCCCCACTCAACTTGAAACCCTACACCCTCTATGCAACTTCTTGATCAATCCAAAGCTTAGGCAGTATTTTAACTCAATGCTTGAGTACCGTGAAGTACGAACGGTCAGAGAATTGATTCCATCTTATTAGTAAAACCTTCTTTTAAAATTGTTGAATCATTTCCCTGTTGGCTCTACTAAATCATTTTAACCAGACTTCCTGAAATCCATAAAGACATACTTCTTTTACGTCAACCCTACTCCCTATCACATTCTCAAAACTTTCCTTGGATAAGAAATTATTTCTTCAAATAATTTTGGTAAACGTCTGTATCCTTTAAGCGATTTATCGGGAAATGTTCTCATTGACTTCTTCAACTCAACCCAAAACTCTGATTTTTCTACCTTATCCTGCGTCCAACTCAATTGGCCATACTCAAGCTTGATCAATTTCCTCAAAATCAAATCTCTTAATTCTCAAGAGTTACTGGAACACATATTAATCCTGATAAATTTTCTTGAAACCAGTAGAACATACATCAATACCTTTTTCTATCATGAATAGAACTTTAGAACTCGTTTGAATTTCAGGAAAACTTCTTTAAAATTTTCAGGGACAAAGTTGGGAAAATATCCAAATACGACTTCGCACATTTGCGTTGTAGTAATTTGCCTGAATTATGGAAACTGCGAGTTTACTGCAGCCAGTTGCGTACTGGCGAGGCAAAAGACTCTAAGTTGAAGTGATTTTGGGTGTTCATAGATTTTCAGATATTATCGTAACTATGTTCTAAATACACCATGTTGATCTTCTTTGTTGCTTAGCCACGAAATGGATAAAGTTAAAAGAGTACTCGGTAACCTAAAATTATTCAAGTTATTGGGTCAAAATTCACTGCAGTCAGGTGCACTCTGGCGAGGCATGGATTTGAGACAAAGTGACTTCAAACATATTTGGTTCCCGAATACTATTCAGACTACATTCATATCATGGCTACCTTTTGCACTATCAAATTATTCTGACTTTCGCCTGATTAGAGGATTTACGTTTCTAGCGGTTGTCTTCATTTCCAGAAATCTTTTGTCACAACCAGAGATAACAGATTTCCTACAAAATTCTACTTGGTCGTCCTAAAAATTTATTAGGATCAAATCAAGCTCGACTACCTCGACCTCTTTCTGTTCAGCCTTGGTACGCTGCATACATATATATTCCTATACCTTATGTATTTATTCATTCATTATTATTATCATCTAGTTACAGATTTAATTTGGAAGCTATAGGTAGTTATCTTGTAGGTCTTTTCCCGCATATCCTATCTTCTGACCGTTGAGCGGTGAAACGACATACTTTCCATCCTCGTTGATCATCACTCGGCCCTCATTGGAAATATTTCACTCGATTACATTCATTATCATTCTAATCATCTTTAGTATCCTACTATCGTACAACTTTTTAATTCTTCCTGAGTCACAAATCTTTGTACCCTATTTCAATTTGATGAGACATTTAGGTTTCTCATCTTAGAAGATTCCATCATCTTCTGCCTTTTTAAATAAAATGTCGACCTCCACTCTTTTCTTGTTTTCTCTCGTAACCTCTTTTAGTTCTCACCTATTCTATGATCCTGGAGGTACCTAGGTTCTTTTTTGTGCCTAAAATGATTTTAATACTCCAAACTTTTCCGTCCCATTTCAGATCATATTTTGATAATTCCGATCGTGCCTGCTAGTTTAAAGTTTATTTTGTTTAAGGCTAAGTGTTGATTGTACCCCGGCCCTGATCCTTGAAATTTCGAGGACAAAATTTTCTAAGGAGGAAAGATTGTGAAACCTATTATTTTTGTAGCTAATTATTTAAGTAAAATTTTTGTGTTATTAATTAGTGTTTTCGAAAAAAATTATTATTATTAATATTACTATTAATTATTTTTTGTGTGAAAAAGAATTTCAAAAATTATAAACAACTTGGCTTTTTGATTTTCGGACCCAGACCCGAGTCCGAGCCAGACCCAGGCCTGAGCCCGTTTCCTTCTTTCTCAATTCTGATTATTTTGGTTTAATCTTTAAAAAAAAAATTTAATTAAATGTTGGCTGGTCCCGTAGGACCAGCACTCCATCACAGAAGTGGTAAACCACTACTTAGTCTTTTCCCTATTTTTCCTCCCTTCACTCTAATCCCCACCACACGTTTACTCTCATTCCTCCCTTAATATCCCCCTCACTCCCCACTCTCCCTCACGATCTCACTCTCTGGAGAAAGACTCTCAAAGCAATTAAACTCTCCTCCTCTCTCACCATTTACTCACAGAACCCTTTACTCTCAACCAAACTCTCTCTCTCTCCCTCTCCATCTCTCTGGAGCAAGCCCCAACCCCTAACCGAAACTCATTTTCCCCAAACCCTAGATCCGACGAAGCTCGCCTACGGCCGACCGCGCGCGAGCCCTCTCCGGCCATCCCGCGGAGCCGCGCCACCCTCCGGCTGGCTGTGCTTGGCCGCCGCCGACCCTGTCTCGCCCCCTTCTCGCGGCAGCTCTCCCGCGCCCCCGTGCGCGACCCTCCCCGCCGTCCGCCACCGCGCCGACTTCTTCCAGCGTGCGCCCAGCACGCGTGGCTCCTTCCAGCGCTCGACAGCACACCCCGCGCCCCTTGCTTCGGCGCTGTCCAGGTCTGTCCGCCGTCGTCGCTGCCCTTCGCGGGATCTATTCTGGCCAGCGTGACCTATTGCTGATTTCCGGCATTTTCGGCGTCGACGTCGCTGCGGGATTATTATTATTTTCTTTCTATATCATCTGAGAGCTCTAGCCGAGCACCCTGAGGTATAAATTCTCTGTCCCGTTGCTTTTCATTGGTAGTCTGTGATGATAATCGGTCCCCGGTTTCCCCTTCAGAAATTCGGTTAGCTACGTGGTAGTTTCGGTTAGCTACGTTAGCATTTCCTGTGATATTGTCTGCTGAGATTTGTGTTGTTGGTTTGATTTCGGATATTCCGGGTATTTCGGGAAGGTTCTGGTGGTTGGAAAATTATTTCGGTGGTTATATTTTCGGGATTATTATTTGGTTGGAGCAATTGCAGGTTTTGTGGCGCATTTCCCAGTTTTGGGTTGTCCCAAAATAGAGGAAATGCTGCCCAAATTTTTACAAAACTTTATTTATTTTGATTTCAAATTGGTTTTCGGAAAATGAATTTAAAACTGATTTTCGGGCGACGACCGTACCGGTCCGTGGGCCCTAGCGAAATACAAACGCACCGGTCGGACCGGGCGTTGAGGTATTAGCTAGATTTGATGATGGACCGAGTCTGAGACTCCAACTTTTATTTTAAATTATTTTATTTAATGATTAAGCTATTTATTATAGTTATTATTTACTGTATTTTATTTAGTAACTAAATCATTTTCTCTTATTTGATGTAAAAAGAATTGTACAGGGCATAAGCCCATAACTCTAGGATGATTAGCTGTGCCCATGTATTGTTTAGCGTAGGTTTTACTTTCTTTTCTGGGTTGATGTTGATTTTGGGTGGTTTGATTTAGACGTGTAATCGTAGTTAGAACATAATCATTTTATAATTAATTAGGAATTAAATAAATGGATAAATATTAGTAGGATAACTAGTTCATGATTTACCACTATAAGAAACTATATTCTTATAGCTATAGTACAAAAAGCACAAAGTCTTCCAAAGATAATTTGTTCTTGCATTATTTTCCAAATAATCAAATTAACCGATTTAATCAACTCACATAGTTGCGACGTAATCGTTAGCTGTAGCTTAAATAACAATTAAAACCTGACTAGGACTTACTACTAGAGATTGCAACTAGCACACTTAGCCTGGTTATTTCAAGGTTCTAAGTCGAGTTCTCAACTGTAGGAACTCAAAGATACACCTGACGTTCCTCCTCGGTACCGACTCGTCTTTCCAGTCATTTAAAACAAGGCAAGTTTCGGATTATGTATTCCTGTATTTTATTTAGTAAAGTTAAGTTGCATGTTAAACCACACTGCTGGCACGGAACTCTATCTTAGGGTTCAACTACCGACTGATACTGTTACTGAATGTGGGACTGGGGGAATAGTGTAAGCGTTTATGACCAAAGCCCCTATTGACATTCCTGTGTTAGCTTACCCCTCTCACACACGGGGATAAGCCATATCGTATCGCTAGGATACTACTAATCAACCCAAGTCGGTCATAGACGTTTGCATATTCAAAACACACTGAACTATTTTAAACTGCTGAAAATCATTATTTCAAACTGTTTACCTTGCACTTCCCAATTACTATTTAAATTATGAGATGCATATTTCGTTCTTGCTCCCTCCTGACTGGAGACAACATTTTAGGTAACACTGAGGATGAGGAGCAATACTATAATAGCTATTATGACCCGGTTCTCTACCCTGCGACGGTACCGGAGCCGTCTCTGGAGGATGCTGATCTTGGGACTGCAGAACCTGATGCTTAGATAGTTTTCATTTCTGCATTTTCTTCTTTATTTGGAGTTTGTAGTTTATTTCAGTATTTTCCCTTCCAGTTGTATTTCTGAATATTTTATTAACAAAGTTTCAAATTTCGAATAGAACAGTTATGACAAATGTACTTGTGTTGTGTGAATACCTGCAATGGAACAGCTTACTGCCGCCGTCTCACCACGGTGCAGGCTGGACATGGTCCGGTTCGACCCATTAACTTGGGATCGGGTCGTGACAAAAATCGAAGCCAAACAATATAGAATAGGCATATCACCCCAATATTTTAGAAATTGTGTTTTTATTTTGGAAACAACATAATCAAAACCAGGAACCGTTCTATATTTCAAAACTAAATGAGACATGTTAATGATTTCTGTTAAAGCTAAAGGAGAAGTTGGATAATAAACTCCAGATAAAATACATGTAGTATTGTAAAATAATTCTAAAAATTCATAAATAGAACTAGCAACAAACCAATCATTTTCAGTTACTTGATAATCAAAACTTGGATTAACATTATAATAATGTGCAATTACATCTTCAAATTTAATATAAGATTTTAACATTAAATAAGTAGATTTCATCTATGTGGTGCATCTTAACAAATCTTCTAAAAGTTTTACCATATTGTGCACATAAATTTTTAAAAACTTCTTGTCTACTTGCAGAAGTGTTCAAACTTTGTAAACATAATCTAATATTTTCTAAATTTGCTTGAAAGAATTGAATGCATTCTTGTACAATTAAATTAATAATATGACAAATACATCATACATGAAAAAGTCGTCCTCCTACTATAGGCAAAAATTATAATTTTAAAATATTGATACAAGAAGTGTTATTACTAGCACTATCAAAAGAAATTGAAAAAGTTTCTTGTGAATATCATATTCACGTAAAAATTGTATTATAGCGTCACCGATTACAGAGCCTATATGTGGAAATTCTAAAGGTCGTAAACAGATAATACGTTTTTGCAACATCCATTTTGGATCTAAATATATTTTTTTGATACAAATATAAACATAATCTTGTCTAGTTGTCCATATATCATAAGTTACCGCAAATTTACTAACATTTATAAAAATTTCTTTTAAAGATATCCTTTCTTTCTAAAATATTTTGATAGTCTCTGCTTTAGTAGTAGATCTAGCAACTTTTATGAAACAAAGATTAAGAATAGTGCTTGCAAAATCATAATATCGATCATCTCACCGAATGTAAAAGGTTGTTCATCACATATAATATATTTTGTCAACTCAGTTTTGTTACGAGCATCAGAATAAGTAAAGTTACCTATAGAAGATCCTTGAGGACTGGTGCTTATCTGTGTTTGTCTAGCATGCAATATGTCCTTACCATAATGTAAAACCCCTCAAATTAAAAGAATATTTAATTAGGTTAAATATATATTATTGAATTTTTAATTATTTTTAATTTATTTTTATCCTATTTTTATTATATAAAAAGGGCTATAGTCACGATTGAGTTTAAATGTGCAAATTGACTAGAAAGTCTGGCATGCCTTGTGTAGTCGGGTGCTTTGACTAGCAAACTAGCAATGTTAGGGATGTCATGGTCACATTTTAGTTTCTAGCATGTTAACAATTCAAATTATGGCCCAAGTCATATTTTAATTAAATAATTAGTTATATAAGCCTTTATGACTTTTTAGGAGACAGGGTTGCACCAAACATTCCCGAACTTCTTTCAAGCCAAACCTAAACCTATATAGACATATTGGGCATTAAAATACATTAATAAATATATATATTTTACATATATTCAAAATTTTGGATTTATATTTATATATAGATTTAATTAGTTCTATATTAGAAAATAACTATTTAAATCCTTAGCCAATCAATTAGCCAACTCACCAACAACCAAACAAATCAAGTGGACCCCAACATGAGGTAGTATTCGGCCACACAAACCCCACCCCCTTGGCCAACTCTCTATGGAATAGGATTCCAACTCCTATACATGCATGCAACTCAAAAGGGCCCATATATAAACCTATTTCTACCCAACACCCAAACCTTAACTTTAATTAATCTCTTTCTCCCTCTTACTTAATCAAAAACTCGCTTCCTCCCTCAAATTTCGACAGCACCCTCTCTCCAAACCCATCTTCATCCCCTCCATTAAACACCCTCTCCTCCATCTGTCACGACCCGCACCCAGTGTAGGGGCACGGGAAGTGGGTACGTCCAGCCTAAGTCGTAGTGTCGGCGGCTGAACGTTGTCCTAGGTCACATAAATCTAACACAGTATAAATGTAACCGTACAAGATATACTCTCCAATCGTAGGACAATACAGAAGGTACATCTCAATCACAATTCTAAGGTAGAAGTAGCACGATATTATAGATATGAAACCTCAAATAGAGAACATACAAACAAAAGGAAATAAGTCTAAGTGTCTAAATGACACAACATCTCAACATCCAGAAATATAATACAACTCAGAATGTCAATACAAAGACAATGAAATAAGATAAACAGTCTAGCTATCTAGCCTAGACTATATGGATGGTGTCCTCAGTTGCTACTGTTGGATCCTCCTGTGGAACCAACTCACATGTGTCATCTAAGTGGGCTCCGTAGTAGGTGGTACAGAAGTCCTCATTATCCTCTGTAATATTTTCAACAGGTCCAGTCAGGACAGGAACGAGCACAAAATCTCTCACGCAGTTCATATCATGGCAGAAAATGTAAAGCAAGTAAAAGAGTAAGATACATGAACTGTAAGAAATATATATGAAAGATAAGAGAGATATTTGTAAACTAGAATATTTATATGGTAAATAAGAACTGTAAGTGACTAAGTGATTTAGAGCACAAGATGGTTATGTAAACAGGTTGGGTTGCACATGAATAAGCTATAGAGTTACACATGAATACCTACTGGAGATAATGATTAACATAACCACTTCTACTCACCCCTGCCCCAATCAATATATAAGGATCCATTCAAGTTACATTATTGCACATAAATAACAACTAATTTACACATGAAGCTCATGTAAACATGAGTGCACATGAATAGTTTATACATGAAGCTCATGTAAGCATGAGAGTACATGAAAGCACATGAGTGTGTAGGCCTCAAAAATGAAAGTCACGCTGAGTTGATCAAGACGGAGTCAAAAGTCACGCTCAGTTAATCCAGACAATATAAACAAATCACGCTGGGGAGACAGCTCATCATTTGTCAGAGAGTAATTATGACTGACAGCACAACAGTCGAAGAATGTCTCTTCGTATGCCACGTATGCACAGACTTCGAGAGATCATCGCTGTCTATTGCGTGATTTTCGAAATCTTCTTCAGCAAGACTCAGCCTTCGTCGAGTTGGCGTACCAAAAGGGTTTCTTGTCATTTAATGTGACTGACAAAGCAATCACTGTCAGAGATTTTGTGTCAGTCGAGACACGCCAAATCAAGACAGCTGGCAGTTCTATCTCAAGTCTGCGTGTATTTGTGATCTTCATCTCAAGTTTGCGTGGATTCTGAAGTTTTCTTCCTCAAGTTTGCGTAGATTTTTGAGTTCTTTTGCCTTGAAGTCTGCGTGGATCCTGAAGCTTCCTGCCCCAAGTTTGCGTGGATTTTAAAGCTTTCTACACCGAGTTCGCGTAGATTTTATCTTCAACAAGTCTGCGTGGATTTCATGAAATTGGAGTACGTGGCAGCCATGCCACTGATCTCTCGCATGCGTGTCCTGTAACTTGCATACGACTCATGCATGATTGCCATGTGTCCAACAGTTACAGGTCACGTCCAGTAACTGCTCACAGCCTTGCGTATGTTAAATCCTGCGTGATTTTCAACTAAGCACAGGCTGTGAAGATAGTTATCTTTTCAGTTATTATTTTTGACTCTATAAATAGAGTTCTTTTTCTCATTCATTGTACAGATACATTGATATCTACTGTCAAAATTTTGAGAGCTTTTCTTCTTCGCATAGTCCAAGGGATAAAGCGATCGTCTTCTAGATCGGATTCCTACAGTTGTAATTTTCCCAGAAACATAACAAATAAAGAGAATTTCTTTATGGAAAACAAATTGGCGACTCTGCTGGGGAAAACCATCTCCTCTTCTGAGATGGCAACAACTCAATACGACACTTCGTCAATCGGCTCGACGAAGAAGGTGATGACGATCAAATTCGATCAACTCGCCTATGAAGAAATGCAGCGGGCTAAGGGTGGCAAGCCCACTCCAGCCTCCATCATCACTGCCAAGTCGAAGGGACACTCTGTCTATGTCCCTAAGAATCAGTTGGCAGTCAATGGTGAAGTCTCTGCCACAGTATCTGCTCCTAACACTGGCAAGAGCTATACTGCAAGCACGCACACACTTGTGCGCTCGAAAATGACAGCAATCAAAGATCACGCTAACAGTACTGGCTCCTTAGCCAAATCTGTTCCAGTGTGTATCTCCAAAGTTGAAAGTCACGCTGACAGTACTGGCTCCTTAGCCAAATCTGTTTCAGCGTACAAATTCAACCCTAAAAGTCACGCTGACAGTACTGGCTCCTTAGCCAAATCTGTTCCAGCATGCAAATTCAACCCTAAAAGTTACGCTGACAGTACTGGCTCCTTAGCCAAATCTGTTCCAGTGTGCAATCCTACATTCAACAGTCACGCTGACAGTACTGGCTCCTTAGCCAAATCTGTTCCAGCGTGTAATTCAAAAATCAAAAGTCACGCCAACAGCACTGGTTCTTTAGCCAAATCTGTTTCAGCGTGTATTTCATCAGAGAAGAATAACTCCTTAGTTATCTCTTCTTCTTTATCGAGTTCTACTAGAACTGGGGGTGGTCTTCTACATAAAGTCCCTTCGAAAAGGAATAACTCTTTAGTTGTTTCTTCTGCTCCTGTAGTTTTTACTTCAGGAACAGCTTTGACTGATACTTTTGTTAGTCAAAGGAAAGGAGATGGTCTTTTGACTACTCTTCCTTCTGAACATTCTATGTCTCAAAATCTAAATGAGTCTAAGAAGAAATATTCCTTAATATCTTCTCCTATGACTTCTTCAAATTGGGCACAGAATCTGTCCATTAAAGAGGGTCTGTTACCAACTCCTAATCAAAGGAGTGGTTCAACTCTTCCTTCTCTGCAAATATCCAGATCAATGGAAGGAAAACTCCATGTTTCTAAAATTAATGTGTTATCTTCCACTGATTTAAGAACAAAACTCAGTACTTCTGGTGTTAAGAAACCATACCAATTGGATATGAAGATAAAAGATCCAGATACAGAGTATGCAAGAAATTATGTGGCTCACATTAATCACTCTTTGTATAATCAAGAGCCATTAAGACCCAAGAACAGGAAGTATACTCCTCAATCTTCACAAACAGATTTACGGAAATATCTTCAACAGAAGAGAAGGAGTAATTCTATGTCAAAGGAACATACTGAATGTGACTTCTATCCAAGAGTCATAATTCAGTGCAGATGTCAATCAACGGTTCAAGACCATGATGATCATGAATGTGACTTCCAGCCAAGAATCACAATGCAATGCAGATGTCAAACTAAACGACAGTCTGTCTTCAATAGGATTCAGTATGAACCTATGCCTGATGAAGATGAGCCTTTGTTTGCCTCTGTCAACATGACTTCTCGGGACACCGGGGGTAGGGTTGATAGTCCAGATGGAGTATATAGAAACACCAGAGCAAGAGTCCTGGCTTCTAGTCAAAGAAATTTGATCCCTAAAGATGATTCTGAATTCCTTGGAGAATCTAACTTCCTACCTCTTCCTACTGGGGGTAATTCTCCTATAGTTGACTTTGATGCACGAAGCAATGATTCAAAGCATACAACATCCACTAGTTCATCAATAATCCCTCATACAGTCACGACTTACATGGTTGATGGGAATACTGATGAACCTTCTTCTTCCTTGACTCCTCAAGATCAAAGAATTGCTTCTTTGGAACAGCAAATGAAGTCTATGACTGACACAATAAAGTCGATGTATGAACTCATGAAAGCTCAGTTGCAAAATCGACAGACTGTACCAGATGCCATACCAGTTGATACTGATATAAGTCCAGTACAAGTTCCTCCAGCAGTACAATCCAATACTCCTGGACCAGCTCAACCAAATCCTAGTCTCTCTGGAGCTGGGGGTAGTGCTTACAATGCTGTTCCTCCTCCCAACTATTCTCTACAAGCCACAACTCCACAATCTTCGGGAGTTGTCTCTAAAGAATTGAAGAATCTCAAAACTCAATTCGAGGCATTCAAACAGAAGGATGGTTTACAAAGGTTAGGCATCAAGCAGCCTTATCCGATAGAATGGAAGCAAGTATCATATCCTCCTAAATACAAGCCTCCTACTATCTCATTCTATGATGGAACCACTTCTCCAAGTCAGTTTATTAATCACTTTGAAGTGATGACTGATCAACTGCAACCAAGTGATGCCCTCCTTACTCGGGTATTATTGGATGTCTCAAGAGAACGGCTTATGAATGGTATAGGAGTCTCCCAAATGGGAGCATTACCTCATTTGCTGGTTTCAAACAGATATTTCTTGAAAGGTTCTATGAAGGGCTGAATGACATGACTATGTCTGCTCTTATTAGAATCAAGCAGAAAAATAATGAATCCACAGAGGAATACATTGAACGGTTTCGAAGAGAAGCTATGAAGATGCCTCTTGGAACCCCTGATGCTGTCACCATTGACACGTGCAAATCAAACTTGTTGCCAATCATCAGTATATGGACAGGGTCCACTCAATTTCAAGATTGGCCTTCCTTCATAGTCAGTGCCAAAGCTGCAGAAATCAGTGCTGAAACCTTCAAAGGTTTAGGAGTGCAGATGATTCCTAAAGAAACAGAACAAGGTGCTAACAATAAAAACAATGCTCGCAAGGGAAAAGAAACTCTTGAAGTTAATCTTCAGAGCAAAGATGCATCAAATGTTCAAACTCCTGCCTCTACAACTCAACAATCAAGAACAACTCGCCCCAAAGAAGAATATTCTTTCGATGACGACGATGTCCTTGGTATCTTTGAATGTCTGCTGAAAGGTAATAAGATACAATTACCTGAGATCAAAAAACCTGATAAAGCTGGTAAGATAGATCATCCCAAATACTGCCCATATCACAGAATAATGGGTCATACAATTCGTACATGTTATGTACTGAAAGAAAAGATCTAAGAAATGATTAAATCTGGAGCTATCTCTCTTACTCCAAAAGAGAAGACTGTCACTTCTAATGTCGTCTCTATGCAATTCGGAGATTTTCCTCCTCAACTCCTTGAAGGTGGGATTGTTCCTATTCCCAAGGCGACTCTTGAAATAGTAAATATTTCTCCTCCACAGTCTGAAGGATTAGCACCAATCACTTTGGAGACTGGAGAAATCATGTGGATCTATCCTGATCTAGTGGCAGATTTTGAATCTCCTTCTCCTCAAAAGATTTCTTCTCGAAAGTCCAAGAAGGCTGGAAAGATCAAGTCATGTCATATGACTTCTCTTGGGTCTACCTCTGACACAGAGCCAAAAGACAAAGAAGAAGCACTTGTTAGTGCTACTCGAACGGGGAAACCTTACCTAAAGGATTATTCTAAAAGTCCTGAGGATCCTCTTGATATCCCTCCAGCTGATAAAAATGCTTCTAATGTTCTTCCTGAAGAAGAATCATCCACTGAACCTGTTCTTCCCAAGCCTACAACTCTGGAGAAAGGCAAACAACAGGCTCGATTTGATAAGCCAATCAAGAAGTCCTCTCCTCTTGGACTTCAGAAGCCTTATAATTTTGACATTTTGGCTCAACTTGCTAATACTCCAGCTAGAATGTCCCTCTTTGAACTTCTACGTCTTTCCAAAGAGACTCGGGAGACGTTAAGTGAAGCACTTCTACAAGCTGACTCTTATCTTGCACAAATGAAGAAGCCAGATACGGAACCTGCCACTTGCTTACATTGCAACAGTGTACTGGAGATTATCCCAAATATCACCTTTACACAAGATGACATGCTACTGGAGGATAATCGATATGACCGACCTCTCTACTACACTGGTTATATTGATACGATGAAGATAGATCGTATCCTCATTGACCCAGGGTCTGCTATAAGCATAATGCCAAAGAGTTTGTTGGATGAACTAAAAATCCCTCTTCACAAGCTCTCCAAGACGGTTACTACTATCTTGGGATTCAATCAAAGGCGAAGCGAGCCTTTGGGAAAGATTCATCTGAAGCTTCAGATAGGCGATTTCAGATCTAAAGTCACTTTCTATGTGATCGAGATCGCGGGATCCTATAATCTTCTTCTGGGGAGGCCCTTTCTTCATGAAAATAATGTGGTGCCTTCTACTCTTCATCAATGTTTTAAATACATTGATAGCAATGGAAGAGTACAAAAAGAAGTTGCTGATATAAATCCCTTCCATAGGGTTGAAGCTTATTTCAATGATTCCCGAATGTACAAAGAAGAGTAT
The DNA here is from genome assembly GCA_029216955.1 of Iris pallida. Lineage (NCBI taxonomy): Eukaryota > Viridiplantae > Streptophyta > Magnoliopsida > Asparagales > Iridaceae > Iris > Iris pallida. The sequence continues at coordinate 22,855,632 of JANAVB010040818.1, read as the reverse complement.
ACAAGGATCATACAAGCTATGGAAAAAGAAGATGCACAAAGTGAGACTTTAATAATCCCTGTTAAAAGTCGAACTATTCAGCAACAATCTCCTAAACCCTCTGGAGAAGATTCTTTCATCATTCCAGTGAGTAGACGGATCTCTCCGTTACCTCAGTCATCTACCCAAAATACACTGATCATTCCTGTCAGTGGGCGTACTACAGTTCCTATATCTTCACAAGATACTCTGCTAATTCCAGTTGGAGGGCGGATTATTCTTCCATCTCAAACTTCAAGGGAGATCACCTCTTCTGAGCCATTTGTTATCGATCTTAATCGAAACAAAGCTTCTTCTTCTTCTCCCCCTTTAGTCATTGACTTGGCTAAAATCTCTAAGGCTCAGCCTTCTCCCAATGTAAATATTGCTACTTTTACATTTAATGAAAAGTCTCCACCTTTGCAGTACGTTGATGTGTGTAATTATGTTCATAGTTATTTACATCTGTTAGATGACTTGAACACAATAACCATAGGAGTTGTACAGACTGTTCATACAGATGTATCTCTAGAACCTGTACAATCTTCATACTTTCTAGTTCCAAGCAGAAAGCCAGGAGACATTCCAATATTCTTCTACAAAGGGCCTCAAAATCCTTCTGATCTTGAAGATGATGACAAAAATGATGACATTGGAAGATTACAACTACGTCGTTATAGTCAGCAATCTAGAGACATCATCAAAAATATGGGCTATGACTTCAGGACTGGCCTCAATGATGGAAAAGGAAGAAAAATGCCTGTCCGGATTCCTCCTCTGAAATATGGAAGGACGAAATGCGGATTGGGTTATACTGCTCCTACTCCTTTCATCAATATTATCCATGAAGATCCCGAGTCTGATGAAGATAAGAGATCTGATTCTTCTAGTACCACTTCTTGGGATTCTGATACAAGTATCAGGGAATTCTACTGCAACATTCTGTCTTCCAATATGGTTTCTATTGACTGTTTTGAAAAATGATTCATACTTGACGGTTCATTCGTTCATCTGACGGTTCATCCGTTCATCTAACGGTTCATCCGTTCATTAATGCCTGACGGTTCATCCATTCATCCATCCGACGGTTCGCCCGTTCATTATAATCTGACGGTTAACCCGTTCATTCATCTAGTCTTTTGATTTTCGAGTCTAAAGATCATGAAAAATTGAGTTCAAAGATATTTTTATGTCTGAATTCTATTTTTTCCAATCAGTATTAAACTAAGATCATTTCTGGTTTAATATCATCTGATAGAATTACAAAGTTTGTTTGTATATTCTATTCTACTGAAATATGTCATGTATCATTTACCTCTGAACATATTTTCTATGAATCTATCATTATCAAAACAGCAAAACCAAAAGTCAGATCAAGAACTTTCATTTGTTGTCATTTCATAATCAAAACATGGAATACAAGTGAAAGTGAGAATAAAAAAAAGGGGAATTCACTTGCTTGGAGTTATCAGCTTCCTAATACGATCTAGAACAATATTCAGTTTCTCTTCATGAGTTTTTCTAACTCTTTCTGCTGCTACAATTGTAATATTCTATTCGTCAAAAGTAATGATGGCAGACTGGCGACAGTTGGCTTCTTCAAACTGTTCTGTCTGCATCTGTTCCCGTTCCTTCTGAAGAATCTCACAACGTTCGGCTTCAAAGATATAAGCCGTAGCAACTTCAGCTTGTTCTGTTTCCATGACGGCAATGCGCTCTTGAAGACGAGCTAATTCTTCTTTCAATTTCTTTAATTCTTCAGTCTTGGATGCGTTGTCTTTTTCTAAAAACTCTACTCTTTGACGAGCAGCTAATATTTCTTCGTCCTTTTCTACTAATTTTTCAGTAGAAGAGGCAAGAAATGTTTCTAGAGCTGCCTGTTGGGACTGTACTTCATTCTCTAATTGCTCAATCTCAGCTTCAGTTAAAGATTGAATGTCCTCCTTCTTGGTCTCCCAGTATTTTTGGATAGTTACTTCTAACTCATCCAGGAGATGTTCAAAGAAGATGTACTGAGATGCGTAACCAGCATATCGCAGCGCCATCAGTGGAAATTTGACCATAGTTCTGAGATCAGAAAAGGGCATAGCTTCATCCTTCAAGAAACGTCTAGAATATGTATCTAGATATGAATAAATGATTTCTGGATACATTCCCAAGGTTCTTGCTAGCCCAGTCTCAAATCCAGGAGTCGTTGTCATCATGGAAGAAGAAGTTTGAATATTCTCTATCCTCGGAACAGAAGTATGTGCGACAGGAGAAGTTGGCAAGTGTGAACTTCCTTCATCAACATCAGCTTGGATAAGCGGAGCATGAGTCGAGCTCATTGCTGCAGCTGTTCCTACAATTAAAGAAAAATATGATCAGCATTTAAAGGCAGAGAAACAGCGAAAACAGAATCTAAAATAAAGTTCTACCTGGCTGAGGTTCATATTCAGTATGTGGAGGGAGTTTTGCTTCTTCTCGCAGTCGGTCCATGATTGTATCCGATACCTGCTTTATATGGCTGCTTCTAGCTCCAGAATTACTGGGTGCTAGAGCGTTGTTCGGTGATTGAGCAGGTTCAGGGCTAAGTTCCATTCTGTTCCCCTTGACTTTGTCTTCATCATAAGGAGTAGAGGTGCCAGCATGCCAGTCTTCTCCTCCTTCAGTTTCTTCTTCTTCTTCATCTTCAGGATGAGCTTCTGATTCAGAGTTAATGATATTTACATCTTCATGAGTCTCTGGAACAATGACGATAGCAAGCTCAGTATTGGCTGCCGGTTCAGTTGTCTCTGGAATATTGGGTCGAAGAATGATATCTTGACAAACATTCTTTAACAGATCATCAACAGCTGATAGCTCAGACGCCGGCACATCTTCATCGCCTCTGGCCAAAGAAATGTTTTCTTCAGCTTGAAATTCAGGAACTTCTGGCTGTTTGATAGCTTCTTCCGGAACTATTGCTTCTTCAGAGTAATCAATCTGGTCATCCAGTGCTTGAATGACGCCTTCTGTCCCATGCTCAAATGGGATTATCCTCGTCTCCGAGGGTTCAATAGCTACTCCACTTATGGTGGGAGCAGTTGTTTCCTGAGCTTGAACAGACTCTACTTCAATCTGTTCAGTTGAAGCTGTTGCAAGGTGAATATCATCAGATTCGGTCTTCTCAGTAGAAGCTGCTTCATTGATTTCCGGCAAAGCTCCTCCACTCATGATCGTCTCTAGGAGTTTATTGCCCTTAATTTTGCTGACAGACTTCTTAACATATTTGCCTCTTGACCTCCTTATTAAAGGAGCGTCGTCTTCATCGGTCTCTTCGTCTCTATCAGCAGCATCGTCTTCATCAACTGAGATACCGCCCAAAGATGAAGTAGCAGTCACCGAGACCCCTTTCTTCTTATTCTTGGATGTTTGAGACCTAGTACTCCTCTTGGAGACAGTCTCAGATTCGTCACTTCTCTTCCTCTTGGAAAGAGATATAAATATAGGAGGAAGGACCTCATCAGGAAAATTTCCTTCCTGGAATAATTCATAGGGAGGCTCAACTTCTGTTGTCTCATCTTCGGGTTCTGAAGGAAAGTGCTGAATAACAATTTTCTTCTTTGACCTCTTTGATGGAGCTGGATCATCCTCTGCAACAAAGGTCTTCAGATTGAAACTCGGTCTGAAAGTGCTCGACGACACATAGAAACGTGCATACGTATAAAGCATCTTTGGCCCCGAGCTAGACAAAGGATTAGGCATAGAGAATACGACCTTTGTATCTCTAGCTGCAAAATATCTCCAAGCTCGAGCTCCGTCAATGAGTCCTCCGCGAGCAGATAAACAAGTAGTGGCATTTCCAACATGGAGTTGGTCATACCCGAATTGTCTGGCAAATCGGCTTGGTAAATATGGTTCCAGATATGCCATTTCTTCGTGACGATATACCAGATGAGAGGGTCGGATCCTCTGTAACCATTGGAAGGCTACATCATCTAGTCGGTTTCCCATATCTCCGTCCATCATATTTAAGGGCATACTTTCATAGCCCGATGGTGGAGGGACACATTGGATCGACCAATATGATGCCCGATTCAAGACATTTCTGCATTCTAGGAGGGTGTGAACCTTCCAGAACGTCTCTCCAGAATACCTCTCCAGAAAAAGACTGCTACTCCCTCCTGCCCCTGGAGGTATCAGACCATCATGATGAAGGAGAAGCCAACCATATAAAAATGTGAAAGGCATCTCTATCCTTGGGAATTCTTCAGTCATCAGCCTCTGAGCAGACAGCATGGTAGTCACAAAATTCCAAAGACCTGCATTCAGTCTACAGGTCATCGCCGATAATAAATCCAACTTATAACCATACACAAGGCGCACCGCCGCAAAGATAACGCCTCTGTGTATCCTATCCAAGGAGCTGGAGCCAGGAACGATGAATCTTCTTAACTACAGGGATAGAAATCCGGCCAGATGACCGTTCCTCGACAGACTCTTGCTACTCTGCCTCACATAAGAGCTAAAAGTGGTTCCAGCTTTGAACTCGTACCAGTCTTCAGTGATAGTGAAATCTTTGCAATCATATTTCTCCAGCAGATAAGTGATTTCACTTTCAGAAAGAGGCTTGAAGTTGCTAATCTGGTACCACCTCTTCTCATTTATTTTCTTCTCATCCTTTTCACGATTTATGAAAAGGTATGACATCCACTTCTGTATGTGGTTACCGGCTTCATCTTTGGAACCCTTATAATATAGAGTACATGTGCCAAAATGGCACATCATCTCTTCAAATAGATGGACCATCTCTGGGTTCTTCTCTGATAGAAAGTTCAGTTCCTCTGTCGTAGGAACATACTCCTCATACGGCAGCGAGCCTGAAGGCAGGTGTGAGATGTATTCCATCTCGTGAAGGGCGAAGCCCATCTCTCCTTTTGGAGTCATAAAAGTCTCCGTCCTGTAGTTGTATCTCTCAACTAAAGCCAGGAATAGGAAGGGGTTGGGTTTAAAGCCGTAAGATGAGTTGACGACAGCATCATAAAGATTAATCTTCTTCAACTCAGTTCCAAAATTTTCCAAAGCCCAGTGGACCAAAGTCTTCCATCTCACATTCTCCTGATTCATTAGGCCATTCATCCTCGGCGTTGAATCGGTCGGATAGAATGCATTCCGGTTTGACATAAATTCATTTATAAATATGGGCATCCTGAAGGGCATCACTATGGATGAGTCTTCTGGTGGTATACATCCAGGCTTCAGACCCCGAAATACTGATACATGATCCTCCGGGGCACTGAAAAATCCCTCTTTCCTGTAAATAATACGGCTTGCTTTCGCCTGCTGATATTCAGTCAAATACCAAGACATCTTTCTCGGATAGCTGGCATGCATAAGTCTCATGATTGACAAGCCCCGGGAAACCTTTGGCCAGTACATGGGTTGTTTCACATCCCCCTCAAAGCAGAAGCACACCTTCTCCCTAATGCCTTTTGGCTGAGATTTTTGTGCTATAGCATCTCCGAACAAGAATGCTGGTTTCTTATGGGATACCAGATCTAGACTTTGGAAAGATTGTCCATTCATCAAGCAAAGTAAGGTTGTGTGGTCTTGATTAGCCAACAGTGATAGTCTTGCTTCAGGAAGATCAAAATGAGGGAATATTATATGAGATAGATCATGCTTAAATGAAATACTCAAGCACCCTTCAAAATCTGCTTCTTCGCTTTGAATGTTTACTACAGAAAATGACAAGAAGACAAAGTCAGATATACCTATGTCTATGCGTGTATTACAGTATTTGAAGAAAAATTCAAAAGTCACGCAGACTCCACATGGATATATTACTGTGGATGATTAATTCACGCAAAGCTCAGACAGATTAGGATGAAAGTTACGCATCATTTGCCAGAATCACATTTAAATGGAAAAGTTCTTCCACTAATCTATCCAGAAGATGACTCTCAGAAGCCTGCGTGAATAATTCAACATTGACATCTCTGTCAACATGTGAAAAATCACGCGGCGTCATCCTGAAAGATGCGTAACTATTTCAACATGGACATTTCTGCCAACGTGAAAAGTCACGCAGAATCATGAGAACCATGCTCCTTTTTCACAGAGCTTCGTAAACACGAAGATGTGAAGTATGGCCGACCCTAAAGAGGGGGCATACTTTATTAAATATCCTTTGCCCTAAGGAGGGGGGATATATTTCTGAAGTTTAATATCTTAAAGATCCTAAAAAATTCTACGTAGAGTTCATCTTCATCGTCTTCGACAGTTTGTGTTCTTCCATCACTTACGATGCATAGGAGCTCGCGGGACTTCTTGTCGAGGAAGTCTGTCAGTTGTGGCACACGACGAAATCGCAGGGGCTTTCCCCTTGGCCTGTGCATCAGCTTTTTTGGGAGCCATTGCTGCTAAAAAAAGTAGAAGAAGAAGTTGGAGAGGAAGGAGTTCGTCGGGGAAGATGAAGTTCTCTTCTGTGGGTTCTCTCTTTCAAACGCAAGTAAAGAAAGAAAGAAGTAATCTATGGCCTATTTATAGGCTCATAAAGAATTCTAAATGACGGTTAAGTCATTATTGCCTCGATATTTGGAGATTGGCACGGGATCCTAACAGTATAGAATCCCAACAGTCTAAACATCTCGGAGTAAATCTCTCATTTTGAAGTCATCTCAGCGTGACTAATTTCATTTTACCATCTTATTTTCAAAGTATTTCAAAAATTTTTGAAGTCTTTTCAATTTTTTCGAAAACTTTGAAGGGGGTTTTGTAGGCCTCAAAAATGAAAGTCACGCTGAGTTGATCAAGACGGAGTCAAAAGTCACGCTCAGTTGATCCAGACAATATAAACAAATCACGCTGGGGAGACAGCTCATCATTTGTCAGAGAGTAATTATGACTGACAGCACAACAGTCGAAGAATGTCTCTTCGTATGCCACGTATGCACAGACTTCGAGAGATCATCGCCGTCTATTGCGTGATTTTCGAAATCTTCTTCAGCAAGACTCAGCCTTCGTCGAGTTGGCGTACCAAAAGGGTTTCTTGTCATTTAATGCGACTGACAAAGCAATCACTGTCAGAGATTTTGTGTCAGTCGAGACACGCCAAATCAAGACAGCTGGCAGTTCTATCTCAAGTCTGCGTGTATTAGTGATCTTCATCTCAAGTTTGCGTGGATTCTGAAGTTTTCTTTCTCAAGTTTGCGTAGATTTTTGAGTTCTTTTGCCTTGAAGTCTGTGTGGATCCTGAAGCTTCCTGCCCCAAGTTTGCGTGGATTTTGAAGCTTTCTACACCGAGTTCGCATGGATTTTGTCTTCAACAAGTCTGCGTGGATTTCATCAAATTGGAGTACGTGGCAGCCATGCCACTGATCTTTCGCCTGCGTGTCCTGTAACTTGCATACGACTCATGCATGATTGCCATGTGTCCAACAGTTACAGGTCACGTCCAGTAACTGCTCACAGCCTTGCGTATGTTAAATCCTGCGTGATTTTCAACTAAGCACAGGCTGTGAAGAGAGTTATCTTTTCAGTTATTATTTTTGACTCTATAAATAGATTTCTTTTTCTCATTCATTGTACAGATACATTGATATCTACTGTCAAAATTTTGAGGGCTTTTCTTCTTCGCGTAGTCCAAGGGATAAAGCGATCGTCTTCTAGATCGGATTCCTACAGTTGTAATTTTCCCAGAAACATAACAAATAAAGAGAATTTCTTTATGGAAAACAGAGTGTACATAAATAAACACGAGTACAAGGAGTACATGATGCACATGATAAAGTACATGAACATGAAGTACCCGATGCACCCGTTTGGGGATAACATCTCATGAAAAGATCCATATAGTACTATCCGTGATAATATCATGACAGAATCAAGTAAAGTAATCTAGAGCAAGAATATAAGTCCAAGCAAGTATGAAACGATAAGAGAATGTACTCGCCTGAAGTCCTGAATGTCCGATAAGAATAGATGTCCAAAACGAAGTAACTGAATCCTAATTAGAGCAACACAGGTTACAAAGGGTCCAAGATGTAATAAATGAAGTTCACAATGCATTCTACATCATTCTAGGTCATTCTAGGTCAAAGTCAACTCTTGGTCAACATTGGTCAACCTCCAGTCAACTTGGTCAAACTTGTAGTCAACTAAGTCAATCAATAGGGTTTGATCAACTTGGCTAATTCTATGGTTTGATAATTTGGGCCATGAAGTTCTAGGCTAAAGGGGTCAAAACAAAAGTAGACTAAACCACCTAGAGCCAACTCCACTTCTATTCTATAACTCAAGTCCTATAGCCTATGAGTACAATACATATCATAACTCAACCATCCTAACTCAAACCATAACCATATAAAGGTATAACACATAACCAATACATACATAATATTCCACCTCTACTATATATACACTATATATCATATATTATTCTTAGCCCTACACTATATTCTAAACTCATATCCTCATTTACCTCGAAATTCCCAACCAAGCCATCAATATCCTAACCAAAACATTTGTTCTAATACTAAGACTGATACTCTCAACTCATGCCTTTCACTCTTGTGTGACACACACACATAAATAACACTATCAATCCACATACCCAGCCACACCCTATAAATACTGCTATTGTTGCTGTATGAAGATAGTGGCTCAAGCTCTACTGAAAAGCCACAACTTCATCCCCACTCCTAACACTCAACTCTCTATCCAACCTACTTACCCCCTTCATTCACATTGCTACTGACATTACATATCCCCACTCCTCCACCTTGCTTAACTATGACAGATATATATATAAGGGACATATACACAACTGACAGAGAGTCAAATATATATAAGGGCTAACCTATATGCTAAGGCATCTCCTCATCTACTCTAATTGCCCAGGATAACCCAAGGGCTGAACTTTAGGGTCTGAACAAAGAGGACAGTGAATAGAACCTGTATATAGGATACATTCCTACTCCTCAAACCTCTGATGTCTGAAACCTTATCCTCACACTCATAGACACATACACTCACATCTTCCTTTCCTCATTACCCTGCCTATTGTTCATGGCCCCTACATGTGCCTAATGCCAAGGCCATGCCATCTAATGCACAAGCCTCTAAGGGAAAAAAAACATGTTGCCTACAACAGTAGCCAAATAGCCAAGAGCCAACACACAACATATGCTTCCCTTGCTGCTACTGCCATTGCATACAGCTAACCTTGCTGATGTAGGCTGCATGCTGCAAATGCATGCTGCAGATCCATTCCCTACTCTCACCCTCTGATATGAATCTTACTTACAATCACTCCCTCAAACCCATATAACCAATACATATAACATAACCTATACAAACTCAAAAAATCTGAAACATACTCTCATACAATCTCAGATATCCAAACCTCTAATGCAACCTATATATCATATGCACTCCCTCTTATCTCAGAAAACCGAGTCCTATAACCCAACCTATACATTTTAGAAAAAATAACTTAAAACCGACATATCCTATCTCATACACAAACCCATATATATATATATATATATATATATATATATATATATATATATATATATATATATATATATATATATATACACCCTCATCTCAAATATATATACCTAACTATCATTACCAACCCACACCATAACCCAATTCATATAAATATATATATATGCATACACCCTCATCTCAAATATATATACCAAACTATCACTACCAACCCACACCATAACCCAATTCATATCAACCCACTGCATAATCAAAGGCGGGTGAGTGTTCACAGAAATGTGCAGGTATGTGAAGAGTGTACTGTCATATGGCAATATGCAGTGACTATCATGGTATCAGATCATAACAGAGGTGTCAAGTGTCTACCTGTGTCAAGCCTAGTGTCTAAATGAGGTGTCTAGCATGTGTCAACTAAGTGTCATGTACCAGTGTCATGAATGTGTCCTAACAAGTGTCCTAAACAGAGAGTATATACGTGTATCAGATAGTGTGTTCGAGTGTGTGGTACGTGTGTGTCGAGTGCCCTTGGACACGATTGTGTCCAATCAAGTGTCATGCAGGTGTGTCACAAGGTAGGGTAGGTGTCAGGGTGCGTGTGTGTCCATCTAGTTTGTGTCAAAGTGGTGTCGTGTCGCATGTCCGACCACGTATCAGTGGGTGTGCTCGTGTGTGTGCGTGTCAGTGCATAACCAGTGCAGGCTCAATTTCTCCTCGAGCAGTAAACCAATTCATCTAAAATTTTGGGGGCATGATGTCAGTCGACGCCCCTACGTGTCTACCAAATCTCGTGTCCTCTAGTGTCGTGTCCACCCAGGTATAGGTGTGTGATAGCAGGACTGTGCACCACATCGTGTGAAGGCGTCCCCGTGTCCAAAATATGACACGAAACGTGTCTAAAATCAACTCAGTCACATATATTTGAGATATACATATTATTAGCTACAAATCCATGTAATTAGTTTTGAAAATTAATAACATTCATTTCTATGTGACATTTCACCAAACACTTTACACAACACCCCGATACTTCTCCATACGCACCCTAAATGGATTCGATTTTCTACCAAACTTGGCCTACAACTAGGGGGAACCTAAATAAATGCATCTATGGAAAGAAATCTGAATCTAATTAGGTTTTGGAGCCATTACCTATTGAGAGTTGGAATCTCAATGAAGAGCCTAGAATGAGATCCTTCCACCACCTTCTATGGTCCAAGAGCCTCCAAATCCTTACTAGCTAGCTTCTATAGACCTCTTCTACACTAGGGGAGTGTGATGCAAAATACTAGGCTCAATTTGAAGGTGATTTGGAGAAAAGGGGATGATTTGGGGAAGAACACAAATTAGGGTTTAGAGAGGCTATGAAAAGAGGCAAGGGGAGGCCAAAGAGATGTTATATAGGGGAAGGGGTGCTTGATGGCAGCCAAGGTTAGGGTTTAAGTTCTAAGTGATTAAAAGCCTTCTAGCTATACAATTCAAGGCCTTCTAGCTAGGCACAAGCTAAATATCTAATCCTTAACAAATATCCTACTCCTAACTTAATATCTAGATATTACTAACCTTGTCATGATGGAAGCTTCTAATCTAATATCTAGACTCATGACTAATATCTAGGTTAGGGCAATTCTAGGTTAAGGCCTAATAAAGAGATTAGCACAATATTAATTAATCAAAATTCTTTTTCACCAAAGTCAAAAATGACCAAAATATCCTTAACCTAAAAAGTGATAATTAGTCAATATAATCACATGGTTAGGTCTCCATGGTCATGGTTAGTCTCTAGGTCAAGTAACTCTAAGGTTATACTAGCAAAACACCAAAATCACAATTCACCAATAAATGGTATTAAATTAATTAATATTCACCAAAAATTATTAACATGAGTTAAATCTTATTTTTTAATAATCAATTTTACAAAATTTCAAAATTACCTTTATTTTAGAAAAGTTGTGGTTACACCATCAAAGAAACTCATTCTTTCATTCTCCTTTCATCCAAACTCCACCAAACAAACCCTAGAAACTTTATCTTCACCATCCAACCTTCAAGATCCATTGCAAACACCTTCAAATCTATCAAGAAGGGTTTAACAAGCAAGAAAAGCAAGAAAGTTGGGAGCTTTGGCAAGGAGGAGTCACTACAACTCATATAGCAAGGAATTTCGGTAAAGAATCCAACTTTTTCCATCTCAACCCCATGTTATAATTTCTGTAAAAAATCTAAGATTAAATGAGTAAAAATTAGATTTGTATGTCTTTTTTTTTTGTATTTTCATCTCTAGAAGTTGTATGTTTAATGGTGGTAAAATTTATGTTACAGTAGGATTGATTTTAGCCCATTGTGAAGGATCTATGTAAAATTGATAAAAATTTCAAAACTGAATTTTATGTAGGTTAATATGTGGGAAATATGATTTTTAAATATTTTTCATGATTTTATAAATTCAGATCTGATCGAAAAAAATATGATTGAAACTAGCTTTTTCGGGTAATCTGCCGACATAGAATATCCAAAAATTGTAGAATAAGTTTAACCCTTGTGTTCATGATTATTTTCTGAGAAATAATTTATATTAATTCTTTTTAAATTATTATTTAGCATATTTAAGCCATATTGGGTAGTTGTCGATGTTTTGGACAAGTTTCGGGTAGACTAGCCAACGTAGAAGTCGAATAGTCATAAATTTTTCTTAGAATTTTATATCTGGAATTCAGAGATTATTTCTGTGTAAAATAAATTAAAATTATTATTTTTATGATTTTAGATAATTTTTAGGTATATCCTCGAAGTAGGGGCATAACCGACAATTTTGAAAGTAAGAAACCGTAAAACAAGGTCCCAGTGTCACATGGAATGTATATGTTATTATGTATGAATATAAGTATTTCTATGAGATATTTGGATATAGTTATTATGGTTTAAAATATTAAATTTTTTAATTAAGATATATTACAAAGTTTATTGATTAAATACTTGAACTAGTTAATTAATTATTTAGGAGCATTGGATTCCGGTGGCGTGGATACGAGAGCTATCTTTCATTTTCACACCGTGAAATCAGGTAAGTGCACCTTGCTATTTTTCAGTTCATGTTCTACCTTTGTTCTTTATTTTTTGTTACTTTTATTATTGTCTTGTACCTTAGTGTTTATATCAATACGGACTTTCGGATTATATTCGGATACATTCAATTGTTAAGTTGTCTAGTATTGATATATAGAGCCTGCCTGAGATCTATGGATTTTATTTCTATTGGGACCTGTAGGATACGACACGTGATTGACACATATGTTATCCGGATACCTTAGCTTGATTACCTTAGATAGCGGATTTCCTGATACTTACAGGATAGGATTGGTTGTCATTTTATTTTTCTTTTATATGTGTCATAAGATTTGTCGTCTAGATAGAGGTCAGAACGGTAAGTTGTGGATGCAATTTATTGGTTCTTGAGAGTTGAGGACAATTACTACTTTCACGGGCCATGCTATGCACTTCCACTTTATATATATGTATACACATTTATTCGGAGAGGAGCCCTGTTTTTCGAGTTACAGCCTCTCTTAGTTACCGTTGAGACTCCAGTACCAGAGTTATGGAAATAAGTATACTCTTGTCCTGTTGCATTTACTTTAGAGATGTCTGCGCCTGTGAATGTTGTCCTCAAAGCATCACGTCAGTTTGGTTTAGTTACCCAAGATTTTTTTTTACTGTACCTTAGCTTGTATATTATGTGCCTTACTATGTCTCCTGAGTACCTAATTATTTTCCAGATGTAGCTGACGAGATCTTTCCTGAGGAATACGGCCGGGAGTCTATTCTTATGCTGCAACAACTATAGAAGACGAGGTTGATCCGGAGTAGTTCTTCGCGGATTGCTATTTTTTATTTTACTTTAGTTTATGTCAGAGCTGAGGACTTGTAGAGACTATTTTAATATTTTTCATCTGAGACTTATATTCCTTATTTATTTTGCTGAGACTTGTATCCATGGGTTTTTCATGTGACTTGTATATTTCTATTTGACATTATTCTAGTTTCTTTATTCAACACGATATGTTTTATTACTATTCTATTATTCTTTGTTTCTGTGGACGAGTATAGTTTTTGTGCCTGCAATGTGATTATTTTTACAACTTAAGATACTTTCCATTAGGTCCATTAAATTGGGTATACATATTGAATGTGTCTGCTGGCATGCCACGTGTTCGAGTCCTTATGGATTTTGGGATTGGTACGTGACACATAACAACTTTCACAGTGTTTTCTTAAAGTGCCAATACCATCATTTTTTCCATTTATAATTTGCTTGCATTTCTTGCATTATGCAGCTTTAGCTATAGGTTTTTGATGTTTTGGATCTAAAAGCGGTGCGCCCTCATTATCGGTGACATATATTTTTTTATAATAATTTCATAAAACTGATTTGTTTCTCTATCTATAACATTAATAGGAATACTTCTAACTTCAGGAGGTAATATTGGTGTCGGTGGCCCAAAATCATGAATATAATAATTTTCAAACAAATCAGCATTTAAGCAAAGTTTTGGCCAGAACCACCTCCATAAGGGTGGTTAGAACCAGTAGCATACATGTTTTAAAATTTATTTTTTTGAAAAAAAATAAGAGAATAAAAGAATTTATTTTTCTAACAAAAATAGAGAGAGAAAGAGAGAGCTGGCAGAGAGAAAAGAAAAATACCGAATCAGGAAGATAAAAATATATTATATAATTAAAATTACTTGAAACATCAACTTGAAGCCTCCGAAATTTTTTTCACAAGTTGAAGCCTCAAGAACACTACACTTTTGACTCCAGAAAGTTGCTCTCCAATATCCAGATAGTTGTTACGTCAATCTTTAAAAATTGTTTTTCTTCTAGATTTTGTAAGAGAGGAAAGAAAATTTGGTTGTGGTTATTTTTCATGATTTATGGATTATTTATAGGAATTTTTGGTGCAAAATGACTCCCAATACCCCTAAAATATAGTTACTATAAGGGTATTTTGGTCATTTTCAGCAAAATAACAAAAATACCCCTAAAATGACCAAAAAATGGCCACCAAAGAGGAGATATTTTGCCAAAAAAAAAAACCAACGGATATATGGAAAAAAAATTGGCTTAGACCGGGTCTGAACCGGATCGGTGATCGGGCTTTCCGGGATAAACATGACCGCACCCGCGAAGAAGCCTGGCCAGGCTGGGCTGTCGGGTTGAAAAGTTGGACCCAGCCCGGACCCACTAGATCCATGTGCCAAGACGGGCCGTTGACCGGGTCCGGGCAGACCCATACCGACGTTGACCGGACCGGTCTCAAGCCGGGTTCTAGCCGCGCAGCCCATTAGCGACCAAATGAATCCCACACTAGCTCAGCGATGGAAACATTGTCCCAAATATTGAGTTAACAACAAAAATACCGACAACATCGACGATGGCGGAACTCGAACATCCTCTTCCGTCACTATAAGGATAAATTTGTGTATCAAATACACAATTTATCTCAATAGGGACGATTTTTTCTAGTATTTTGTCACTAGTCCATCGTTAGTCTATTACTGGGAATAATTTTTTTCACATTTTCGTTGCTAGACTGTCGTTGTCAGTTGCTAGTCCATCGCTACAAGGGTAGTTTTTATCAGTTTATGTCAGAGCTGAGGACTTGTAGAGCTGAGGACTTGTAGAGACTATTTTAATATTTTTCATCTGAGACTTATATTGCTTATTTATTTTGCTGAGACTTGTATCCATGGGTTTTTCATGTGACTTGTATATTTCTATTTGACATTATTCTAGTTTCTTTATTCAACACGATATGTCTTATTACTATTCTATTATTCTTTGTTTCTGTGGATGAGTATAGTTTTTGTGCCTGCAATGTGATTATTTTTACAGCTTAAGATACTTTCCATTAGGTCCATTAAATTGGGTATACATATTGAATGTGTCTGCTGGCATGCCACGTGTTCGAGTCCTTATGGATTTTGGGATTGGTACGTGACACATAACAACTTTCACAGTGTTTTCTTAAAGTGCCAATACCATCATTTTTTCCATTTATAATTTGCTTGCATTTCTTGCATTATGCAACTTTAGCTATAGGTTTTTGATGTTTTGGATCTAAAAGCGGTGCGCCCTCATTATCGGTGACATATATTTTTTTATAATAATTTCATAAAACTGATTTGTTTCTCTATTTATAACATTAATAGGCATACTTCTAACTTCAGGAGGTAATATTGGTGTCGGTGGCCCAAAATCATGAATATAATAATTTTCAAACAAATCAGCATTTAAGCAAAGTTTTGGCCAGAACCACCTCCATAAGGGTGGTTAGAACCAGTAGCATACATGCTTTAAAATTTATTTTTTGAAAAAAAAAGAGAATAAAAGAATTTGTTTTTCTAACAAAAATAGAGAGAGAAAGAGAGAGCTGGCAGAGAGAAAAGAAAAATACCGAATCAGGAAGATAAAAATATATTATATAATTAAAATTACTTGAAACATCAACTTGAAGCCTCCGAAATTTTTTTCACAAGTTGAAGCCTCAAGAACACTACACTTTTGACTCCAGAAAGTTGCTCTCCAATATCCAGATAGTTGTTACGTCAATCTTTAAAAATTGTTTTTCTTCTAGATTTTGTAAGAGAGGAAAGAAAATTTGGTTGTGGTTATTTTTCATGATTTATGGGTTATTTATAGGAATTTTTGGTGCAAAATGACTCCCAATACCCCTAAAATATAGTTACTATAAGGGTATTTTGGTCATTTTCAGCAAAATGACCAAAATACCCCTAAAATGACCAAAAAATGGCCACCAAAGAGGAGATATTTTGCCAAAAAAAAACCAACGGATATATGGAAAAAATTTTGGCTCAGACCGGGTCTGAACCGGATCGGTGATCGGGCTTTCCGGGATAAACATGACCGCACCCGCGAAGAAGCCTGGCCAGGCTGGGCTGTCGGGTTGAAAAGTTGGACCCAGCCCTGACCCACTAGATCCATGGGCCAAGAAGGGCCGTTGACCGGGTCCGGGTAGACCCATACCGACGTTGACCGGGCCGGTCTCAAGCCGGGTTCTGGCTGCGCAACCCATTAGCGACCAAATGAATCCCATACTAGCTCAGCGATGGAAACATTGTCCCAAATATTGAGTTTACGACAAAAATACCGACAACATCGATGATGGTTTAGCGACGGAATTCGAACATCCTCTTCCGTCACTCTAAGGATAAATTTGTGTATCAAATACACAATTTATCTCAATAGTGACGATTTTTTTCTAGTATTTTGTCACTAGTCCATCGTTAGTCTATTACCGGGAATAATATTTTTCACATTGTCCGTTGCTAGACTGTCATTGTCCGTTGCTAGTCCATCGCTACAAGGGTAGTTTTTATCAGTTTTAGAGAAAACTGCTATACATATACACATAAATTAAAGATAATATATACTTATTTACATACACATAAACTAAAGATAATCACAACCATGGAGTCCAAATATAAAGTAAAATAATATTTAATATCGATCCGTCGACCAAAAGTATAATAAGTACAACAACATAGTACAATATTACTAATATATAAAATTACTCTAGAGGCGGCGGTGGCAGTGCCTAATACTGCTGGTTGCGAATCGAGTCCATGAGGAATGACATGAACATCTGCTATATGCCCTCCGAAATTAGAGGAGCAACAAAAGATGTAGCATCAGTAGTGGGAGCACCAGAAGGAGCGTGACCAACGAGAGCAGCAGGAGGAGCGTGACCAGAGGGAGGATCATGCATCATATCGTGGAGCTCTCTTATCTGCCTATGCATATTCGCCATCATATTACTCTCCATCCGATCCATATGAGTAGCAGAAGGAGAGCTGGTAGCAGAATAATTAGGTGGAGCAACTCTGGAGTACACCGACGGATGCAACGTCAAGGACCAAGTACCGTGCATGTTGCCGTCATGCCTCTCATAACAATATGTACCCACAAATCATTCCTCCCAATCGACGTTTATGGATGACTAGTGCAAGCCCCCACCTCAACGCCCTGAAAGGCCTAGCTCTCCAATGTCTCATAAACTTCTTATATATTGTAGAAGCATAAAAAAGGTATCATTAAAGAGCAAGGGGTTTACGAGAAGCCATTTTGCATGAATAACATTCTTGTGAGTAGCCTAACTAAGAAGAAGGAATATTCAAAAGGAGATGGCTCTTCATGCGAACCTCCCCTCCTGTAGGGACTTTTTCTATACAGTAGCCAAGTAATATTTAATTTGCCATAAGCGCAATGACAGTGAATCATGAAGAATCGAAAGTGATAGCTGACAATCGAAGTATGGTACGTAATTCAAAGTAGACAGTCAGAAAATTTTCAAAATCAAGCTCGTGCTTCTCGTAGTATTAGCTTCATGTAGCCCAGCTTCCTGTAGACTTTGTTCCATACAGCTTTGCTTCATGAGAAAGTTGGTTTATGTGAGGCTTTGTAAGGCGACATTTCCACGTATCATTAATACACAACAAATTGGAGGATGTTATGGGGATCGAGGTGACTCTGAAAGCAGTCAAAGATCGTGCATTCGTGATGCGTGCAACCGTAGTAGCAAGAAGTCACGTGGTAGAACGTGGCTTCGACTGTGTATAGGCGTGCCCCACTCCTCGAATAATTACTACCACGCAACAACGTCTCATGATAGACCACGTGAACGTGCATCCACGTGTTAATACTTCTTTAAACCCGCATGAACGTGGGTTGACTGATTTTATACGTAGTCTGTGCTCGCAAGATAGTGCTTCCTGCGAGTAGTCTTTGTTGGGTATATAGCCTTTTGTTTTGGTTTTTAGTCCCACATCGGCTAGAAAGGAATGTGTATCTCCATATATATGAGTCTTTACTCTTTATGGAGATGCACATGTAATGCACATGGGTGTGTGCCATGTGGGATTAATTATTAATGGTATAAACGCTTAATCAACAATTAATAAGCTGTAAGCTTTTTGCTCTTGGAAAATTTATTTCCATAGGAGCTAAGCCCCGTGACTCGGACTCGGACTCGGACTCGGGATCGGGCTCGGGCTCGGACTCGGACTCGGGCTCAAGGGCTCATGAGGCGTAATGTGGCGTTTTGTTGGCGCACTTTGCACTTAGCATCGTCGCTAGGCGCATAGTGCGCTTAAGTTGCGCTCGTTGCGCGGCCAGTTACGCAGCCCAGTGTGCGCAGTGTGCGCAGCGTACGCAGCGTACGTAGAGTGCACAGTGTGCGCAGCGTACGCAGTGTGCGTAGAGTGCGTATGTGCGTATGGCTGGCTGCATATTAGAGCGGGAACGGTTGCAGCAGTTGCTGCATGTTCAGGAGTGGTTCTGCCACTACCCTGAAGTTCAGGCAACTGCTTGGCAACCACCCCGTGGACTATATATGCAGGTCCTCTCCTCTCTCTCTGTTGGTAGAAGTAATCAGAATTCCAGAGAGAAAACTCTAAGTGTTCTTTAACACAACAGAGTAGTGAGCGTGTTGTTTAACACTAACACTAGTACTTTTTAGTACGCGTGAGTTCTGTTACTTCAAACAGAGAGAGAAGAGTACAGCCATTGCCAGAGGAGTTCGCCGTCTTCCGAGGAGTCAGAAGAGCAGGAGTGTTCCAAGGTTTTCCGTCAACCTTGCTGGTTCCTGGAAGCTGTTCGCAGAGGGCGAATAAAGCTTTGAGCAACGGTGATAATTCACCCCAGCAATTCCATCTCTCGCCTGTCATCCTTCTTTTGCCTTTAGCAGTTCTGTCAGTATCTTCTTTTTAGAAGGCACTACTGCCAGTTTGCTACGATCACAAAAATCTCTTTAGATTATTCGTGTATTACGATATCTTTTTAGATCTCGTAATTTGCAGAATCCTTCTGGATCTCTGTTGCAAAACTTTCTTTAAGGAGTTGCATTAGAAACGTTGTCTTTACAACTGTTTCATTTTCTCAGTTTTCCATCGAAAAATTGTGCCCCGGCGTTCCCGGCAATAACAATCTCAAAGCTTTATTGCTACGATGGAAAACATTAATGCTTCACTCCTCAACACTGACTTCTGTAAGTTAGAAAAGTTTGATGGAGAGCATTATCAAGTCTGGAAGAGGAAGGTTTATCTCACTCTTCAACTCAGAGACGTTGATCACGTGCTGCTTGAAGAGGAACCTACTGTTCCAGATACTGGGTCTGCTGCTGCAATATCTGCGGCTACTAAACTTCAGGCCAAGTGGAGAAGAGAAAATAGCATTTGCAGGCTCTTTATCCTGAATGCTATGGAGGATTCCCTGGCAGAATCCTATTCTAAGAAGAATATCGCTAGAGACATATGGGAGTCTCTAGAAAAACTCTACGAAGAAGACAAGAACCGCAGTAAAATATTTGTGGTTGAAAAATATCACAAGTGGTTCTTTGAGGACGAAAAGTCTATGCTGCCGCAGGTGAAGGAGTTCCTGAAACTGCGACAGAAGTTGAAAGACGAGGCGATGCCCCTCCCCGACAAGTTTGTTGTTGGAGGGATTGTCTCAAAGCTTCCCGCTGGGTGGAGCAAGTTCTATGCAAACATGCATAGGAAGAAGTTGGAGATCACCCTTGAAGATCTCCTACAGGAAATCTATGTTGAGGACCAGATGCGGGCTCAACTGAAGGTGGACACACTGTCCAAGCAATTGGCTAACGCCAATCTGGTTCAGACCAAGGGACTAAAGGGAAAGCAGGCGGCTTTCCACAGCAAGAAGAAGAACCCTGACAATCTAAAAGTCAAGGGAACTTCTATCAAGAAAAAGAAGCCAAAGTCAGAAATGCCTTGCTTCAAGTGTGGCAAGAAGGGCCACTTTAAGAATGAGTGTAAAGAAAAGACCAAGCAATCAGAGCAAGGAGAGCCTAGTAAGGTATCTATGATCACTGACGTAGTTGCTATAATTGCACAGGTTGATGCAGTAAGGACTGACTTTGACTGGTGGGTAGACACTGGAGCCTCCTGCCATGTATGCTCCAGTAAGGAGTGGTTCACCACCTATACACCTACGTCTGAAGTGGTTATAATGGCGAACCAGGCACAAGCTGAAGTGCTCGGGATCGGGACAGTGGTGTTGAAGCTGACTTCGGGCAAGTCTCTGACGCTTCAAGGCGTGAAGCACGTTCCTGCTATCGCCAAGAACCTGATCTCGGGAGGCCTACTCTGCAATGCAGGCCTCAGGATGGACATCAATGCTGGCCTGATGGTGATGTCTATCAAGGGAACATATTTCGGGAAAGCTTTTTATACCGAAGGAATGTTCAAGATTCAGCTTGTAAATCAGTCCAATGTAATTAATGTTATTAATGAAGTCACTCATTCTGCTTATACTCTTGAGTTGTGGCATAATAGGCTAGGACATGTTCATTGTAAACGAATAAACAGAATGTCTAGTCCATGACTTATCTCCAAATGTGGGGGTAAGGTAGAGAAATGTGAAGTTTGTGCTCAAACAAAGATCACAAGGAAACCCTTTCCTCGGGTTAATCGAAGTACAGATCTTCTGGAGTTGGTTCACTCCGATATCTGTGACTTCAAACAGTTCTCTACAAAGGCCGGGATGAAGTATTTCATAACCTTCATCGATGACTTCTCAAAGTATGCGTTCGTCTACTTGCTGAAGGCTAAAGATGAAGCATTCGAGAAGTTCAAGGAGTTCAGAGCTGAAGCTGAGCGACAGACTGGACAACAACTCAAAAGGATAAGAAGTGATCGAGGTGGGGAGTACAGGTCTCATGAATTCGCATCGTTCTGTAAGGAACATGGAATTGTCAATGAGACTACGGCTCCGTACTCTCCTCAATCAAACGGAGTAGCTGAGAGGAAGAACAGGACGTTGACAGAAATGATAAATTTAATGTTGTTGACTGCTGGCCTTCCTAAGTGCTACTGGGGAGAAGCTGCATTGACGGCCACTTTTATTCTAAATAGAGTGCCTCATGCAACTTCTGATATTACTCCTCACGAACTCTGGTTCAAAGTCAGACCTAACTTGAATGTTATTCGAGTGTGGGGGTGTCTGGCATATGTCAAGCTTCCAGATCTGAAGATTCAGAAGCTTGGGACAAGGACTACAAAGACGATCTTTTTGGAGTATGCCGAGAAGAGTGATGCTCGGAGATTTCTTGATATTGAGTCAAATCATATCATTGAATCTCGCGATGCAGAATATTTTGAAGACAAGTTTGCAAGGCACAAGAATATTGTTCTTCCGGATGTTCCGGAGAATAATGAGGGTGCACAAGAGACTGAAGTCTTCAATGAAGATGTGGTCCAAGATGATGTTGTTGTTGAAACAACGGTTGAACCAGAACAAGCTGAGCCGTCAACTAAGCGTGTGAGGAGGCCAAAGGACTTCAGAAGTGACTTTGTCACCTATCATGTGGAAGCAGATCCGCTTACCTATGATGAGGCGATGAAGACCAGAGACGCGGTTTTCTGGAAGGAGGCGATTGACAATGAGATTGATTCCATCACCTCAAATAACACTTGGGTGTTGGTTGATCTTCCTGCAGGAGCGAAACCCATCGGATGCAAATGGATCTTCAAGAAGAAGATGAAAGCAGACGGAACTATTGACAAGTTCAAGGCTAGGTTGGTAGCCAAGGGGTTTTCTCAGAAGCAGGGGATTGACTACTTTGACACATATGCTCCAGTAGTCCGGATGACCACCATCAGAATGTTGATTGCTCTCGCAGCAATAAATAAGATGGTGATACATCAGATGGATGTGAATACGACTTTCCAAAATGGCGAGCTGACCGAAGAGATTTACATGCAACAGCCAGAGGGATTTGTCATCAGAGGTCTTGAAGACAAAGTCTGCAAGTTGGTGAAATCCTTGTACGGTCTTAAACAGGCTTCCAAGATGTGGCATGAGAAATTTGACAAAGTTATAAGGTCAAATGGCTACATGGTCAGCGATACGGACAAGTGTGTTTACACGAAGTTCGCTGATGGAAGAGGTGTGATCGTTTGTCTGTACGTGGACGACATGCTTATCCTAGGTACGGATATTAGATGTGTCACGGAGACAAAGAAATTCATCTCAAGCAAGTTCAGTATGAAGGACTTGGGGGAAGCTGATGTGATCTTAGGGATCAAGATCATCCGGACAGACACTGGACTAGCGCTGTCACAGTCTCATTATATTGAGAAAATGATCACTCGTTATGGGTATCGGGATCTTCCAGGGATCGATACGCCGTACAGGTGTGATCTGAAGCTGAAGCCTAATTCAGGGAAAAGCGTCAGGCAGCTGGAGTATGCAAGCGTAATCGGGAGTTTGATGTATGCTACTACTGCCACAAGGCCTGACATAGCTTTCGCCGGGAAATGCTGAGTCGTTTTACGAGCAATCCAGGTGTTGAACACTGGAAAGCTGTGAAACGGGTTATGAGATATCTCAAGAAGACTCAGACATATACACTGTACTACAGCGGAGGTCCGTCGATAGTGGAAGGCTTCAGTGATGCCAGTTGGTGCTCAGAGGTGGAGAGCGAGAGGTCCACAGGTGGATACATTTTCACAATGGGTGGAGCTACTATATCGTGGAAGTCGAAGAAGCAGACTATGCTCTCGCGGTCATCCATGGAATCTGAGTTCTTTGCACTTGATACCGCAGCCGAGGAAGCAGAATGGCTTCGGGAGCTCATGTATGATCTTCCAGTGGTTGGGGCGCAAATTCCGGCGATACCGATATACTGCGACAACCAGGCGACTGCGGCGGTGGCATCAAATGACCTCTTCAACGGGAAGAAGAGGACTGTGCGGTTGAAGCACAGGGCAGTACACGATCTTATCAAGAGAGGTGTTATTACAGTAATTGATGTTCGGAGTCAGGAGAACTTGGCAGATCCGTTCACCAAGGGCCTCAAGCGCCAGCTGGTCGATGACACAGCTTGTAAAATGGGTTTGAAGGCATTCTGATATTGTATTATTGTATTCCTACCATAAAGTTTTATGCTATTAGTTCAAAGATTTATCTACTAGGCATCTAGCTTTTGGTTCAAGGGAGGACCACTAATCGGAAGAATATCAGGAACGGTGGGTACATGTTCTATTGGGTATGGAGAGGTTACGGACCTATAACCACTGTTGTCTACTGTTGTTTTCTGCGGAAAACAGGTCCTGTGGGAGGTTGGCTTAAATGCCTTAATGAGTTCTCAGGCATTTGGAATATCTGGTATGCTTTACAGGAAGCATGGTAGCACAGCACTACAAGGAGTGTGACTCCATGCTATGTGTGGCGGTGACTCCACCATGAGGTTCTCGAAGGAGGTAAAACGTCGGCTATGTTAGCCAAGTCACAGCGGCGTAGCACCGCATATAGGCAGTTGGCCTAATGCTGTATATTGAATTAAAGAGGGATGTAGTCAGCACTACAAAGAGGAGGTGTTCCTCATGTTACGGGTGGCACGACACCACAATGAGGTAAACCCAGCTAGGGATAAAGCCTCGGCCTTGCAAGCCATGTCGTAGCGGCGTAACACCGCACAGAAGCGTAAGGCTTCATGCTGGGTAGTTTGGCACTACAAAGGGGCTAGTCCTCATGCTACGGGTAGTATGACACTACAATGAGGTTTCCGGCGATTCGGGGTAAGGTCCTCGGCTTAAAGCCATGTCATAGCGGCGTAGCACCGCAAAGGAAGCGTTGGACGTTTCATGCCATGTCTCTTTAATAAAGAACTCACCTATAGTGTATGGACAAAGAGATATCAGGCCGTCTCTTGAGGGTAAACTTGTAGACGCCCAATATTATACACTGAAACCAGGCTGGCACACGGTCTTAAATGTGCAGCCAGAAGCACATGTAACTACATTATGTGAGTGGAAAGAATTTCAGCTATGATGCAGAATTCAAGGCTTAATCCATTCTTGTATTATAGTTTGATTTTTGACTCACGTGGGAAGATTCAAGTCTTAAGTGGCATCTATCCTAAAAGCATAATGGACAGTTACTGTGGGGAACACTCGTACTCATATATATAGAGATATGTGGGGGATTGTTGGGTATATAGCCTTTTGTTTTGGTTTTTAGTCCCACATCGGCTAGAAAGGAATTTGTATCTCCATATATATGAGTCTTTACTCTTTATGGAGATGCACATGTAGTGCACATGGGTGTGTGCCATGTGGAATTAATTATTAATGGTATAAAGGCTTAATCAACAATTAATAAGCTGTAAGCTTTTTGCTCTTGGGAAATTTATTTCCATAGGAGCTAAGCCCCGTTGGGGCTTAGCGACTCGGACTCAGACTCGGACTCGGACTCGGACTCGGACTCGGGCTCGGGCTCGGACTCGGGCTCAAGGGCTCGTGAGGCGTAATGTGGTGTTTTGTTGGCGCACTTTGCACTTAGCACGTCAGCATCGTCGCTAGACGCATAGTGCGCTTAAGTTGCGCTCGTTGTGCGAGCCACTTGTGCAACCACGTTGCGCGGCCAGTTACGCGAGCCCAGTTACGCTGGCCCAGTTACGCAGCCCAGTACGCAGCCCAGTACGCGCAGTACGCGCAGTATGCGCAGCGTACGCAGCGTACGTAGAGTGCGCAGTGTGCGCAGCGTACGCAGCGTACGTAGAGTGCACAGTGGGCGCAGCGTACGCAGTGTACGTAGAGTGCGTATGTGCGTATGGCTGGCTGCATATTAGAGCGGGAACGGTTGCAGCAGTTGCTGCATGTTCAGGAGTGGTTCTGCCACTGCCCTGAAGTTCAGGCAACTGCTTGGCAATCACCCCGTGGGCTATATATGCAGATTCTCTCCTCTCTCTCTGTTGGTAGAAGTAATCAGAATTCCAGAGAAAAAACTCTAAGTGTTCTTTAACACAACAGAGTAGTGAGCGTGTTGTTTAACACTAACACTAGTACTTTTTAGTACGCGTGAGTTCTGTTACTTCAAACAGAGAGAGAAGAGTACAACCATTGCCAGAGGAGTTCGCCGTCTTCCGAGGAGTCAGAAGAGCAGGAGTGTTCCAAGGTTTTCCGTCAACCTTGCTGGTTCCTGGAAGCTGTTCGCAGAGGACGAATAAAGCTTTGAGCAACGGTGATAATTCACCCCAGCAATTCCATCTCTCGCCTGTCATCCTTCTGTTGCCTTTAGCAGTTCTGTCAGTATCTTCTTTTTAGAAGACACTACTGCCAGTTTGCTACGATCACGAAAATCTCTTTAGATTATTCGTGTATTACGATATCTTTTTAGATCTCGTAATTTGCAGAATCCTTCTGGATCTCTGTTGCAAAACCTTCTTTAAGGAGTTGCATTAGAAACGTTGTCTTTACAACTGTTTCATTTTCTCAGTTTTCCATCGAAAAATTGTGCCCCAGCGTTCCCGGCAATAACAGTCTTTTCCAAAGGGCCGGTGCTACCCGTGGGACTTCAATAACAACTATTTTTTAGACAGACTGTCTATAAAATAGTCTCAATTTTTGTACCTAAAGGGGGATACTGATTGCATATGTAGCATTTAGCTACCTTGTAATCAACATCCTAAGCTATTCCTTTTGGGGATTCTCTGCCCAACAATGCTTGTGTGCATCGAGAATCTTCCAAAAATACGTCAGATTGTCCTCAGAGCAAAAGGAACCACGCGCCAATTCGATCTCCATCGTTACACTTTCTGGAATCTCAAAAGCTTGTACTTTGAATTTTTGTATTCGATTTAATCAAATTCTCGTAATAAACAAGTTATAAAAGTTTTCTTTAAAGAGAATAACCCTTCTTTTCTATACAAAAATAAAATGACGACTCTGCTATATGACTTCCTTTTCCAGCGATGAAAAGATTGTGGCACAATCTGACGTCAACTTGTTGGCTCCACCGTCGACTCCTTGGTCATCGAATTCGACCAATAAAAGTTCGAGGAGATGCACTTCGAAGGCTATTCTAGCCTAATCTCTGCCTGTTGATTGAGAAAGATCTCTTAACACTTGAACCGCGTTGCTAAGTTTAGATGCATAGAAAAATATATTCCTGAAATCCACTTTTAAGCATAAAAGAGTGCCTCTCTTAAAAAGCGTATAAAGCAGTCCCTAAGACCCATTTACACGTAGGAGCTCCTACTACGTAAATGTTAATCTACTGAAGGGAGTTCTTCTTCTAGACATAAGGTATGTCTCACGTAGAGAAGCTTCGCCTAATAAGAGCCACGCAGAACTGCCTCTTCAAAGAGCCTCATTTAATACAGACGTCACGCACATTGGAGATCGAGCTCTAACAACTGATTAAACCCTTTGTATTCCACAAAACGTTCGCTAGAGAATCTTATAAGGAGGCAATAATTATGACAGTAGCAGTGAACTTGCTCTTAAAACTCAGTTCTCCATAAATGAGAACATGTTGATGTTAGTGCAACCATCACGCCTAAGGGTCTTTATGCCAAACAGTAGCTTCGCGTAGGGATTTTGAGCTTGGCCAATTGTATGCTTATTGGTGACTTATGGAACTCGCAACTCCCCAGATTTGCTGAACTAGCAACCTTAGCCATATATATTCTCTGTTTACATCATAAATTGCTAGGATGATTTGTCGATGTTACCGTAGTATTTTGTTTACTGACTTCCAAAATAGCTGCAACATTGTCAATAAAAATATATCTTGTTTGTAATATCCCTTTATAGGGATCAGATAAATAATCATTTATCTACATATCATCAATGTTATCACATTCATAGGAATTAAATCAAGAATAATGGTTCATTTGATATATCTAAAAATATGATTTATGTCATTCCAGTATTATGTGTAGGTTCAGATCTATATCTAGTCAGCAAGTTCACAAAAAAAAAAAGTAATGTAGTGCATTCTGCTAAATAAATAAATTATACTTATTGCATTTAAATATGGTATTTCAGAATCCATAACATATTTATTTCTCTTATTTCGGCCGAAATAGGTTCGAATTACCTGACCACTATAGGTGTACTGAGTGAACTACAACTACTCATATTAAATATCTTTAGGAGATTTTTTTTCTTTAGGAGATTTTCTCTTTAGTAGATCTCTTCTGAAAATTTTCTCTTCAAAATTTTTTCTCTTCAGAAGATCTCTTCAAGAGATTCTCTAATTACTACGCATGTACATTTAGGTACCATCATTATATTCTTTCTTGGACATATATTTATTGAGCCTATTGTATCACAATCTTCTGGATCATAATCCTTCGGGGATATACCTGGCAATTTAAATCTTCCGGGAACTTTTATGTATATCTTATTATCTTGGTTACCATAGCCTGAGTATATGTTTCTTCAATTCTTGGTCTTTGCCAGAATCCTTGAGCGACTAATTGTTCTTTGTACATTTGAATCTCATTCTTTTTCCCCTTAAAACACCCATTTAAAATGTACTAGTTTTATTTCTTTTAGGGTTTGTACTAGAGGACAAAACACTTAACATTACGATGGAATCTAGTTCCACTTGAGTGTCATATTTCTATTGTGACAAAATCTTGTCTTTTTGTTATTCAATGATTATTTGTGGTTCAGTGTGATCATTATTTTCATTATTTTTTATTCTCATTTGTTAATGTCATTCGTGATCAATTCTTTGTGATTCTAAATTTCTCTCTTATGTTTGTGTAAAATAATTTTTTTTTCATTGTTGTTGGGTACCAGTACATCTTTCTCAGTCTCTTCGGGCATCAGAGGCATATCCTCAATCAGAGAGATATGCTTTGTTTTGGAGAAATTGATCTCACGACAACTTCCAGATCGTCATTAATTTTCTCTACAGGAGGGTGCTACTTCAGGAGTCGTTTCTTAGAAACATTAAAGTATGTTATATTATGTTAGTATTTTTGCTTGTTGGTGTTTTGCTTTAGAAACTAGAAAGTTCCACATTGGAAAAATCAAATGGATGGTGTCTCTATATAAAGCTTTGTTTGTGTTGAGAGATCACATGGGTGCCATGTGGGGGCATTTTTTTAGTGGAAAGAAGGCTAAAAGCAATAAAGAAGCATTAATGCTTTTTGTCATGCTCATGGGATAATTCCCTTGTGGAGCTAAGCCCAGAAGGGGCTTAGTGACTCGGACTCGGGTTTAAGGACGTAAAGTGACATTTTGTTGGTGCACTTTGCACTTAGCACGTCAGGATTGTGCGCAATTGATGCGCTCGTGCGCTCGTCTCTGCGCAAGTTGCAGCGCAGGCGCGCAGATGCTGCGGCGCTGGGTGCGCAGGTGCACAGGTGGTGCGGCGCACAGATGTTGGGCGCTTGTCACGGGCTGCTGCGGGCTTCGCAGCTACGCGAACAGGTTGACGGACTGAGTGGCTATGGGGCACAGGTGGCATATGATGTGGCTGATTGAAAGATTTCAGCGGTTATGGAAAGATTGAGTTAATTGATCAGATCCGATCTTTGTGGGATTTGAATTTTATTCATTCAAATCTTTCCAATATTTGCTCCTATCTTTTCGTAATCATTTACGGCCAGGATTAGGATTAGGATTAGGATTTCGGCCTTTCTCTATAAATACTCTCTTCATGCCTTCACTAAGGACTTACGCCAAAATAAAGAGACAAAAAGAGAAGTGTTGCCGCTGCCATTGAAGTCCTAAGGAGTTCTTCGAGTTCGTAAAGGAGGTGACAGCGAACGTTCCAAAAGTTCTTTCAAACTTGCTGGTTCCTAGGAGCATATCGCAATCGGACGACTCTTGCTTTGAGCAACGGTGATCTTCATCACCCAGTAAAGTCGTTGCATCAACTCTGGTTGAAAGCGATTATTCATATCGTTGCATCAACTTTGGTTGAGAGCGATAATTCATCTCATTGTATCAGCTTCAGTTGAGAACGATTATTCATCTCTCTCTTAGGAGAACGAATTTTTTGTCTCTCTGGAATAAGAGTTCGAGATCTTTATTTTCCTACAAAAGATCTGTTTCGGGAATAACAATCTCAAAGCAAGATTCAGATCTGATGGAGAAAACCGTACACAACTTCTTGATATAAACTTGAGAAGTTTGACGGGGAGCACTTTAACATCTGGAAAAGAAAGGACAGTCTCAATCTTCAACTCATGAGCGTCGACTATGTGTTGACAGATCCTGAGCCTTTGATTTCATAGGGTGAAAATGCTCGAAGGGTTACTGAAGCCACGGCTTTGCAGTTGAAATGGAGACGGGATAACAACCTCTGCAAGTTGTTGATCCAGAACTTCATGGAGGACTCTCCGGCGGAGTCATACAACAAGACGGTCAATACAAATGACGTTTGGCAGTCTGTAGAGAATCTCTACAAGGCAGATGAGAACAGAAACAAGATCCACGTGACCGAAAAGGTCAGGAGGATGTGGTTTGAGGACGATAAAACCATGTTACCTCAAGTCAAGGAATTTCTCAAGTTACGTCAGAAGCTGGTCGATGACAGCATGCCCTTGGTCAATGCTTTTGTCATCGGGGGTATTATCGTAAAGCTCCCACCTGTGTGGAGCAACTTTATCGCGGACATGTGTTGGCCCAATGATTGTATCATGTTTTTGAATATGGTTAATATGTTAAGTTTAGCATTTCATTATCACTAATCTTCATACTATCGCTATAGTATTTCTACTTATACTTATACCTTTGGTGATATGTGCCTATTGGTTTACATATTAGTGATATGAGCTTATCTATCTTAAATTTAATCGGGTTGCCAAAATCAAAATTATGTTTTTGATTGTAGTCATTCAATTAAGTTTAATCATTATGATATCACATATTTAAACTCAACATTGTCCTAATGTGCATTAAATTTATCAGACTTGCTACTATGTATATTGCTTTGTTCGTCTAACATGTACATGCAGAAAAGTAATAAGCAAGATCAATGTGGACATATACAATGAAGAAATCATTGTGGGCCAAAGACGACGGATCCCACAAGATTTCTCTGAACCACACGACGACATCTCCGGAGCCACGCACTCGGGGGTTCTGCTGTCCGGTCAGCGGACGGGGATCGAGGGGGCAGCACCCTTCGTCGGGGGTTCGGGGGCGAAGCCCCCGAAAGGTATTCAGTTTTCACAAACTTGATATCTTTGGACAGCTGCCGCCAAAAAAAAAGCCAGCGTACCTATCAAAGGAAGAAGCCAAGCCATGCCATCTTCATTTCAAGACTCTGAAGAAGCCTGCACCTGCTACAGTATTTCTGGAGTCTGTAATGAGTCTTAGGAATAATTGTAAACACAAAAAAATGGATGACAAAATCGAAAGCTGTGGTAGAAATTAGCCCAGGGTCATTTTCGGATAAAAATCGGCATACCGACGGTATACCGGTCTATACCAACGACATACCGATTTTGTTCACAGAAAGTTTCTGTCTGCAAAATCGGCATACCGACGGCATGCCGGTCCATACCGATGGTATGCCGATTGAGTAACGTTTGAAATTCCAACGGTCGAATTTCGAGCGTTTAATGATCCCAATGGCTATATTTCTAGCCGTTGCATTCCAGACCGGTATACCGACGTCATGCCGGTCCATACCGACGGTATACCGGTTCGCTGACTGAAAAGTTGCCTTTGGCTCTTTTCAATACTTTGGTTATAAATAGCCTTGAACCCCTTCATTCAAGGTTGATGCTTTGAGCCTAAAAATTTCTAAATCACCAAAGCCTATCCACAAACAACTCTACAAAGCTTTCATTTGCCATCCACAAATTGTGTTAGAGTTATTGAGTTAAAAAGTAAGATCTTCATCTTATTGTATAAGGAGATCAAAACCTATTGTAAAAGGTTGAAGTTGGAGAGTCTTCGTATCCAAACTCTCGGTTGAAGTTGGAGAGTCTTCGTATCCAAACTCTCAGTTGAAGTCGAAGAGGCCTTCGGATTAAAGCTCTCGTGAAAGAAGTTGGCGAGTTCTTCGGATCCAAACTCGTGTGTAACTATTTACTCAAATAGTGGATTAAAGCCGGAGAGAGTTCCGGAACTGGAGTGCCTCTTGGGAGGATACCAGGATATATCGTGTGTCAGTATTGTTATTGCTTCTTCTCTTGCACTTTTTTTTTAAATTGTCCATTAGCTTGTGCTAAGTGCTTGATTAGTTAGCTTGACCCTATTCACCCCCTTCTAGGGTTCCTACAATTGGTATCAGAGCAAGGACTCCATTGTTATGCTTAACATCCTTAGAGTAGATCCTTGTTAATTTTTTTATGGCATCGTATTCCTCCTACTGCTCCGATAAAGTAAATTTTACTTCTAGCAGCATAGACAATCATATTTCTTCTAAATGCAAGAAATGCTCTAAGTGAAAAGCCATGGCTAAACAATCCTTAGAGATTCTTGACAACCTTTATTCTACAAATGAAGAACTTTCTGAAAAGTTTATTCATTTAGAAAAAGCAAATGAGTTTTTGAGAAATAAAAACAATAATTTATTATCTAGACTTGATTCTCAAAACTCATCATGTGTTTCTTTAAAGAGTTTGAATGAGGCTTTAATCTTGAAAATCAAATCTCTTTCCTCATCTATAGAAGATCTTAAAAGTCAAACGCATGTGTTAACTTCTTTGCTCGATTCTTCTATTGATTCTTTAAAGAAACAAAATGATGATTTTATTTCTAGAATTGCATTATTTGAAAAAGAGAATTATGCTTTAAATGCTAGATTTGATTCTCTTACTTATTTGCATGATGATTTGCTATTAGAACGTGATATTCTTAAAACCAAATCTTCTCATGCTCACTCTAGAGATATTCATCATTCTAGTATGTCACATGTTCATAACCATGCTCATTCTGATACATGTGCACACACTAGCATTAGGTGCTTTTATTGCTCTCGTATTGGACACATGAGTTTTACATGCCCTATTCGTAGGACCCTTACAACCAATGCTAGAGTAAGTGCTATATGGGTCTCTAAAGCTAATAAATGTGGATCCAAGTTTATTTAGATACCAAAGTCTTCATCTAATGTTGTAGGTGAAGCTTTTTGTATCGGGACATAGCACCGAGGAGCGTGTTGGTGGTTGCTAAGCTCAAAGGTCATCTTCCAAGCAATTGTACCAACATAAGCGTGGCCACTAGAACCACTTTGGTAACATGCTAAATGATTCTCTTTAAATTATTTATATTTGTAGAATCTAGCATGTTTCTCTTGATGTCTTGCTACTAGCTCACATTGATATCCTTTAGTTGTCTTTTATATAAATCAATGTGAAATATAATACTAGCATGCTTAGTTAATTTTCTTATTAATTCTTTTATCTAGCATGACTAGCTACTCAGCTTAAATGATTAGTTCACACTATATAGTTCACACTATATAGTTTATCACTCATTTTCTATTAGTGTGACACATTTATATATGCATGCTCGTTATTCTTAATATTTATTTATAAAGCATGCATATCACTCTAGTCCATAGGAGCTTAGTTTTGATTTGAGTTTATATGATTTTAATTCTCCGTCTTTAAAGTTTTTGAGATAGTTACTTCTTGCCGATTTGTATTCGATATGTCACATTTATCTTAATCGGTATTTGTGAATATATGTGGTTAGCACAAGCTTCTTATCACTTGACAAGTATACACTTGTACTTCTATTTTAACCTTGTGCGTGGATAATATATTCATCATTGATTCTCACATTTTATTTTGATTATCTTCTTGAGAATCAATTATGTCTTTGCCTAATAAAGTACATTTATATGTTTTTTGAATTTGTGATAGTTTTTCAAACATTCATTAAGGATACATGACTATATTCATTAAATTTTTATTTACATGTAGATCATGTATTTCTTATGTTAATATATATTTTTGTATAAATATCTTTATGTGGGCATATGAGCTAAGCTAAAGTTTTATATTGACTTAAAGAGTATTTAATTATACTTGTTATCTTCAAACTTGTGCTTATTTCATACCTTAGCTATTGATTCCTTTGACCAAATTTATTCTTCTTGAATCAATTAGCTTCTTCCTTAAAGTCTTCTTTTGATGATATCTTATTGACTTTTTGGTTGGCATTATGGATACATGTTCTTAATTGATTTTTGATTTTTTCATGTATGCCTATTCGTGATATATATAGTTTCATATATATAAATGATTCCTAACTTTTGATATTTATTTGTTTTATACCTTTAAGTTAGGATGTTGAGAGAAAATATTTATTAATGTCTTGCTCATGACTAATTATGGATGTTCTATTAAGGATCACATAGTTTTGTGCTTTACCTTGCATGTTAAATTTATCTTCTTAATTAGTACATATTTTCTAGTCTGTATCTTTACAATTTACTTTGGTGCACTATGAAAGCTCTTTGAAATATGTACTTCTTGATATATTTAGCATTTAGCCTTCTTGATCTTAATGATCTTTCTTTGCTCATTCCTTGGGTTTATACTTCTTTTTGAATTATTATTGCCCAATAGTTTTTGTAGCACATGAGAATACATGTAATTGTACATCTTATTTCTTATGACTTTAGCTACTATGGTTTGAGCTTTTGTGTTGAGATTTTCCCATTTCAAGAGAATACACTTATTTTATAATGGCTATAGTATTTTTCATTCTCTAGATCGATCTATTATTTCATTATCTTGGACCAATTCCAATACTTGGCAAAGAGATTTATTTTATTATTTTTATGAATATCTTTTCAGCCATACTTTGATAAGAGTTAGTTCAGCTATCTTCTTGCTCTTATCCTTGCTTAGTAAAGAGTCTATAAATCATTTTGATCATTCAAAATGTATGTCCTTAATTGTGAACTCTATGCTTAAGCAAGTATCGTTAGTGTTTGTGACTTAAGATTTAATGAGCACCTTTATCTTGTTAATGACTTAACTCATTAATCTTAAATTAGTTATGTAGCTGGCTTATTTATGATATATTGTTGAGCTACATAATCTATGTTCACTTTCACTCTTCTAGCTATCGTTTTTCGTTTCAATCTATATATGATATGCTAGTTTCCAAAATCTAGTTGTGTGAATTGTCTTGATATGATTTGTATTCTATTTTAGATACGTATGCCTTATTCTCCAAAACTAGTTTGACAAACATTTGATTAGATCTTATTTTTCAAAAGAGGTTTGTGATTTCTTACTTTAACTTCCTTCCATACTAGTCATTAGTATCTCTTAAAGTTTTCTCATTTTGAGTCATGATTGTATCGTATTATCATTTACATCTCTTTTTGATTGAATTTGTAATTATTTAAATGAGATTGACTCTTTCCCATATGGATTTGTGAGTTTCTCTTGATGAGATTCATTGGATCATATTTACTCATTTGCTTTCTTTATGAATGATCATAATGATTGAGTAGTCCTAAACTATCTAATTTTGTAAATGTCAAGTTAATTTACTACTCTACTTCGACTACTCATGGATTGTCACATAGTGTCTTTGCTATTTATACTTTATTGGTCTTTCATTTAGATGTAGCAAGGATTGGATATTACCCGGTTGATGGATACATATGTGATAAAATATGCCTAGTCCATGTAAAGTAATAAATTGGTTGATTCTTTCTTAATTAGATAATCATGGACATGATATTTGAGTTTAATTTTTATTTTATTTTTGAGCTATATTTTGTATATCATCATGATTGTTCTTAAGTGACTTTATTCTTTTTCATGATGACATTTTCTCAAAGGATAACGTACATTGATCTATCATATTTAAGTATGAGATCCTTCTACATAGACTAATGTATGCCATCTTTTGATTATATGTGCTTAATTGGAATTTTCTTTTGATTTTTCATCTTTAGCGGCTATTAATTGGATATCTTCTCTTGACTAAAGATGACATTATTCGTCTTTTGACGATATTGTTGCCTTATATGCTTTGAGCAAGGGAGAGAAATCTATAGTTGATTTACCTCCAAATTTTTTAGTTCTATATTTTATGCTATAAGTGCTTTGGAACTATATACGCACATTTTGAGGAGGAGCAAATCAATTGATTCAATTTTTTTATACCCTTAAATATGTCGTATACCTAGTTCATCATGGACCCATATTTTTCTCTATTTCATATCCTATTGATTGAGGTCATGATATTTTTATTTGTGAAGGGTTTATGAGAGTGTATGCAAGTGTCTTTATTATTTATCTCTCTTTTATATGGATTAAATAAGTCATCTTGTTAATATTAACTTTTATATCTTATCTTGATGACTATTGTGCTTTCATTGTTTTGGCTTTCCTTATATGCTTAATTGATTTGGCTTTTATTATTGAGGACTTACCTAAAATACATGTTTATCTATATTGGTAATACTTTGAGGGAGAGCATTCAAGTCGACTGAATGTCTCTTTCTCAAGTATTTTTCTCCTTTACCTTCAGGTTTTTCTAAAGGATATCCACATAGCATGATAAGGTAATTGAGTTCAAATGTATTAACTTGGGTAAGCAAATAGATTTTGCAAATAATAAGATTATTTTATATCAATTACTTTGTAATTATCTAATCCTCATGGGCTTTTGACTAAAATCCTCGATTGAAATATTTTATTTCAATTGGTATATCGCTTCCTTCCAAAACTAGAGTTTTAATGCATATAATATTATGTTTTGGAGTTTCTTTCTTGGATTTCAAGTTGGTAAAACTATTTTTTGACTGTTTTTCAATTTTATTTGTTTTACCAACTATATTGTGTTTTGTCATGCTTCTTTTAAAAATTTGATGTTCTACATTGGCAATGTAGCTTAATAAATACGTCATTACACCCTTCTTCCATTGTTTTTTATTAGTATATCTTGATCATGATTGTCTATGAGTTCCCCATGCTCTGATTTCTATGCTTGAGGTTGATTTCATTTTATCTCTTAGTACGGGGGAGCCTATTTTTGATCATGTCAAAGGGGGAGAAGTAAGTTTAAGTATGTATTTATAAGTAATCGAAGTAGTATGTTTTCAGTGATATTGCTTATGTCTTTTGTATATTAGTGATACATGCATCTATTGTGTCCATACTAAACTTAACCGATTTGCCATAATAAAAAAGGAGGAGATTGTTGGCCCAATGATTGTATCATGTTTTTGAATATGGTTAATATGTTAAGTTTAGCATTTCATTATCACTAATCTTCATACTATCGCTATAGTATTTCTACTTATACTTATACCTTTGGCGATATGCGCCTATTAGTTTACATATTAGTGATATGAGCTTATCTATCTTAAATTTAATCGGGTTGCCAAAATCAAAACTATGATTTTGATTGTGGTCATTCAATTAAGTTTAATCATTATGATATCACATACTTAAACTCAGCATTATCCTAATGTGCATTAAACTTATCAGACTTGCTACTATGTATATTGCTTTGTTCGTCTAACATGTACATGCAGAAAAGTAATAAGCAAAATCAATGTGGACATATGCAATAAAGAAATTATGGTGGGCCAAAGACGATGGATCCCACAAGATTTCTCTGAACCACTCAACGACATCTCCGGAGCCACGCACAAAATCGAAAGCTGTAGTAGAAATTAGCCCAGGGTCATTTTCGGATGAAAACCGGCATACCGACGGTATACCTATCTATACCGACGGCATACCGATTTTGTTCACAGAAAGTTTCTATCTACAAAATCGGCATACCGACGGCATGTCGGTCCGTACCGACGGTATACCGATTCAGTAACGTTTGAAATTCCAACGGTCGAATTTCGAGCGTTTAATGATCCCAACGGCTATATTTCTAGCCGTTGCATTCCAGACCAGTATACCGACGTCATGCCGGTCTATACCGACGGTATACCGGTTCGCTGACTGAAAAGTTGCCTTTGGCTCTTTTCAATGCTCCGGTTATAAATAGCCTTGAACCCCTTCATTCAAGGTTGATGCTTTAAGCCTAAAAATTTCTAAACCACCAAAGCCTATCCACAAACAACTCTACAAAGCTTTCATTTGCCATCCATAAATTGTGTTAGAGTTATTGAGTTGAAAAGTAAGATCTTCATCTTATTGTATAAGGAGATCAAAACCTATTGTGAAAGGTTAAAGTTGGAGAGTCTTCGTATCCAAACTCTCGGTTGAAGTTGGAGAGTCTTCGTATCCAAACTCTCGGTTGAAGTCGGAGAGGCCTTTGGATTAAAGCTCTCGTGTAAGTAGTTGGCGAGTTCTTCGGATCCAAACTCGTATGTAACTATTTACTCAAATAGTGGATTAAAGCCGGAGAGAGTTCCGGGACTGGAGTGCCTCTTGGGAGGATACCAGGATATATCGTGTGTCGGTATTGTTATTGCTTCTTCTCTTGCACTTATTTTTTTAAATTGCCCATTAGCTTGTGCTAAGTGCTTGATTAGTTAGCTTGATCCTATTAACCCCCCTCTAGGGTTCCTACAACATGCACCGTAAGAAGATGGAGGTGGATCTAGAACGCCTCTTGCACTGGATACATGTTGAAGACGAGTTGAGGCTCAACTCAAAGTGGACACCTTGTCCATGCAGATGGCTAAGGCGAACATGGTGCAAGGAGAAAATTCCAAAGGAAAGCATAAGGCTCCCTACCAAAAGAAGAAAGACGTTCACCATCTGAAGGTGAAGTCGGCTCAGTTCAAGCCCAAGTCCAAAGAACCTGGGACTTGTTTCAACTGTGGCAAAAAAGGCCATTGGAAGAGGGACTGCAAAGAAAAACCAAAAAAAAGGAGCGAGGTGAGGCTAACTTTGTTGCTATGATTGCGCAGGTTGTCTCAACTGGGATTGACACGTACTGGTGGATGGACACTAGGACCTTATGTCATGTTTGCTCAAAGAAGGAGTGGTTCATCACGTACCAACCTATCTCTGAGAAGGTTATGGTGGCGAACCAGACACAAGCTAAAGTACTCGGGATCGGGATGGTGGTATTACAACTGACTTCGGAGAAGTCGCTGACGCTTCAGAATGTGAAGCATGTACCAACCATAGCCAAGAACCTGGTCTTGGAAAGTCTGCTCTGCAATGCAGGCTTGAGGATGGACATTAACGTGGGTCAAGTCGTTATGTCCTAGAGAGGAACATACTTTGGAAAGGCTTTTTGTACAGAAGGGATGTTTAAACTTCAACTTGTAACTCCAATGGAGATAGTGAATCCAGTTTCTTCTTCTGTTTATTCTATTGAGTTGTGGCATAAGAGACTAGGACATATTCATTGTAAAAGAATAAATAAGATGTATAGTCTAGGGCTTATCTCGAAATATGGGAGTAAGGAGTTGGAGAAGTGTGAGGTCTGTGCGCAGACGAAGATCACAAGGAAACTGTTCAAGCGAGTAAATTGAAGTACAGATCTTCTGGAGTTAGTCCACTCAGACATCTGTAACTTCAAACAGTTCTCCACAAAGGTCGGGATAAAGTATTTTATTACCTTCGACGACTTTTCAAAGTACGTGTTCGTTTATATGCTCAAATCTAAAGATGAAGCGTTTGAGAAGTTTAAGGACTTCAAGGTTGAAGCCGAATGTCAAACCGGACAACAACTCAAGAGACTCAGAAGTGATCGAGGTGGAGAGTATAGGTATCATGAATTTGCATCATTTTACAGAGAACATGGGATCATCAATGAGATGACTGCTCTGTACTCCCCTCAATCAAATGGTGTTGCAGAAAGGAAGAACATAACGTTAATAGAGATGATGAACTTAATGTTGTTGACTGCGGGTCTTCCAAATTGCTTCTGGGGTGAAGTAGTGCTTACGGCTACGTTCATATTGAACGGAGTGCCACATGCTACTTCGGAAGTCACTCCTCATGAACTCTAGTTCAAGGTCTGATCCAACTTGAATGTCATTCGAGTGTGGGGGTGTCTAGCATACATGAAGCTTTCGGATTTGAAGATTCAGAATCTAGAAACAAGGACTACGAAGGCTTTATTCCTAGGTTATGCTGATAAGAGTGATGCTCGGAGGTTCCTTGATATTAAGTCAAATTATATCATTGAATCTCGTGACACAGAATTCTTTAAAGATAAGTTTGCAAGGCACAAGAATATTATTCTTGTGGACATTCCAGAGGACAATGTGAGTGCGCAGGAGGCTCAAGTTCCTTACGAAGAGGTAGTCCAAGAAGATGTTGTTGCTACAAGGACAACTATTGAACCAGATGTCACTTCTCGTTCCCAGAATACGTATTTTAATACATGTACTGCTTATATATATTTATTTAATATTTATCATTTATTGTTCTGTACTTAAAATTCCTATAATTTCATGTTAATTATTTTTTTGTATTTTACTTTCTGCTTTTACTTTGCTTTTGGGTTCGGCCCGAGTTGGTTTATTTTTCGGCCATCGGGTGGTTCAACATGAACCCACCTACCACCACCCCTATTTAAACCCCAAACTCCTTTCTCTCTCTTCATTACTCCTTCTTCTTTACTCTTCTTCTTCCACATAACTCCCCC
This sequence comes from Iris pallida, assembly GCA_029216955.1. Lineage (NCBI taxonomy): Eukaryota > Viridiplantae > Streptophyta > Magnoliopsida > Asparagales > Iridaceae > Iris > Iris pallida. The sequence continues at coordinate 22,815,796 of JANAVB010040818.1, read as the reverse complement.
ACCAACCTAGGAGAGCTAGGCAAGTACAACTTGCTTCTTGACGGATCTCCACTTTTGTTGTTCCATTGTTTTTCTCACAAGATTCTTAGATACTTTAGTACTTAGCATTTTCAATTTCTATGGCTCATTTTGTGTAGATCTAAACTTGTTGTATTTTTAGATTTTTGGGTTTTGATCTAGCTAACCTTGTTATTTCCAAGTTTTGATGGTTCTATGTTGTAGAGAATTTCGTTCTATCCTATTTTGACTTATGGAAGTCCAGATTTGGGCTTGAAATGAAGGATTTAGAGAGTTTGGAAGCAATGGCTTCCATGGCTTCCATGGTTCTATTCTCAGGAAATTCGGAGAAGAAGAACAGTTTTGGCCGCATAAAGCATTCTGGCCGCATGAGCATTCTGGCCGCATGAGCATTCTGGCCGCATGAGCATTCTGGCCGCATGGACTTTCTGGCCGCATGAGATCCTGGCCGCATGGCTTTTAGCACTCAGTCGCATAAAGCTTGTCATTTCTCAGCCGCATATATAAAGCTTGTCATTTCTCAGCCGCATGAGACTTGACTTTTCCAGCCGTATGAGAGTTTCACTTCCCAGCCGCATGAGGCTTGACTTTTTCAGCCGCATAAGCATAGCACATGGTTCAATTTTTGCATGAATTCTATTTTCCCAACCGCATGAACTCTAGCCCATAACGTCTTTTGGCTGATTCTTATCCCAAATTGACATTGATTGACATAAATTGTGACCTTGACTAATAATTGATCATGCGTTCCTAGTTGGAACTAAGAGACTGGATAGTTGTCTTATTGAATTGAATGAGACACGTTCATATTAACTATGAACTATTGCAATCAATTGACCGATCCCGAATATTGGCCTACAGGCACTTGCAGGCTTCAATTTATTTTTCTACAAAAGCGGCATGTGTACTTTATGGTCAAGGCATGGTTATTCCGTGGCTAGTTTTGATTGTTGCATCACGCTATGTAAGACCTACAACCTGACCGCACGGGTATCGTTGTAGAGTTGTGCATATCGTACCCCGTACAAAGGTACTCTTTCTGAATGACCATGATCCACGGCATGGGATTTCACTCAACATAGAGACTATTAAGTTAAATAAAATAATGATTGTATGGAGAGAATGGATTCCCGAGTTCTTATATGACAGCCATCTTTGGGACTATTAAGTGCCCAACATGCCGGCTGGTTCCCACAGATACTGCAAATCTGTCACACGGACAGGGAGCGGTATCTGCTTATATTATTTATTGTATATTGATGACGGATGTCCCGCTGGAACTCATCTAATTCACGATTGGCGCAATTGTTTGATTGGGTAGACTAGCCTTGCTTGTACATAGTAAGAACTGAGGAATCCTTATTACATAATTCCAGGATAACTTGGAACTCACAGTAGCAACCCGTAGTTGTTGAATGGCCATTTACATTGATTTGTTTGTGTACTGTACCTACTCTGTTAACCAACTGATATGATCAGAATGTCAGGACATGACGGGCCAACTTCTGTCCTTGTTTGGTTGGGAAGTTGGTTCGAAGTATCGTGATGTTATGTGAATCCCAGTAGCAAGCAGAGATCTATATATCATATTCTCTTATTACTGGTTCTAATTCCTCATATCGTGCTTCCTTGCGGTACTTGCTATTAGAGGTCTAATCTCTCTGATTTTGTATGGCCAGATTTAGAGCCGGTTCCCGAGGACTCAGCTTACTTCCACCTCCAAGATGGTCAATACTAGAGGAATGATTGCAGGAGGACTCGAGTGGATTTCTAAATTCCCCGCTCATTTTTTTACTTACTTTATACTTTGCCGTTTGGCACCGACATGTTAGTCGGATTGTCTTATACCTACTTTTACATAATTGTAACTAAGTCAGGCTGCAGCTGATAACAATTGTGTATACTTTGCTACATCATCTGGCTCTGTTTTGTAAAGCCAGATATCAAGAACATTTTGACTGAGCATTTGGGATGCCTTACTGCTTTATATTACAAGTTCTCTATTACTATTTCTTGTTTGAATGATTGAGACAATAGATGTGAAGTGACCATAGAGAGAATTTCATGTAGTATGCACCCCCTCGTCATTTAGACAGCATTGATCGTATTATACGGTATTCATCTACCCGTAATACGTAGCTGGCTGAGTCATTCCCCTGCTCTCCAGTATTCTGGTTCTGGGGTGTGACAAGGTTTTAGTGGTGGCCCATGCAGGTCTATTTCAGACTTGTGGGGTATTTTAATTTATAGGATGTCTCAATCACACATGTTCCCCCTTGATCTCATGATTCATTATTCTCAACCCTAGTTTGACATTCCAGTATCCTTCGACTTCATTGATCCTTCATGTCCGGTCGTTTGATTACTTTCTTGTCCCTTTCCTTAAGGGAACTTCGTCCGTACCTGTCAGGACTGGACAGCAACAACAAGGGCAACATGGGCAACTTGGCCCTGTTGGTCAGCAACAAGGACCAGTACTACCTCAAGAGACTATCCAAGAAGAAGTGATAGTGGAACCAGCAGTTGGACTGCAGTATCCGGAGGTTCCAACACCGCCAATAGTTCCACCTACCCCTGTGGAAGTAGACACCCCGGCCCTTCTGGAGATCATGAGAGGGATGATGGCTACTCAGCAACATCAGATGTTGGCCCAGCAGCGCATGTATGCTCAATTGCAAGAGCAGAATGTATTACTTAACCAAGGATTGCAGACGGCTTTGAAAAGAGGGGCGATGACAGATTCAGGAGCATCGACCCGGTTTTGCAAGTATAACCCCCACCGTTTCGAGGGCACGGAAGATGCCATCTCAGCAGATGCATGGCTTAAGGATATTGAGGCTATTCTGACAGCGGCCAATGTACTGGCAGAAGAACGTGTGGATCAAGTAAAGTTGTTACTTTAGGATCTCGCACGTGATTGATGGGAATCAGAGGAAGTAGGCATCAGACGTCCTGTTGCTTGGAACGATTTTACTGCAAGATTCAAGACGAAGTACTATGGAGTTGTGGCACAGTTTGAGCTACAACAAAAGTTTATCAACCTCAAACAGGCTGGCAAGACAGTAGATGCTTATGCAGCGGAGTTCTACAGATTGAGTAGGTTCGCCCCAGAGATGGTAGCAACGGAGAGCCAGAGGGCCATGAGGTTCCAGTAAGGGTTTCATCTTGAGCTCTTGTAATTGATAGAAGGACACAATTATCAGACTTTTGATGAGGTATTGACGGCAACCCGGAGGCATGAGATCACCATTCAGAGGATCACAACAAGGACTGGAGGTCAGAAGAGATCCCACAGTCAGATTGAAGGAGGAGGGGGAGTAGCGCCCCGAACAACAGCACCATCTCCTGGCATTCGCATTCACGATGTGGCAATATGAAGGCCAACACCACCACCAAAGCAACAACAATAACAACAGAGAAAGAACCAGCAACCCCCAGCGGGCTGCACTTATTATGGAAAGGTAGAACACACTAGAGATGTGTGTCGGACATTGAATGGGAAGTGTTTGATATGTGGAAGCCCAGATCATCGGGTTACCACCTGTCCCATGAATTCAAGGTCAGGAGGACCAGTGCAACAATTTTCTGCTCTGCTAGCACCAGGGGCAGGCCAGTATCGAGGACCAGCGGTGGCAGTGAGACCGTTGGCACAGTACCCGTTCATGTCGCAGGCTCAGATGTTTCGACAGCAGGGACCGCCGATGCAGCAACAACATAGACCACCCCAGCATCACCAAGGCAGGGGCCAGCAGCAGCACCAGGCTAGGCCGCAGCATGGAAACCAACAAGGAGGTCGAGGACAGGCATTCACTCTATCCTTGGAAGAGGCATTGGCATCGAAAGATGTTATGGCAGGTAACATTCTCGTCGCCTCATATCCCGCAGTAGCATTGTTTGATTGAGGAGCATCACACTCATTTATATCTACACAATTTACGACATTGCTAGGAATAGAGTTCGAGGCATTGCCAGGAAGGTTGAATATACTCATTGGTAATGGGCTCGTAGGAGTTAGTAGGATTATTCTAGCGTGTAGCGTTGTAGTTTACGGGCATTCCTTACCCACCAGGTTGATAGAATTTCCTGTTGGAAATTTTGACATTATCTTAGGCATGGACTGGCTGAAAGACAGTCATGCGACAATAGATTATCGTAGAGGGAGTGTATTTTTTGATATTCTAGGTATGAAGCGGTTCACCCTAGTCAGATCAGTGGCAACTCAACAAGAGCAGGGAGTAGTAACGATAATGAAAAAAGTTCAAGTTCCGAAGGTAGTTGAAGAGTTTCTAGACGTACTTCCTGAAGAACTTTCAGGTCTACCACCGGTTAGAGATATTGAGTTTAGTATAGAATTGGCACCTGGAACTAAACCGATATCAGATCGAGTTTACAGAATGGAAGATTCAGAGCAGGCCAAGATATATCAGCACATAGAGGAACTGAAAGAGAAGAAGTTCATCCAGGCTAGCGTATCACTATGGGCAGCACCAGTGGTACTTGTGGGGAAGAAGGATGGGTTATCCAGATTGTGCATTGACTACATGAAGCTTAACACGGCAACAGTAAAGAACAAGTACCCACTACCAAGGATCGACGACTTGTTGGATCAGTTGAGCAGAGCTAGATTTTTCTCCAAGAAAGATCTTTGTTCAGGGTATCATCAAGTGAGGGTTCGAAAGAAGGATATTCCCAAGACAGCATTCAGGTCGAAGTATGGGCATTATGAATTCTTGGTAATGCCATTTGGTTTGGCCAATGCTCCAGCAATATTTATGGATTTGATGAACCGCAACTTTATGCCATACTTAGATCAGTTTGTCGTAGTATTTCTCGACGACATTCTCGTATACTCTGCCATTGAAGAGGAGCATGAAGACCACCTCAGGAAGGTGTTGCAGGTTCTGAGAGAGAACCAGTTGTATGCCAAGCTCAGCAAGTGTGAATTCTGGATGGATCATATTTTATTTTTAGGTCACATCATACTAGGAGCTGGAGTAGCAGTGGATCCCAAGAAGGTAGAAACAGTAGAAAGTTGGCCAGTACCCAAGACCGTAGCTGATATACGGAGTTTCTTGGGATTGGCAGGATATTATAGAAGGTTCGTATCAGACTTTGCAAGACTTTCAGCACCCATGACCCGCTTGACACAGAAGGATGTACCATTCGTCTGGTTGGCAGAATGTCAGGCATCATTTGAGACTTTGAAGCAGAAGTTGATATCGGCACCTATTCTGACATTACCAGTTGGACCCGGAGGTTTTACAGTATATTATGACGCGTCAGGAAAATGACTTGGATGTGTCCTCATGCAGCATGGGAAGGTGATAGCGTATACATCTAGGCAACTTCGAGACCACGAGAAGAATTATCCAACTCATGACTTGGAGTTGGCGACAGTAGTATTTATTTTGAAGCTATGGAGGCATTACTTATATGGTGATCGAGTGGACATGTACACAGACCACAAAAGTCTGAAGTACATCTTTGCTCAGAAGGAACTGAACATGAGACAGAGAAGATGGTTGGAGTTGATCAAAGATTACGACGTGGAGCTTCAGTATCATCCAGGCATAGCTAATGTGGTAGCAGACGCTCTTAGCAGGAGAGGCGGCGTATTTATGTTGACAACACAAAAGCATATCTTAGAAGACCTTCAGGAGATGGATATCGTGGTTATACTTCCTGGTGACGTAGGAATTCTGGTAAATCTACAAGTTCAATCCGACTTGGTAGACAGGATCAAGGCAGCTCAGGCACAGGACCCAAGGATTCAGAAGCTTAGGACAGAATATGAGTCAGGGCTCAGGAAGGAGATGAAGATTCATGAAGATGGTATACTTAGGTTTGGATCACGTTTATGTGTACCTAGTGGAGATATCAGACATGAGGTTATGACAAAGCTCACAGTTCTCAGTATTCTATACACCCTGGAGGGACCAAGATGTACCAAGATATCAAACAGCACTTCTAGTGGAACGGAATGATGAGAGAGAGAGCTAGATTCGTTTTACGTTGCTTGATATGCCAACAAGTGAAGGCAGAACAGCAGAGGCCAGCTGGATTATTACAACCGCTTCCTATTCCAGAATAGAAGTGGGAACACATCACAATAGACTTTGTGACCGATTTACCGAGATCGCAAAGTGGTGAAGATGCTATTTGGGTAATAGTGGACCGGCTTACAAAGGTGGCACATTTTTTCCTTTCAGAGTAGGACAATCTACAGAAAAGTTGGCAGAGTTGTATATGCGACAGATAGTCAGGCAGCATGGAGTCTCCGTCAGTATTGTGTCAGACAGAGATACCCGTTTTATATCACATTTTTGGAAGAGCTTACATCATAGTCTGGGTACCAAGTTAAGATTTAGCACGGCTTACCATCCACAGACGGACGGGCAATCAGAAAGAATAATTCAGACTTTAGAAGATATGTTGCGAGCTTGCACCCTAGATTTTGGAGGATCTTGGGAGAGCCACCTACCCTTAGTCGAGTTCTCATATAACAACAGTTATCAAGCCAGTATCCAGATGGCGCCATTTGAAGCACTATATGGTAAGAAGTATAGGTCGCCACTAGCATGGGATGATATCGGGGAGAGGAAGATGCTAGGCCTAGAAATAATTGTTCAGACAGTTGAAGTGGTTAAGGAAATTAGGGAACGACTTCGAGTTGTGCAGGATCGACATTATCATTGGGCGGACCAGCATCGTAGGCCGCTAGAGTTTTCTGTTGGGGACCACGTGTTCTTGCGGATCTCACCTACCCGTGGGGTCATTAGATTTAGCGTTCGCGGGAAGTTGAGTCCTCGGTACGTGGGCCCGTTTGTTATCCTTGATCGGGTAGACGATGTTGCTTATCGTTTATCCCTTCCATCTTCGTTACGAGAGGTGCATGATGTGTTCTATGTATCTCAGTTACGTAGGTATGTATCGGACCCAAGCCATATCCTTGATCATTCTGAGCTGGTTGTTGGTACCAACCTGTCTTACGAGGAACAACCTGTGTCTATTTTGGACCGAAGAGAGAAGATACTCAAGAACCGAACAATTAGCCTTATCCGGGTTGCTTGGGGTCATCACTCTTTAGGGGATTCAATGTGGGAACGTGCGGATGATATCCGATCACGGTATCCGTACCTGTTTGACTCACAATGTATATCACTTTCTGTATACCTTGATTGTCTTAACTCCTCATGCGTGTCACCTTATGAGTAGAACTACTTGATGTCGTAGATTGTTAAACATAGATATGTTACTTGCTATTGTAAAATGATTGCTTGCTCAAATTGTTTGTACTTGGATTAGTTTAGCTCTGATGTTTCTATCCTGCTTGGATTTGAAATTCTGAGGACGAAATTTTTCTAAGGAGGGTAGAGATGTCACTTTTCGTTCCTAGAATACGTATTTTAATACATGTACTACTTATATATATTTATTTAATATTTATCATGTATTATTTTGTACTTAAAATTCCTATAATTTTACGTTAATTATTTTTTTGCATTTTACTTTCTGCTTTTACTTTGCTTTTGGGTTCGGCCCGAGTTGGTTTATTTTCCGGCCATTGGGTGGTTAAAAATAAACCCACCTACCACCACCCCCATTTAAACCCCAAACTCCTTTCTCTCTCTTCATTACTCCTTATCCTTTACTCTTCTTCTTCCTCATAACTCCCCCACCAACCTAGGATAGCTAGGCAAGTACAACTTGCTTCTTGATGGATCTCCACTTTCGTTGTTTCAATGTTTACCTCACAAGATTCCTAAATACTTTAGTACTTAGCATTTTCAATTTCTACGACTCATTTTGTGTAGATCTAAACTTGTTGTATTTTTATATTTTTGGGTTTTGATCTAGCTAACCTTGTTATTTCCAAGTTTTGATGGTTTTATGTTGAAGAGAATTTCGTTCTACCCCATTTTGACCTTTGGAAGTCCAGATTTGGGCTTGGAATGAAGGATTTAGAGAGTTTGGCAATGGCTTCCATGGCTTCCATGGTTCCGTTCTCAGAAAATTCGGAGAAGAAGAACAGTTTTGGCCGCATAAAGCATTCTGGCCGTATGAGCATTCTGGCCGCATGAGCATTCTGCCAGCATGAGCATTCTGGCCGCATGAGCATTCTAGCCGCATGAAGATTCTAGCCGCATGAGCATTCTGGCCGCATAAAGATTCCGGCCGTATGAGCATTCTAGCCGCATGGACTTTTTGGCCGCATGAGATCCTGGCCGTATGGCTTTTAGCACTCAGCCGCATAAAGTTTGTCATTTCTCAGCCGCATGAGGCTTGACTTTTCCAGCCGCATGAGGCTTGACTTTTTCAGCCGCATAAGCATAGCACCTGGTTCAATTTTCGCATGAATTCTATTTTTCCAACCGCATGAACTCTAGCCCATAACACCTTTTGGCTGATTCTTGTCCCAAATTGACATTGATTGACATAAATTGTTACCTTGACTAATAATTGATCATGCGTTCCTAGTTGGAACTAAGAGACTGGCTAGTCGTCTTATTGAATTGAATGAGACACGTTCATATTAACTATGAACTATTACAATCGATTGACCGATCCCGAATATTGGCATACACGCACGTGCAGGCTTCAATTTATTTTTCTACAAAGCGGCATGTGTACTTTATGGTCAAGGCATGGTTATTCTGTGGCTAGTTTTGATTGTTGTATCATGCTATGTATGACCTACAACCTAACCGCACATGTATCGTTGTAGAGTTGTGCATATCGTACCCCGTACAAAGGTACTCATTCTGAATGACCATGATCCACGGTATGGGATTTCACTCAACATAGAGACTATTAAGTTAAATAAAATAATGATTGCATGGAGAGAATGGATTTCTGAGTTCTTACATGGCAGCCATCTTTGGGACTATTAAGTGCCCGACATGCCGGCTGGTTCCCACAGATACTGTAAATCTGCCATACGGGCAGGGAACGGTATCTGCTTATATTATTTATTGTATATTGATGACGGGCGTCCCGCTGGGACTCGTCTAATTCACGATTGGTACAATTGTTTGATTGGGTAGACTAGCCTTGCTTGTACATAGTAAGAACATAGGAATCCTTATTGCATAATTCCAGGATAACTTGGAACTCATAGTAGCAAGCCGTAGTAGTTGAATGGCCGTTTACATTGATTTGTTTGTGTACTGTACCTACTCTGTTAACTAACTGAGATGATCAGAATGTCAGGACATGACGGGCCAACTTCTGTCCTTGTTTGGTTGGAAAGTTGGTTCGAAGTGTCGTGATGTTATGTGAATCCCAGTAGCAAGCAGAGATCTATATATCATATTCTCTTATTACTGGTTCTAATTCCTCATATCGTGCTTCCTTGCGGTACTTGCTATTAGAGGTCTAACCTCTTTGGTTTTACATGGCCAGATTTAGAGCCGGTTCCCGAGGACTCATCTTAATTCCACCTCCAAGATGGTCAATACAAGAGGAATAATTGCAGGAGGACTCGAGTGGTTTTCTTACTTTCCCGCTCGTTTTGTTACTTACTTTATACTTTGCCGTTTGGCACCGACATGTTAGTCGGATTATCTTGTACTTACTTTTACATAATTGTAACTAAGTCAGGCTGCAGCTGATAACAATTGTGTATACTTTGCTACATCATCTGGCTATATTTTGTAAAATTAGATATCAAGAATATTTTGACTGAGCATTTGGGATGCTTACTGCTTTATCTTACATATTCTCTATTACTGTTTCTTGTTTGAATGATTGAGACAATAGATGTGAAGTGACCATAGCGAGACTTTTATGTAGTATGCACCCCTTCGTCGTTTAGACATCATTGATCGTATTATAAGGTATTCATCTACCCATAATACGTAGCTGGCTGAGTCATTCCCCCGCTCTCCAGTATTCTGATTCTGGGGCGTGACACCAGAACTTGCAGAACCTGTATCTAAGCGAGTGAGAAGACAGAAGGACTTCAGAGAGGATTTTTTTTACCTATCATGTGGAAGCCGATCTGCTTACCTATGATAAGGCGATGAAGACCAGAGATGCTATCTTATGGGAGGAGGCTATTTATGATGAGTACGACTCGATAACCTCCAACAACACATGGGTGTTGGTCGATCTGCCTGAAGGAGCAAAACCAATCAGATGTAAATGGATCTTCAAGAAGAAGATGAAGGCCGATGGAACTGGTGACAAGTTCAAGGCAAGGTTAGTTGCCAAGGGATTTTCCCAGAAGCAGGGGATCGATTATTTTGACACATATGCTCCAGTAGCACGGATGGCGACCATCAGGATGATGATTGCTCTGAGCACAATTCACAAGCTAGTAATCCATCAGACGGATGTTAAGACCGCTTTCCTGAATGGTGAATTGGTCGAAGAGATTTACATGCAACAACCAGAAGGATTCGTCGTCAAGGGCCTCGAAGACAAAGTCTATAAGTTGGTAAGATCTCTGTATGGTCTGAAACAAACTCCCAAGATATGGCATGAAAAGTTTGTTAAAGTCATAAGATCAAACGGCTACAGGGTCAGCGAGACGGACAAGTGTGTATACACAAAGTTCGCTGATGGGAGAGGAGTAATCGTTTGTTTGTACGTGGATGACATGTTGATCTTAGGTACAGATTTAGCAAGTGTCACTGAGACAAAGAAGTTTCTCTCATCTAAGTTCAGCATGAAGGACTTAGGGGAAGCTGATGTTATCCCAGGGATAAAGATCAATCGGACGAAAACTGGAGTGGCATTGTCATAGTCTCATTGTATTAAGAAGATAATCATACGCTATGGGTATCAGGATCTTCCAGGGATCGATACGTCATATAGGTGTGACAAGAAGCTGAAGCCAAATCCAAAGGAAAGCGTTAGACAGTTGGAGTATTCAAGCGTAATTAGGAGTTTGATGTATGCGACTACTGCCACAAGGCCTGACATAGCTTTTGTCGTGGGAATGCTGAGTCGGTTCATGAGCAATCCAGGTGTGAAGCACTGGAAAGCTGTAAAGAGGTTTATGAGATACCTCAAAAGGACTCAGAAGTATGCACTGCACTACTGCGGAGATCCAAAAGTAGTGGAGGGCTTCAGTGATGCAAGCTGGTGCTCAGAAGTAGAGAGTGAGAGGTTCATAGGAGAATATGTTTTCTCCATGGATGGAGATGCTATATCGTGGAAGTCGAAGAAGCAGACTATGTTGTCTCACTATTCCATAAAGTCTGAGTTTTATGCACTGGCGGCTGCAGTAGATAAAGCAGAATGGCTTCGGAAGCTCATGTATCATCTTTCAATGGTTGGTGCACAGATACCGGTGGTACTGATATACTAGGACAACCAGGCGACTGCAGCGATGGCATCGAATGACCTCTTCAATGATAATAAGAGAACTGTGCATCTAAGGGACAAGGCGGTAAATGATCTTATTAAAAGAGGAGTCGTTGTCGTAATGGATGTTCGGAGTCAGAAGAATCTGGCAGATCCGTTCACCAAATGTCTTAAGCGCCAGCTGGTTGAAGACACAGCAGGTAAGATGGGCTTGAAGACACTCTGATATTACGTCTTTGCAATTCTACTATAAAGTTTTATGCTATTAGTTCAAAGAGAAATCTACTAGGCGTCTAACTTTTAGTTCAAGGAAGGACCATTGACTGAAAGAATATCAGGAACAGTGGGCAAATCCTTTGGGATGTTGCAGGGTTATGAACCCAGAACCACTGTTGTTTACTGATTATTCTTTACAAAGAACAAAGTCCGGTGGAAGGATGGTTTGGAAGCCTTAATGAGTTCTCAGGCATCTGGGAGGTCTGGCGTGCTTTACAGGAAGCACGGGTAGCACAGCATTACAAAGGAGCCTAGTACTCCATGCTACAGTAGGGCGACACCACATGAGGTACCTTGTGAGGGTAAAGCCTCGGCTTCGGGCCAAGTCACAGCGGCATAGCACCGCACATAAGCAAGAGGGCCTAATGTTGTATAATAAAGAGTGGTAGGCAGCACTACAAAGAGGTTAGGCCTCATATTACAGTGGGTGACACCACATGAGGCATTGCCTCGGCTTTGCAAGCCATGTCACGACGACGTAACACCGCAAGGAAGCAGAATGCTTCTTGCTGGGTAGTTTGGCACTACAAAGAGGCTGGGCCTCATGCTATACGTGGTATGACACAACATGAGATAGGGTCTCGGCTTCGAGCCATGTCGTAGCGGTGTACCACCACAAGGAAGCAAAATGCTTCATGCCAAAGACTCTTTAAAAGGACTCACCTAGAGTATATGGAAATAGATATAGGCCATCTCTAGTGGAAAATCTTGTAGATACCCAAGATACATACACCGAAATCAGGCTGGCACAAGGCATTTAATGCGCAGCCAGAAGTGCAATTGATGTCATTATGTGAGTGGGAAGAGTTGCAGTTATGGTGCATAATTCAAGGCTTAGTCTATTCTTGTATCATGCTGTCATTTGACCCATGTGGGAAGATTCAAGTCGTAGCAAAATCTATCCTAATGCATGATGGACATCCACTGTGGAGAATGCTCAACCCATATATAGAGATATGTGAGGAACAGTTGGTATTTTTGCTTGTTGATGTTTTACTTTAGTAACTAGAAAGATAGTCGCACATTGGAAAAACCAAATGGATGGTATCTCTATATAAAGCTTTGCTCGTGTTGAGAGATGACATGAAGTATGGAGAGGCACATAGGTGCTATGTGGGTGGTATTTTTCTAGTAAAAAGAAGGCTAAAATCAACAAAGAAGTATTAATATTTTTTGTCATGCTCATGGGATAATTCCTTTGTAGAGCTAAGCCCCGAAGGGGCGTAGCGACTCGGACTCGGGCTCAAGGGCATAAATTGGCATTTTATTGGCGCACTTTGCACTTAGCACGTCAGCATCGGCACATTGTGCGCAGTTGATGCGCTCGTGCGCTCGTCTCACCGTGAGTCGCAGTACAGGAGCAGCAGGCATACAGATGTCGCGGGGATGCGGTGCTAGGTGCGTAGGTGCTACGGCATGCATGTGTGCAGGTGCTGCAGGGATGCAGCGTGAAAATGCTGGGCGCTAGGCGCACAGGTGCCGCGGGCTGCTGCGAGCTTCGTAGCTACGCGCGCAGGTTGACAAGCTGAGTGGCTATAGGGCACATGTGGCGTATGATGTGGCTGAATGAAAGATTTGAGCGGTTATGGAAAGGTTGAGTTAATTGATCAGATCTGATCTTTGTGGGATTTGAATTTAATTCATTCAAATCTTTCCATTATTTGCTCATGTCTTTTCGCAATCAGTTACTGCCGGGATTAGGACTAGGATTTCGGCCATTCTCTAAAAATACTCTCTTCGTGCCTTCATTAAGGACTTACACCAAAATAAAAAGACAAAAGAGAAGTGTTGTCGTCGCTATTGAAGCCCTAAGGAGTTCTTCGAGTTCGTAAAGGAGGTAACAGCGAGCATTCCAGAAGTTCTTTCGAATTTGCTGGTTCCTGTGAGCAGATTGCAATCGGACGATTCTTGCTTTGAGCAACGGTGATGTTCATCACCCCAGCGAAGTCGTTGCATCAACTCCGGTTGAGAGCGATTATTCATATCGTTGCGTCAACTCTGGTTGAGAGCGATAATTCATCTCGTTGCATCAACTTCGGTTGAGAACGAGTATTCATCTCTCTCTTAGGAGAATGAATTTTTCGTCTCTCTGAAATAAGAGTTCGAGATCTCCATTTTCTATCAAAAGATCTGTTTTGGGAATATTAATAACATATTATCTGGTCACTTCATTCGGGGAGCTGAATATTTAGAATACTTAGGTCTTCCACTTAATTGTTGAGTAGCTATTTCACTTATTTAGTTTTTTTGTTCTAGCAGACGCATTCATAGCTGATATATATGAGTTAGTTATTTTTGCAGCATTATTAAAGACATCATATAATTCATTTGTAATAAATTACAAGGAATATTTTTTCTAATTTAGTTGAGATGAGATAAAGTGGGAGTATGCCCTCAATAATTCATTGTGTTCTTCTGGAATAATATATTTATCTTCATTTTATCCCCCTCCCCACCCAAACGATGGGAATAGTGCATTATCTAAGTGATAGTCCACAAAATTATGGTAAATATATCTCATGTCAAAGAATCTAAAAGATTTAATAATCGAGGGGGACTCAAAAATCGAACAAAAATTCTCCATTGACTATTAAGAATGGTGTAGGTAGAAGTATTTCAAAGTATCAGTTAAAATATAGCTTTAGAACTTCATGTCTATGATAGTTAGTAGGACAACCAAACATATGTAATCTCTCCTACGAAAAGTACTTCTAATATTTCAGTCCATACTTCTTTTAGTCACTACATGATTTATATGCGATAGGTATGCATAGCATTAGTCCTTTCGGAAGTAGACCAAATTTTAAGTGTTTGATGTTTCCTAACAGCAGTCTATTTATCATGCAACTAAATATATGTTCATATTTTGTTTGGTTTGGACTATAAAAATTAATTTTCGATAATTGTGAATGTCTAGATAAATAATTGTCCCAAAAAACATGAGCATTTTCCATATCATTAAGTGGATATTTATTTATATATTTATTTATTTATTGCCGTGGAAATTAAAAATGTATTTTTTTTCTTGTTTCTTTTATTTTTTTACGTTTTATTTACAAAAAAAATTGCTCACTTTTTGTTTTGTTTTTATACTCTTTTTAAAGTTTTTCTTCTCCTTTTCTTTTTTTCAATTCTTTGATATTAAGAAATTTTTGCTTTTGTTATAAAAATAGAGAGAAAAATGATATTTTATAGTCGAATAGTCTCCTTGGACTTACTGTTATTAATGCATATAAATAGAGGAGGTAATGACTAAATTTATGTGTATTTAGATAAGGACATCCCCTTATTTGTGGTTATCCAATTAGATACGGGTTGCAACCGTTCTTTTGATTTCTTCATTGGTTTGGTTTTATTTCATTCTTTTGTAATTTTCTTCTTTTTTTTCCTTTCATCTTTTAACTTTTTTTTTTATCGTTTTTCTTTTTCTATTTTTATAAAAAATAAATTCTTTTTGCTCCTTTTTTTTATCTTTTTATTTGTTTCAAAGATTGTTTTTTAGTTTTTTGCTTCATTAAAAAAATTATTTTTTTAAAATACTTGTTTTCAAATTTTTTTCTACTCTTTGAAAAAAGATTCTTTGTTTTTATCCTTTTTTTGTTTTAAAGAATTTTTTCTATATTTTTATATAAAAAATTTGTCTTTTTTTGTTTTATTTATCTTTTCTTTCTTTTTTTGGTTTTTTATTAAAAAATTATTTTGTTAGAAAATTTTCTTCTTTTTTGTTTTTACTATACTCTTGAAAGTTATTTTTTTCCTTTTTTTCTTTGATTTAAGAATTATTTATTTCTTTCATTTTTTTCGTTTCATTTATAAAATTCTTTTTATGTTTTTTGTTTTTTATACTTTGCTTTAAAAAAATCATTTTTTTCTTTTTTTTCTTTTTATCTCATTTTCATTTTATAAGTTAAGTGGATTGGGTAGAAAAAATTAAGTGTGCTTTGTCGGTGCCTTCAATCTTATGAGCAAGACAACAAGACCAGCTATCGTTGATACTAAATTCGAAGTAGTATTTATGTTGGAGAAAAAGATTATATTCTTAAGAATGGTGTATGTAGAAGTATTGCAAACTATCAATTAAAATATTTCTTTAGAACTTCAGGTTGGTAGGACAACCAGACATCCGTAATCTTTCTACGAGTAGGACAACAATATGGTACAAACTTTAAAATTTGCCGTTTCAAATATATGCAACTATGTTATTGAAATACCAATATTCATATTGATGATTTTCACTTTTGGCTTTTCGAAATTCAGCAATTCGCTGCGACCTGCAAAAATTAATTCGTGGACGACTGGTTTAATTTTTCTCGGACATGCAATATAACACTTGTCATGCATACACCCATTTGACGTGGTACAAGCCTCAAGAAAGTAATTTTATATATTCGTGTTTAATTATATATGAACGATTTGTATCTCTTTACAAATAACATTTTATGTAAATAATAAATTAGAGTGCATCCAAAATTATTATATATATATATATATATATATATATATATATATATATATATATATATATATATATATATATATATATATATATATTTGGCAATAATTCTTTTATATATATATATATATATATATATATATATATATATATATATATATATAAAAGAATTATTGCCAAATATATATATTTATATATATATATATATATATATACATATATATATATATATATATATATATATATATATATATATATATATATA
Source organism: Iris pallida (assembly GCA_029216955.1). Taxonomy (NCBI): domain Eukaryota; kingdom Viridiplantae; phylum Streptophyta; class Magnoliopsida; order Asparagales; family Iridaceae; genus Iris; species Iris pallida. The sequence goes on along the minus strand of JANAVB010040818.1, from coordinate 22,799,474 downwards.
TATATATATATGGCAATAATTCTTTTATAATTCAACATCCTAAAAAAATTGCTTGTCTTTTCTTGCTTGCAGTTTCGTTGGGTAGATATCAAGTTGGATGGTTGTAGATGGTCATTCGTTTGTAGAGCTTCCCAATTATGAGTTATGCTCTTAATAGTCTAATTATATTGATAGAGGTTCCCAATATATTGATAGATGTTGCAAATAAATATTAGACTTAAGGGAAATTGTTAGTCCCGGTGTCACGCCCCAGAACCAGAATACTGGAGAGCGGGGGACAGACACAGCCAGCTACGTACATTGAAGTGAATCTCACCTCGCAATACGGTCACGGCTGTCTAGATGCATGAGGGTTTACTACAAGCCATTAGTCTCTTAGGGTCAATAACAAGCCTAGTGTCTCAATCTTAAGCAAGCGAGTAGATATAACAAGATGGTAGATCATCAGACATACAAAGTATGGCGTCCCATACATTACATATTCAGATGATCATGAAGCTAGTCATACAAAATACGAAGACTAGCAAGAGTTTAAGTCATACATGATCAACCATAGGATTTGTCAATCATGCTACAGCCCGTAGGCAGACAGTAAGTAAAGTTGCAAACGAGCTAACACTTGCTCGACGGCTAAACGTCTCAAAAGAATATTTTTACAAGGGAGTGGGAGAGCAAAATAAAACCCACTCGTTGCCGGGATTCCTTTAGTGTTCACCATCTGGCAGGAAGGTTGGGAGATCCTCGGTAGCTGCTCCGAAATCTGGCCATACAAAACCAGCTGGGTCAGACCCCAGAAAGAGCAAGTGCCACAAGGAGGCTTCACTTAAGAACTAAAACCAGCATGTCAGCACATAAATCATAGGTGAAATAACATAAGACATGAGTTAAAGAAAACATGATGATAAACGATAAGATAACTAGAGGACTATTCCGGTACCCAAGTTACAACCCGTAAACCAAACAAGGACCGGGGTTGTAACCCTTCACCTGAACAGAACTTAGCCTCGAACCAATTATCGATAAAGTAAAGCATAAACAAGCATGTCAGGAGATATCCATGCACTGGATCTAGGCAAGACTAATCAAGATAGGACTCCATCCATCATTCACGTCCAAGCAAAGAGTACGGCTTGATACTTAACTAACTAGGGTTATCACAAGCTTAGTTACTAGCAAGATGTAATGAGGTACGCCTACGGCCACAAGCCCTGCAGACTATCCAGGTTATCCAGACGCAAGGTTCAAGCTTAGAGTTAACATGCCTTGTTAGGTGACTTGGATGCAACACATGACAGTATGCATAGTAATCGTTTCATGTAGTGCCCCACATAACAGTGAGCTGAAAATGTGCCCTACTCGTCGGCAGGCTACAAGTCCATCAAGGAAGGCGCCCAGATAACGGGATTGCTTGTAGCCGGAATACCTCTCTATATGCTCTACTTGATCAATCTAGTCATTAACCTAGTCAGATTCGGTATGAATCCCTGACCGTGGTAACCTGGGATACATGTCCTAGACATGATGCGAGACAAGACTGGTTGCTTATACAAGCATATTCAATACAATCACCCACGGTGTCAAGAATTCACTTAGCATGTCAGGTTAACCATTGCAACAGCGTATCAAGGTTATCATGTCAAGATTACTTATAAAAGGTGCACCACGGCGGGTCATCATCATGTCATGTTACTTATCAAGATTACTTATCAAGGCAAGGGTGCGTCACAACGGACCACCATCAAGAATTATCATGTCAAATTACTTGTCAAGAGTGCACCACGGCAGGTCACTAATCATGCAATTCCATCACTAAGCCTTGTTCCGATTAACATTCATAAATAATGTCATGATCACATCGGGTTCATGTCGAATTTACATCAAAAGGCGTAAGGATATAAAATGGGTGCAAAAATCATAAAAGGGGAATATGGGGACATCATACGCCCAAGGGGGGGAGCAAGGGGTACTATGGCCAACAAGTGGCATTAGCCAAGTTGCGCCAGGGTAACAGGTTGCGCCAAGGCAAGTAGGGTCAGGTCCAGTTGCGCCTAAACATCAGGTTGCGCCTGAGTCAGACTGCGCTCAAGTCAGGCTGCGCTCAAGTCAGGCTACGCTCAAGTCAGGCTACGCTCAAGTCAGACTACGCTCAAGTCAGCGTATGCAAGACATACGTCTCCAAAAGGCAGCGTATGGACTCCATACGACTCCTCTTCAAGGCAGCGTATGTACTCCATACGACTCCTCATCAAGGCAGTGTATGAGGTCCATACCACTCCTCATCAAGGCAGCGTATGAGGTCCATACGACTCCTCATCAAGGCAGCGTATGAGGTCCATACGACTCCTCATCAAGGCAGCGTATGAGGTCCATACAACTCCTCTTCAAGGCAGCGTATGTACTCCATACGACTCCTCATCAAGGCAGCGTATGAGGTCCATACGACTCCTCATCAAGGCAGCGTATGAGGTCCATACGACTTCTCATCAAGGCAACATATGAGGTCCATACGACTCCTCATCAAGGTAGCGTATGAGGTCCATACGACTCCTCATCAAGGCAGCGTATGAGGTCCATACGACTCCTCTTCAAGGCAGCGTATGTACTCCATACGACTCCTCATCAAAGCAGCATATGAGTCAGACTGCGCTGCGCTAAAGAGCGCACACAACTGAGTGGCACAGGCTAAAAAGCTCGTGCACACTGCTCACTGTCTTCTCCAAATCAGCAAGAACTCCATGGTTTGAACCCAAAGCTTCAAAAGTCCATAACTTGGTCAAAACAAGTCCAAATCTAACTTTTCAAATGTCAAAATTGGGTAGAATAAAATTTTCTACAACATGGAACCATCAAAACTTGAAAACAAAGAAGTTTGATAGATCAAAACCACCAAAATCCAAAAATAACTAATTTCTAGATCTACAAAAATTAAAGCCTCAAAATGGAAAATGACAAGTTCTAATGTGTCTTAGAAACATGAGAAAAAGCTAATAGAATAATAAAAATAGGCTCTCTTGTGGAAGCAAGTTGCACTTGCCTAAGGGGTGTTCTTGGTTGGTGGTGGGTTTAATGGAGAAGGAAGAAGAGTTAATGAGAAAGTGGAGGAGAGAGAAAAGTTAGGTGGGTTATAAAGGGGGATGGTGGTGCGTTTAACATGATGAACCAAAGGATAAACCAAGCCATCCCAAAATAAACCAAGTTAAACCATTATATGCTATGACGAACCTAATCAAGATTAAACTAAAATTAGCTAGCCAGGCAGGAAATAAAAATACATGCCAGGATTCCGTAAACGTATACTGGAAATACGTAGAACGAAAAACGGGGGTGACACCCGGGACATAATTTTTCGATAAAAAATTGATTTATGCAACACTTCGAGGAAGGTGTATGACAGAGATCCCGGAGGATTCTGAGAAACGAAATAGATTGTAACACTTCGAAGAAGGTACAAAAAGTTTCGTAGTGTCACGTCCCGATTCCGTAGAATCGATAGTCGTCCCCTGGGCGTGATGCCGTGCGAACCTAAGTTGCGATCGCACAAGGCATAGTCATAAGGTTATCCGAAACACAACATCGAGTTAGAGTACGCAAAGAAATTGATTGACACATTTGAAATAGAAGTAAACTTTTCATTGATAATAAAACTTCATTTACATGACTCCTTTACAATCAGTGCCGCGCGGGCTTACAATATGACTCAACTTACAAAATGGACGCTGATGAGATAGTCGTTCTATACATTACATCCCTTTTTACAAGTAAAACATAACACTTTCCACCTGCTATTGAGGGAAGTCGAGTCGTCATCTTTTCTTTCTTTTGGACTGAGTGCAGGGTCTTCAAAAGGATTTCCAGAAACAAGCCTTCAACTCACGAATGAGGCTTCAAAAGTATTCACGCCACCTTGAGCTTTAAGTGGCACATCCTTCCTGGTTCGGGGTACCTGCGTGGAGAGCGAGGATCAGTACATTACACTTTGTTCTGGTACATGGCTATTTAAGTTCCAAGCTTTTATTTGGTTTAAGAGTTTATATGACTTAGTTCATGAATGTTTCTAACCATTCTAATGAATTCCAAACAAGCATATGACAAGCATAATGTAATTTGTGTTAGAACTTACCCACGGCAGAGCGTGCCGTGCAATTGAGACATACCATGTTCTTCTCTGTCAATTATTATCGTTTACATATCGTGTACAATTTATGCGTTATTGGTCACTGACATCACAAGCCATCCTGGACTATAGCTTTGTTAGCCGGGGCCCTTGCAGCGTAAGTAGTAAGCCCCGCTACAAGTCCCCGCTTAATCCGTGCTATCATCCAGTACAGCTATACCGTGTTTTCTCCTAGGCTGCGTCGGTCCCGTGGTCCCAGGTTGTCGCTCGAGGAAACTCTCTCCTTGTCAACAAGTTGTCCAATAACCGAGTTAGACTTATTTAGTTTACTCAGGTAGAATCCACACTTTATTTGAGTCATTCTTTTGTTAATGCATTTCTACAGTTTACAGAGTGCCTGTGCCTTTGTATTTATCATTTCTTCCGTAATACTATTATCGATTTAACTAAGAAGGGGTCGAGAAGAAAGGGGTCAGCCACTCACCTTGAGTTTTGCTTGAGGCGAGAGACTTATTGGCCGCATTAGACGTCGCCTACGCGATTACCTGAAATCGCATAAGCAATCGATTAGAACACTGTATTATTCAAAAAGTTCGATAGGAAATGTGAGTTCGAAATGCAAGCTATGAAAACCATCAAAAACATTCACGAAAACGTATTCAGAAAACCAAAGACAAAACCAACACAAGCGGCATAAAAAATAGAGCAACGGGAGGTCTCTTCCGACTCAGTCGCAGAGTCATTCCTTGAGGCACAACCCGCTGAATATGGGACTTTGTTCCGAAGAAGCCATTCCATAACGGAGAATAGATCTTAATTCAACCGTTCCCGTTCGACCGATTCGATCGATCCCGACCTATCGGTTCCGACTGAATCGATGGCGACAGTATTCCTTTCTCGTGCACCCCGTGGACGGAGAACGGGGCACGATGTAGGGATGGAGCACTACACCACCAACTAAGAAAAAGTTTCGTTCTTGAAACTTATGAAAAGAACCTACTGCTGGAAAAATAGAGAAGGCAACTTTTGCCTCATCTATGACTCTAGTTCCCTGGTCGACTCCTCGACCGCATTGTTCTTCCAGAGCACTCGAACGAGTGGAATAGCGCAGTTGCGGAGAAGTTTATCTTTGTGCTCCAAGATTTGCACAGGCTCTTCGACATATGACAAATTCGCCTTCAGATCCAGCTGATCCAAGTCCACCACATGGCTCGGATCGTGCACGTACTTTTGCAACTATGAGACGTGGAAGACGTTGTGTACATCTGACAATGCAGGCGGCAAAGCGATTTGGTAAGCTAATGGGGTGACTCGTTTCAATATCTCGAACGGACCAACAAATCTTGGACTCAACTTTCCTTTCGCGCTGAATCTGGTAACTCAACGCATGGGCATTACTTTCAGGAATATATGGTTGCCTTCCGAGAACTCGAGGGGGTGTCGTTGCGTGTCGGCATAACTCTTTTGTTGACTTTGTGCTATTCTCAATCTCTCCCGTATCAATTTGACTTTCTGCATAGTCTGCTCCACCAGTTCCGGGCCAAGTATCTGCCGTTTCCCGACTTCATCCCAGCAAATGGGCGATCTGCACTTCCGACCGTATAAAGCTTCATACGGCGCCATTTGGATGCTGGATTGATAGTTGTTGTGTGCAAACTCGGCCAACGGTAGATGAACGTTCCAGCTTGATTTCAAATCGATCGCACAGAGTCATAACATGTCCTTGAGAATCTGGTTCACCCGCTCTGTTTGGACGTCAGTCTGAGGATGATAAGCTGAGCTAAACTTCAACTTGGTCCCCAATACTGAATAAAGACTACCCAGAAGAATGCTATGAACCGTCCATCCCGATCCGAGACGATAGATACTGGGACCCCGTACAGCCGAACTATTTTATTAAGGTATATCTGAGCAAGGCGGTCGGCGCTCCAAGTAACTTTAACGGCTATAAAGTGTACTGACTTGGTTAGTCGATCGACGATGACCCAGATGGTGTCATTTTCCTGCGGCGTCCTTGGCAAGCCAACAACAAAGTCCATAGTGACATGATCCCACTTCCACTCTGGAATGACAAGGTTCTGCATCTTCCCGCCCGGTCGCTGGTACTCGACTTTAACTTGCTGACACGCCATACACTTCGACACAAAGAGCGCTATGTCCTTCTTTATGTCGTGCCACCAAAAGACAATATAGAGTTCCTTATACATCTTGGTGCTACCAGGATGCAAGGAATATTTTGTATAATGCACCTCCGATATTATCTCATTTCTAACTTCTGCGTCATCCGAAATGCATAGCCGATCCTTCATTCGCAACACTCCCAACTCGTCCTCTGTAAAGTCGGATGCTTTTTTTGTCGATATCAGCTTTCGCATCTTCTCCAGGTATGGGTCGTCCTTCTGAGCAGACTTAATTTTCTCCAATAGGCTCGGTTCCAGCCGCAGTTGTGCCAGTTTTACGTCTCTAAAACGAACTCGAAGTTCAATGCCCATTCCTTCCAAGTCATGCAGTAGTCGACTGTTGATGCATAATGAAGCTAAGTACTTTCTGCTCAGCGCATCCGCTACAACATTTCCTTTGTTCGGCGTATAGTCGATTGATTAGTCGTAGTCTTTGATCAGTTCGAGCCATCATCTCTGCCACAAATTCAGTTCCATCTGGGTGAAGAGATACCTGATGCTTTTGTGGTCCGTATAAATCTTGTATGCCATGCCATAAAGATAGTGATGCCACAGCTTTAACGCGAACAAAATCGCCGCTAGTTCTAGGTCGTGCGTGGGGTAGTTCTTCTCGTGCGGCTTCAACTGCCGGGAAGCAAAAGATATCACCTTATCCTGCTGCATGAGCACACACTCTAAGCCCTGGCCAGAAGCATCGCTAAAGATTTGAAATCCCTCAGTCCCTTCAGGAAGAGCAATTATCGGGGCCGAAACGAGCCGTTGTTTGAGCTCTTAGAAGGAAGTTTCATAATCGTCTGACCACTCGAATGCGACTCCTTTTTGGGTGAGGCGAGTCAATGACGATGCAATCTTCGTGAAGTCCTTTACGAAGCGTCGGTAGTATCCCGCCAAGCCTAGAAAGCTTTGAATTTTGCTAACTAATGTGGGCCATTTCCAATCAGCAACTGCCTCAACTTTTTTCGGATCGACTGAGATGCCCGCGGCGGAGATGATGTGCCCGAGAAATGAGATGTTATTCAGCCAGAATTCGTACTTGCTCATCTTCACATACAATTGATTCTCTCAAAGGGTTTGGAGTACCGTCCGTAGGTGTTCTGCATGTTGCGTTCGATCCTTCGAGTAGACAAGGATGTCGTGGATGAAGACTACTATGAATTTGTCAACGAACGGACGAAACACCCGATTCATCAGATCTATGAAAATGACAGGGGCATTTATCAGACCGAATGGCATTACCAAGAACTCGTAGTGGCCGTAGCGAGTACAGAAGGCAGACTTCGGCACGTCATCTGGCTTGACTTTGATTTGGTGATAACCTGATCGCAGATCAATCTTCGAAAACACCGTTGCACCTTGGAGTTGGTCAAAAAAGTCATCGATACGGGGCAGGGGGTATTTGTTCCGGACGGTGGCCATATTCAATTCTCGATAGTCGATGCAGAGCCGCACCGATCGATCTTTCTTTTTTTAACAAATAGTGCGGGAGTGCCCCACAACGAGATACTTGGACGGATAAACCCTTTGTCAAGTAATTCCTGTAGTAGTACCTTCAGTTCTTTCAATTCTTTAGGGGCTATTTTGTATGGAGCTTTCCAGATCAGCCGGGTGTCAGGTAATGTGTCGATAGTAAACTCAATTTCTCGATCGAACGGCATGCCGGGTAGCTTGTCCGAGAATACATCTGGAAATTCTGCCACAACATCGGTCTGACCCACGTTTGCACCATCCTGTCTCATGTCACGAACGGACGCCAAGTAGCCTTCGCATCCGGAATGAAGCAGCTTCCGAGCAGAAATTGCCGAGATCACCATGCAGGTCGACGATGCTTCACCACACCAATAGCAGAATTTGGGCATTCCAGGTATACGAAAGGTAACCTTCTTTCTTGCGCAGTCGATGGTAGCGTTGTAAGGACCGAGCCAATCCATACCCAGTATGATGTCGAAGTCCTTCATATCTAAAACTATCGCATCAAGACCGATCTTTTGACCCCCAATACATATGATTCCTCCCCCGCAGGCTAAATTTGTGAGTAGTGGCATGCCCGAAGGTATACTGACGCTAAGGTCGAGGTCTAAAGATATTATAGGAAATTTGTGCTCGACGGTAAAGTCTGTCGATATGAAATTATATGAAGCGCCTGAATCAAATAACACACGAGCAGGTACATTATTGAAATTTAATATACCTGTCACTACAGTGTCGGAGGCGAATGCCTCATCCCGAGTCATGGCATAGACGTGCCCCTGAGCATTAGGACGTCGGTCTTAGTTGGGTTGGGTAGGCTGAGGAGGTCGGGGCGCCTGTCCTCGATTCTCTTGACGGTTTTGTTGTGGGGGGCGTTATGATTCAATCTTCGGGGGCATTCTTGTGCTTGGTGGACCCTTGCTCCGCAGTAGAAGCATCCTCCGTCGTGAATAGAACAGTCATTGGCATGGTAACCAAAGTTGTGACATTTGGTACAAGGAAGCGGTGGGGTTCGTCCCTTGTTGTCGCTATTGTTTAGATGCTTTAATGTGTAGTTTTTACCTCCCGTATAGCTAGGACGCTTGTGGCTGGAACGATTCACAACATCGACAATGACGGGAGGGTATTGGCTCTCAAGGCGGAGAGCATGATTCAGAGCCTCGCCCATGGTTTTGTACTCCGGGACCGTCACATGAACAGTAATAGACGACCGTAGACCCACTTCGAAACGTCGCACATGACACTCCTCTGTATAAAGAAATGTACCAGCAAATTTGGACAATCTAGTGAACTCTGCGGTGTACCGTTGCACTGTCAGGTTCCCTTGCTTCAACTATATGAATTCATTCTTCTTCTGTTGACGAACGGCTGAGGGGAGGTACTCAAATTCGAAGGCTCTGCAAAATGTCGCCCAAGAGATCGGTGCTGTGTTATTGTCACGTCGGATCGCTCGCTTGTGCACGGCCTACCAGTCTTGCGCATTCAACCGTAGTTGAAGTTGTGCGCAGATGACTTGCTTTGATTCTTCAATGCCAAGGAGCTCGAAGTGATCTTCTAGCTCTTCCAACCAGTCGATGGCAATAGAAGGGCCTTCGGTGCCGCTGAAGGAAGTGCGACACGCTTTCTTGAATTCTGACACTGCAAAGTTGTATCTTTTCGGTGCCGCAGGTTGATGCTCGGGCTCCTCCGGGTCGACTTCGATGGGTTGGACCATCGGTACGGTGACAGTGGGCGCAGTCACGGAGTTTTCGTTGGCCATAATTTTTTGGATGATCTACTGCAGAGTATCTAACTGTTTTTGTTGCAACTTAGTTTGTGCGTCGAAGCGAGCGTCGAATTGGGCCTGTCATGCCTCCGTCTATTGATGTCGGTTCTCGGACTATTTTTTTTGTTCCTCCATCATGTGCAACATCCTTTCGATGGCATTGTTAGAAGCTCCGGCCCGCGAACTGCTCGAGCCGCTAGAAGCGCTCTGTTCTTGCTCAGCCGCGGGTTCCGGCACTTCTGCAATACGAAGGCAAACATATCAGTCTCAAATTATTACGGACTCATTGTATGGAACAACTTATCTCATCGATGCAAGGTCAAAGGTTTGAAACTCTAGACATGAGGCCAAAGGATGTAAAGCCGTGCTGTGATACCATTATGTCACACCCCGATTTCTTAGAATCGATAGTCGTCCTCCGGGTATGATGTCGTGCGAACCTAAGTTGCGTTCGCACAAGGCATAGTCATAAGGTTATCTGAAACACAACATCGAGTTAGAGTACGTAGAGAAATTGATTGACACATTTGAAATAGAAGTAAATTTTTTATTGGTAATAAAACTTCATTTACATAACTACTTTACAATCAGTGCCGCGCGGGCTTACAACATGACTCAACTTACAAAACAGACGCTGGTGAGATAATCGTTCCATGCATTACATCCCTCTTTACAAGTAAAACATAACACTTTCCACCTGCTATTGAGAGAAGTCGAGTCGTCATCTTTTCTTTCTTTTGGACTGAGTGTAGGGTCTTCAAAATGATTTCCAGAAACAAGCCTTCAACTCACGAACGAGGCTTCAAAAGTATTCATGCCGCCTTGAGCTTTAAGTGGCACGCCCTTCCTAGTTCGGGGTACCTGCATGGAGAGCGAAGATCAGTACATTACACTTTGTTCTGGTGCATGGCTATTTAAGTTCCAAGCTTTTATTTGGTTGAAGAGTTTATATGACTTAGTTCATGAATGTTTCTAACCATCCTAATGAATTCTAAACAAGCATATGACAAGCATAATGTAATTTGTGTTAGAACTTACCCACGGCAGAGCGTGCCGTGCAATTGAGACTTACCATGTTATTTCCTGTCAATTATTGTCATTTACATATCGTGTACAATTTATGCGTTGGTCACTGACGTCACAAGCCATCCTGGACTATAGCTTTGTTAGCCGGGGTCGTTGCAGCACAAGTAGCGAGCCCCACTGCAAGTCCCCGCTTAACCCGTGCTATCATCTAGCACAGCTATACCGTGTTTCCTCCTAGGCCGAGTCGGTCCCGTGGCCCCGGATTGTCGCTCGTGGAAACTCTCTCATTGTCGACAAGTTGTCCAATGACCGAGTTAGACTTATTTAGTTTACTCAGGTAGAATCCACACTTTATTTGAGTCATTCTTTTGTTAATGTATTTCTACAGTTTACAGAGTGCCCGTGCCTTTGTATTTATCATTTCTTTCGCAACACTATTATCGATTTAACTAAGAAGGGGTCAAAAAGAGAAGGGTCAGCCACTCACCTTGAGTTTTGCATGAGGCGAGAGACTTGTTGGCCGCGCTAGACATCGCCTACGCGATTAGCTAAAATTACATAAGCAACCGATAAGAACATTATATTATTCAAGAAGTTCGATAGGAAATGAGATTTCGAAATGCAAGCTATGAAAACCATCGAAAACATTCACGAAAATGCATTCAGAAAACCAAAGCCAAAACCAACGCAAGCGGCGTGAAAAACAGAGCAACGGGAGGACTCTTCCAGCTCAGCCGCAGAGTCAATCCTTGAGGCACAACCAGCTGAATATGGGACTTGGTTACGAAGAAGCCATTCCATAACGGGGAATGGATCTTAATTCAATCGTTCCCATTCGATCGATTCGATCGATCCCGACCTATCGGTTCCGACCGAATCGATGGCGACAATGTTCCTTTCTTGCGCACCCCGTAGTCGGAGAATGGGGCACAATATAGGAATGGGACACTACACGTAGTGGCACCAATGAATGTCCACTAACATTTTCAGATTAGATCAAAAACGTTCTCGTTTAGAACGAGATAAAAGTGGATAAATAGAAATGGGTGGAACGACAGAACGGCATGCTGGGGTGAATTATCACCGGCCCTCAAAGCTTGATTCGCCCCACAAGAACAGCTTCCAAGAACCAGCAAGTTTGACGGAGAACTTTGGAACACTCCGCTCTTCTGACTCCTCGAATGGCGTAGAACTCTGCTCTCAAAGTACCTCTCTTCTCTGCTCTGAATTTTGAGAATTTTGTAAGGAAATTTCTGATCAATGAAAACTATCCTGAGAGAGAAGAGAGGGACTTTATATAGATGTGCATAGTAACTACTCGGCATGCAAAATGTTCAGGACGTAGAAAAAATTGCCCCGAATGTTTCATAACCGCTCAAATCATGCACTCACATGATGGAGCCAACTAGCGCACAGTGCGAGCCAATTGCGCATAGCATGCGCTAACTGCGCACATCGCGCTCACTCGTACACCGCTGAGCCAACTGCGCACACGCGCACTGCGTGCCAACTGTACGATTGCGTACATGCGCACCCACTGCGCCAACTGCGCATACGCGCTTAACGTGCACCCATTGCGCCAATTGCGTATGTGTGCAAAACTTGTACTATGTTCAAACTGTACGTAAATTGGCTGTGCGAATGGGCACACGATCGACTGCGCAGAGGCTCGCGCAACGAGCGCAACTTAAGTGCACTATGCTCCTAGCGAGGATGCTGACGTGCTAAGTACAAAGTGTGCCAAAAAATGCCACATTATGCCTCATGAGCCCGAGTCCGTGTCCGAGTCGCTAAGTCCCTATGGGGCTTAGCTCCATTAGAATAAATTCTAATAGCAAAAAGCATTAATGCTTCCTTATTGGTTTAGCCTTTTCCCCACTAGAAAAATACCCCCACAAAGCACGCATATGCACCTCCACACCTCATGTACATCTCTAAACAAGCAAAGCCTATATATAGAGATACCTTTCATTTGGCCTAGCCAATGTGGGACTATTTTTCATGTGCACATAAAGGCCAAACACCAATAATCTCCCACATATCTCCATATATATGGGTTTGAGTGTTCCCCACAGTAACTGTCCATCATGCATTAGGAGATATGTCATTGACGACTTTAATCTTCCCGCATAGGTCAAACAACAGACTATAATACAAGAATGGACTGCCTTGATTCTGCACCATAGCTGCAATTCTTTCCACTCACATAATGTAATTACATGTGCTTCTGGCTGCACATTAAAGGCCATATGCCAACATGATTTTAGTGTATTATTTTGGGCGTCTACAAGTTTACCCTCAAGAAACGGCCTGCTACCTTTGTCCATACACTATAGGTGAGTTCTTTATTAAAGAGACATGGCATAAAGCCTTGTGCTTCCCTTACGATGCTACGTCTCTATGACATGGCTCAAAGCTGAGGCATTACCCCTATCCGGGAACCTCATCGTAGTATCATACTACTATAGCATGTGGTCACAAGCCTCTTTCTAGTACCAAACTACCCAGCATGAAGCCTTTTGCTTCCTTGCGGTGTTACGCCAGACCGATATGGCTTGCGAGGCTGAGACTTTACCCCTACCCGGGTACTTTATCATGGTGTCATATCACTGTGAGGACATCCTTTCCTTTGTAGTGCTGTCTACAACTCTTTAATTTCATCATACAGCACTAGGATACCTACCTATTTGCGGTGTTACATCGCTGTGACTTGGCTTACAAAATCGAGGCATTACCCCTACATGGGAATCTCATGGTGGAGTCACCCCACTGTAGCATGGAGTTATACTCCTTTTAGTATTGTGCTACCGTGCCTCCTGTAAAGCACACCAGGCATTCACTCTGCTTGAGAACTCATTAAGGCGTTTAAGCCATCCTCGTCACAGGATCCGTTTTCTGCAGAAAAAATATAGTAGACAACAGTGTTTGTAGGTCCGTAACCTTTCCATACCACAGAGGATATGTACCCACTGTTTCTGATATTTTCTCAGTTAGTGGTCCTCCCTTGAACAAAAATCTAGATGCCTAGTAGATTTTTTTAAACTAATAGCATAGAACTTTATGGTAGGATTACAATAACATAATATCAGAATGCCTTCAAGCCCATTTTACTTGCTGTATCATCGACCAGCTGGCGCTTGAGGCCCTTTATCAACAGATCCGCCATGTTCTTCCGACTCCGAACATCAATTACTGTAATGACACCTCTCTTGATAGGATCGTGTACTGCCATGTGCTTTAACCGCACAGTTCTCTTCTTTCCATTGAAGAGATCATTTGATGCCATCGCCGTAGTCGTCGGGTTGTCGCAGTATATCAGAATCGCCTATATCTGTGCCCCAACCACTGGAAGATCATACATGAGCTCCTGAAGCCATTATGCTTCTTTCGTTGTGGTATCAGGTGCAAAGAACTCAAATTCCATGGAGAAACGAGAGAGCATAGTCTGCTTCTTCGATTTCCATGATATAGTAGCTCCATCCTGTAGAAGCATAAAATTTCAAGAACGGAAATCCTATGCGCCTAACATTACATGCGCCAGGGAGATCAAATGAAGTACTTGGCACAAGCAAACAGCAAAAGAATAGATATTAAAAGAAGATTTTTTTTATTTCATATAAAATTCTGTTACATGTCTAAAAGGGACTTTACAAAGAAGAATTTCTACAAAAAAAGACCCTAAGTCTACAGCTAGGTGCAGCAACCTACATGCGCTCTCAGTCAGGCACGTCTCTTCAGCGTCTCAGTCAGGCGCGTCTCTCCAGCGTCTCAGTCAGGCACGTCTCTCTAGCGTCTCAGTCAGGTGCATCTCTTTTGCGTCTCAGTCAGGCGCATCTCTTCAGCAGCTCAGTTATGTACATCTCTTTCGCATCTCAGTCATGCGCATCATAAAGTCTCAGCATATGCGCTCCACTTCGACCCGATCGGGTGCTTCGACTAATAAAGCATTTATTGAGCAAGGGTGGGTGATCAACCCCACCCTAGCGGGAAGAAAAGCTCTCCAAAGAAAGAGGAGAGCACCGCAAGATCCGCGGCAAAAGGAGGCTTTCAGCACAACCAGAATAGGCAACACCCACTCTGATAGAAGAAAGAGCCTTCAAAGCCGGGGGTACCGCAATTTCGATCTACGGCTCTTTCAGCATAACGGAGACGAGGCTCGAGCATTTCGATCTTCAGATGCAACAGGCACCTTTCGCCTGCCTCAGAAGCCCTCGACTCCGAATTTCGGATGTAACAGTCACCTTCAAGCGCATGAACGAAGACAAGTCGTCGCATCTTCACCTTCGGGAATATCTCGTCAACAGAATGTGCTCGAGCAAACAAGTTCATTTTAGGAGGACGTGAGGGAATGAGAAGCAAACTCCCCCTTGCCACTATTTATATGCCGAGCAAATCAAACCCATGCGCTAAGTGGCGGGCTCTCTGAATCCCGTACAATAAATTTGTATTTATGGTGATGAACCTGACGCTTCGAATTCGGCCAAGTCAAAAATGGCTATTTAAAGCACTTGAAGAAAGCAACAGTCGGACTAATAAAGGTACGTCATGCAAACGGATGCGCCGGCCAGACACGGCGCATCGTACAAACGTGCCCGTTCCAAAGCGCCCCGTAAGGATACGCCCAACAAAGCACAGATCCATGCGTCCTAATCAACATGGACCCATGTGCCCATTTCGGCTCGTCACCCATCAAGCAATTAATGCTCAAGTGACAGAGTTGGCAGCACATCCCCCGAGGACTGAATACTTAGCAGCTTTTTCAGAAGACGAAGTATCGCTGATGTCAGCATCATCATTACTTTCCTTCGGCGGTTACAAGCCACATGGCCGCCCAACCATTTTGCATGCGCCACCGCAGCCATGCGCCCAAATCTCTGTATGTGCCTCAAAAGCCATACGCCTCAGATAAGCCATGCGCCTCAGACTTTTCACTGATCCCTAAAGATAGAGGTCAAGTCGCTACTGAAGCCACGTATGCGCCTCAAAAGCCATGCGCCCAAACTGGTTCATGACTCCTAAAGGTTACAGGCCAAAGTCTACTCATGTGCCCAATCCTAGGCACATCCTGTCAGATTACTCTCCACCAAATCCAAGATCTTTGAGCAATGGATACGCGCCACGTGTCTCTTGACTCAGTTCAGCCGATGAAGGGGTGCTAATCACCCAAAATCTCAGCAACCGAAAGATCTCCTCTATTGCTACGTGTCAGCTCTGCCATAGCCCACAAATACAAAGGAAGAGTTCAACTCCTCAATCCGAGCGCGCCGCCCATGTGCCTCCATCAGCAATTACCAAGTGGCATCCCTACAAACAGGCGCATCCTACATATGTGCGCATGAGCAGCCAACCTGCTGCTTATAAATAGAAGGATCATTCCCTCTCTCACACACACAGACAGGGAGATACACAGAGACTGTCAGAGATCAAGACACACCAAAGCATCAGAGTTTACTCCCAGAGATCGGAAGAGACACTTAATGTCTTCTTCCTCTCCGTAAGCTCCAGCATCCAGAGCAACTCAGACCTTCTGAGAACCGAGAACCGTCGTCAGATCGTCAACGGAGTCAACGCATTTCCACTCGCTCCATCGACACAGAGACCCAGAAAAACAAAAGTGTTCTCCTAGGACTACATCTAACTCCTATATTGTAACACTATTCTGTTTGTATTGAAATTTGTAATCAAAAGATTTTAATGGAAAACAAGCTTGCGACTCTGCTGGGGACCTCTTTCTCCTCCACCGAGAAAGCTGTGTCACAATCCGACGACGTAAAGATGGGCTCCTCCCACAAGACGCTGGTCGTACGCCTCAATCAACAGGCATATAAGGAGTTCATCTCTGAAGGCAGCGCAAGTCCTTCGAAGCGGCTGCCAAAGCCGAAGAAGACTCGCCAAGTCTGGGTGCGCAAGGTCGACGCCTCTGGCACCACCACCGAAGGGGATGCGCCGATACAGCCTATCTTTCCTGCTGACGTCCTCAGCAGCCAAGATGCGTCCACCGCCGTAGCACATCTGTCAGGGAAACATGGGGCCGACCACATTTCCTAACCATCTTCCTCTCAGACGAAGAAGATGCATCGACGGAGCAGGGGCACAGCTAATGCCCTATGCAGTAACTCTGATGTGCCACAGAAGTTCTCTGTCTTTGACAGACTCACTCGCTGTCGTGGCGAGGGGAATTTGGACTCTGAGTACTATGCACCCTATTGGGCTGGTACGAAGACGTCTAAGGCGGCATAGGCCATGCGCCTCAAACGTGCTATGCCAGCAGCAAACCAGGAGCATGCACTCACGATCATGCGTACTGCTGATGGTAAGCTGTATAAGGTCAACTCAGGTGCTTCTGCGCCAGAAATGAGCCGACCTTCAAAGTCCTTATCTCACTTGGGCGTATCTGCTGCGTTCGCAACCAAGTCGAGCAAGGTAAACCCTGTGGTCTTGAACTCTCGCGCCTCCATTAGTTGTGCGTCTGAGGTTCGTTCAAGTCACTTTAAATGTTGTGCTCCCAATACTGATCTGAGCACATGTTTTGCGTTGGATCAGGAGGCGCAGCATTCAATTGACCACCCCGACGCTTGGCCTTGCCATGCGCCTGATGGGGTACAAAGGTGGCACTCTCCTCTAACGATTTGTGTAACATGATCACTCACAAACGCCGATCAGAAGAGTCAACTGACAAGCATAATGCGCCCTTCACAGGGCACACCTGTGCTGTAGTCACCATCAACTGCTGTTGCAAGACAGCGGTCCCACCAAGGCAGTCGGTGTTCCAGCGGCTGTAATAATCAACACCTCTCCAACATCGCCTCAGAAAGAAGGTGTCAGCTGAAACGGAACCAGAACTACAGATTACTTCTTACAACGTAGTCTCCAACTCCCCTTCAATTTGGAAGGCGACGGACAGCTCCTCGACTTTGTCCTCATCAAAGAACCAACTGAGGAAGACCAAGACAATTGTCCCATCCTCAGGAGTGTTTGAGGGCACTCGGGGGAGAAAGAAAATCTCAGAAGAAGCTGGGGGTAGTCAAGCCCCTATGAATCTTCATCCTGGAGACGAAGTTAGCCTCCCAGACGTAGCTGGGGTAGTCAAGCCCCTGTGGATCTTCATCCTGGAGACGAAGTCAGCCTCCCAGACGTAGCTGGGGGTAGTCAAGCCCCTGAGGATCTGCATCCCGAAGACGAAGCTGGGGATAGTCAGACCCTTGCTGATACTTCTCCCGAAGACGAAGGTGATCTCCAGAACATAGCTGGGGGTAGCCAAGACGAAGTCCAAGGGGAAGTTTCTCTTCTACAAGAGAGCGAGGCCGAAAGCAAAGCCTCAACCGATCCATCCACTTCCAATCGTGTCATGACGGTATACATGACGGGAGCTGGTGATGCGGAGTCAGATGCGCCGCTAGCAGATCTCGTCCATCGCATGGGTACCTTGGAGGGAGGACTCAAAACCCTCTTTGCCTCCATACAAATACTGACTCAAGCAGTGTTTGAGATACGGTCAGCTTTGGCCAGGGCACCGTCTACCGGTCCTGATCCAGGGGCCAATGGAGAATCAAGTGTACCCCTTCAACGGGTATCCTTGGATACAGATTGTCATGAGGCACCTTGTATATCGGAGCCGTCAAATGCTCAACTCCAGGCTGTACCACCATCTCTGACTCCCAGCTCCACAGAAGACGTGATGGAGATGATCAGGGACTTACGATAGCGCTTCGAGTCGAAGAATAGACATGAGGAGCGCCAGAAGATGGGGATCCCCCAACCATATCCCCTCGAATGGAACAAAGTGGTTTATCCTCCCAAATATAAACCGCAAACTTCGACACCATATGAAGGGAATGACTCTCCACGCCGTTATCTGACGTACTTCCAGTCTCAAACAGGACATCTCCCAAAGGAAGACGCACTACTCACCAGCATATTTGTCGGGGCACTGAAAGGAGTGGCTTACGACTAGTATTACAGTCTCCCCTACAACTCCATATCTTCCTTCGACGACTTAACACGTCTCTTCCTCGATCGTTTCTATGACGGAGGGAAGGACATGACAATGGCATCCCTCATAGAGATACGTCAGAAGGAGAAGGAAACAGTTCGAGCATTCATCGAACGGTTTCGACAAGCCTACTTCAGACTGCCCCCGGGTATGCCAAAACATGTACTCCACTCCTCCTGCAGCATGAACATGCTGCCAGTGATCAAACTCGAGCTCAACTCCACTCCTCCTCCCGACTGGAGTTCGTTGATCATCGAAGTCGAAGCAGCAGAAAAGAAGGCGTCCAATGTTCGTCTTCTGGGAGTCAGTTTCCCTGCCTTTGAGGACAAGGAAAAATGGCCTGCAGCCAACAACCTCGGACGAAAGACGAAGGGGAAGCAGGTGTTGACTGTCAATGCCTCCAAAGGTGCATCAGCACCTGCTCAGAAGCCTCCACTTGCACCAAGGCCAAAGGAGGTTTATTCTTTCAATGATGAAGACACCCTGCAACTCTTTGAGATATTGAAGCAGGGTGACAAGATCAAGTTGCCAGACCCGAAGCGTCTCGACGAGGTTGGAAAAGTGGACAATCCGAGGTACTGTCACTACCATCGGTTTGTCGGACACCCAACTAAGGACTGCTACATTCTTAAGAACTACATCTAGCGCATGATCAATACGGATGTCATCTCCGTCGACTACGAAGAGAAAATGGTCTCAGTCAACCTGGTGTCGCTCCAATTCGGTACCTTACCACCAACCACAACACAAGATGGCGTCGTCCCCATCCCAAAGGCGACAATAGAGGTGGTCAATCTACCACCTACTCGTAACAACGTGAGTGGACTCATCCCACTCACCACATCTCGGGGAGAGATCTTATGGGTTCACCCCGACCTCGTCTTCGAGGTTACTCAACCGGAGGTACGCTCTGCCTCCAAAAAAGGACAGGAAGATCAAGTCTTGCCGCATGGTCTCTTCCTCCGCAGAAGAGGCTCTTCCTGTACAAACCCATTCGCAGTTGAATGTCCAACCCGACGAAGCTACCGTTGAGGTGGTACCTCCCTGCACTGCCCCTACTGCCGAAGAAGGATGTCCATCCAAGCCTCCAGCGGCCAATAAACAGAAGCATATAGAGGCCCGTTTCGATAAGCCTTTACGAAAGGAGAATGCTTCAGGACTAGCCAAGCCCCACAACTTCGACATACTGGCATAACTTGTCAGTACTCCTGCCCGCCTATTCCTGTTTGAGCTTCTCCGTCTCTCCAAGGACACCCGTGAAGCTCTCTGTGAAGCCCTGAAGGATGCTGAATCTTTTATCAGTCAGGTCAAGCAGCCTGAGGATACCCCGACCACATGTGCGCTCTGCTACTGTGCGAATGAAGTTATCCCCAACATAACTTTCACCCAACAAGATATGCTGCTCAAGCACAACCGACACAACAGGCCATTGTATTATACATGGTATGTCGATTCCGTCAAGGTGAAGTGGATTCAGATCGATCCAGGGTCTTCCCTCAGCATCATCCCGAAGATACTACTCTCAATACTGGGGATCCCAATGTACCGTCTGGTGCCTTCCAACACTACAAGCAGCAGTTTCAATGCTAGCAAAAGTGAACCGCTGGAAAAAATACGGCTGAAATTGTAATATTCCTATTTTGAAGTACGTATTTGACCGTATTATTGTATTTGGAGGATTTTAATTTTTGGGGTATTTTTGAAATTTTTATTATTTTCTTGGAGGTAATTTTATCCTCATTATTATTATTATTATTATTGTTGTTAAATTACCTAGCTACCTCTCCTCCCTAAAATATCTAAACCTAACCCCACCCCCTCTCTTCACTCTTTCTCTCTCTCCCAACCCCTCTCTCTCCTTCCCCTCACTGGATCAGCACCCCCCTCCCGCTCAACTCTCTCTCTTCCTCACTTCCCTTCTCTTCCGCTCTTCTCTGGCTTGGCCCCACCGTGGCCACCACCCCCGGCCATGGTGTCCTCCCACCACCACTCCCAGCTGCGACATCGTCGGCGTCTTTAACTCCTCCGCCACCATCTCGTCGCTCCCGGCCGCCCTCAGCATCCGTGCCGCCGTCTCCACCACTTCCCGCAGCTACCACCACCATCCCTACTTCCCTCACCCTCATGGCAGCTACCACCGCCACTTCCATCCGTCGCTGTCGACTCCTCCCTCTCCCCTCTTCTCGGAGCTGGCTGCCGACGACCTCCGCCGCCTCCTCCTTCCTCGGCTTCCCCCGTTGAGCGCAGCACTGCTGCTGCCGTTCGACTCCTCCATCGAGAGCCGCTGCAACCTGGCCTGACTCCCGATGAGCTCTCCCTCACCCTGTCTTCTCCGCCGGTGGCGACCAGCCCCGCCTGGCCGAGCATTCCCGGTGAGCTCCGCCACCCTCCTCTCTCCCCTTTTCGGGCTGTGAGCTCCTCGGGGAGCGAGCCCCTCGATTGGCGTGCCTCGGGCAGCGTGCTGCCTCGAGCAGTGCGCTGCCTTGTGCAGCATGTCACCTCGGGCAGCGCACCCTCGGTTGGTGCGCTTCCTCGTTCCTCGTATTTTTGGGTCGTGTGCACCTCGGTATACGTGTCGCCTCGTTATGCGTGTACCTCGGTCTACGTACTGCCTAGGGCAGCAGGAAGCCTCGAGCCCCGTGCTACCTCGGGCAATGTGCCATCTCGATTTGTGCACCGTCTCGTTTTCTGTGCCTCGACCTTTGTGCCTTTCTTGATTTTCGTACCGTATCGATTCGCATACATGCATCGATTTGCATAACCGTCTCGGTTTACGTGTCGCGTTGGACTCTGTACCGCATCGATATGCGTACGCACCTTGATTTGTGTGCCGAATCGATTTACGTGCTCCTTAGACTTTGGGTCATTTCGATTTACATGCTCGTCTCGATTTGCGTGTCGCGTGATTCGTAGACCATTCTGATATTCGTGATTTTCTCGATCTACGTGTACGTCTCGATTTACGTGCACATTTTTCTGGTTCATCTCGATATTCGTGCTATCTTGATTCTCGTGCGCGTCTCGATATATGTACACGTCTCGGTTTACGTATCCGTATCGATCCGTGTACCTCGGTTTTCGTGCCAGATCCCTGTACTGCTTACGGGACCCACACGGTATAGCCTCCTGCCATCCCCTGTGATTTTTCCTATTATTTTATTATTGGTGTTAATGATTGTTTATTGTGTGTTCTGAGGATCTCGATTGGCGTGCTAGCTTGGATCGCGACTGCTGAAGACTTGCTTACCTAGCCAAGCCCCCTAGGCAAGTATCCCTTGCTCATCGACGGCTCTTGCCCTCTCTCCTGGATTTTATTTCATTTAATTAATTTGTACTTGTAAATTTTATAACCATGATTAGTGTAGCCTAGTAGTAGAGCTGCCATGATGATAACTTAGGATAGCTTGGTCCGATATCGGGGTAGACCGTATCGGGCAACTCGGATGGGTCATCCACACCTCCCAGGATACGAGCACGACTCACATGTATGGATTGTCCCTGTATGCCCCGTGTCCGACTCGCGGTCGGGTAACGGCTCTGGCTAACTTTACTTGTGGCGGTGATTGTGCTTGGGTTAGGGATTTGTGGGCATGTGTTGTGGTGCGCCCTGTAAGGCAATTATTTTATTATTATGCATGTTGGCTTGGCGCCCAGTACGCATCGTAGTACTGCTGGAGGCCGAGACATTAGTGGTCTCAGGTTCGATTGATTTTCAGTACGCATCATAGTACTGCTAGAGGCTGAGACTTAGTGTTCTCGGCTATCGACTTGTTCCTACTACGCATCATAGTACTGCTGGTAGCTGAGACCTAGTGTTCTCAGTCTGCGATTTTGCGATTCCGCGACGGGTTGTGCCGAGTAGATTTTAGCCCCAACTCGCTGGGAGCTCCTGTCTAGAATACAGAGGAGACTCTGCCGAATTCTTCCAAAATTCCCGATCGGGAATTTGGTTCGAAGGACTGGGCAGAACCATTCCTTTGGTTTACTGGACTGGGCTCGTGCCTGTTCACCTTGGTATAGTATACCTGATCCCATTGCTTGCTGGATAGACTCCAGACTAGATCAGTCGCCTAGCTCCTGATCTGTCTTGTCCATCGGATAGCGTAAGGAGAGCGGTTCCACTTGGGAGACGGTCTGCAACCCTGGTCCTTGTTTGGTTTAAGGGTTGTGGATTTGCTCCAGAGCGGTCCGTGTAATCCTTGCCACTTCCGGCGATATTTATTATCGGACTCTTGTCCCCTGACCCTTCATCCTAGGGGTTGTCCTAGTCTAGTCAGATAGAGCTGACAGTTGTCCTATGTATTGGAAGTTGTGACTTGTGGATATGACTGAGGATTGAGTATTATGGAGAGTACGATCTCGGGATATTGACTTGGTAGATCTATGTAGATTCTTGGATTTTGGTGATTTCGAATATTTTGTGGAACGAGAAGAATATCGAGGGTATTATTTTATGATTTTTACTCGACTTCCTAAATGCCTAAAACCTGGTACCTTTGTGTATTCCGGTAGTTGGGGAAACCTGGTTCAATTGCTATGTTTTGGTAGTTGAGGGGCTCATTTTCTAGTGGCTGGTGATCATTAACTTGGAGGATTCTTGTGAGCCAGAAGGCCTAGCGTTGCTTATAGTGATTAGCTTGGTATTTGGTTATTGACCTTCCTGACATGATTTTAATTTCTATCGTAGATAGGAGACTCCTGATAGTTTGATAAGATGGATGGATCGACTTGATGATTTGAGCTGTAGGTTCCCATGTGTACTTGAAAGACTATTATAGTGGAGATTTTGATCTTGTACCCGACTTGTTATCCATGTCACGATTTGGGCATGTGACTTCTTGTGACTGATAGGTCTGTCCTTGTTCCTAGTATTACACGATGACCTGGACCTGTCTTGATTCTTGATAGTGGCCCGTAGAGGTGCACTCCTGACTAGCACTCTGGACTTGACAGTAAACCTGGCATGTATACTCTTGATTCTTGATAGTGGCCCGTGGTGGCACACTCCTGACTAGTACTCTCGACATGGCATGTTTACTCTTAATTGCAGTTGCGACAGCCAGTCCTGACTTGCTCAGCATGACCCCGTCTTGATACCGTAGTTGATTTCTCTTGATTGTGCTTGTATAAGCCACCAGTCCAGTCTTGTCTTGCATCATGTCTAGGACATGGATCCCTGAGTACCACGGTCAGGGAACCATAATGAAACTGACTAGGCTAATAACTAGATTAATTATGTAGTTCATGGGGACTTTCCAGTGACCTGTTGCTTGTCTGACCCCGGCCCTATGTATCTATATATATATTAGAGATTTGTTGCTATCCGTCGAGATGAGCGCATTCCCAGCCCTCCGTCGAGTGTGGCACTTCTTTAGGGCACATGTATCTTACTGCAGTGTGCCTGCTATATCTATCTTTTTCTTTTGCTGGGGCCATTCGGGTAGTAGCAAGCAGGAGCTGGACTTTGAAGTCTCATTGCATCTTGTTAGTAATTAGGCCTGTGATAACCCTAGCTAGCTAATAATAGCAAGCCGTAGGCATTGTGTGGCCGTTTGTCCTTCTGTGTTGTTTGGCTTGTTGCCTGCTAGCCAGCTGATATTGATTTCCAGCTGGCAATGCAGGTGTTAGTGGATGCTAGGGAGATTGTGATTGTGTTAGCTTCGCTATACTTGTAGATTGTTATCGTGCGTTGGTACCGCACGATCCCTTACCTTTATTTACTGTTTTTAGATGTTATTCTTGTCATATTTTATCCTGCTGGTTTTCTTCGCCCGTCCTTGAGCCTTCCTTTCTGGTACTTGCTGCGGTTGGCCTGACCAACCCTGGATTGTTCCCAGATTGTCTGAGACCGACCCGGTGGATCTTCCAGACTTGACTTGGAGGGTGTACTTCAGTTCCAGACCATGCTAGGAACTGTGGGAAGGTATACTTGTCTACATTATTATTCATTACTATAGATTCTAGATTTTTATATGAGTATTTCCTGTTTTTCATATGATTATCTCTCTTGATATTGTTTCATTGTGATTTACCTGTGGATAGGAGATCTGATTTAGACCATAGATTGATTGCATGCTAGGATACCCAACCAGACTGGACAGCCGTCATCACCGTATAGCGTATTCTTACCTTATACGGTGTAGCTGGCCGTGTATGTCCCCGTATTCCAGAACTGGAGCGTTACATGGTTTTAGTGGTGGCCCATGCAGGTCTCGTTTTGAGATTTTGTTGGGTATCACATGATTATTGATCTCATTCCACTATCCCTTGGTATTCCTACTTGTTACACTTGTCCTTTGCTCCCTTGATCTTGTAAACTGGTTCCCATCTCTACCTGGACCTATCTTGCCTTGTCTTGTCTTATTCGTTGTTATCTACCTTTATTCCTTGTTTTGAGAGACATGGTCCTGTCGTTGGTCATGTCGATCACCTTATCGGGTAAGACGATGTCTGGTCTTATCTTTGAGTTACTAGATTACTTATCTTGGGTTCTGGATTCTCTACCGGTGTTTCATCTTGTTTGATTTTTTTGTTATCTCTTTCGTGCGTTGACTTCGTGTTGACTTAGTATCCTTATCGCCCTCTTCGAGCGTTGGCTTGATCGCTGCAGCATGAAGATTTCATCAGGACTCTGAGATTGGATTGATTCGGCTTCCTTGATTCCGGACAGTTCCGCACTCATGATTATATATTTTAGGTATTATTTTGATTATAGATATACCTTCTATACATTATGTTTTGATATGGATTCTTGATTTGGAGTATTTTCCTACGGATATGGAGTATTTTCCTACAAAAGCTATCTTGTGGTTATTATTGAAAATATTTTTGGATGTGTGTTACGATTTAGCTGGATTTTGGATTTTGATGGTTTTCTAGGACTCGTTATATTATTAGAGATTTTGTGATTTTAGTGATTCGAATGTTTGGGTTATGGATTTGATTCGTTTTGGGTATTTGTCAAGAGTACCGGGTGACCCTAGTATACCTTGACGGCGTGGTAACGAAAGTTGCAGCCGCTCGATTATAGTGCCCTGATGCATCTTTTGCAGCTATTTCGGATGGCGCGGCAAGGAATGATCATGACACCCATTTTTCGGATATTAGGAACTACGGTCATCGGTTCGAGACAGATATCCTGTATTTTATGATTTGTGAGAATTTTATGCAGTTGGGGTTTTACGTTTTCTGACATTGTTTTCGACATTCTATACTTGTTTTGATTTATGGGATTATTTCGTGTATGCGAGACTTTGATTTTCGAGATTCTTTCGATGTTTTCGATTTACCTTACGAGTTGATTTATCTAGACCTTGTTCTCTTTGATGTTTTCATATTAAGATTTTGTTCGTTTCTTATTGTATTACTTGATTTCTGTAAGGTGGGTAGAGTTTTCATGGCAGATATATATGTACTAGTTTTGAAAACCCTATTTTGATAATTTTGAAATTTCGAGGATGAAATTTTTGTAAGGTGGGTAGGATGTAATATTCCTATTTTGAAGTACGTATTTGACCGTATTATTGTATTTGGAGGATTTTAATTTTTGGCATATTCTTAAAATTTTTATTATTTTCTTGGAGGTAATTTTATCATCATTATTATTATTATTATTATTGTTATTAAATTACCTAGCTACCCCTCCTTCCCAAAATATCTAAACCTAACCCCACCCCCTCTCTTCACTCTTTCTCTCTCTCTCTCTCCTGACCCCTCTCTCTCCTCCCCCTCACTGGATCAGCACCCCCCCTCCCGCTCAACTCTCTCTCTCTTCCTCACTTCCCTTCTCTCCCGCTCTTCCCTGGCCTGGCCCCACCGCGGCCACCACCCCCGGCCATGGTCTCCTCCCACCACCACTCCCAGCTGCGGCTGCCCCCATCTCCGTCGGCGCCACCACCCTCATCATCGTTGGCGTCTTTATCTCCTCCGTCACCATCCTCGTCGCTCCCGGCCGCCCTCAGCATCCGCGCCGCCGTCTCCACCACTTCCCGCAGCTACCACCACCATTCCTGCTTCCCTCACCCCCATGGCAGCCACCGCCGCCACTTCCATCCGTCGCTGCCGACTCCTCCCTCTCCCCTCTTCTCGGAGCTGGCCGCCGACGACCTCCGCCGCCTCCTCCTTCCTCGACTTCCCCCGTCGAGCGCAGCACTGCTGCTGCTACTATTCGACTCCTCCATCGGGAGCCGCTGTAACCTGGCCTGACTCCCGACGAGCTCCCCCTCACCCTGTCTTCTCCGCCGGTGGCGACCAGCCCCGCCTGGCCGAGCATTCCCGGTGAGCTCCGCCACCCTCCTCTCTCCCCTCTTCGGGCTGTGAGCTCCTCGAGGAGCGAGCCCCTCGATTGGCGCTCCTCCGGCAGCGTGCTGCCTCGAGCAGTGCGCTGCCTTGTGCAGCGTGTCACCTCGGGCAGTGCACCGTCGGTTGGTGCGCTTCCTCTTTCCTCGTGTTTTCGGGTCTTGTGCACCTCGATGTACGTATTGCCTCGTTATGCGTGTACCTCGGTCTACGTGCTGCCTAGGGCAGCGAGATGCCTCGAGCCCCGCACTGCCTCGAGCAATGTGCCATCTCGGTTTGCGCATCGTCTCATTTTCTGTGCCTCGGCCTTTGTGCCTTTCTTGATTTTTGTGCCGCATCGATTCGCGTGCATGCATCGATTTGTATGACCGTCTCGGTTTGCGTGCCGCGATGGACTCCGCACCGTATCGATTTGCGTACGCACCTCGATTTGTCTGCTGAATCGATTTACGTGCTCCTTGGACTTTGGGTCGTTTCGATTTACGTGCTCGCCTCGATTTGCGTGTTGCGTGATTCGTGGACCATTTTGATATTCGTGATTTTCTCGATCTACGTGCACGTCTCGATTTACGTGCACGTATTTCCCGTTCATCTCGATATTCGTGCCATCTCGATTCTCGTACGCGTCTCGATATATGTGCACGTCTCGGTTTACGTGTCCGTATCGATTCGCGTACCTCGGTTTCCGTGCCAGATCCCTGCACTGCTTGCGGGACCCACAAGGTATAGCCTCATGCCATCCCCTGTGATTTTTCCTATTATTTTATTGTTGGTGCTAATGATTGTTTATTGTGTGTTCTGAGGATCTCGATTGGCGTGCTAGCTTGGATCGCGACTGCTGAAGACTTGCTTACCTAGCCGAGCCCCCTAGGCAAGTATCCCTTGCTCATCGACGGCTCTTGCCCTCTCTCCTGGATTTTATTTCATTTAATTAATTTGTACTTGTAAATTTTATAACCATGATTAGTGTAGCCTAGTAGTAGAACTGCCATGATGATAACTTAGGATAGCTTGGTCCGATACCGGGATAGACCGTATCGGGCAACTCGGATGGGTCATCCACACCTTCGAGGACACGAGCACGACTCACATGTATGGATTGTCCCTGTATGCCCCGTGTCCGACTCGCGGTCGGGTAACGACTCTGGCTAACTTTACTTGTGGCAGTGATTGTGCTTGGGTTAGAGATTTATGGGCATGTGTTGTGGGGCGCCCTGCGAGGCGGTTATTTTATTATTATGCATGTTGGCTTGGCGCCCAGTACGCCTCGTAGTGCTGCTGGAGGCCGAGACATTAGTGGTCTCGGGTTCGATTGATTTCCAGTACGCATCGTAGTGCTGCTGGAGGCCGAGACTTAGTGTTCTCGGCTATCGACTTGTTCCCAGTACGCATCATAGTGCTGCTGGTAGCTGAGACCTAGTGTTCTCAGTCTGCGATTCTGCGATTCCGCGACGGGTTGCGCCGAGTGGATTTTAGCCCCAACTCGCTGGGAGCTCCTGTCCAGAATACAGAGGAGACTCTGCCGGATTCTTCCAAAATTCCCGATCGAGAATTTGGTTCGAAGGACTGGGCAGAACCATTCCTTTGGTTTGCTGGACTGGGCTCGTGCCTGTTCACCTTGGTATAGTATACCTGATCCCATTGCTTGCGAGGTAGACTCCAGACTAGATCAGTCGCCTAGCTCCTGATCTGTCTTGTCCGTCGGATAGCGTAAGGAGAGCGGTTCCACTCGGGAGACGGTCTGCAACCCTGGTCCTTGTTTGGTTTAAGGGTTGTGGATTTGTTCCAGAGCGGTCCGTGTAATCCTTGCCACTTCCGACGATATTTATTACCGAACTCTTGTCCCCTGACCCTTCATCCTAGTGGTTGTCCTAGTCTAGTCAGATAGAGCTGACAGTTGTCCTATGTGTTGGGAGTTGTAACTTGTGGATATGACTGAGGATTGAGTATTATGGAGAGTACGATCTCGGGATATTGACTTAGTGGATCTATGTGGATTCTTGGATTTTGGTGATTTCGAATATTTCGTGGAACGAGGAGAATATCGAGGGTATTATTATATGATTTTTACTCGACTTCCCAAACGCCCAAAACCTGGTACCTTTGTGTATTCTGGTAGTTAGGGAAACCTGGTTCGATTGCTATGTTTTGGTAGTTGAGGGGCTCGTTTTCTAGTGGCTGGTGATCATTGACTTGGAGGATTCTTATGAGCCAGAGGGCCTAGCGTTGCTTATAGTGATTATCTTGGTATTTGGTTATTGACCTTCCTGACATGATATTGATTTCCATCGTAGATAGGAGACTCCTGATAGTTTGATAAGATGGATGGATCGACTTGTTGATTTGAGCTGTAGGTTCCCATGTGTACTTGAAAGACTATTATAGTGGAGATTTTGATCTTGTACCCGACTTGTTATCCATGTCACGATTTGGGCATGTGACTTCTTGTGACTGATAGGTCTGACCTTGTTCCTGGTATTACACGATGACCTGGACCAGTCTTGATTCTTGATAGTGGCCCGTAGAGGTGCACTCCTGACTAGCACTCTGGACTTGACAGTAAACCAGGCATGTATACTCTTGATTCTTGATAGTGGCCCGTGGTGGCGCACTCCTGACTAGTACTCTCGACATGGCATGTTTACTCTTGATTGCTGTTGCGACAGCCAGTCCTGACTTGCTCAGCATGACCCCATCTTGACACCGTGGTTGATTTCTCTTGATTGTACTTGTATAAGCCACCAGTCCAGTCTTGTCTTGCATCATGTCTAGGACATGGATCCCTGAGTACCACGGTCAGGGATCCATAATAAAACTGACTAGGCTAATAACTAGCTTAATCATGTAGTTCATGGTGACTTCCCAGTGACCTGTTGCTTGTCTGACCCCGGCCCTATGTATCTACATATATATACTAGGGATTTGTTGCTATCCGTCGAGATGAGCGCATTCCCAGCCCTCCGTCAAGTGTGGCACTTCTTTAGGGCACATGTATCTTACTGCAGTGTGCCTGCTATATCTATCTTTTTCTTTTGCTGGGGCCATTCGAGTAGTAGCAAGCAGGAGCTGGACTTTGAAGTCTCATTGCATCTTGTTAGTAATTAGGCCTGTGATAACCCTAGTTAGCTAATAATAGCAAGCCGTAGGCATTGTGTGGCCGCTTGTCCTTCTGTGTTGTTTGGCATGTTGCCTGCTAGCCAGCTGATATTGATTTCCAGCTGGCAATGCAGGTGTTAGTGGATGCTAGGGATTGTGATTGTGTTAGCTTCGCTATACTTGTAGATTGTTATCGTGCGTTGGTACCGCACGATCCCTTACTTTTATTTTCTGTTTTTAGATGTTATTCTTGTCATATTTTATCCTGCTGGTTTTCTTCGCCCGTCCTTGAGCCTTCCTTTCTGGTACTTGCTGCGGTTGGCCTAACCAACCCTGGATTGTTCCCAGATTGTCTGAGACCGACCCGGTGGATCTTCCAGACTTGACTTGGAGGGTGTACTTCAGTTCCAGACCATGCTAGGAACTGTGGAAAGGTATACTTGTCTACATTATTATTCTGTACTGTAGATTCGAGATTTTCATACGAGTATTTCCTGTTTTTCATATGATTATCTCTCTTGATATTGTTTCATTGTGATTTACATGTGGATAGGAGATCGGATTTAGGCCATAGATTGATTGCATGCTAGGATGCCCAACCAGACTGGACAGCCGTCATCACCGTATAGCATATTCGTACCTTATACGGTGTAGCTGGCCGTGTACGTCCCCGTATTCCAGAACTGGGGTGTTACAAAAATGTTATATCGGTAACCTCCGAACCGAGGTGACTTGCTATGTCGTGGATGCTGACGTCAACTACAACCTCCTGTTGGATCGTCCGTGGCTACATGAGTACATGGTGGTGCCATCTACACTCCACCAATGTATGAAGTATGTGTCCACCAACGACATCATCCGGACAGAGTTTGCGAACATTGACCCTTTAAAGGGGGTCGAAGCCTACTTCACTGATTCTATCCTATACAAGTCGCCAGACGAAGGGGAAGCCAATGATGCTGACGATGAAGCAGAAACGGCAGCAGAACAGGACATGGAGCCAAAGGTGATTCCCGATACTCCTTTGAAATTTCGACTCAAAGGGAAGCCGCCTCAGATGCTGCCTCCCATGACCATCAAGCTACCTGGAAAAGCACCAACTTCTCTAGGTAGAACACCTACTGAAGCTCCTTTGAAGATACGGCTCAAGAGAAAGCCGCCTCAAATATCGGCTCCCCTTGTGTCAAAACTACAGGGGAAGGCACCTGTCATCGAAGACGCAGTCGAGGCACCCCCGAAGGTGTGTCTCAAAGACAAGCCTCCGCAATCATCCAAGCTGCCGGAGAAGGCCCACATAGCCCTTTCGGACCCCAAGGTCAAAGCTGCGGTGGACTCTCCCGAACCAACTCCAGTACTCACAGATGAAGAGCTAGGGGAACACATATCTGCTGATATAGATGCACCCTCTCTGGACAATGTAATCCCGCGGGATAAAATCTCGTGTTTCATCAATAATTGAGTATCTTTTAATTATTCTAGTCTCTCACATTGGAATGCCATGTATACATTAGATAATGCTCTACGGTCGTTGTAAATACAAATAACGACCGTCAATCATGTAAATCGAGTAGTCCCGTCCCAAGGGGTCTATTTTATAGTCCCACCGCGGAATCGAGACAAAGAATCCATCATCTTCGGCAAAGTTGAGCATCACCAAGACCTCCCGCCACTCGAGCAAGAACCAGATACCGGCAGAATACAAGTCTATCAGTACACGGACAAGGCAAAGTACCTCATCCAAAAGATGGATTACGACCTAAAAAGCAACAAAGGCCTGAACTACGGCAAGGGTCGGCGTCTTCCTCTCCGGTTCCCAACACCTAAAGGAAAGCCGCAGGATTACTATCATCGAACTCGACGGGGGGTAGGCTATGTAACGCCACCGGCAACTCCAGAGAGTTCGAAGGCGGAAGAAGTAGAACATTCTCATTCGTCTGAAGCATCAACTTGGGATTCCGATACCAGTATTGGCCCAGTCTTCAAGAAGGTGCTATCAGTCAACATGGCATCTGCATAATCTCAAGAAGATGAAGACGAAGACCAAATGCCTGAATTCTTCGAGGAAGAACCTTGGGCTCAACGTCTAGGAGCGCAGTGGGAGTCTCGTTTTGAATTACGCGAACCCCCTACCGAAGATGAAGTCGAGCAGATCGACCTTGGGGATGGATCTTCTTCCAAACCCATCTTCGTCAGCAAGAGTCTAAAGGGACCAGACCAGAAATCTTTAATCCAACTGAGTAAATATTATATCAACGTCTTCGCCTAGAGCTATGAAGATATGCCGGGACTCGATCCTCAGGTCGCGATGCATAGGCTTAACATCTTACCTGATGCCAAACCTATAAAGCAACAACAGCGACATTTTCGTCCTGACATCATGAACGCTATCGATCAAGAAGTGGACAAACTCCTGACCAGCGGGTTTATCCGTGAAGAACAACACCCGGATTGGGTGGCCAACGTCGTCCCTGTCACCAAAAAGAATGGAAAGATACGGGTCTGCATCGACTTCATAGATCTCAATGCTGTTTTCCCGAAAGACGAATTCCCGCTTCCGATCATTGATGTGATGATCGATAATACATGTGGCATCGAACGCATGTCTTTCATGGACGGATACTCGGGCTACAACCAGATCAAGATGTTCCCCGACGACACAAAACATAAGTCATTCAGGACTCCAAAGGGGGTTTTCTGCTACACAGTGATGCCCTTTGGCTTGAAGAACGCTGGTGTTACATACCAACGAGCTATGAGTACCATTTTCCGTCAACAACTTCGCAAGACAGTTGAATGCTATGTTGATGATATCGTCGTCAAGAGCCGTCTCAAAGGGGATCACCTACAAGACCTAAAGACAGTCTTCGATCTCATGCGAGCGCATCAACTCAAGATGAACCCCGCTAAATCCTTCCTTAGGATTTCTAGCAGAAAGTTCTTGGGCTTCATTATCACGGCGAAAGGCATTCATGTCGATCCCGAGAAAACCAAAGCCATCCTTGACATGGACCCTCCGAAGAACCTCCGAGAACTTCGAGGCCTACAGGGACGTCTGGCATACATCCGAAGGTTTATAGCAAACCTTTTCGGAAAATGCCAACCCTTCATCCAGCTCACGAAGAAGGGAGTCTCCTACGTCTGGACAGAAGAATGCCAAAAAGCTTTCGATGATATCAAAGCTTACTTGACGAGCCCGCCAGTCCTGGTGGCACATGTCGCAGGCAAACCATTTCTTCTCTACGTCCGTACCATGGATCATTCCCTCGGCGCTTTGTTGGCTCAGAACAACGATGCGGGCTATGAGAAAGCTATCTACTACCTTAGGAGGACACTGATCGGGACCGAACACCGGTATAACCCCGTTGAAAAGGAGTGTCTGGCTTTGGTGTTCGCCATCCACAAGACTCGCCATTATGTCTCGGGCCAGACAATTCATGTCATCTCCCGAGTCAATCCGCTCAGGGTTCTCATGACGAAGCCAGGACCATTGAACTCCCGGCTAGCTACATGGACGATCCTATTGACGCCATACAACATGGTGTTCGTCCCACAAAAAGCCATCAAGGGTCAAGCTCTGGCCGACTTTTTAGCTGCGCACCCCATCCAAGAGTCCTCTAGACTCTATGAAGACATCCCGGATGAGGTCCAAGAATCAAACGTCACCGAAGAAAGCTCTGTCTGTCAGATGTTTTTCGATGGCGCTTTAAGAACAGGCCCCAAAGGCCAAATCATCGCCGGAGTGGGGGTAGTCCTGGTCTCCCCCGATCAGCTGGTCATCCAGCGTGCTTACTCCCTTTCGAAGCCGTGCTCCAACAATGTTGCCAAGTATAATGCTCTCATCATGGGACTCCAGCTGGCACAACAGCTGGGGGTAGATCATCTGGAAGCCTACGGCGACTCAAAACTCGTCGTTAACCAGATCAGAGGGCAATACGAAGTTCGCCATGAAGATCTGGTTCCTTGCCATGAAGTTGCATTGAACATTATTTCAACCTTCACCAAGTTCTTCATAGAACACATACCCCGGTTACAAAACCTGGAGGCCGATGCTCTGGCTGGCCTCACAGCCTCATTGGCAGCACCCCTCGGGACTCAGCACTATGTCATGGTAGTTGGTCGAGACTTGGTCTGTCCTAAAAACAACCTGTCCTCACAAATAGCCCATGCCATGTCAACAAGTGCTGGTATTAATGTCCGAGACTGGAGGTTCCTATTCATCGACTTCGCTGTCTACGAAATTCTCCCAGAAGATTCGAAAGAAGCCGTCTCAGTCAGGAGGCGTTCCCTTCGATTCTATTACGATACAGCTACTAAAATGCTGTACCGACGCTCCTACGATGGACTTCTACTTTGATGCCTGTCCAACGAAGAAGCAGTCGAAGCCCTTCGAGAAGCTCATGATGGAACTTGCGGGGCTCATCAACCTGGCCCTAAGTTGCAGGATCGAATGCGACGCATGGGTTACTACTGGCCGACCATGGCAGCCGACGTTGTCGACTATGCCAAAAAGTGCCATGCGTGCCAGCTCCACCCCGACTTCATCCATACACCGTCGGAACCACTATATCCTGCGGTCTCCTCCTGGCCCTTCGAAGCTTGGGGCATGGACATTGTGGGACCTATCAGCCCTCCTTCATCGATGGGACACCGCTTCATCCTAGCTATCACTGACTATTTCTCCAAATGGGCAGAAGCACTTCCACTGGCGGAAGTGAAAAGCTCTAGGGTGATCAGCTTCATCAAGCATCATGTCATCTACCGTTTTGGGGTACCCCGTAGGATTATCCACGAAAATGGTCCTCAGTTCATCAACCATGTTTTTAGCAGATTCTGTGACAAGAACCGCATTCAGAACGTGGCATTGACCACCTACAATCCGACAGCAAATGGATTGGCCGAGGCGTTTAACAAGACTATCGTCAAGCTACTCAAAAAGGTCGTGTCATCCAACAAACGCGACTGGGACGAAAAACTCGGCGAATGCCTTTGGGCCTACCGCACAACGGTACGAACCCCGACGGGCAACATACCATTCTTTTTGGTCTACGGGAGCGAAGCGGTACTGCCTCTCGAGATCCAGATACCCTCACTCCGTGTAGCAATCACAAATCAACTCACAGAAGAAGACAATCAACGCCGCCGTCTACAAGAATTGGAGACACTTGACAAAAAATGTCTCCTAGCTCAACAGCGCATCGAACTCTATCAAGCCCGTATATCACAGGCTTTCAACAAGTAGGTCAAGCAGAGGACTTTCCAAGTGGGCGACCTGGTTCTAGCAGTCAGGAGGCCGATGGTGTTAACTCACAAGACACCAGAAAAGTTCGAGCCCAAGTGGGAGGGACCTTTCATCATAGAGACGGTATACTCAAACGGGTCTTACCGCCTCGCCAAACCCAATGGGAATTTGTTCATGATGCCCATCAACGACAAGTTCCTAAAGAAGTACTACTCTTGACATCTTTCAGGTACTTCCACCTCTACCTAGCAAGGGATTCAGTAGATCTTATCATCAGAGCTCACATACACCTCCCTTTTACAAAAATCCTATGCTTTCGGAATCCAGTTGTTCCATTGCATTCTATCTCAGTAGAAGGACAACCACGTCCACATTACCTCTGAGTTGCTCCTCTAGGCCCTACAAAGCGGAATCTTATGCTCCGTAAGGCTACGTTACCCATCATGTTTACCACGTCCACATTACCTCTGAGTAAACATCTCGTACAGACAACCCCTACGTTGCCATACATCGATCGCAGAACTTTCATGTCCGCATTACCTCTGATTAGTTCCGCGTATCCCCCCAGAGTCACTCCTACCACATCCATAACACCTCTGAGTAGGAAGACTTCATCATTTGAACTCCGTATTTGCCACGTCCATATCACCTCTGAGCAAATATATCGGTTCTCTCAAACTTATTATCTGTACCTAAAAACTAAGGTACGCAAAAGATAATAGGTCAACACAAATTATCAGTTCATGACAGCAAAAATGAACACACCGCAAAATTCTTTATCTTTTATTTAAAAGTAAAGGATTACATCCCCAGCAGGAGTTGCAAATTACACAAAATAACAAAAAAAAGGAGAAACTACATCCCTAAGCATCACCGGGATCGGCTGAAAGCTCTTCGATCCGACGCTTCAAGTCTTCCGCCCGAGTCTCTACAATCGCCAGGACTCGGCGTTCGGCTTCTTGACGCATCATTTCTATCGCCTCAGGGGAAGTATCATCCTCATGCTTCTCGTCCAGCTGTTGTCGCTGCTGGGCCAAGAAAAGAGCTTGGCGGGTGAAAGCTGCTTCCTCCTCCTTAGATGCTATATGTTCAGCCTGGACTCGCTCAGCATCTAACAAGAGTTGGGCCCGCTGGTCTTCAAGGAGGCGAATCGTGGCATTAACCTCCGCCATACTGGCGTCCAACGCAGCTCGCAACTCCACCTTCTCCTGTGCGGATTGAGGTAGCCTCTCCACCGCAGCCTCAGCGTCGGCCACCTCGCGCTCCCAGACAACCACGGTGGCCTGATAAGTTGACTCAGTTTCAGCGATCAACTTCTCCTTTTCTGCCTCTATCAGAGCGGAGAGATCATTTTGTTGGATACTCTGAAACTCGAAAATCAGCTGGTTGAGCTCGGCCACCGATGCCTCCAGAATCTTGGCCATATGATAATGGCTCTGGTGGGAACGTATCAGACCGATGTGAGGAAGCGCCACGATTTTTGCCATCGCGAAACTCCCGTTGGCGTTCATCACTGTCGATACGCCCCTCTGCAGCATCTTGTACACCGCCTCAATGATAAACTTCACGTACTCATCCGCCTCCGCCAGCACTTGCGGTGTCATAGCCGGAGTTGGAGGAGCTGCTCTAGACGGCGGACCTGCAGAAGGCCCGCCGACCTCAATCTGCGAGGCCGGAATCTCAACTTTTGCGGACCCTTCCTCGTCAGAAACCTAAACTCCGCTACTAGCCCGAGGTGCCAAGAGGGCCGAAGGAGCTAAGTGGGGTGTCGATATCGTTCCCCAAGTCGAAGAAGCAACAGAGGGTTTCTGCACCAGCAGGTCCTTGCCCTTTTCCGCCTCGGAGGGACCACCAACATCCGTAGTTGCCTTCTCCACCTCCGAGGCACGATCCGTAACCAACGCAGGACCCTCCTTCTCTGGCAAGCTAGCGGGATTAGCACCCGTCTCCTGGTCGGGCACTTCCTCTGGGGTCGGGCTTGGCAGACGAGTCTCCCCTCCCTGATCAAATCCCTCCGCGGGATTAAAGTTTGCTGCTACCTCAACGGCGACAGCCAGCTCGGCTTCTGCAGCTGGGTCCGGGGTAGGGCTCGACAATAAAACATCCGACCCCACTTCATCATGACGAGGGGAGGAACCAATCCTCTCATCTATTTCAATCACACCTGCTGTCCCTACGGCAGGCTCAGCAACATCTGGAGGAACGTCATCAGAAAAAGATGAACTCCACTCTTCCTCCTCTTTCGGAGACTCAACTTCAACTGGGACCTCGACATCAGAGATCCCTACATTAGCTTGGACTATCCTAGGGACGGCTGCACCTTCAGCTTCCCCCTCAACACCATCTGGAGACACCAAAGTCACCACACAAACGACATCATCAACACTCTCCTCTGTGGTAGATACGGTAATCGGAGGAACACGCTCGTCAGAAGAGCTCGCTACCTCCTTCGGTTTAACCAAACCTGGTTTCGAAGCCCGGGACTTCTTCTTCGGCACCGCCTACAAAAAGGAAAACTGAGTCACTAAAATCAAGAAGTAAAACCAGACTATATGGGACGCCTCTACCTCCACGGAAGCCGATCCTGTTACTACGACAGATGCCACTTCTGGAGCTCCTGTCTTTGGAGTCGTAGCTTTCTTTTGTCTCTTCGGCACAGACAAACCGACCTCCGTATTAGCCCGCCTCTTTCCAGCTGGGATCTCTTCCTGATTACCCCCGTTGAGGCTACAACAGCTGACCTAAAACACGCAACCTCTGGTGGGCGATATGATCGAGTCACCACCAATATGTTGGTCATCGCCTCTAGCTGTTTGCCAATGATGAAACTAGTTTTCCTGTCATACTCAGGGGACATAGAATTCATGGCACAATACAGCGTGGCAGCTGAATACAACATCTGCGGCCAAGGATTATGAACTGACATGGTAAAACAGACTCCGATGCATCCGGTATTATAATATTGCCAACCTCGGGCTCCATCTAGTAAACTCCCAACAAACCCCAGACTGTTACTGGGTTCCTTAACATCAGCTGGATATAGCCAAACTGACGTACAAATCGGCTAGGCAGATATCTAGATAGCACTTGTTCTTGTTGCGGTAGACCAGATGGGAAGGCCGAATGCTCTGTAACCAGCGGAACCCCCATATCGGCAGGGCAATCGCATCCTCGCCGGAGTCTTCTAACTCTTCGTCGGCTTCGAAGTTTATGAAGATGGGATTGATCTTGGTGATCTCCTACCCCTAAAGATAAGACAAGACCCTTCTACAGATAGGGACGCCAGTATGTAGCCACTTTCTTTTATAGAAGCGACGGATAAAGGTGTCACCTACAACGTGATCGTCTTCAGGGCCGGGGCTCATCACATTCGGATGATGCAGAATCAGCCATCCCATCAGATAATGGAATGGTAGCTCAGCCCGGGGAAAGTTGTCGTTCCTACCCCTCCCATGGATCAGATCGTCAGCAAAAGTCCTCAAACCCCGCAACAGGTTACACACCATCACGGGAAGGAGGGCCAGAGGGTGACCGAAAACCAGCTTTACCGCTGGCAAGATGAGATTTCTGCTTACTTTTCTACAGATCCAGAGCCGCCCGAGAACACATAGTCTCGGAGCCATATCATCAAGTATGCGGCTAACACGGCCCTGGGAGACATCCGGTGTACGCAATATCAGAAGCAACTGTATATATCGGCGCCACTCTCGTTTGAACGAGGAACCTTCTCGTCTAGACGGCCCACTTCAGAGGTCACCTCCGCATGAGGCAGTCCCTGCGGAGTCACAAACCGAATCTTGCAAGGGTCCGTCGAGTCCTGCTTGAAGATGTAGTCCCTCCAAGTAGTCACATGGGGCTGCGACCCGCCCCTATTCTTCCGTTGTAACATATAATGGTGGCTCGCCACCTCCTTGAAAATGGCCATCATCTCCTTGTCCTTTTCTTCTAGGACTTGGATCTCTTCATTCGTCAAAAAATATTCTTCGTACGGTTCCGAACTCCAGGGAAGTTTGGAAACCACATACATCTCGTGCAGAGCCAACCCCAGCTCCCCCACTGGAGTAAAGAAGGTGCCAGTTTGGGAGTTGAACATCTCCAGGAGCGCAAGGAACATGGGCTTGTTGATATCGATGCCCCCCTGCATGGCACAAAGAGTGGCAGTTAGCCCAATCGCTTTGAGCTCAGTTTTGAACTTTGACAGAACCCAGAGGGTTAACTCATCCCACTTCAATACATAGTGGCACCACCCCTCAACTCAAAAACCTCCTTTCGGATACGTGATCTGCGATGTCAGTATCCGATTTACAAAAGTTGAAGCCTCAAAGGCAAAGGTATCAGGAGGAACGACACTGTAGAGGCTCCCAGGGCACAAAGTTAGGCAACTGAACGAGTCCCCGGCTCGTGAGGCAGCCAAGGTATCTCTCTGATTCGAAGTAACATCAATACGAAGGGTCCCTCCTACTGCCCCTCCTTGAGAAGGAGTAAGCTCCCATGGCATCCTCCTTTTGGAAGCCAAACGGCAGAAAGCCGTCAGTGGCAATTGACGCTCAGACTACCGCATGTACAGGGTTACGCCCTTCGCCGAGAAGAACCAATCCTCTTTAATCTTTAAAATCTTTGCCTCAGTAGAGGTCAACCGGTCACCAAATAGAAAGACAGGCTTCAAAAAAGTCATGTTCTCGAATTTAGTAGATTTTAGTCTGCCACTTTCCATCATGTTCTGGAGAAAAATGGGCGACTGATCCCGGATCTGCAACATCCTCTCGGGAGGCTGGTCCAGCATGATAGCAGCCCTCGCTGGATTAACAATCTCCTCATTGAAGTCAATCTCCATTTGGCAGAGGGAAGCATCCAAAAGGACTTCGTTCAGCAAAGGAATTGTCATTGACACTGACACAAAACAAAAGTCAGGCAATAAGAAGAGAAAGAGGCTTAAGAGAAAGACGAGACATTTGGGGCGCGTTCAAAGCTTCTGCGCCTCATCAGGGCCCAAAAAGGCCTATATGCATTGAAGCCTCGGCGTATAATTAGGACAGAAGTCCATGCGCGTCAGCAGGATAGCCTCGGCGCATAATCAAGACAGAAGTCCATGCATGTCAGCGGGATATCCTCGGCGCATAATCGGGACAGTAGTCCATGCGCGTCAGTGGGATAGCCTCGACGCATAATCAGGACAGAAGTCCATGTGCCTCAGCGGGATAGCCTCGGCACATAATCAGGACAGAATTTCCATACACGTCAGCAGTAAAGCCTCGGCACATAATTAGGACAGAAGTCCATACGCGTCAGCGGGATAGCCTCGACGCATAATCAGGACAAAAGTCCATGTGCGTCGGCAACAAAGAGTTAAGGCACAACAACAGGGTGCAACTCATCCGTGTGTGCACCGAACTCGTCTAAAAATGTCAAGAAGCACTCACCCCTCACCACTGGCCGAACGTTGGCGGGAGCCACAGCAACGACAGAAGAATCCTCCTTGTCGAACTCCACAGGCTCTTTCCCTTTGCTTCGCCCTCGGCCAGCGCCACCGCGAGGAGTTTTGGGAGCCATTTCGAGAAAAGAAAATTAGGGTTTTTAAGAAAAAACTCTAAAGAAGAAGACAGCAAAGAGAGGAAGAATTCCGTCTCTCTATCAGACGCCTATTTATAGGCTTGGGTGACGTCAACCACCGTTTAGGGTTCTGTGAAGTGATAACCGTGGATAGTCCAAAAGATCATCATTAAATCTTTTTTCATTTATCCCGAAGCGTTATCATTTGGGCATTTAAAACTGGGAGGAGCATGCGCCCCAGAACAGTTATGCGCCCCAGAGAAGACACCACCATGCTTCTTATTTAAAGTATTCCAAAACTTGACAAAAAGTTTTGAAATCTTGGGGGTCTTGTAGAAGCATGAAATTTCAGGAACGAAAATTCTATGCGCCTAACAATACATGTGCCAGGGAGATCAAATGAAGTACTTGGCACAAGCAAACAGCACAAGCATAGACATTAAAAGAAGATTTTTTATTTCATGTAAAAGTCTGTTATATTTCTAAAAGGGGCTTTACAAAGAAGAATTTTTACAAAGAAAAGACCCTAAGTCTACAACTAGGCACAGCAACCGACAGGCGCTCTCAGTTAGGCGCGTCTCTTCAGCGTCTCAGTCAGGCGCGTCTCTCCAGCGTCTCAGTCAGGCGCGTCTCTCTAGCATCTCAGTCAGGCGTATCTCTTCAGCGTCTCATTCAGGCGCATCTCTTCAGCAGCTCAATTATGTGCATCCCTTCCGCATCTTAGTCATGCGCATCATGAAGTCTCAGCATATACGCTCCACTTCGACCCGATCGGGTGCTTCGACTAATGAAGCGTTTATTGAGCAAGGGTGGGCGATCAACCCCACCCTAGCGGGAGGAAGATCTCTCCAAATGAAGATAAGAGCACCACAAGATCCGCGACAAAAAGAGGCTTTCAACACAACCAGAATGGGCAATACCCACTCTGACAGAAGAAAGAGCCTCCAAAGCCGGGGGCACCGCAATTCCGATCTGCGACTCTTCTAATATAACGGAGATGAGGCTCGAGCATCCCGATCTTCGGATGCAACATGCACCTTCCGCCTGCCTCAGAAGCCCTCGACTCCGACTTTCGGATGTAACAGTCACCTTCAAGCATATGAACGAAGATAAGACATCGCATCTTCACCTTTGGGAACATCTCGTCAAGAGAATGTGTTCGAGCAAACAAGTTTATTTTGGGAGGACGTGACGGAACGAGAAGCAAACTCTCTCCTTGCCACTATTTATAGGCCGGGCAAATCAAACCCATGTGCCAGGTGGCGGGCTCTCCGAATCTCGTGCAATGAATTTGCATTTATGGTGATGAACCTGACGCTTCGAATTCGACCAAGTCAAAAACGGCAATTTAAAGCACTCGAAGAACGCAACAGTCGGACCAATAAAGGCACGTCATGTAAACGGATGCGCCGGCCAGACACGACGCATCGTACAGACGCGCCCGTTCTAAAGCGCCCCATAAGGATGCGCCCAACAAAGCACAGATCCATGCGTCATAATCAACATGGACCCATGCGCCCATTTTGGTTCGTCACCCATCAAGCAATTAATGCTCAAGTGACAGAGTTGGCAGCACGTCCCCCGAGGACTGAACACTTAGCAGCTTTTTTCAGAAGACGAAGTATCGCTGACGTCAGCATCATCATTACTTTCCTCCGACGTTTACAAGCCTCGTGGCCGCCCAACCATTTCGTATGCGCCTCCGCAGCCATGCGCCTAAATCTCTGCATGCGCCTCAAGAGCCATGCGCCTCAGACTTTTCTCTGATCCCTAAAGGAAGAGGTCAAGTCGCTACTGACGCCCCGCATGCGCCTCAAAAGCCATGCGCCCAGACTGGTTCGTTACTCCTAAAGGTTACAGGCCAAAGTCTACTCATGCGCCCAATCCTAGGCGTATCCTGTCAGATTACTCTCCACCAAATCTGAGATATTTGAGAAATGGATATGTGCCATGTGTCTCTTGACTCAGTTCAGCCGATGAAGGGGTACTAATCACCCATGATCTCAGCAACCGAAAGATCTTCTCCATTGCTACGTGTCAGCTCTGCCGTATCCTACAAATGCAGCAGGAAGAGTTCAACTCCTCAATCCGAGTGCACTACCCATGTGCCTCCATCAGTAATTACCATGTGGCATCTCCACAAATAGGCGTATCCTACATATGCGCGCATGAGCAGCCAACCTGCTGCTTATAAATAGAAGGATCATTCCCTCTCATACACACACAAATAGGGAGATACACAGAGACTGTCAGAGATCAAGACACACCAAAGCATCAGAGTTTATTCCCAGAGATCGAAAGAGACACTCAACGTCTTCTTCCTCTCCGTAAGCTCCAGCACCCAGAACAACTCAGACCTTCAGAGAACTGAGAACCGTCGTCATATCGTCAATGGAGTCAGCGCATTACCACTCGCTCCATCGACACAGGGACCCAGATAAACAAAAGTGTTCTCCTAGGACTACATCTATGTCCTACATTGTAACACTGTTCTGTTTGTATTAAAATTTGTAATCAAAAGATTTTAATGGCAAACACATCCATTATGAAAATAAATCCACCTGTGGATCTCTCGCTCTCCAACTTTGAGCACCAGTTGGCATTACTGAAGCCTTCTACTACCGACGGATCTCCGCTGTAGTGCAGTCCATATATATGAGTCTTCTTGATATATCTTATTACTCGTTTCACGGCTTTCCAGTGCTCAATACCTGGGTTGCTCGTGAAACGACTCAGCATTCCCACAACAAAAGCTATGTCGGGCCTTATGGTAGTAGTAACATACATCAAACTCTCGATGGCATACTCCAGTAACTTGACGCTTTCCCTCGAATTAGGCTTCAGCTTCAGATCACACCTGTAAGGCGTATCGACCACTAGAAGATCCTGATACCCGTAGCATGTG
The DNA here is from genome assembly GCA_029216955.1 of Iris pallida. Taxonomy (NCBI): domain Eukaryota; kingdom Viridiplantae; phylum Streptophyta; class Magnoliopsida; order Asparagales; family Iridaceae; genus Iris; species Iris pallida. Next base: position 22,755,841 of record JANAVB010040818.1, on the reverse strand, counting down.
ATTATCTTCTCAATATAATGAGACTGTGACAGCGCCAGTCCAGCATCTGTCCGAATAATCTTGATGTCCAAGATCACATCAGCTTTCCCCAAGTCCTTCATACTGAACTTGGTCGATATGAACTTTTTTGTCTCCGTGACACAGCCCATATTCGTACTTAGGATCAGCATGTTATCCACATACAGACAAACGATCATACCTCTTCCATCAGCGAACTTTGTATAAATACACTTGTCCGTCTCGCTGTCCCTGTAGCCATTTGACCTTATAACCTTGTCAAACTTCCCATACCATATCTTAGAAGCCCGTTTAAGATCGTACAAGGATTTTAACAACTTGTAGACTTTGTCTTTAAGATCCTTGACGATAAATCCCTCTAGCTGTTGCATGTAAATCTCTTAGGTCAGTTTGCCATTCAGGAAAGCTGTTTTTACATTCATCTGATGTATCACCAACTTATATATTGCTGCGAAAGCAATTAACATTCTGATGGTGGTCATCCGGGCTACTGGATCATACGTGTCGAAGTAGTTGATCCCCTACTTCTGAAAAAACCTCTTGTCTATGAGCCTAGCCTTGAACTTGTCAATAATTCCATCTGCTTTTATCTTTTTCTTGAAGATCCATTTGCATATGATGGATTTTTCTCTTCAGGAAGATCAACCAATACCCAAGTGTTATTAGAGGTGATTGAATCAATTTTATTGTCTATCGTCTTTTTCCAGAAAACAGTTTCTTTGGTCTTTATTGCCTCGTCATAGGTAAGCGGATCTACTTCCACATGATAGGTAAAAAAGTTATTTTTGAAGTCCTTCGGCCTTCTCACTAGCTTAGTTGACGGCTCAGCCAGTTCTGGTTCAACCGTTGTTTCAACAACAACTTCTTCTTAGACTACATTCTCATTCGAAACTTTAATTTCTTGTACACTCTCATTGTTCTCCAGAATATCTGCAAGAACAATATTCTTGTGCCTTGCAAATTTATCTTCAAAATATTCTGTATCGTGAGATTCAATGATATGATTTGATTCAATATCAAAAAATCTCTAAGCATCACTCTTCTCGGCATAACCCAAGAAGATCGTCTTCGTAGTCCTTGTCCCGAGCTTCTAAATCTTCAGATTTGGGAGCTTCACATATGCCAGTGTCATGACCCGTACCCACTATAAGGGTACGAGTGCGTAACAGCGTCCAGCCTATGCCGCAGAAATGACGTAGAATGTTGTACAGGTCTGCTATCTAACAATATATAATAACCTGTCATCTCCGAGCGGAGGATATAATGAATACATATAATCTCAATCACAATCTAACAAGAAGAATATATGGCATAAATAAAGATATAGATGAACTCAGAGTGTAAAGTATCAAGCTCAACCAGAGAGAGAGAGTCATAATATAGTTATACAAGTCTAAAATAATATAACAAGCATAATATAATAAGCTGGAGACAAAGTCCAGTCCAAAACCTAATCTAACTTAGTAACAGCTAGTGTCTCATCAGCTGGAGCTAATCCCTGCTGGACTAGGGTCTCTAAGTCTATGCCTACTACGTCATGAGGACCATAGTAGGTGGTGCAGTCCTCCTCGCCGTTATCTGTAAAAAAAAATTCAATATATCAAGTCAGGATGGAACGAGCACAATCCTCCAACAACAGTTCTCAATATATGACAACTGCTACGAGACATTAAATAGAGAGAATATACAAGAGTAATGGACAATACATGAAAGTAGCATGGCAAGGTAAAAGCTGTAAACTAGAGCTAGAGCAATGGTAAGGAAAACTAATCATGTCATGTACAAGAGTCAAGAATCATACTATCTAAGTGAGTGAATACTAGCTTCGACATGTGGCTGGCTTGGAAACTTGCACAATGTTTATGGCCTGGTTAATCATACGTGGGATGTATGATTAACACTCACAATCAATACTTGCACAATAGGGGTAATGACCACATATCTACACTAATACTCCTCGCCCCCGATTGGTAGAGTGGATCCAAACAAGACACATTATGACACGGAATTCTACGAGAAAATAGCAAGTCTCCTCGAGAATCGGTGTCCATATATTGCACAAGAACTACAAAGGGGCTTGTACAAGATATACCAAGGTAACAAGGAATAACATCTCATGTCGGAATCCATAAATACCAATCTGTGCGACCAATGTATCCAGAACAAGTACATCTACATTAAGTACATGAAATATAGCAGTTATCGTAAATGAAAAAAATTATCAAAGAATGTACTCGCCTGAGATCCGGTGGAAAATGTCAACAGAGCCTAATACGGTGCCTCGAAGACCTAAATATGGAATTTTGTATCAATATAAAGTTTTGGAAGTGAAAGCAAGTCAAACTAAGTCAAACTAGGTCAAACTAAGTCAAACTAGGTCAAACTAAGTCAAACTAGGTTAAACTAAGTCAAACTAAGTCAAACTAGGTCACGATAAGTCAAACTAGATCAAGCTAAGTCAAACTAGGTCAAACTAGGTCAAAGGTTGAACTATAGTTGACTTCTGGTCAACTGGTCAACTCCTAATCCAATCTAGGTCAAATATTGACTCTATTTTGACTTTCAGTCAAAATAGGCAACCTTGGTCAAACTAGGCCAAGTACCCTATTTTTAGCCATTACCTACCAAGATACCATATTTCTAACCATTACCTACCAAGATATCCTATTTACCTTATCTCTATAGGTATCCTATACCAATACCTTAACACTCCATATACCTTAGATACTATGTAACACTATATCCTTAGGCTAGTATCTAACTATCTATCTTAACCATACCTCTTACCTTAGCTATCTTAGGTAATACCCCCAATACCTTACTAATACCTTACCCTTAGACTATAGGTAATTCCCATTACCTTGCTTATATCTTACCTACCCATGACACTCACTACTCTATAGGATATAACTCACCATCCTAAGATACTAACTTGTATCATAGGATTCTCACTTCTCAATCCTATGACACTAACTACGACAGTAACTAGGATACTAATACAAGTAAGATACTATCTTCTAGTATCCTAACTCCTAGATACTAACACACATATATATGACACTAATATATATATATATATATATATATATATATATATATATATATATATATATATATATATATATATATATATTATATATATATATATATATATATATATATATATATTCTATATATATATATATTTTTTTTATATTCTATATATATATATATATATATATATATATATATATATATATATATATATATATAATATATATATATATATATATATATATATATATTAATATATATATATATATATTTAATATATATATTATATATATATATATTTAATATATATAAAAAAATATATATACATTAAAAATATATATATTAATATATATATAAATATATATTAATATATATATATATATATATATATATATATATATATATATATATATTAATATATATATTAAATATATATATATATATATATATATATATATATATATATATATATAATATATATATATATATATATATATATATATATATATATATATATATATATTTTATTTATATATATATATATATATATATATATTATATATATATATATATATATATATATATATATATATATATATATATATATATATATATATAATTATTTATTTATTTAATATATATATATATATTTTTAATATATATATATTCTATATATATATTAATATATAAATATATATATATATATATATATATATATATATATATATATATATATATATATATATATATATATATATATATATATATATAAACCACTAGACACCCTAACCTCACAACCACACACCCACACACAATGGGGGGATGGCCTTACTGCTGCCCAGCTGCTGTTGCTGCCTTGTGCAGCTGCTGCGGCACTCCATTGCAGCCACTTCTCTTTCCCCCTTCACTTCACACTCATATACTCTTATACATACCCACACCAATAAACACACTCTAGTCCCCTCAACCACAAACACACATACAACACAAACACACAATCCACTCAACCAAACCATACTAACCAAAGCCAAATGAGATGGCCATGGTCCCCCTCTCTCTCACATCACACCAAGACACAACTACTTACATATCTATATATAAATACTATATGAAAATAGCACACATATTCATATACATACCAAATATCACATGGCTACCCATATACAGGACTTGTAGGCCAAAAATACATATATACTTATGTAGGAAACCATGTGAAAATAATACGGGACATCTTAACCATGTCTAAACTACCCTCATACATAATCAAAATTGAAATTAGGATTCTAAATGTCCTATTAGGCATTTCTATAAACACATGGTGTGTCACCCTCGGAATTCCTCCATAGGTGACACAAAACTCAACCCAACTACCAAATGAGGATTCTAATGAGCCTTAAAATCATTCCTAAGGGTGATTCTATAATGGGGGTAGGTTCTTATGGGTTCAAAACTACAAATATAATATGAAATGACAAAGTTAGAGGGAGATATACCTACTGGGAGTGGTTTTCCAATGAACAACCCAAAGGACTCGAATTCGACACGGACTCCTCTAGCAAATGGACTTCCCTCCTTGCTCTTGGCTCCACAATCCTTATAGGTTCCTCTTCTGTAATGCCCCAGTCCCAAAATACGTAGGACTAGGAACGTAGATATGCCAGCCGTATAATAAATATACATAAGCTGTAAAATATAGTAGAACCATGACTAATCTCAACCACACAAAATATAAGAATAAAAGATATCATATAATCAACTATGAATTGTCATTGGTACATATAGTTGGACGGAGATAAATCCACTACCAACTATGAAAAGAAATACATAATATACAAAAGAATGATTTTGGCGAGCGAAGCAAAGACGATCAAAGTGCAATCATCCTCGAAGAAATAGTGACGATCATGGCCATGGCTAGAGCTAGAGCACATGCGAAAGACAAGAGCACACACCTGGCGAGATAACCAGGTCCTCAGAGGGACGTAACAAGACACATAATATCATGCCATATAAACTGAATAAATATTGCTCAAATAAATAAGTCAATTGAATTATAACATGGTCCAATACACACCTATTGAAATAGCTTACCATCCCTCCAACCAAACAAGGACAGAAGATGGTAAACTAATTCACGATGACGTATCTTTCCATGCTATGAACCCAATATGGTATTCGGACCCCAACAAGGTTCAATACCTTCTCATCGAAGTAGTAAGTCACATCTACAACCAAACAAGGACAAGATGTGATGAACTAATCCATGACAAGTTATTGTTCCAAGCCACAGTCAGATACAAGTACCCAAACCAAGAGTACTCGTACCTAACGGATAAGGGCGCCTAACCAAATCTAAGTGAATGCAATTTTAAGAACAGTTCATGGTCACATGACTACCGGATCAAGTCAAGAAAATATCAATACAGTACCTCAGTAGCGAGTCACAACACCATATACTATTCCTCAGTATCGAGCGAGTCTATAGCATATAGTCTACATATCGTTCCTCAGTAGCGAGCGAGTCTACGATAGATAGGGTGGTAGTCAACTTCTAATCATGTTCTCCCCGCCCAATGCCAACTCATAACTGCCAAGTCTTCTAGCATGCAACTCTATTAGCAGTTATTTCCTAACGCACGGCTTATACGTACTGATGGCCAGCCAATCACGCATGTCCGAGTCCTATATGTTACTCACAACAACGTAGTATAAATGTGTTAAGGCCTATGAATGCAACACACAAGGTGGTCCCTTAAATCTAGGTTTAATGTGTAAGAAAAATAATACATAGCAGAAAATATAACTGAACAGTAAGTTCTAACAGGTTATGCCATGTATCACAGTTTATTTTGCACAAAAAAATAATGAATAATGCATGAAATATGAGCTAAGATAAATAAACATCAAATGGCAAGGTGTCTTGCCTGGTAGGACGCCTGGTGTACTACAATAGCTATAACTATTTTTATAAATACTTTTTATTTGAAAACCAAATTTGAAAATCAATTATAGATAAGACTATATTTTTCTTGTATTAAAAAATGCAAATAGTTGCTTAAAAAATTTGGGAAAATAATTTATGACCAAAACTAATCTTTATCAAGTATAATTTTTAAACTAAAAAGCCATATACTAATAGAAGACAAAATAACAATATTTTAGGGCTCATAAACCCAATTTGGAAAATAAGTATTAGCACAATACAAAATTTTGTTATAACATAATTTAGAAAATACTAATAAATAGTTTTCAAAGTAAAAAATAATTTTAATAATAATAATAGAAATAATAGCAACACTAATGCTTGTAATAATACATATATACATGTAGTTATATACTTGATATTTAAAAAATATTAATAAAAAAAACAACTCAACTACTATTTTCCTACACATACTTAATTAGCAGTAATAATAAAAATAGTTACAATAATAATAATAATGATACTAATAAAAATAATAATGATAGTAATAATAATAATAATAATAATAATAATGATAAACTAATAATAATAAAAAGTAACAACAAAACAAAACAAAAATAATAATAAATAAATAAATAAATAAGCAGCAGTTCTAGAAAAGAGGAGGAGGGGTTCTAAGAAACGGAGAGAGAGAGGGATAGACGGAGGAAAGAGGAAGGGACGGAGAGGAGCGATGGGGAACGGGGAGCGGGCGGCGCTCGCCGTGCGCGGCAAGGCGGAGTGCCGGAGAGCCTTCGAGAAGGTCGAGGAGCGCAGCGATGCCTCGACGCAGCGTTGGCAGCGGGACCGACGCGACGCGACAGCAAATGGGGTTCACGGCGGCGGAAATAGGCGGTCGGAAGAGAGAGAGCGGGAGCCGAGAGGGAGGAGAGAGGGGGCGGCTCGGCCGGGCTCGTCGACGGATCTGTCGGGAGGCGGTGAGACGGTGCGGCGGCGGTCGCCGTGGCGACTCGAAGGTAGGCGTCAGCGGATCTCCGACCGGCGGCGGACAGGTAAGGGGTGGTGATGGTGGTGTTCTCATTTTGGGTTTTCTTTATGTTGGTTGTGCCGGCGGCCGTCGGACAGCCGGGGATGGCCGGTTGCAGATGGTGCTGGTGGTGTTTAAAAATTTTGGTGGCGGCGTGGTTCTGGCAACAGCTACGACCATGGTATTGACGATGGTAAAGTCGGATGTGTTAGTTTTTTGGGGTTCTAGTGAGGAGGAAGTTGAAGGTAGTGGTCTTGGCTGTGGTGACGGAGAATTGGACAACCAGAGGTAGTATTGTTGTTGCCCGAGTCGGATGTGGCCGGATACGAGGGGCTAATGGCGGTTGGTGCTGTCAGTGGTAGTGAGGTGATCGTCCATGGCTGGAATGGCGTGTTGGCTGGGATCTGGCGGCGATGAGGAGTTTAGGATTTAAGCTTTGGATCTGATGTGTGGCGTCCTGCAATGGTGTCCTGGTTTCTTTGGACACGAAAGGCTAGGTCGGCTTCTGTGGGTGGTCGTGGTGATGTTGATGTCAGGGGCTGGTCGTAGGCGGAGGGACGAAGATGGTTTGTCTCGATAGAAGAGGGAAGGCCGATTGGATGTGTCAAGGAATATACTAGGATTTGTCCTATTTTGGTTGTACTTGTCGGAGTTGTCGATACGGAGGAGCATGCAATATAGTTGTAAACTATGGAATAAGATATGGACGGGAGGGGACATGGACACGATGCACTCACGATAAAATCTATGGATGACAATTAGTTAGGATTGGAAATTTGTGGAAGAATAGTTGTAGAGAATAATAAAAAAAGAGGGCAAGTACCTCTCCTTTTATAGGAGGTGGGAATCCCATTAGGATAAGGATTTATTTAAACCCAAGTAGATCAATCATTAAATTAAATCCATTCAAAAATTTCAAATCCAAATCTAAATCAATTTAAATATAATTACGTTCTCTTTTAGTTTAAAATCAAATAAGATAAATCAAATTCCAAATATAGATATTAATTTACTATTTAAATCAATCCATAAAATTAAATCAAGATTTAAATTGCCACAATAATTTTAAAATATGTTTTCCAAAAATACTATCATAATAATTTCAAAAATACATTATTATTTAAAAATAAACTTAATAAAATATTTATGAAATATATATGTATGCACGAAGAATATTATTTATTATTAATAAATGTTTTTACGAAAGACTTTTTATAAATAAAATAAATAAAATAACAGACTTGGAAAAGTTGGTATGATAGCTATAATAATTATTACATATATGATTTTGAAACTATAAAAATAGAAAAAAATGTTTTTCTAAAAATATGTACGCTCGCACATACTCGCACTCGTCGAGCAATTTCGAAAAACAAAATTTCGCGCGCGACGTACAATGCAACTACGCGACGTATAAATACAAAATAAAAAAATTACTACCAATTTTATTAAAAAATAGTGGAAATTTAAGGGTTTTACATCCTACCCAACTTAAAAGAATTTCGTCCTCGAAATTAAGATTTTTGGAGGGGGTGAGAAGGCACAAGGGGTTATTGGTGAGGAACAAACAATGACAATGTTTCAACAAAATCATGTCGTAAGAAATCGTGATCTAAATCATAGAGTTTAACACGAGTATGGTTACGAGGGTCGCGAGTTAAGGCACGAGTAGAAGATTAAGGGTTTAAAGTTTAAATCAAGAGTATCATGCAATAAGGAATGATATGGTATCAAAATAAGTTAGAGGCCTAGTAGATATGGGTTCTTGAGAGTACGTAGGTTGAGGTACGAATTAGTGATCGATTAGGTTCATGCCTAAATTAAGTGATTTGAAAGGTTCATGATAGCGAATATAGTGCCAAGAAAAGGACTAGTAGTTTAAGATGAATATATAGCAACATTGAGTGGTAATGGTCATAATCGATAGGAAGGCTAGACGAAGTTCTAGTATAACGCCTTCGTCCTTCTAAAATAGGTGAAGGCAAAAGCAATATAAAGTTCGAAGGAGGCGTTATCGAATACGAATATGTTGTTCAAAGGCGACCGAATAATTTAAAAGGAGTTGCCAAGGTAGTCGCAGATGGAACTCTAGAGGGCAAGTTTAGCTATGTCCCCATCCACGTAGAACGATAGATAAAAGCGAACCAAAGTGCACTCAGTTGATCAGACCATCATGCACCGGTTCTGATTAGACAATATGTTAGTAGGTGCACACCCAATAAAATATGTCATGATCAAGCTCGATAAAATAATAAGCATGCAAAAACTAGGCTACATTAGCATAATTAGTCTAGATAGTAAAAATATAGGCACGTAAGATTAAGATTGAAATAAAGAACCAATATGAATAGTCTAAGTGTCATAAAAATCTAAGTCTTGTTTATTCCTATACGATCAGTCTACGGTTTATTGCCCAAGGCTTGGTTGGCCAAATGGGTTAAATCCCTCTAGTCCCTATAGTCTAGATAATCCTATTTATATTCTCCTTAATGGTCAAGGGTGTGTCAGGTCGTGGGGTATTCTACCCAACTTAAAAATTAAGCTAAGGGTGTTTCGGAAATCTCTTTAGCTAGCACGAAGGGAAGATAAGAATAATGATAGAAGAAATCAAGCAAAATGCAATCGATGAGTCGGTCGAATATGGAATCGAGGAAAAAGGTCAAGTATGTTGATGAGATCCTAGACTTCTAATCCTATTTGCAGGATTGCTTGGTACGGTAAAGTAACCAAATAATTTATCTTGACCTGCATGGGCCACCACAAAAACATGTAACGCCCCAGTCCCAAAATACGTAGGACTAGGAACGTAAACATGCCATTCGTATAATAAATATACGTAAGCTGTAAAATGCAGTAGAACCATGACTAATCTCATCCACACAAAATATTAGAATAAAAGATATCATATAATCAATTATGAATTATCATTGGTACATATAGTTGGACGGAGACAAATCTACTACCAACTATGAAAAGAAATACATAATATACAAAAGAATAATTTTAGCAAGCGAAGCGAAGACGATCAAAGTACAATCATCCTCAAAGAAATAGTGATGATCATGGCCACGGCTAGAGCTAAAGCACATGCGAAAGACAAAAGCACACACCTGGCGAGATAACCAGGTCCTCAGAGGGACGTAACAAGACACATAATATTATGCCATATAAACTGAATAAATATTGCTCAAATAAATAAGTCAATTGAATTATAACATGGTCCAATACACACCTATTGAACTAGCTTACCATCCCCCCAACCAAACAAGGACAGGAGATGGTAAACTAATTCACGATGACGTATCTTTCCATGCTATGAACCCAATATGGTATCCGGCCCCAACAAGATTTAATACCTTCTCATCGAAGTAGTAAGTCACACCTACAACCAAACAAGGTCTAGATGTGACGAACTAATCTGCGACAAGTTATTGTTCCAAGCCATGGTCAGATACAAGTACCCAAACCAAGAGTACTCATACCTAACGGATAAGGACGCCTAACCAAATCTAAGTGAATGCAGTTTTAAGAACAGTTCGTGGTCGCATGACTACCGGGTCAAGTCAAGAAAATATCAATACAGTACCTCAGTAGCGAGTCACAACACCATATACTATTCCTCAGTATCGAGCGAGTCTATAGCATATAGTCTACCTATTGTTCCTCTGCAGCGAGCTAGTCTACGATAGATAGGGTGGTAGTCAACTTCTAATCATGTTCTCCCCGTCCAATGCCAACTCATAACTGCTAAGTCTTCTAGCATCCAACTCTATTAGCAGTTATTTTCTAACGTTTAGCTTATACGTACTGGTGGCCAGCCAATCACGCATGTCCGAGTCCTATATGTGACTCACAACAACGTAGTATAAATGTGTCAAGGCCTATGAATGTAACACACAAGGTGGTCCCTCAAATCTAGGTTTAATGTGTAAGAAAAATAATACATAGCAGGAAATATAACTGAACAGTAAGTTCTAACAGGTTATGCCATGTATCACAGTTTATTTTACATAAAAAATAATGAATAATACATGAAATATGAGCTAAAATAAATAAACAACAAATGGCAATGTGTCTTGCCTGGTAGGACGCCTGGTGTACTGCAATGATCAAGATGGCACGGATTATGACTTCGGTGCAACAACTATGCAAAGTGACCTCTGATGGTGCACTACCAAAATAAGTCATATCAGCGACGAGTTTAGCGACGCTTAAAGCAAACATCGCTATTATTTGGCAATTTAGTGACGTATAATTTTTACGTCGCTGGACGTCACTACTATCGACGTTTAGCGACGTATTGCGACTAATTTTTTTATAACAAAATATTACGTCGCCCAAAAGTCGGTAAACGTCGCTATTGTTTTACTATTAGCGACGTTTTTGCGACACTAGAATACGACGTCGCTATATTTTTAGAATATAGCGACGTTCAGCGACGTCTTTCACTGACGTCGGTAAATCTTTTCCATTAACCCGATCCAGTTTTCCTTTCCCCCTATTCTCACACGAAAATTTCCCAAAAAAATTATTTTCCTCCCATTCTCCGCCGTCGCCCAGCCTCCTCCTCCACCGCCTCTTCGAGCTCCTCTTCCTCCTCCACCGCTCATTCTCCTCCACCGACCTCCTCCTCCTACACCTCCTCTGCCGACCGGCCTCCTCCTCCTTCTCCTCGTTGCTGCGTGCTCCTCCTCCTCTTCGAGCTCCTCCACCGACCCCTCCTCCTCCTCCACCGCGAGCTCCTCCTCATTCTCCTCCTACTCGGCCATCCCAAGATCCCCTCCTCCTCCAACCGAGCTCCTCCACCGAGTTCCTCCTCCAACCGCCTATACGTGCCGCGGAGCTCCTCCACCGCGAGCTCCTTCTCCTCCTCTTCTCGGCCACCCCCTTTCTCTATCAGCCCCAAAGCTCAGGTAAACCCTAACCCGATATCTCTAGTAGCCATTTGACATGGACACGACACAGACACGAATACGACACGAACATATATAATATATGTGCTAATTCTCTTTGAGCAGTTATGTCATTTTGTAACTTTACTAAGGCAAAGTTATCTGTAGTTGAAGGTAGACCTCTGTCAACTTTGCTTCTGGCAAAGTTTATCATTGTGGTGATGCTAGCGATGTGACAAGACTAATACCTATGCCATTTTATTAACTTTGTTTCTGGCAAAGTATATTGTCGCGATGATGCTAGCTATACGGCAAAGTTAATGTCCTAGCCATTTTTATTAGTGTATTACGAACTTCAGATTCTTATGAATTGGTAAACTTCATGTTCAAGAATCAATTTACAAACCAAAGGTTTTCGATGGTATGTCGAGGCTAAGTCCCTAGTTATATTTTTGTTTCTGTCAAATGCTAAGCTTTTGCGGGGTTGTCGAGCCGAGCCAATTTAATAGGTTCTATTTGTTCGGTTGAATATTTTCAATGTTTAATAGACTGGACCTAATATTGAACTTTTGTCAAAAATATAAATTTGATAAACATACACTGAATTTTTATATTTCAATCATTTACAACAAAATACATCACTAAAATGTTACATTTCAATCATTGGGTATGTAATATCACAGAATTGTGAAATCGTTGGAACAAAGGCCTCGTTTGGTTCACGAAATGGAAGGAAAAGGAAATCAATTCCTTGGCATTTCCTTTCCTTTAAAAAATTGCAATTCCCACTGATTTTCTTTTCCATTGTTTGGAAATGGCAAGGAATTTGGAAAGGAAAGTGAATACTTTAATGTGGAAAAGTGTTTCCTTGCTTGGATGGATGTAATCACTTTCCCTCCTAATTTCCCTTCCATTGGGAATCATTTTCCTTTCCTCCTCAATTTCTTTGGCATCCAAACATAGGAAAGTAATCACTTTCCTTTTCCAATGTAGATGATTAGAAATGATATCCCAAATTGAGGATACCTGAATATTTTAGTTAACCATAGTGAATATAAATCTGAAATTCTTAAGAAAGAACATACATAATAAGACTGAGATGAATTGAACTAGAAAGAAAACAAATTGTTTTTTAGAGAAAACTAAACTGAGAGAAACATGTATTTAAGTACTGTTCCCAACTTGAGATTTTGGAAACACTTGAAAAGGATTTCCCTTTTGAAAGTCTCATATGTAGTTATGTTTCTCTAAGAGAAGAGCCTTGTCCAACTTTGTACTAATTCTTTCTAAATCGAGTTAGTTATCCTTCTTCCTTCATGATTAAAGTTCGGTCATCATAGTCATGATTATGGATATCCGATATCTTAACCAAAGTGAAATATATCTGAAATATTAATAACATACATCTTATGAATTAAGCAAGGAAGTAAACAAACACAAATGATCCGAGAAATTGTATACGAGCACATTGGACTTGGACACGAGCACATTGAACTTGGACACGATACATTAGACTTGGACTATTAATCTAACATATACTTCATAGGAATGGTCGATATTACCGATTTCGATATCGATACTCATAGGAATGGTATGTTACCGATTTCGATATCGATGCTCATAGGAATGGTCTGATACCGATTTCGATATCGATACTCATAGGAATGGTCGATATGACCGATTTCAACATCGATACTCATAGGAATGGTGTGATGTTGATTTCAATATCGATACTCATAGGAATGGTCTGATACCGATTTTAATATCGATACTCATAGGAATGGTGTGATACCGATTTTGATATCGATACTAATAGGAATATCCTCAAATGGTCCCCTACAGTAGGCAGTAAGGGCATTTCAAGTATATATTTCCTTACCTTATTGGTGTGATACCGATTTCGATATCGATACTAATAGGAATATCCTCAAATGCTATTACTTTCACAAGTGTTTCAACGATGTGCTTGTATCTACCTTACAAAATTATCCTCAAATGGATATGGAGCTGAATTACTATCTGCGAAATCGTTCGTGGATGTACAACTGTCATTCTGATGACATGTGCGGTGTGCGGGATTAATTCATAGAGGGTGTACACCAGTTTCTGCAGTTTGCCAAGGCGTTCCCTCAGTACATGGACGGTACCAAAATTAAATGTCTGTGTGTTAGATGTCGTAACTTGAAATATCATCCAGAAGTGGATGTCACGTATCATTTATACTCGAAGGGTTTCATGCCGAATTACTATCAGTAGAGCGAGCACGGAGAACTTGTGTCTTTAGCATCGGAGTACGAGCCTTATGTTGTTGTCCACAACAATGCTCCTTACGACGATAGGTTGGTGAACATGGTTTTTGACGCGGCCGGGCCTAGTTTCTATCCGGATGATCATGATGCACCTGAGGAGGCACCGAACCCCGATGCTGCACAGTTCATGGAGTTGCTGGAGAATGCAAGGACTCCATTATATCCTGGTTGTGAGGATCATTCATCGTTGGAGGTGGTTACAAGATTGTTGAGCATCAAGTCCGATTTTAATATGTCGCAAGATTGCTACAACCGTCTTATGAAGTTGCTTATAGAAATATTGCCTGAGGGTAAGAAGTTGCCTAAAGACTTCTACCGGTCTAAGAGGATGGTTAGATCGCTCTGGATGGGATACAAAAAAATTGATGCCTGTCGCAACGGGTGCATGTTGTACTACAAAGATGACAAGGATGAAGACGCCTGCAGATTTTGTGGTATCGATCGCTATAAGGCATGTGGTAGAGGAAAGTCTGTCGGTGCCAGGAAGCCTACATCTTCGATGCACTACTTGCCGTTGACGCCGCGGTTGCACCGGTTGTTTATGGTGAAGGAAACTGCAGAAAACATGAGTTAGCATAAGCGGGAACGTACCGAAGGAGTGTTGGATCACCCATCTGATGGAGAAGCATGAAAGCACTTTGATCGAGAGTATCCAAATTTTGTTTCTGATCTGCGTAATGTCAGATTGGGTCTCTGCTCCGACGGTTTTACCCCATTCGAACTTTCGGGATTCCAGTATTCGTGTTGGCCTGTGATCGTCACCCCGTACAATCTACTGCCTTGGATGTGCATGAAGACTCCGTATATGTGTTTGCCATTGATTGTAAAATTACAGAACAATTATATAGGAGGACTGAACTTAGACTCACAATACAAACTCGCTCTTACAAAGAAAGCCTAGGGACAAAAGTCTAGGTACAATAATCTAAGTACAATTATTTATTTTTGATTCTGGGGGTGACGGTAGAGGCTCGAGAAAGTGACGACAGCTCTGCCTTACTCCTTGGACGATCGGACGTAGCCTTGGCTCCGGTGAAGAAATGCTCTCAGGATGCCCGGTAAGAATCCTCTGCGCGTGCCTTTGTCTCTCTGTACTCTCTTTTCAGGTCTCTCCAGGTACTTTGCGTCTCCAGGTTCCAGGTCGTTTGCAAGGGAATGGCACCTTGCTATTTATAGAAGTGGGGGTGTGATCATTAGGGTTTGCAATGATTCCCTCCTTAAAAAGTCGGCGACCAATCATCTGGACCATTAATTTTGATTGCAACGAATCTGGGCAATTAATGTGGATTGTACCAAATCTTATGGGCAATTAATGTTGATTGCCATAAATTTTGATAGGCTCGGATCTTCTGCCACATGTTCGATTTGTCTGATCTGATTTGATTTGGGTAATTATAATGATTGTAACAAATCTAAGTTTGTTATGATTTGCTAGCAGCCATAATTCCGAGGAGGATAAGAATGCCACGTGTCTCAGCTATTACGAGGACCGCCACGCATCTCAACTGTCTTGAGTGGAATGTACTGACAAAGCTGCATGAGTGCAGTTTCTAAGTGAACTGCATACAGATGGACCCTACGATCCTAGCCGCATGAAGGTTACATCCGCATAGGGGTGGCAACCGCATAAAGGAGGCAGCAGCATGAAGGAGACAGCTGCGACCGCATGAAGGCGGCATCCGCATGAAGGATGCAGTCGCATGAAGAGGTCAGCCGCATGAATGATACAGCCGCATGAAGAGGACAGCCGCATGAAGGATGCAGCCGTATGAAGAGGACAGCCGCATGAAGGATTCAGCCTCATGAAGATGATAGCCGCATGAAGGATGCAGCCGTATGAAGAGGACAGCCGCATGAAGAAGACAGCCGCATGAAGGATGCAGCCGCATGAAGAGGACAGCCGCATGAAGAAGGCAGCCGCATAAAGGATGCAGCCGCATGAAGATGACAGCCGCATGAAGGATGCAGCCGCATGAAGAGGACAGCCGCATGAAGAAGGCAGCCGCATGAAGAAGATAGCCGCATAGGGGTGCTTTGGGACTCGACGGATCATGTCAGTTATAGAAGATTTTTTTCTTTTCCCAATGGGCACGCCATCATTATTTCAGCTTTATGGCAGAGCTGTCATTCATTGCGTCAGAGCAGTCATTCATTGTGTTAGAGCTATCATTAGAGCAATTAATTGGGAGACTATTTTATGGCCAGCTGTAGAAGGGGACAGCGTATGGCCATGTGTCATTGCCTGAGCCGCATGGAGCTGTTGGGGAGTTTCGAGCTGCATAAAGTTCTGAAGGGTTCCTGAGCCGCATAAGGCTCCTTCTGTTTGGAGCCGCATGGGCTTTTCTTGTCCTTTTCCATGCTTCTACAAGAGTTTTCAATTTACAAAATTGAAATACTTTGAATAAGAAGCATGGCTGTGTATAAGCTCTTCTGGCCGCAGAGGATATTCTGACCGCATGGACTTTCTAGCCGCATGGACATACTAGCCGCATGAACTGCTCTGGCCGCATGGATCGCTTCTGGCCGCATACTATTCTCTCTGCCACGTAGGCGACATTAATTGCTCTTGATTCGTTATGATTTGGAGCCGTCTTTAGGGGGAATCCCAAGAGTCGGTTCATTAAATATTTGGATTTCGTGCTTTGACGAATCTCCTTTATGAGAGGGAACGAAATCCTAGGAGTCGGTTTTGTCTGCAGCACGAGACTCGGAGCGTTTCATCAATCCACGTGTCTCCCCCTTGGCCTCCTGTAAATAAGAATAATTTAGAGAGAGAAACTCTTTACTCTCCTTCCCAATTTAAGCACTTCTTGCCCTAACTGTCATCCTCTTCTTCTTCTTTCATTGATCAACAATGGCTCCCAAGTCTTCCAAGGCTGTCTCTGCTGCGGCGAAGGGAAAGAAAGTCGCTTCCTCGTCGGCCACGGTGCCTGAAGTGCACCCCGACGTCAACCCCACCATTGCTGGTAAGGATAAACTCAGAACTATGGCTATGTCGCATATTTATGCCCGGGCCTTCTTCGTCTTCGCATACTGTGCTGCGTGTGCCTTCCGAGCCGCATGGAGGTATACCCTATGTCTGAGCCGCATGAGGACTTTCTGAATCGAACCGCATAAAGCCTTCTCAAACAAGACCGCATAAGCCCTGTTTTGAACTGTGCCGCATAAGGCTCTGACCATCTTCTAACTTTGTTTCTTTTTTATTTTTGATTCTTGCAGCAACCCTGCCGAAGGCTGAGATCATTGTAAAGGAAGAGCTGCTGCCCCCTTTCAAATAAGAGTCATTGCTTGTTAAAGAGGAGGAAATACCAAAAATGGAGGAACAGAAAGGAGAGCTGGCGCCTATCGAAGTTGCCGTAAAGGAGGAGCCCCAGTCTGACGGCGGTAATATTGGGAGTTATGACCCTCCTGCTCTGGAGGAGGATTTTGCTCAAGTGGATCCTTCTTATAAAAAATGGTTGAGGGATTGGTATATGCGTCCCCGCAACTAGGATTTGTAGGCCCTCATAAATGTCTGTCTTGATTTTTCTGTCTATATTTAGCTGTAGCTTGTGTTTCGCTTCTTTTTTTGGACATCAATGTAATATTTTTCCTTTCTTGTCTAAATGAAACGATGGAGAACTTTTTCGGCTTGCTCATGAGATGTAGTCACGTAACTAAGTTTGAATGAACAGAACACACTAGATCTATTCTTTGCTTGTAGTAGTTGTCCAAATAGGAGACTTTTTATGGACCTATTATCCTTCGCGTACCCTGGTTCTAGATACGGATAATAAGTTGAGAGAGAACCGACATACTTACTCAGAGGTAATAAGGACATGGCAAATATGAGGGTTTCTTCGATGGAGCCTTCCCACTCAGAGGTAATGAGGACATGGCAGGAGTGGGCTCCATGAAGAGGTACATAGAACAATTCAGAGGTAGCATCGACATGGAAGTTCTATGTGAGGGGGCGGTTTGTTTTTGATGGAAGTGAAACAACTCAGAGGTAACATCAACATGGTTGTCTTAGGAAATTTGTGGATCTGTTACCCTTTTTGTGCACTGGAAGTGCGGGTAGAGGATCATGAGGAAGGAGCTCCTTTTAGGAAGAAAGTTCAGAGGTATAATCATACGTGACTTACTACCCAAAAGATGCGATATAGATTGACTAGGATGGGAGTTCAGAGGTACCTGCGGGTACATAACTTGACAATCTGGAATATTTGGAGGCAGAATGTGAGTTCAGCGGTACCAGGGAGTACATAACTCAACAGTCTGAGATATTTTGAGGATGAATGTAGGTGAGTTCAGTGGTACCAAGGGGTACATGACCCGATAATCTTTGGTGTTTGGAGGACGAATGTGAGTTCAGCGGTACGGAGGGTACATAACTCAACAATCTGAGATATTTTGGAGGCAGACTGTGGGTTCAGCGGTACCGGAGGGTACATAACTCAACAGTCTGAGATATTTTGGAGGCAGACCGTGGGTTCAGCGGTACCAGAGGGTACATAACTCGACAGTCTGAGACTTTTGTGGTATATCGTTTCAGACATAATACTTCTTTAGGAACTTGCCATTGATGGGAAACATGAGCAAGTCTCCGTTTTGTTTTGCGAGACGATAAGCTCCATTAGAGAATACAGCATCGATAATGAACGGGCCTTTCCACTTTGGCTGGAACTTGCCGGCGGTCTTGTGAGTCATGACCATTGGCCTCCGAATTGCCAAAACAAGATCGCCTACTTGAAATGTTTTGATTTTGACCTTCTTGTTGAAAGCTCCGGAGATTCTAGCTTGATACAGCTCAATTCATTGTTGAGCTAACAGGCGCTTCTTGTCTAGGGCCTCCAACTCTTGTAGTCGGCGATGGTGATTATTATTTGTTGTCAATCGGTAGGTGAGGGCGATGCGGAGTGAGGGGATTTGGGTCTCCAAGGGGAGAACTACCTCACTCCCGTATACCAAGGAGAACGGTGTATTTCCGGTGGCTGTCCGTACTGTAGTGCGGTATGCCCATAAGCATTCGCCGAGCTTCTCATTCCAGTCGCATTTGTTGGAAGACATGAACTTCTTGAGCAGCTTGATGATTGTTTTGTTGAATGCTTCAGCCAGACCATTAGCCGCTGGGTTATATGGTGTTGAAGCAATGTTCTGGATTCAGTGTTTGTCGCAGAACCGATAAAAGGCGTGGCTAGCGAACTGCAGACCATTATCGTGGATGATCCTTCGGGGCAGTTCAAAGCGATAAATTACGTGATGCTTGAGGAAGCTGATCACGTTTGAAGTCTTGACTTCTGCCAGCGGAATAGCCTCCGCCCACTTGGAGAAGTAATCAGTGATTGCGAGTATGAAACGGTGTCCCCTAGACGAAGGTGGAGTGATCGGGCCTATTATGTCCATTCCCCATGCTTCGAATGGCCAGGATGCCACCGTCGGATGTAGAAACTCGGATGGCTGATGGATGAAATCCGCGTGGACTTGACAGGCTTTGCACTTTCTTGCATAGTCTATCGCATCTGCAACCATCGTGGGCTAATAATAGCCCATTCGTCGAAGGCGATCCTGTAATTTTGGACCAGGCTGATGGGCCCCACAGATGCCGTCATGAGCTTCGCGTACGGCCTCCTTAGCTTCTGTATTTGATAAACACCGAAGCAATAATCTATCGTACGATCGTGATACAGAATTTTCGTCTCTGTATCGTAGAAGAATCTGAGGGAACGTCTTCTGATAGAAGCGGCTTCCTTCAGATTCTCTGGCAGGATGTTGTAGACTACGAAGTCAATAAATGGTTGTCTCCAGTCTGGTGCTTCGTCGACTGCCAACGCGGAGTAACTCGCAATACATTGAATATTATTCCTGGGACAGACCAACTCATGGCCAATTATGTCGACCAGATGATGAGCATGATTCGGAACTGCTAAGGAAGCGGCGAGACCTGCTAGGGCATCGGCTTCAATATTCTGGAGCCTGGAAACATGTTCTATGAAGAACCCTTCTAAGGACGAGATGATGTCAATCGCTATTTGGTGATAGGGGATCATGTCTTCATGGCGAACCTCGTATGAACCCCGAATCTGATTGACGATTAGCTGTAAATTACCATATGCTTTGAGGTATTCTACCCCTAATTCTTTTACAAGTCGGAGGTAAATGACCAGAGCATTGTACTCGGCCACATTGTTTGAGCAGGACTCCGTGTGGGAGTAAGCCCGATTGATCACCGACCCAGAGGGAGAAATCAGCACCACTCCGACTCCAACGACGATGTTGCCCTTGGGCCAGTTCTGGAAGCACCGTCGAAGAACATTCGCCATATGGTATCATGAGAGGCCACATTTGAATTGGCGACCTCATCTGGAATCTCTTCGTCTATTCTGGTTGACTCCAAACCTGGATGAGCCGCTAAAAGGTCTGCCAGGGCTTAACCTTTAACCGCTTTTTGTGGAACAAAGATCATGTGGTAGGGAGACAGTAATATCGCCCAGGTAGCGAGACGAGAGCTGAGTGCGCCTGGCTTAGTCATGAGGACCCTGAGAGGGTTGACTCTTGATATGACATGGATGGTTTGTCCTGTGACGTAGTGTCGCGTCTTCTGAATGGCAAACACTAGAGCAAGACACTCCTTTTCTACGGCAGTGTATCGGTGTTCTGGCCCCATCATCACTCGACTGAGGTAATATATAGCTTGCCCATGGCCAGCATCATTGTTTTGTGCTAGTAGAGCACCAAGAGAATGCTCCATAGCTCGCACATAGAGCAGGAATGGTTTTCCAGCAACCGGAGCCACCAGGACTGGAGGGTTCGTCAGATATTCTTTGATGCTGTCGAAGGCGCGCTGGTATTCTTCATCCCATACGAATGAAATGCCCTTCTTCATAAGGTGAGTGAATGGCTGACATCGCCCAGAGAGGTTAGAGATGAATCTTCTGATGTAGGCCAGCCTTCCTTGAAGGCCTCGGAGTTCACGAAGATTTCTCGGGGGACCCATCTCCATGATCGCCTTCGTCTTCTCATGGTCTATGTGGATACCCTGGGAAGTAATGATGAAACCCAAGAACTTCTCGCTAGATACGCCCAAGAAGGATTTTGTGGGATTCATCTTCAAGTTGTGCGCTCGCATCAGGTCGAACACTGTCCTCAGATCATGTAGATGATCTCCCTTAGAACGGCCTTTGACAACGATGTCGTCGACGTAGCATTCTACTGTCTTGCGTAGGTGGTCTCTGAAGATGACACTCATAGTTCTTTGATAGGTGGCGCCAGCATCCTTTAAACCGAAGGGCATGACTATGTAGCAGTATGTGCCAATTGGTGTTCGGAATGATGTATGCTTTTCGTCATCAGAGAATATCTTAATTTGGTTGTACCCCGAGAAACCATCCATGAATGACATACGCTCGAAGCCGCAGGTGTTGTCAATCATGATGTCTATGATAGGGAGGGAAAATTCGTCCTTAGGACATGCCTCATTCAGGTTCTAGAAGTCGATGCAGATTTGAATCTTTCCATTTTTCTTGAGGACTGGTACTATGTTGGCGACCCAGTCTGGATGTTGTTCCTCACGGATGAAGCCACTGGTTATCAGTTTATTGACCTCAGCTTCGATGGCATTTATGACGTCGGGGCAAAACCGTCATTGTTGTTGCTTGACCGGTTTTGTGTCCGGACGGATGTTGAGTTTGTGAAGTGCAACCTCTGGGTTCAGTCCTGGCATGTCTTCGTAGCTCCAGGCGAATACGTCGATATATTCTCTGACGAGCTGCAGTAGCGATTCTCGCTCTTCGTCTGTTAGATTCTTGCTAACGAAGATGGGCCTGGAAGAGGACTCATTACCGAGATCAACTTGCACAACCTCATCTTCGGTGGGAGGCTCTCTTTGCTCGAACCGCTTCTCCCATTGCACATCTAGTTGTTGTGCCCACGGCTCTAACTCAAGAAGTTCAGGAATGTCTTTGTCCTCTTCGTAGGCGTCGGTGAATGCCATATTGACGGACCAGACTTGCCTGACCATGTCCCCAATACTGACGTCTGAATCAGAAGTTGGTGATCCAATTGAGTGTGAATGCCAGTCGCATTCCTCATCTGAGCTTTCAGGAGTCGTTGCAGGTGTAACATAACCTAGCCCACATCTGGTTTTGTTGTAGTAATCTCGTGGTTTTCCAGCTGGGACCGGCAATTGTAAAGGTAGCCGCCGTCCAGTGCCATAGTTCAAGCCTGGTGTAGTTTCCAGATCATACCCTTATTTTTGCATGAGGTACTTGGATCGGGAGCTATACAAATAAAGGGGCAGTCTTCCGGTGTCAGATTCGAGATCAACTTCTTCTACGCTGAAAGGTTGTGGATCATTCTTCTGGCCGAAGATGATTGGATGATCCCCTCCCTCAACTATGCGGTAAGCATCTTCCACTGGAGTAAGCTGGTTTGCGGTGTAGACATTTGTCACCTGTGTGTGCAGGTGGGTGCTTATACCGTGTTCCTTGGCATACATTGTACAAAGCTTATCAAGCTCGAGGTAATTCAAAGATAGCCCTTTATTGATAAAATACGGTATATTTTCTAGCGGGATTACATCGTATGTGGATGGAACATCAGTATGAGCAGCCACATACTTGGCCAATTCTGGTTCTTCTTCGGCCACCCCCTGTATAAATGAAGACTGAGAGTATGACTTGGGCAGCTTAATCATCAGGGGTTCCGCTGGTAGGGCAGAATGTGGAGTCGTTGGCGAACTAGCGACTCCCTGTTTGGCGCTTGATGCTAGACGGCGAGTTGTTGGCTCGCTAGGAGTCCCCGACTTCGCATTGGGCTGACTATTCATCTTGGGAAGACGTATCGTTATTGTCTTGTCAGAGGGTTTGAGCTTCTCTGTTTGTGGCTGGCCGGCTCTTGGCAACCTGATTGTCAGTGGCTCCGTTGTGGGTTTTGGCGCTTGGCCTGACCTTGGCAGTCGGATTATCATTTGCCCCTCTTGTGCCGAGAGACTGATGGCATCCTTACGCAGAGCAGCCGTAAGGGGTGCGGTCTTGCCAGGTTTGCGAGCTTGGAGGTGGATCGTTAGAGGTCCTTCCGATCCAATTTCTGCCTCAGTTGGAGCTTGAGTATCTTCTTCGACAAGGTGCCTTTTTGACTTCTCGTACAAGCATGAGTCGGAGTAGTAAGATTCAACCCCTTTAAAGGGGTCGATGTCAACAAATTCTGTCTTCACGAAACCATGCTTATCGACGTACTTAAAGCATTGGTGCAGTGTGGAAGGCACAATCATGTAATCGTGTATCCAAGGACGCCCCAAGAGAATATTATAGGAAGTGTCCGCATCTATGACATAACAAGTCACTTCTGACTGCAGATCGTCGATTTGGCACTTCAAGTGAATCTTCCCGATCGGGTAGCTCCTGCCCGAATTGAAACCGCTGATGGCGGTGCTTGTCGGCGTTAGACGATGCATGGAGATGCGAAGATGGTGCAACAGAATCTTCGAAATGATGCTTATGGAAGAACCGGAATCAATGTACATCCGATCCACCTTTACGTCACCAACGTATTAAGTGTAATATAACAGACGATCGTGCAGGTTAGTTTTAATAAGCATATCCTGCAGAGTGAAGACGATGTTGGGCATTGCACATGTGCAAGTGCTGTTCTAGAAATCTGCAGGCGAGTTCTCCCAAGTGAGATTGGACTGAGCTAGATATGCGTCGGCATTCTAGAGTGCCTCGCTCAATGCGACGCGAACGTCTTTAGAAAGTCTCAGGAGCTCATATAGTGACAATTGGTCCGATGTGTTGGCCAATTGTGCCAAGATGTCAAAGTTGCAAGGCCTCTCCAGCCCTTGAGGTACCTCTTTTCGGAGCGGCTTGTCAAAGCGAGTCTCCTTTGGCCTAGGCTTGTCAGTCGTTGAAGGCTGAGAAGGTCCTGGGGCATCAGCAGCTATCGGCTGATGATCTTCAGTCGAGTTACCCGGTGGGGGTTGGGTTTGTGCTCCGGATCGGGTAACAACAGCAGTAGCTTCTTCGACCTCTGCCGAGATTGTACGGCATGACTTGACTTTCCCACTCTTTTTCTTGTTGGAAGCGGGTGGTGCGGACTGAGTTACTTTCGGTACCAGGTCCGGGTGGACCCACATGACCTCTCCTCGTGATGTGGTAAGGGGCACTAGACCAGCAGCCCGGTCTCGGGGAGGTGGAAGGTTTGTGACTTCTATTCTTCCTCTGGGGACGGGCACTACTCCATCTTGAGTCTTTGTCGGAGGAAAGTTGCCAAATTGTACTGACACCATGTTGGCTGCTATGGTTACCTCTTCGAAATCAATGGCCAAGGCCTTAGAATCGATGAGATGTTGGATGTATCGCTTCAGTTGGTAGTAGTCTTATGTAGCATGATGGACATAACGATGGTAGTGGCAGTACTTGGGGCCTTCCATCTCGACAGGACGAGGTTCATGTCTTGGAGGAGGGAGCTGGATTCGACCTCCTTGTATGAGCCTGTCCAAGATGGGCTTAACATGACTGTCTTTAAAGAAATAGGTCATCTGAGGCCACTGTTTCTCTGCCGGCTTCGATTCAGGCTTCGGAGCTGTGTCGGCCACCATAGCTTGTTTTCCCTTATTGTCTCAATTGTTGGAGGGGTTACCACCATTGTTGATGTTGGTGTTAGGGCGTTTGCCCTTGTCCTCTCCTTCCGAGACGTGCAACCCCAGTTGGCGAGCTTTCTTTAATTTGTCTTCTGTGCTAGTGGCGCTGATAATGAAAGTCTTCCAATCCTTAAACTGACTTTCACCCATCCAGAGGCTGATTGTGGGAAGCATTCTCTTTTGGCAAATTTCAATCAAGGAGGAATCGGGGTTACCGGAAGGCAACTTTATTGCGGTTTGACGAAACCGTTCGATATAGTTCCCTGTCAACTCCTTTTCTCCCTGGACAACATCCATGAGAGTGGACATTGTCACGTCTTATCCTACTTCGTAGAACCTCTCCAGGAACATACGCTTGAAGCCGGTGAAGGAATGGATGCAGTTGTCTGGCAAGTTGCGGTACCAGTCAAAGGCGACCCCTTCCAACGCTCCAATGAACAATCGCGTGAGGATAGCATCGTCATGAGGTAGATGGTCGGTCGTGACTTCGAAGTAGGTTATGTACCTGCTTGCAGATGTCTTTCCATCATACGGATTGATGTTGAATGGTTTATATCTTGGTGGGAAGGGCACATCTCTCCATGCAATAGAATACAGTTGTCTTATCCTGAGGTCTTGGCAGTTTTCTCGGCCGTGGAACATGGCCCAAAGCTCCTGGACCTCTCTTCTTGCCTCCCTGGCCTCGTCTGCAGCAGTAGGAGCCAATGTTGTTGGAGGATTGTCGCCCGGGTTTGGTGCCGCAGAGTTTGAGTCCGCATTGACCGCAGGACCCAAGCTTGTTTGGCCAAGCGTCCTCCCTTGCAGAGTTAGAAGGGCCGTTTTGATCTCGTCCACAGACTTGACCAAGACATGCAGTATAGCCTCCAGAGTGTCGATGCGTTGGCGATCACTAGAACCATCTTGGTTGCTGTCTATCATGAATACTGTCCTCACATGAGGAGCGATAGAAGGGACGGTGGAGGACGCGCCCTCTGAGTCATACCCTTGTACAGAGAAGTCGTCAGGGTATGTGGGAATGTTCTTCTCTGGTTCGGACTCAGAAGGAGTGGTTCCTCCAACTTCAGAGCTTGCCACGTCTTGTGAGTCGCAGACGTCCTCGGGGACGTCGGGATCTGCTGCGTCTGTTGGAGAAACCGTTTCCCCTGGATTATCTTCTTGGAATACTGGGTTGTCACGGATGTTTAGAGGAGTGCTACCCCCAGCTCCAATGCCTCCCAGAGTTATGGATGACGATTCTCCGAGCGGGGTAGATTTCATCTTCGAGCGAGTACCTTGGAAAACTCCTCCTGTGGCAGTCGTTGACAACCGTTTAGAGGAGAGTTTCTTGGTTGAGATTTTACGACTGGAGACGTTTATTTTCTTTCCTCTTCCACTACCAGGGATTCTCTGAGCAGAATTGCAGGAGACGACGAGAAGTGCCTCATCTTCTGAGCCTGGGTATCGCAGTCGTTGGAAGACAGATCGCCGCTCCTCTTGTGTGGTTGTCTTGCTGCAACAGCAGTTGACAATAACTTGAGTGCAGTGATGTCCAGGGAAGGACTCTCGGCACACCGAGGCTTCTTCTCTTTCTTTGCGCTTGTGACAGATCACGTCACGCAAGTCAGGTACATCTCGAGCAACCTGGGAAACCCGAGCATCCGAGTGTATTGGCACCATGTTTGCTCCCTGATGGTTGGGAGACTTTTGGAAACCACTCTGTCCGTTTACCGCCGGGGGCTGGACTCGAGTGGTTCGGTACAACTTTCTATCGGAGGCCCGCATAACAGTAAGCGGAGCGCTCGGATGGTCAGAGGTTGGGACAGCTGACTGAGCTTGCCGAGCTTGCGCTGTCCTGAACTTCTTCACTCCAGCACCCGAGGGTGAATAGTAGGAAGAGTCCAAATGGTGCCGCAGAGAGTCTGGCATATGTTCTTGGGCGCACCTGGAGTCCTGACCGCATGAGAGGCGATCGAAGACTGACCGCGAGCCACATGGGGCAGACGGTATGCGGTTGGGATTAGTTGCCGTGTAGGCTGTCTGCATGCGGCTATCCTTTGTGGCTACATGAACTTTTTGTATGCGACTAGAAGTGGTGGCCGTATGAACCTCCGAGATGCGGCTGGAAGTCATGGCCGTACAGGCTGCCTGCATGCGGCTGATTGTTCTGGCCGCATGGGCTTTCTGCATGCGGCTGACTTTCGTGGCCGCATGAGTTTTCTCCATACGATTGGCAGTTGCGGCCGCATGAGCCTTCTTCATGCGGCTGGCGCCTTTATGAGGCTCGGACCGTATGGAGTTCCTCTTTGCCCCTGCAAGTCCAGCATCATAGTGCTTTCTTCTGCCGGACTTGGGGACAGCAGAGTCCTCTATGGTCTGAAGTGGAGCCGTAAGAGGGTCTTTTTCGCCATCTTATGCAACAGAGAGTACTCCTTCGAGAGCTTGGGGAGCAGCGAATGATTTGGGCCTCCACTCCCTGCGGGCCTTCTTCGCGCTGGCTCGCCGCTGGACCGGGCTAGCGCTCCCGTCGGAGAGTATTTCTTCAAACGCCTGCTGATCGAACCAGGCGACCAACATTTGTTGAGTGGAGCCAAGTTTGGCTGCGTACAATTGCATTACCAACTCCTCAGCCATGGAGAAGTTTGTCCCCAGCAGAATCGCCATCGTATTTGCTATTGATTGTAAAAGTACAGAACAATTATATAGGAGGACTGAACTTAGACTCACAATACAAACTCGCTCGTACAAAGAAAGCCTAGGGACGAAAGCCTAGGTATAGCAATCTAAGTATAATTGTTTATTTTTTATTCTGGGGGGTGACGGTAGAGGCTCGGGAAAGCGACGACAGCCTTGGCTCTGGTGAAGAAATGCTCTCAGGATGTCCGGGAAGAATCCTCTGCGCGTGCCTTTGTCTCTCTGTACTCTCTTTTCAGGTCTCTCTAGGTACTTTGCGTCTCCAGGTTCCAGGTCGTTTGCAAGGGAATGGCACCTTGCTATTTATAGAAGTGGGGGTGTGATCATTAGGGTTTGCAATGATTCCCTCCTTAAAAAGTCGACGGCCAATCATCTGGACCATTAATTTTGATTGCAACGAATCTGGGCAATTAATGTGGATTGTACCAAATCTTATGGACAATTAATATTGATTGTCATGAATTTTGATAGGCTCGGATCTCCTGCCACATGTTCGATTTGTCTGATCTAATTTGATTTGGGGTAATTATGATGATTGTAACAAATCTAAGTTTGTTATGATTTGCTAGCAGCCATAATTCCGAGGAGGATAAGAATGCCACGTGTCTCAGTTGTTGCGAGGACCGCCACGCATCTCAACTGTCTTGAGTGGAATGTACTGACAGAGTCGTATGAGTGCGGTTTCTAAGTGAACCGCATACAGATGGCCCCTACGATCCTAGCCGCATGGAGGTAGCAGCCGCATGGGGGTGGCAACCGCATGAAGGAGGCAGCCGCATGAAGGAGACAGCCACGGCCGCATGAAGGTGGCATCCACATGAAGGATGCAGCCGCACAAAGAGGATAGCCGTATGAAGGATGCAGCCGCATGAAGAGGACAGCCACATGAAGGATGTAGTCGCATGAAGATGACAGCCACATGAAGGATGCAGCCGTATGAAGAGGACAACCGCATGAAGAAGGCAGCCGCATAAATGATGCAGCAGCATGAAGAAGATAGCCGCATGAAGAAGGCAGCCGCATGAAGGATGCAGCCGCATGAAGATGACAGCCGCATGAAGGATGCAGCCGCATGAAGAGGACAGCCGCATGAAGAAGGCAGCCGCATGAAGAAGACAGCCGCATAGGGGTGCTTCGGGACTCGACGGATCCTGTCAGTTATAGAAGATTTTCTTCTTTTTCCAAGGGGTATGCCATCATTATTTCAGCTTTATGGCAGAGCTGTCATTCATTGCGTCAGAGCTGTCATTCATTGTGTCAGAGCTGTCATAAGAGCAATTAATCGGGAGACTATTTTATGGCCAGCTGTAGAAGCGGATAGCGTATGGCCACGTGTCTTTACCTGAGCCGCATGGAGCTGTTGGGGAGTTCCGAGCCGCATAAAGTTCTAAAGGGTTCCTGAGCCGCATAAGGCTCCTTCTGTTTGGAGCCGTATGGGCTTTTCTTGTCCTTTTCCATGCTTCTACAATATGTTCCTCACCGTTATTATCCCAGGTCCGAACAATCCGAAAAGGAACATCGATGGGTATTTACAGCCATTGATTGATGAGTTGAATCATCTATGGGAAGTTGGTTCCAACAGGTACGATGTATCTAGAAAACAAAATTTTCCGATGCGAGCAGCACTTATGTGGACCATCAACGACTTTTCGGCCTATGGAATGTTATCTGGATGGATCATGCATGGTCGTCTTTCATGTCCATATTGCATGGACAGCACTAAGGCTTTCCGTTTGAAACACGGAGGCAAACCGTGCTTCTTCGACTGTCATCAACAATTCCTACCGAAGGATCATCCATACCGGAGGAACAGGAATGATTTTTGTGCTGGCATTGTGGAGAAGGCTAATCCCCAGCCAAGGTGGCCCGGATACACGATATGGAAAGAGGTAAAAGATTTACCAAGAGCTATTGAGCAGCCTGCTACGGGCTACAAGTGTGACGGATTTGGTCGCACTCATAACTGGACGAAGAGGAGTATATTCTGGGATCTTCCATATTGGAGCATCAATCTGATTAGACATAACCTTGATATCATACATATCGAGAATAATGTGTTTGACAACATAATTAATACTGTAATGGACGTAAAGGGAAAGACGAAAGACAATCTAAAGGCTAGATTGGACTTGGAAGAAATATGTAGACGTCCTGCATTGCATTTGATAGAGGACGGGAATAGAAAGTTGAAGCAGCCTAAGGCAATTTTCTCACTGGAGAAGGAGGATAAAGTGAGGCTTTGTAGGTGGATTCAAGGTCTGAAATTTCCAGATGGGTATGTTTCGAACTTGAGAAGATGCGTCGACCTCAAGGAGAACAAACTGACAGGTATGAAGAGTCATGATTGTCACGTATTCATGGAGTGGTTAATTCCGATTGCATTTCGGGAATTCTTACCGCAGGCAGTTTGGGATCCATTGACGAAGCTTAGCATATTCTTCAAGGACCTTTGTTCTAAGAAATTGCTCGTTGATCGTCTAGAAAAGCAAAAGAAGGACATTGCGGTAACACTGTGCAAGCTGGAGAGGGTGTTCCCTCCATGATTCTTTGACTCTATGGAGCATTTGCCGATTCATCTTTCCTACGAGGCACGTGTTGGTGGACCCGTCGAATATCGATGGATGTACCCGTTCGAGCGATATTTGAATCACCTAAAAAGAAAGGTGAAAAATAAGGCTCGGGTCGAGGGTTCTATTTGTGACGCCTATATTCTCGAGGAGATTACAAATTTCTGCTACTCCTATTTCAAACCTCATGTTCTACGAATAGAACGAGGGCTCCGAGAAACGATGATGGATATCAAGAATTTAATGATGGAATACTGAAAGTATTCAATGCGTCCGGAAAGCCTTCGGGGAAAATAAAGAAGAGATATTTGAATGACGAAGAGCTAAGGGATGCTCAGTTGTATGTATTACTCAATTGCAACTAGGATGAAGTGGAGAAGCTAGAGGGGTAAGTATGGAATGATGAGTTTACGTTATCTCAATGTAATAGTATAAGCTAATATTATTGTACTAATCGGCGGTTGCTTCGTTGTTTTCCAGCACATATAATGATAAGTTGAGGCTGGTTAGACCCTATCTAACAGACGAAGCATTAGAACAAGAAATGAGATGTCATTTTCCTTCTTGGTTGAGCGAATATGTAAGTAGCTCGGTAATTACTGGCCTCTTCTAATGCAACTGCGCAATAAATAACTTATTATCTCTTCTTTGATATTCAGGTCGATCGTCTAATTTCACCCGAGATTGAATTAATTAGAACTCTTGCCAAGGGACCAATTACTTTTGTTAAAATATGGCCAAGTTACTGTGTCAATGGCTTTCGGTTCAAGTCGACAAATGCTCCGATCAGAGACAGCTTCCTGGATCTTGATTCCACGAAAAACAGTTGTTTGTGTATCAAGTCTTCGAACTACAACGACGTCGATCCAGGAAATAATTTCTTTGGCATCTTGCGAGAGATTGTGGATTTGTCAAATAATAATGGCAGAGAACCTACAAAGATCGTGTTGTTCAAGTGTGAATGGTTCGATCCGATTGAAAATCAAGGTTGGAAAATTGATAAGCATGGTCTCGTGGATATAAACTACAAGCGTAGATATCAAGGCTACGAACCGTTTGTCCTAGCAACTCAGGCTCAGCTCGTGTACTTCACAGCTTATCCGAGACGGGGAGCAACGAAGTCTGACTGGTGGGCAGTATGCAAGACTAAAGCTAGAGATACTTTTGATGTTGACGAAAAAGTTTACCAGGAGGACGAGCTACCTCTTGTAACCAATATTGGCGATGTGGACTCCATGGAAGTTACATATTACACGACACATAATATAAAAGATATAGAATTATCCGAAGAGAAAGACGAAGCCGACGAAGCCGACGAAGGCGAAGATGAAAGTGAATATGAGGAGAAAGAGGAAGATGAGGTCGAGGAAGACGAACAAGATGATTATTCTGAAGATGATTGAGAGAGATATACTTATCTGAACTTAGATGTTTCTTCTAGAATATATTATCTGGACTTAGATGTTTATTGTAGAATGTATCATCATATGTTGTACTTTCATATTATCTGGACTTAGATGTTTATTGTAGAATGTATCATCATATGTTGTACTTTCATATATTGTACTTTCATATTTCTTGTCTTTGTTGTACTTTCATATTTCTAGTCTCTATTATTTGTTGTATTATCATATGCAGTTATCAGGTATGGCAGGTCGTCGCGGATCGTTCCGAAAAAGGGGATGACGAGGTCATGATCCTCCGGTACTTCCTACAGGTACTATTATAGGACGAGGTTTTCCTTCTGTACCTCCTACTGGTACCGGCTCTGGATCCTCGTCACCGATTACTCTGCCATATCGGACAGTAGCTGGGCCTGCTGGGATGACGTCACGTGGCATATCTCCTGGGATGAGTAGTTCCAGGCCTAATGAGAGTGCTCGCCCGTCTAGCGTTCCTGCTGCTGATACGGCGATGGAGACGGATGAGCAGATAGCGGAGGCTGCGCCGACGGCTGACCAGCATCATGCAGATGATGCGTGCGCATCTCCGGAGGAGAGGAGGACAGAGATCTGGGCCGACGGTACAAAGTAGGTGTTTTGGTTTATAATTTTTTTTCTGTTTTTATCATAAATTTACTTTTTTCATGAATATAATATGTCTGTATAGATATCGTCCCCCAGAGGTACAGAGATGCCTAGGCCACATGCTGAGGCATAGTTATGGTGGTCCTTGGATTAACTACTCTGATGCTCCAGACGAAAGGAAGAACTACTGGTTTACGCGCTTCAAGGTTAAAATAGATTTGCTTTTAATATGAATCATATAATTAATTCATATTATATATAACTGATAAATATTTGGTTTGCGCTCTTCTAGGATATGTTTTTCTATCCACTGCACCGGGCCTAGCTTATCGAGGGAATGTTTCCTGCCGTCGCTGCCAAGCTGATCCGCGACACTATTAATGATCAGAAGGATCGTGATCGTACCGGAAAGCCGATCCAAGGTTGGATCACCCCTGATCAGTGGAATGTGATGAAGGCTCGATTCGACGAGCCAAGGTACAAGGGGAAGTCGGAGAAGGCCAAGGCGGCTAGGCAACATGCCTCGAAGTGGTACGGTGGGTCGATTTCGATGACGGAACATTTTCGTCGTCTGGTATGTCTTTCTCTTTTAGAAATATAATTTTAATGCAAATTCGATAAATTATTACTAAGATAATATATTTAATTACAGGTAAGGAAGGTCGATAATGCCGACATGGTGACCGTCTTCCTGGCCACCCATCGGAAGGGCGAAGGCCTTATTGACGAGAGGGCCGAGCAGACCTATGTAAGTATTACAATACGTTATCTTAATTTAATACTTCGTGTCAATTTTAATATAACTTAGTAAATATGATACAAATAAATATTCATGTAGTTAGTAATAATAAGTACATTAATTAGAAATTAGAAATTATAGAGTACTATCCATACTTTCTAGGCCGAGTATCAGAGGCTGCGGGAACGGGCGGCTGCTAGTGCACCTAATGCAGGAGAGGCCGGTACTTCCTCGCAGCCCACTCAAGCTACGTCGGTGGACGAGCTGTGGATGACCGCCGCTGGTGGACTCCATAGGGGTACGTACTACGGTACGGGATCCTATGGCGCCATAGTTGCGACCAAGTCCTCTAGGGCATCTCCTGCTAGTGTGCATGGTCCACAGCCGTCCCAGGAGTCTGCCTGAGTCCACCAGATGATGGAGTCTCTCCGTGACGACCTGCTACGACGGATCGAGGAGCAGTCTCAACACCCTACGGACGATCCTGTACTGCTAGCACGATTGGATGCGCTTGATCGCGGCATTATGGAGCTCATGGAGACGATTGAGAGGACAGAGCGCAGCGTTGGAGGGTTAGAGCGCATGGTGACAGAGCTGCAGACAGCACTGGTGACCATGACCGATAGGCTGAGATTGGTGACGGATTCGATGGTCCAGAGCAGTGATAAACTGTTATCTACTATGGATTCATACAACCAACAACTTACAGCGTTGGAGCGTACTGGTTCTCCAGGTGCGCCTTCATCGTCGTCGACTCCGCCGCCTCCAACACCTTCTTCATCGACACCGACTCCACCGACGTCACTGCCTGCTCCATCGGTATCAATTTCACTTGAGGAGTATGAGTTGTTCTTATCCCTTCGTCGCGGCGGTGCCCCTCCTGCACCAGATCCCTAGTAGTCCTAGTTAGGACTATTTGTTTGTGTTTGTTTGATCCTTTGTTTGTGACTTGGATATTTGTTGGTTGTGTAGACTTGGATGTTTGGATCCTATTTGTTGGATCCTATTCTATTTGTTGGTTGTGTGTAGACTTTGGTTATTTGGTTGTAGACTTTGTTATTTGGTGTAGACTTGGTTATTTGGATACTTGTTGGTTGTGCCTATTCTATTTGTTGGATCCTATTCTATTTGTTGGATCACATTCTATTTGTTGCCTGCTACATTGTGTTATACTGTTGTTTATGTTATTATTCGTTTCATTTGGATGTTAATGTGCTTCTGTGGTTTACGTTTACCGGTGTTGAGTGTTCCACCGAAGGGGTCAGCGAACCCAGGGAGAAAAGGATATCTGTTACACTTTGTCTTTATGGTTATCGTTTTAAACTGCAGGAAGAAAAGGACATTCTTTATTTATTTTTTTATTTTTTTTGCATATTTATCGACGTTTACCGACGTCCACCGACGTACGTTTGCGTCAATAAACGTCGATAAATCTGTAAAATTTTCCAGGGTACCGACGTCCTTATACGTCGGAGACCGTCGGTAAAAGTCGGTGAACGTCGGTAATAATCCCAGGAATTAACGACATTTAGTGACATAATAGTCGTCGCCAATCCACCGACGTAAAAGTCGGTGAACGTCGGTAATAATCCCAGAATTTTACCGACGTGTAGCGACTTTCAACACGTCGCTAATCCACCGACGAAACGACGGTACACGTCGGTAATATCCCAGGATATACCGACGTAATCGTACGTCGGTGAACGTCGGTATTTGTGACGTTCGGCGACGTTTTAAAGATCAGCGACTTACGTTTCCGCGACAAGTCCAAAACATCGATAATTGCGTCGGTAAATATTTTTAGCGACGTAATTTGTCGTTTTAGCGACGTCATTAGGCGTCGCTAAAACGACTTATTCTGGTAATGGTGGCACGGACAGTTCCATTTGGTCCGGGACAGTCAAGTTAGCTAAGGATGGTATGAGGTTCGAGATTTGTAAGAAGGTAGGAAGGAATTGATTTAGTCATGGACAAGAATAAATATTCAAAGAATTTGGTATAATAAAATAGCTATAACTATTCTTATAAATACTTTTTATTTGAAAACCAAATTTGAAAATCAATTATAGATAAGAATATATTTTCCTTGTATTAAAAAATGCAAATAGTTACTTAAAAATTTTGGGAAAACAATTTATGACAAAAACTAATCTTTATCAAATATAATTTTTAAACTAAAAAATCATATACTAATAGAAGACAAGATAACAATATTTTAGGGCTCATAAACCCAATTTGGAAAATAAGTATTAGCACAATACAAAATTTTGTTATAACATAATTTAGAAAATACTAATAAATAGTTTTCAAAGTAAATAATAATTTTAATAATAATAATAATAGAAATAATAGCAACATTAATGCTTGTAAAAATACATATATACATGTAGTTATATACATGATATTTAAAAAAATATTAATAACAAAATAACAACTCAACTACTATTTTCCAACAAACACTTAATTAGTAGTAATAATAAAAATAGTAAAAATAATAATAATAATAATGATACTAATAATAATAATAATGATAGTAATAATAATAATAATAATAAACTAATAATAATAAAAAGTAACAGCAAAAGAAAACAAAAAATAAATAAATAAATAGATAAATAAGCAGCAGCTCTAGAAAAGAGGGGGAGGGGTTCTAAGAAACGGAGAGAGAGAGGGATAGGGGGGAAGAGGAAGGGGCGGAGAGGAGCGATGGGGAACGGGGAGCGGGCGACGCTCGTCGTGCGCGGCAAGGCGGAGTGCCGGAGAGCCTTCGAGAAGGTCAAGGAGCGCGGCGATGCCTCGACGCAGTGTTGGCAGTGGGACCGATGCGACGCGGCGGCAGATGGGGTTCACGGTGGCAGAAATAGGCGGTCGGAAGAGAGGTAGCGGGAGCCAATAGGAAGGAGAGAGGGGGCGGCATGGCCGGACTCGTCGGCGGATCTGTCGGAAGGCGGTGAGGTGGTGAGGCGGCGGTCGTCGTGGCGACTCGATGGTAGGCGGCAACGAATCTCCGGCCGGCGGCGGACAGGTAAGGGGTGGTGATGGTAGTGTTCTCATTTTGGGTTTTCTTTATGTTGGTTGTGTCGGCGGCCGTCGGGCAGCCGGGGATGGCCGGTTGCCGATGGTGCTGGTGGTGTTTGAAAATTTTGGTGGCGGTGTGGTTCTGGCAACAGGGACGGTCGTGGTATTGGCGGTGGTAAAGTTGGATGTGTTAGTTTTATGGGGTTCTAGTGAGGAGGAAGTTGAAGGTGGTGGTCGTGGCTATGGTGACGGAGAATTGGGCAACCAGAGGTGGTATTGTTGTTGCCCGGGTTGGTTGTGGCCGGATACGAGGGGATGATGGCGGTTGATGCAGTCAGTGGTGGTGAGGTGATCATCCATGGATGGAATGGCATGTTGGCTGGGATCTGGCGGCAATGAGGAGTTTAGGATTTAAGCTTTGGATCTGATGTGTGGCGTCTTACAATGGTGTCCTGGTTTCTTTGGACACGGAAGGCTGGGTCGACTTTTGTGGGTGGTCGTGGTGATGTTGATGTCAGGGGCTAGTTGTAGGCGGAGGGACGAAAATGGTTTGTTTTGATAGAAGAGGGAAAGCCGATTGGATGTGTCAAGGAATAGACTAGGATTTGTCCTATTTTGGTTGTACTTGTCGGAGTTGTCGACATGGAGGCGGATGCAATATAGTTGTAAACTATGGAATAAGATATGGACGGAAGGGGACATGGACACGATGCACTCACGATAAAATCTATGGATGACAATTAGTTAGGGTTGGAAATTTGTGGAAGAATAGTTGTGGAGAATATTGGAAAAAAAGAGGGCAAGTACCTCTCCTTTTATAGGAGGTGGGAATCCCATTAGGATAAGGATTTATTTAAACCCAAGTAGATAATTCAATCATTAAATTAAATCCATTCAAAAATTTCAAATCCAAATCTAAATCAATTTAAATATAATTACATTCGATCTTTTAGTTTAAAATCAAATAAAATAAAACAAATTCCAAATATAGATATTAATTTACTATTTAAATCAATCCATAAAATTAAATCAAGATTTAAATTGCCACAATAATTTCTAAATATGTTTTCCAAAAATACTATAATAATAATTTTGAAAATACATTATTATTTAAAAATAAACTTAATAAAATATATATGAAATATATATGTATGCACGAAGAATATTATTTATTATTAATAACTGTTTTTACGAAAGACTTTTTATAAATAAAATAAATAAAATAACGGACTTGGAAAAGTTGGTATGATAGCTAAAATAAATATTACATATATTATTTTGAAACTATAAAAATAGAAAAAAAAATTCTAAAAATATGTGCGCTCGCACATATTCGCACTCGTCGAGCAATTTCAAAAAACGAAATTTCGCGCGCGACGTACAATACAACTACGCGACGTATAAATACAAAATAAAAAAAATCACTACAAATTTTATTTAAAAAAATAGTGGAAATTTAGGGATTTTACATCTTCCTTGCAAGAATGAGAGAATTTGGTAGAGAAAAGAGTAGATTTGAGAGAGAGATCAATAGGGTTTGCTCTCAAGTTGGGAAAGAACACCAAATTAGGAATGAAGGCCACTTTACAAAATGAAAAGTAATGAAACCCCCTTCCTAATGTGGCTGGCCATTTAGGGTTGGTAAGGGCCAAAGGAAAATGTCTAGCTAGCCCTATTAGGTCTCATTTTGGCTAATTAAGTGAATGCAAGAAGTTGGGGTCAAAAAGGTCAAAGTTCTAATCAATAAATGACTAAACTTGTCATGTGGGATTAGCCTAATTACACTAGCCTAATGAGTAAAGTTTGTGGGCCATGCCTAGGTAATCCTTGGGCTCCAAGTAGAGACTAAGCTAACCGGACCACAAACACAAGTCAAAACTACACTAGTCTCAAACCCGACTAACTAATCCCCCAAAAATACAATATATAAATAAGTAAATAGTCACAAATATTAGAATATTAGAAAATGACAATTTTACCCTTATTTTGAAAAATTGGTAGTGACAGCCAGACACCCCCATACTCGAATGACATTCAAGTTAGGTCTGACTTTGAACCATAGTTCATAAGGAGTAACGTCCGAAGTTGCATGCGGCACTCTATTCAGAATAAAAGTGGCCGTCAATGCAGCTTCTCTCCAATTGTATTTTGGAAGATCCGTAGTCAACAGCATTGAGTTTATCATTTCAGTCAACGTTCTGTTCTTCCTTTCTGCTACTCCGTTAGCTTGAGGGGCATACGGAGCAGTAGTCTCGTTGACGATTCTATGTTCTTTGCAGAACGATGCGAATTTATGAGACTGATACTCTCCGCCTTGATTACTTCTTATCCTCTTGAGTTATTGTCCAGTTTGCCATTCAGTCTCGACCTTGGACTCTTTGAACTTTTCGAATGCTTCGTCTTTAGCCTTGAGTAAGTAGACGGACGCATATTTTGAGAATTCATCAATGAAGGTTATGAAATACTTTATTCCGGTCTTTGTAGAGAATTGTTTGAAGTCACAGATATCGGAGTGTACCAACTCTAGAAGATATGTGCTTTGATTAACCCGAGGAAAGGGTTTCCTTCTGATCTTAGTCTGAGCACACACTTCACACTTCTCTACATTACCCCCATATTTGGAGAAAAGTCCTAGACTAGACATTCTGTTTATTCTTTTACAATGAACATGTTCTAGTCTATTATGCCACAACTCAAGAGTATAATCAGAATGAGTGATTGTATTAACTTGACAAGACTGATTTATAAGCTGAAGTTTAAATATTCCTTCGGTATAAAATGCTTTTCCAAAGTATGTTCTTTTTATGGACATCACCATCTGGCCAGCATTGATATCCATCCTTAGACCTGTGTTACAGAGTAGGCCTCTAGAAATCAGGTTTTTTGCGATAGCAGGTACATGCTTCACACCTTGAAGCATCAAAGTCTTCCCTGAAATCAGCTTCAATACCACCGTCCTGATCCCTTACACTTCAGCTTGTGCCTGGTTTGCCACCATAACAACGTCAGAAGTTGGTGCGTATGTGGTGAACCATTCCTTCCTTGAGCAGACATGGCAGGTAGCACCAGTGTCTACCAACCAGTCAGAGTCAGCCCCCACCGTAGTGACCTGAGCAATCATTACAATTACGTTAGTAATTATAGAAACCTTACTAGGCTCACCTTGCTATGATTGTTCGGGCTTCGATTTGCATTCACTTTTGAAGTGACCTTCTTGAAAGAAGTCCCCTTTACTTTCAGATTGTTGAAGTCCTTCTTCTTACTATGGGAAGCTACCTGCTTTTTCTTAGATTCCTTGGTATTGACCAAATTGGCGTTAGCTATTTGTTTGGATAGAGCGTCCACCTTCAGTTGAGCCCTTATCTTGTCCTCAACTTAAATTTCTTGCAGGAGATCTTCCAGACTGATCTCCAGTTTCTTCATATGCATATTTGCATAGAATTTGCTCCAACCGGCAGGGAGCTTCGAGACGATCCCTCCAACAATAAACTTGTCGGTGAGGGGCATCTCCTCATCTTTCAACTTCTGTCGCAGCTTCATGAATTCTTTCACCTGCGATAGCATAGACTTCTCATCTTCAAAGAGCCACTTGTAATTTTTTAACAATAAATATTTTGCTCATGTTCTTGTCATCTTCGTACAGTTTTTCCAGAGACTCTCATATCTCTCTGGCAATAGTCTTTTTAGAATATGATTCTGCCAGGGCATCCTCCATAGCATTTAAAATTAGTAGCCTACAGAGGCTATTTTCCCTTCTTCATTTGGTCTGGTTTTTAGTAGCAACAATATTTGCGACTGCAGACCCGATTTCTGTAAAATTTGGCTCTTCTTCATTTAGCACGTGGTCAACTTCTGCAAGCTGAAGATTAATGATAACATTCCTCTTCCAGACTTGGTAGTGTTCTCTATCAAATTTCTTTAACTTGTTAAAGTTAGGATCTATGAGTGAAGCACGAAAGTTTTCCATCTTGGAATCAAGCTTTGAGATTGTTAGTCCCGGGGCATAATTTTTCGATGAAAAAACTGATTTATGCAACACTTCAAGAAAGGTGCACGACAGAGATCTCGGAGGATTCAGAGAAACGAAATCGATTGTAACACTTCGAAGAAGTTACAAAAAGTTTCGTAGTGGCAGCAATGAATGTTCACTAACGTTTTCAGATTAGATCAGAAATGTTCTCGTTTAGAACGAGATAAAAGTGGATAAACAGAAATGGGTGGAACGACAGAACGACATACTGGGGTGAATTATCATTGTCTCTCAAAGCTTGATTCGCCCCACATGAACGGCTTTCAGGAACATGAAAGTTCGACAGAGAACTTCGGAACACTTCGCTCTTCTGACTCCTCGGATGGCACAAAACTCTGTTCTTAAAGTACCTCTCTTTTCTGCTCTGAACTTTGAGAATTTCGTAAGAAAATTTCTGGTCAATGAGAACTATCCTAAGAGAGAAGAAAAGAACATTATATAGATGTGCATAGTAACTGCTTGGTATGCAAAACGTCTGTGCCAACTGCGTACATGCGCACTGCACACAAACTGGCTGTACGAATGGGCGCACGATCGGCTGCACAGAGGCTCGCACAACTTAAGCGTACTATGCGCCTAGCGACAATGCTTACGTGCCAAGTGCAAAGTGCACCAACAAAATGTCTTACGAATCCGAGTCGCTAAGCCCCTATGGGGATTAGCTCCAATGGAATAAATTTTAAGAGTAAAAAATATTAATGATTCCATATTGGTTTAGCCTTTTTTTTACTTGAAAAATACTCCCACATGGCACCCATGTGCACCTCCACACCTCATGTGCATCTCTAAACAAGAAACCTATATATAGAGATACCCTTAATTTGGCCTAGCTAATGTGGAACTATTTTTCATGTGCACATAAAGGCCAAACACCAACAAAAATAATATTATAATAGTTATTTGAATCATCTACTAACATCATTCACTATTTTAACTTTTAAGTTTGTACAAAACTGGAAATATATATAATTAAAAAAATGAGTGGGCTACTTAATTAGAGAGATAGAGAGAGAGAGAGAGAGAGAGATGACAGAATCAATATCTATTGGAAAATGGACTGAAATATTCCAGGGATATTAACATAAATACTTCATTACTACATAAGTTCCAACAGTACTCTGTTGATATATTTAGAATGAGAATATGTTATATTTAGTATAAGAATATCCTGAGGATATATTTAGAATGAGAATATGTTATATTTAGTATGGAAATATCCTGAGGACATATTTGGGATGCCAGAATATGCCACAGGATATTCCGTTGGATATTCTATCATGTAAAGGCTATATAAAGCCTACGAGATTATCAATAAAAATTATCAATCAATCTCAACATAGTATTAGAGCCACCTTTCCACAAAACCTAACCCTAGCCACCACCAAAACTCTAACCTAACCTTTCTCTCCTCTCCCTCCCTCTCTCCCTCCCCGGTGCCACTGCCGCTCCTGCTGCTGCTGCTGCAGCTACTGCTGTACCGCTGCAGCTACTGCTGCGCCGCTACAGCTACTGTTGCCGCTGCTGCTGCGGCTACTGTTGCCGCTGCTGCTGCAATGGCTGCCGATGTGCATGCCACCCCCTCTCCTCGTATGCAGAAAAGGACGACGAGGACGAAGAAGACATCGATGCCTATATCTGATAAAATCAGACATATTCGGATCTAGGAGAGGACAACGAGAATGAGCGTGAGTCGTGGAGCAAGCGTGACATGATCGGAGAAGAAGCATCGTTGGAGGCGATCCTCAAGAAGCTCGATGCTACAGATTTTGCAATGTTGATGAAGTTGATGAAGATGTCGGCTGGTGAGAGCACGACACGAACGTCGCCAAAGTTAGAACTTCCCTCCATCAATCTGAAGCTGGACGGACCAGCCACCTATCTAAGTTAGTCACGACGGGTGAGAAAAATCCTTACAGGAAAGAACCTGGAGGCATTCTTGACAGGCGAGAAGACAGAGCCGGACGAGGGCTCGACAGGACACGACGAGTGGAAATCCACTCATATGGTGATTTACATCTGGCTTCTCAATTCCTTAGTCCAGTCTATTGCCTCCACAGTAGATAGAATTGAGATGGTGAAAGACATGTGGGAGAAGATGAGGAGAACCTATGATGGTGTGGAAAACAACTTATGGATCTTCCAGATAAAAAGGGAGATCGACGACACCGTACAGGAAGAGAAGACGGTGCAGGAGTATGCCACAGAGTTAGAGCGTCTCTGGCTGGATTATGATTACTCCTCAAAACAGGCAAGCTGTGGGGACCCAAAGTGCAAGAAGAGACGTGTGTCTGCAGGGGAGGACGATAAAATTCCTCAAAAGGATGACTACAGCATTCGCACAGAGGACAGCATTACTCCTCGCCCAACCAGAGATTCCTAGTCTCGGGGAGGCTATCTCAGCCATGATCTAGGAGAAGATGCTTATCAGACTACAGGCGGAGACAGGTGGTCCCTCCGAAGCAAAGTCAGCACTATCGATTACTAGCTCGTGCGACACAGGATCCAAGGGAGAGCCCTGGCAACACAATCGGCAGTGCTACAACAGCGGGAAGATGGGCCATCATCGGTATGCTTGTACTAACCACCTAAGGAGGGAGACTCAGGTGGTGGACATGGACAAGGATATATTGGACGTGGTCGAGGTCGAGGGGGTCGACGAGGCGATCGAGGAGGGTATCGGGCAAATCTGCTAGTAGCAGAAGGGAATGGAGGAGCTACTGGCACCTTTACTGAGGAGGATCAGGCACTGCTGTATTTGCTGGAGAGAAAGCAGAGAGCATCAGCCGAGGGAGACATGAGGAGTGGAACAGAGGAGGCATCCACCCCATTCTTCGTTGGAGGCAGTGCCGCTATGTATGACCACCCATCAGAAGATACTGACGAGTCACTTGCTCTTGCATCTATGTCTTCCCTTAAAACGTCAGACTGGATTATCGACTCAGGAGCATCTCGGCATATGACAGGGAATGCTAGTGAGTTTTTTTCATACACTTACCTAGCATCAGCAGACACCATTCAGACTACAGACAGCACTTTCCAGCCAGTGGTCGGTAAGTGACAACCCCAGTTTTCATAATTGGGGATATTTTGGTCATTTTTGATTTTTCAACATTTTTGGAATTTTATAATTTTATTATTTATTTTATATGATTTGTTTAGTAGGATTCGAGTTTCGTCTCGTTCCGACTTGTGATAGCGACTTGGGTAGCTTAGCCTTTAGGCGGGACCCAAGTTTAGTTAGTCATGGCCCATATTTTTCCACAAATTAGATTAGTTAGATTAGTCTAATTCCACTTTATTAGAATAGTCGATTAGAGACTCAAACTAGATCCTTTTGACCCCAAACTTGAACCTAGTCTAGACTTAACCATATGAGACTAGAGAGGGGCAATTAGGACATTTCCCATTAGCCCTAGGCTTCCATAGTTGGCCGGCCATGTAAGGAGCAATAGCTTCTTTTGGTTCATTCCATCTTTGTCTCTTTTTAATTCCCAAGTGTTCTTCCCTAATTTTGAGAGCTCCCCATTTGGTTTGATCTCCAAATCAAATCATTCCTTCACCAAATCTTCCATCAATCCTCTTCATACTCTCAAGGAAGGGTGCTACCAAGGATTGGAAGAAAAGTGCAAGGTGGAGTGTCCATTCTAAAAGGATCTTCGTATCGGAGCCGTGTCCATAAAAGTTTTATTGGGATTTCACTCCCGATAGGTAAAACCAACCCTCTAAATTGATTTCCTATGCATATTAATTAGTTTTGAATCCATAGAAATCCATCCACTTGTTAGAACAATCATTAGAATCAAGTTAGAGGCCATTTGGAGTCCTCTAGAACAAATTAGCATGTAGCCTTGTGTCCTAATTGGTAGATTTCAATTTAGGACACCCCATGTGTTTGATTTAATGTCTAATAGGCTTTAATGTGTTCTAATTTCAGTTTTATGATTGTTAGAGAGTAGATTGTTGTTAGTTAGGATGGTTAGAATAAGTTTCATGTTGATACATATATTAGTATCCTTGTGGTTCAGCCCACAAGTATCTTATTACATATTTAGGACTGTTTTGTATATATATGAATAGGATGTTAGATATATATTCATATTAATTTAGATGTTGTAGTTGTTGTGGTTGTAGTTGTTGTTGTGGTTGAAGGATAGAGAGTGTCATAGAGAGTTGTGGAGTGAAGAAGGAGTCAGACAGGGAGAGGGAGCTGCTGCCTGTGGCAATAGCATGTATATCAGTAGCAGCTCATGCTGCATAAATGCAGCAGCAGTAGCAGGGCACTTGTTGTCCAGCTTTGCAGTGCAGTGAGCATATCATTTCAGTCCTGTTTTACATATCTTAGCAGTCCTATAACATCTCCATTTCAGTCCCATTCCCAACTCGTATCAGTCTAACATATGTCATATATTTCACAGTTCATTCTATACCATAAATCCCCTTTTCCCATTACATTTCAGTCCAACTTACATTGCCATCAGTCCAGTTATATCCATGTTCAGTCTACATACTTGCAGTCCATTATTTTCCAAACTTGCAGTCCATATTTCATACTTAGCAGTCCAATACATATATGTATTCAGTCCCGTATATCATCCCTACATATCAGTCCAGATTTTCCATCAATATGTTAAGCAGTCATATCTTTGACAGTGTTCAGTTCATATGTCCTATATTTCACAATACAAATCATACCACTATCCCTTGCAATGATTCGTACATCAGTCCATATTCCCATACTTAGTATCCTTACACTTCAGTCCATATATCATCCATTTAGACCAGTTTGGTCCCATACAACAGCCCCAAATTAGCCCAGTTTTGGCCCTATTTCATCCCCTCTTGACCTCGATATGCCTCCTATATAACCCCCATATTTAAGTGGTGTTAGTTTGAGTTAATTTATATGTTAA
Organism: Iris pallida; assembly: GCA_029216955.1. NCBI lineage: Eukaryota > Viridiplantae > Streptophyta > Magnoliopsida > Asparagales > Iridaceae > Iris > Iris pallida. The sequence goes on along the minus strand of JANAVB010040818.1, from coordinate 22,711,060 downwards.
GGTAAGTTAGAATGTGAGTAGGTAATATGGTAAGGTATAGGTCAAGGTAATTACCTATAACTAAGGTATGAGTTTTATTGTTTAAGATATAGTTAGAAATTGATTGTCATGGTTGGTAATGGTGAGGATTAGTGCACTTAGACTAGTTTTGACTTCGGTTGACCACAGTTGACTGTTTGACCAAAAGTCAACCAAAAGTCAACTTTTAGCCTAAATGTGACTAGAACTTGACCGGACTTGACTAGAGTTGACCAGTTGACCAAAAGTCAAATGTTAGTCAACATTAGTCTAGTTTGACCTAGAGTTGACCAGTTGACCAAAAGTTAACTGTAAGTCAACCTTTGACTCTGTTTGACTAGTTTGACTTGGTTTGACTTCCTGTGACCTACTATGACCTAGTGTGACTCATTGTGATTTAGTTTAACCTAGTTTGACTGAGTTTAACCTAGATTGCATATCATACATTAGAAATCATGCTTAAATATTGTCAAACCTTAATTAGCTTACAATATCTTATCTCTAGGTTTGTGAGATCACTCTGAGGATAGACCTTACTTGACAGCTCAGGACAGCAGGCGAGTAGATTCTCTGATAGTAGTTCTTATCTTGATATTTTCTGTATCTGATTCAGTTATAGTATTTTACTTGATTCTCGACACGATGGTGCACGGACTAGTATATACCGGATTCCTGTCATGAGATGTCATTCCTAGATTTTCTTGGGATACTGGTACTTGCTCGATCTTGTTCTTATACTTGTATTGACATCGATTCCTGAGAGAGAGTAGCTACCTTCTTAGGGAATCTCGTGTCATGACGTGCTATGTCTAGATCCGTATACTATTCAAGGATAGGGAGTATTATAGGTTATGTGATCAATACCCACATTGAGTTACTACTTGTTTCATAGCTCCACCCTCACTGCACGTAGGGTGTAGCCTGATATGTTACTACTTGTTCCATAGCTTTCTATTTTGGCCGGGCTAAGTTTCCGTACTTATAGTCGGTCATATGGAACAGCCTGATCTTGACCCATACCGATCACATAATGCTATAATACTCGAGGCATTGTTTATATTTATTACATCATATATATATATTTTTATTCAGTTCTACTTTCCTGCATGATATACCCTGATATGATTTCCTATTTTACATATCCTGTTACATTTCCATCTTGATATGTTCATCTTGTATTCCATTGTGATTGTCTCTTACAGTATTTGTCAATACTATTCAAGGATAAACGTTGATGTTTACAGATGACTTAGATACCGATTGCTCTACCTATTACGGGTACGGCCAGGATGGAGATTATGATCAGCTGTTATCCCTTAAGCCCATAGATGATATTTCACCTATTTAGATCTGCTAGTTAGGTTTGTCTGGACTGTGAGCCAGCTAGTTCATGAGACTTATACTATATTTGTGTTTTGGGACCTTATGTTATGTTTTCGACTCTCTACTTTGTTGTGACTTTGTTTCCTTTTTCGTACTTTTATTTCCATCATATCTATATGATATTCGTGCCTATCTTTTCTAAATGTCTTGTGATTGAGTTGAGTTTATATACCGCCGTGCGGACTAAATTTCTACTATTATTTTTTTTATAAATTTGGTATTAATTTCTTACGTTGCATTTTGTACGTCGCATAGTCGTGTTGTACGTCGCGTACGAATTTGTCGTATTTAACATCGCGTACGAGTTCGCATTTTCGTATGTCTTGTCGAGTGCGAATATGCGCGAGGTACATATTTTTAAGAAAAATATTTTTACATAGAATTATAGCTTTCAAATAATATGTGATAAATATTTTTATTTCTATTTATTATTGCTAAAAGTTGCACAAAGCCTCGCATTGAGAAACTTCTAAAACCTTTTTTTTATAGAAAGGCTATTTTAATTGGTAATTTAGAAAGTAAGTTTTATATATTTATTCTAGATTTATGAGAGGTACATTAATTTAATTCATGTTAAAATATTCATTTTCGAAATTAATAAATATCATGATTTTATTATTTCGAAAATACTATGTAAAATTATGTGAGATTCAAAATTTAGTTATTTATAATAATTTAATTTGGAAAAGATTTGATTTCGATAGATTTTAAAGGCGGGATTATCTATATTGATATTAGATTATATCAACTCGGGTTTAAATATATTTTTAACAAAAATATGAAATTATCCATCGGATTTTAAAATATTGCTAATCCTTATCCTAATGGGATTTCCACCTCCTATAAAAGGAGAGGTACTTGCCCTCTTTTTCCCATAAAATTCTACAACCACAATATCCGTCCCATTGTGCATCGTGTCCGTGCCTCCCATCCACTATAATCTCCACCAATACAAATACATTATTACCCGAGGTCGACAAATCCGGACCTCCATCCCCGTCCTATCGGGCACTCCCGACACGACGTAACCCATCCCCTACACCTCCCTGTCGTTCCGGCACACCACCAAACCACTGTATCGTTCAGGCTGCGGCGACCACCCAGCAGCACCATCAACACCAACCCGACCACCACCCGAAATCTCCAGCCATACTCCCGGCCACATTGCCAACCTCCGCCACTCCGGCCAAAAATCTCGGGCACCGCCACCAATTTCGACAACCACCATACCTGCGCTACCTTTTCCCGTCCCGACCTGAACCACCGCTGTCACTACCAATAGCCACCCTCGCCACCTCTGATAACATCTCGCCGGACACCTTCACCAAACCACCACCATCATCACCAGAAATTAAAAGAATAAGACAAAGCCCTAACCCCAACTCACCTCGACCACGCCGGTGGTACCTCGCCATGCACCGCCTCGCTCCTCCGCCTGCCCAGATCCGTTGCCCGTGACCATTCTCCGCCCCAAGCCAGCAAGCGCCGCCATGCCGAGGCAGGCACCGACCTCCTTCGCTGTCGACCCCCATGCACCGCATCTTCCTGTGAGCTCTGTCGGAGCCGCATCCGTACGCGCCCCCACGAGACCGAGCATCGACCGCCTAGATCTGCCGCGGCGCCTCCACGAGACCGTTGGCTGCTCCCTCCGCTGGCCGCTACCTCCGGCACGCAACACCCGTACCTCCCCAGAGACCTCCGTGCCGCGCCACGCCGACCCAAGCACTGGTGGTAAACTCTCTCCCCTCTCTCGACTTCCCCCACTTTTCCTATTTCTCTCTCCTCTAATCTTTTAATTTCTTTTTAAGAAGAAAAATGACTGTAAATGGTTATTTCATTAATTGTTATTAATTATTATCATTATTATTATTATTATCATTATTTTGAGTACTATAATTATGATTTGGTGTTTTGTAAATGACAATATTATTATTACTATTTTTAGAGATGGTACAAATATTGTCTAACCAATTTGAAGTAAAATTTTCTTCTCGAGTATATATATTTTTGGCCTAAATAAGTACTATTTTCCACTAATATAAAAACTATATCTAAATAATAAAAGTTAGTTTCTACTAAAATTCTATTTTACAATTGAAGAGTTTTCTATCCTAAAATTTTATTTACTAATAAGTTGCAAATACAAATTATTATACATAAAAATATTTTCAATTATTTTCGCAAAAATTACTTTTACTAGTAAAATATATCTTTAAAGTAAGGATTTCTAAAAAATTAGTACAAGTACTTTTGCAAATCCTTAGTATCTGTCAATCTTCATCGTGCCAACCTATTCTTTTTGCGACCTCGGGCCTCTAAATATCGAACATGGCTATAAGATAAACATGACTTGAAGGATCATCGCACCACGCTAGGCGACACACCAGGCAAGATACCTTGCCACCTTTACTGCGTTCATTAGTTACCTTTATTTATGCAATTATCGTATATTTTCTGTACTTTATTTTAGTTATTTAATTTCTTGCATTTGGACCTAGAGTTAAGGGACTACCGTCAAATTTAGTACATCTCATTGACTTGTCATGATTGTACACGAGTTGTGTGTATCATATAAAGGTCACTTACGTATGGGTTGATCCTCCGTGCGTATGCGTAGGAATAACTGTCAATAGATGCATGTTAGAAGACTTGACAGTTATCTATTATAAAATAGTATGGTGGAAATGACACGTGTTTGTGTGTCGTGGTTACGACACATGTATAGTATCATTGGGGGGAGGGGACAGCTACTAGCGTAGGGGCTACATTTACTTTTACACACATTTGGGCGATAGTGTCTCGGATGAGCGCTACGTGTTACCCGGACGATAGTGTCTCGGATAAGCGCTGCTTGTTGGCCACTCTTTATTACTTGCTTGCGTGAATCCGTACAGCCCCTGCGTAGAACATTGTCCTCAAAGTGCATATCACATAGACGGTTAGAAACCCAGTTGTGTCATAGTTTATAGTATTTATATTTTGCAGCTATAATGGCATATTCTTTCTGTATCTTGTTACGTCCCTCTGTGGACCTGGTAATTTCTTCAGGTGTGTGTTTCGTGGTTTCTTGCAGGTGCTCTAGCTAAGGCCATTCCTTCATTCGTGATGATTGCTCTTGGACTCGTCATTTGCTTCGCTCGACCAATCACTTTCTTTGTATATTTCTTCCCTATTTAAATTAGTTGGTAATGGATTTGTCTCCGCCCAACGATTGTATACATGACAAACTCAAAGTTGCTTTTATATTATTATTTATCTTTGTGGATGAGATTTAGTGTCTTGGCTTTCTACATTTTATAGCTTATGTATACATACGAGCCTTTCATTTACTCGTACGTATACAGCTGGCATGATACGCATCTGGTCCCAAGTATTTTGGGACTGGGGCGTTACATGATTTTATGGTGGCCCATGCAGGTCAAGTTGCCATTTCGGTTACATGACTGTACCGGACGGGCCTGCAATATAGGATTAGAGTATAGGATCTCATCCACCTGCTTGACCCTCTTCCTTGACTAAATTTTTCGAATCACTTGTTCAACTCCACTGATCTACATCTTGCCTGAGCTCTTTCTATCGTAACCCTTACTTCCACACTTGATTGAAAGATGACTACACTAGTGCATGCTCATAGGTCAACCATATGGCTAGAAGGGTTACATTAACAATTGGAATGCATTGAGACTCTAGTTGAGTTATAAAGATATTTTCCTAGAAGTATGATCTTAAGGATTAGTTTATTCCAAGTTGAGTAGTAGCAACATTAATAACTTCGAAGGATTGTTAGAACTTTAATGGGATCTACAAATGGATAGTGGAATCTATATATAATTGAGAAAGGAAATTGATTTGATTTTGATTTTGAAGGTCTTTGAAAAATATTTATGATTCATTTGATTATAGCTATACATCCTTAAAGAGATACAAAGTTAGTTGAAAAAAATTAATTTAAATGCTGTTGTAAGATTTATGAGGGCGGTCGATAAAGCTTGGTTTTAAATTGAGTTGTATGGTTTCCAATTAATAAGTTCGGATATTAAGAATTTTGGTTAAAAATATTTTGAAGGATATAAAATCAAATTGAGGATCTAATTTAAACTCTTGTATGACTTACGATTGCTAACTCCTATTTAAATTTTGAGTTTAGATCTGGATTAATGATGGAAGAAGAAAAATATATAGATGGGATTTGTGACACAATAAAGGTTTATTCGAGATTGATTAGAAATTTAGAAATCTTAAGTTATGATTTTGAGGTGACTAGATAAGGTGGAAAGGTTAATTATGATACATTTTTGGAGAATTTTTTTTGTGTTATGATAAAGGTTATCTTGAGGTTGATTAAAAGAAATTTAAATGATTGGCAGCTTAGAAAGATATTTTATTAGATTATTTGGAGAATTATATTGCAAAGTTTTGAAGAAGTCAAATTTATAGATTCAAATATGGATAGGCAACCAAGATAGATAAAGTAGTCCACTTTAATTGCCATATCCCCCATGACCATGATAGTAGGGTATACGCAAGTGTTGTTAGTCATCTCCAAGATCATTTGGTTATATTTCAATCTTGACTCACTCGACATTCCCTCAAATCTAGATTTTATCGCGACTTTCTAACCAGTTGAAACTTGAGAAATGATTAGATTGTTCCTTGACCATACTCCATCTAAGTGGCTATCAAATCTCTAGAAACTGTATTCCTAACTTATTTACTTTGATCTACTAGAATCTAAAATTTTATTATTCATGCTTTAGCTTGGTCATTTATTTTGTGCGATAATCATTATCTCTTGAACTCCCACTTTCTATTTTAAATTCTTTTGTGTCCTTTACCGTGACTTAGATATTTGGAGCACAACACTAGGCTTTTTCATCCAACAAATTCCATATACAAGACCTAGACGAGCCCACCTTCATGTAAGTATATCATGTCCCACTAAAACACGTCCCCTTGTAGTCTATTTTTATGATGCGACTTTCAAGTCAAAATGTTAGCTATAAACCCTACCATAATACTATGGTCCTTTCTGACTTCGGTTAGAGATCAAATCTTGACTCAAGTCTTTCGACCCGATATATGATTGTGACCTACTTAATTCCTTATTATGCACCAAACTTTGTGTGTTAACTTGATTGCTTAACCTTGTCATTTTATTTACATGTCTTATCTTGATTTACTTACGCATAACACCCTTCTACTCTCCATGCAATATTGTCAACTTTTACTTTTCTCCTTTCCGATTAAATTGCTTCACTCATATTTCACCTTGATTCCTCCGTGGTTTATGCAATTGTGTTCATTTTATGATTTCCTTGTTCGAAGATGAAATTGGTCATGACATCCTTTGATTGGAAAGAGGTTAGAGTAGAAAATCCTAGAAGAGAGACTAGTGGTAAAGTTGAATAAGATTATTGAATATGCATAAGTGAAATCTTGTGGTAAACCTTATTAGGCGGATTACGTTTTAATTATCAAATAAGAGTAGATTCTGGATGAACAAATTGGTTCTCTTGGCAACCTATTGTTTTGAAAATTTTATGAGATGATAAGTAGGGTGTTTGAAGTTATTAGATTTCAAAAAGGGTGTAAACTCTTAAACTTTTGATGATTTCAGAAAGTAACTATGTAATGATGATAATTTAAAGGTCCAACAAGGTGAGATAGAATTTACTCTCAACTAAATGGGGTAAAAAAATGATAGGGTAATTTATTAAATTCCAAAAGTTTGGGACTTATTATGAGGTATGTGATTTTTTTTTAAAAATGTTATAATCAAGATTAGAACTAAGGTTACAAGAGTTATGATTTGAGAATATGCTTTGAGGAACCTAAATTTTTGTGAGTTAAAATTTGAGGAGAAACTCCAATTTAAGGAAAAAAAAAGTTTTATGGAAAAATTTAAATTTTTTTGTGGAATATGAAATTTGAAGAGGCTGTATAAAGTTACTATTGAAGAGACAATTCGAGATATAACGATAAAATTTTGAATCAAGAGTAGTGTCACGACCCGCACCCTAGAGTAAGGGCACGAGACGTGGTTACGTCCAGCCTACGCCGCAGTGTCGGCGGTAGAACGTCGTCCTAGGTCACAACATCTAACAATATAAATTCTAAGCAGTTTATACTCCCCGAATGGGGGTGACATAGTAAAATGTAAAGTCAATCACAACTAAGGAAGAAGAAGCACGATATGATATAGAACTCAAAGAAATACAGATGATCAGAAGTCTAAGATAACATCTCAGTAATATCCAGAAATACATGGTCTCAGCTACTGAATATGAAAGAATATATACAACTCAGATCTCAAGACTGAAATAAAGTCTAACTACTAGTCTCAAGACAACATAAGTAAGATAAGGCCTAACTAAGCTAGTCTAGGCAATAGGGGTAATGTCCTCAGCTAGAGCTGGGTCCTCTTGAGAGTCCAGCTCGCAAGTGTCGTCTAGGGCTGCCCCGTAGAAGGTATCCACACAGGCCTCCTCCTCGTCCTCTGTAATATTTTCAACAGGTCCAGTCAGGACAGGAGCGAGCACAATACATCTCAACAGTTCATAGCAGGTTAGAAAATATAATCATGCAGTAAAGTAAGATACAGGTACTGAAAGAAATACAGTATGTAAACAGAGAGAGAACTGTAATAGAAATATCTACTATAAATAGAGACTAACAGTGGCTAGTGAGTCAGAATACAATATAGACATGTAAATGGCATAGGATGATTCTGATGAGACACTATACTACTTGGGTATTATTCACATGTCTACTTCTACTCCCCCGTACCCCCAATCAATACACAAAGATCCAACCAGGTTATGTTATGATTCCATGCAAAGGCCCCCGAAGGATGATACATGGATGTCCCATAAATAGGGATTCTAGAAAACCCAATAAATGGGATAAGGATTCAAGGAAGACTCTGTGATCATGAGAGTACCTATCACAAGTGATCAATGAACCAATGAAGCATAGTGATACGCCATGTAAGTGAAACGCACAGAACATGAAGTACCCGATGCTCTCTGAGGATAACATCTCAAGAAGCGATCCATATCACTACTAAAATATTATCTAATAGCGACGTAATTTAGCGACGGCAAGAAATGACGTCACTATTAGCGACAGCTTTATAAACACGTCGCAAAACGTCGCTGCCTAGCGACATTTTGCGACAGGAGTTTCCTACGTCGCTGAATAGCGACGTTCAGCGACATATTATAAATATATGTCGCCATTTTTGCGACGTTTAGCGACGTAAACACGTGACGTCGCAAAGTTATTTTACTTAGGGCACGCCGCTGCCTTCTTTTCCCTCACTCTCACTCGAAAACTTGCAAAAATTTTAATTTTCCCCCCCCACCCCCCCGGCGACTCCCTCCCCCTCTGTCAGTGCCCCCCCCCCGGCGACCCCCTCCACCCCGACGACTCTCTCCCCCTCCGGCAAGCTCCTCCTCCTCGAGATCCTCCTCCTCGAGCTCCTCCTCCCCCAATCCGAGCTCCTCCTCCTCTTCCTCAGGTAAACCCTAACCTAACTCCTCTCCTTCCTCCTCTCCCACGGACACACACACACACGGACACATAGACACACGGACACACATCGTGTCCCCAAAGAGTTTGGTTTGTTTTTGGACACATTGTGTCGAGTATTTGGACACGAGTTTGGTTTGGGAGACACGTACACACATGACACTTGTATATGAATCCTTGACTTTGGTTTGGACACTTGACTTTGGTTTGGACACTTCTATAAATATTGTTTGGTTGCCCAAAAAATAACAAATGAGAGCAATTGAAATAAAATAACTGCATTTATATATTTGTTCCAGTTTACAAATTATTTTTACATAATATCTAATAGAAATTTATGACAATAATACATAATATATGAACTGTTAAAATGATATAATACATAATATTTCCATCAAATGACTAATCACATACCACAACAACAATATTGATAAATTTAAAGAATACATAATGTTTCATTTCCAAAAATTACAAAATAGAGAATACATAATACAAGACATGATATGACACTCGAAGGCAACAACAACATTATTATTTCTAGCAAATGAATTGATGACAAGAATCATTAGAAGCATATTGCCCATACTTGTTTCCAGAAAATTGACTAATCACAGGCAGAATATAGATCATGTTTCTAGCAAACGACTAATCACATGCATTGATTAATTGATTAATTGATTAATTGATCATAGTTCATTAGAGCATTGTCAACTTGTTGGCTCTGAGTTATTTGCAATCCCATATCATGAAAATGTGCCTCTTCACCAATCATACTTAATGAGGAATACAGCAAAGTCATAAGACCATCAACAAGTTAAGATCATCACTGCCAAAATAGACAAATGTACGAATATAAAATCCGATGAAGACTTTGCATGCATACTTCCAATTCACAGGGACTCTATGACAATAGAAAATCTGATGCAGACTTGGTTTCACAAAGCAAATATTACTTCTTATAATAGACTATCATTAAATGTTCAACACTAGCTGTTATTAGGCCTCACTTAAATCATGAGTTTGGTTTAGACACTTGACTTTGGTTTGTTTTCGGACACGACTCTGTGACACAGGACACAGGACACAGGACACACACACACAATACATACATATATACCTATATATAAATACCCAAGGTTCACAATATCGGTATCGGAATCGGTATCGGACTATTCCTATGAGTATTGGTATCGGCGATATCGGTAGTATCGGCGGTATCGTATCGGAGTATCAGACTTTGGTATCGGAAAACAAATAATTATTAATAAATTATTTACATTTAAAAACATATATTTTATACATTTAGGCATAATTTTAAGTATTTCAGCGTTATTTCTTAGTAGTTTTGAAATTATATGAAATAGTAGTCACCCTTACCGATTGGTTTTGCCGAATTGACCAGAACAAAGACCCCCAATGTCAGTATCGGTCAATATTTGGTATCGGTCGGTATCGGATCGAAACATGGTAAACCGTATCGGTATCGGCCGTATCGGATCGGTATCGGCCGATACTTTAAACCATGGTTGTCACATTAAGGGTCTTTGAGGAGGTGACATGTTGTAAAAAGATATATCCTTATAGTTCTCCTACGTAATGTTAAAGAAAATCCGTAGAAGAACTATATATAAGGATATATTTTTTCGCAATATGTCATCTTGTCAAAGACCCTTAATGTACCAACCATGTTACCGCAGTATTGGTATTTGGATACCAATAGTGATAAGGTAAAGGGTACCAATAGCGATAAGGTAAAGGGTACCAACTTAAGGTATTGGTATTGGGATACCAATAGCGATAAGGTAAAGGGTACCTTGGTAGGTAATGACTAGAAATAGGATATTTGACTTAGATTTTGTTTGACCAAGGTTGACTATTTTGACTGAAAGTCAAAGTAGAGTCAACATCTGACCTAGATTGGACAAAGAGTTGACAAAGTCAACAGTAGGTCAACCCTTGACCTACTTTGACCTTGTTTGACTTTGCTTGACTTAGCTTGACCTTGTTTGACTTTGTTTGACTTAGTATAACCTAGTTTGACCTAGATTGCATATCATTATTATTAGTAACTGTCCGCTACTAATGTGTCCCATAATAAGACATAATATACGAATTTGTGACTGTTGGATAATGTGTGTCCATCTTTGCAGAATTATTTCCAAATGGATATGAATTACTACTTGCAGAATCGTTCATGGATGTACAATCGTCGTCCTGATGATATATGTGGTGTGCGGGATGAATACATAGCGGGAGTAGAGCAGTTCCTACAGTTTGCTAAGGCGTTCCCTCAGTACATGGACGGCACCAAAATTAAGTGTCCGTGTGTGAAATGTTATAACGTGAAATATTATCCAGAAGTGGAAGTGACATATCATTTGTACTCGAGGGGTTTCACGCCTAATTACTATCAGTGGACCGCACACGGAGAACTTGTGTCTTTAGCATCAGAGCCGGAGCCTTACGTTGAGCCGTATATGCATGCGGGACCTAATTTTATTTCAGATAATCATGCATACGACGATGGGTGCGTCAATATGGTTTTCGACGCTGCGGGGCCTAGTTTCGTTCATGATGCACCTGAGGAGGCACCGAACACCGATGCTGCATAGTTCATGGAGTTGATAGAGAATGCAAGGACTCCATTGTATCCTGGTTGTGAGGATCATTCACCGTTGGAGGTGGTTACAAGACTATTGAGCATTAAGTCAGATTTTAACATGTCGCAAGAATGCTACAACCGAGTGTTGGAGTTGATTATAGAGATCTTGCCGGCGGGTGCTAAGTTGCCTAAAGACTTCTACCGGTCTAAGAGGATGGTGAGATCGCTCTGGATGGGATACGAGAAAATTGATTCCTGTCGCAATGGGTGCATGCTGTACTACAAAGACGACCAGGACGAAGATGTGTACAGATTTTGTGGTGCTGATCGCTATAAGACAACTAGTACAGGAAGGTCTACCGGTACAAGAAGACCGACCGATTCAATGCACTACTTGCCTTTAACCCCGCGGTTGCAAAGATTATTTATGGTGAAAGAGACGGCCGAAAATATGAGTTGGCACATGCGAGAACAGATTAAAGGAGTGTTAGATCACCCATCCGATGGAGAAGCGTGGAAGCACTTTGATCGAGTGTATCCTGATTTTGCTTCAGATCCGCGTAATGTCAGGTTGGGACTATCTTCTGACGGTTTTACTCCTTTTGGTCTTTCGGGATCCCAGTATTCGTGCTGGCCTGTGATTGTCACTCCGTATAACCTACCGCCTTGGATGTGCATGAAGACTCAGTACATGTTTCTAACCGTTATAATTCCTAGTCCGAACAATCCCAAGAGGAACATTGACGTGTACTTACAGCCTTTGATAGATGAGTTGAATCAGTTATGGAAAGTAGGCACTAACACGTACGATGTTTCCAGAAAACAAAATTTTCAGATGAAGGCAACCCTTATATGGACCATCAACGACTTTTCGGCCTATGGAATGTTATCTGGATAGAGCACTCATGGCCGTCTCTCATGTCCGTATTGCATGGACCGTAGTAAGGCTTTCCGCTTGAAACACGAAGAAAAACCATGCTTCTTTGATTTTTATCGACAATTTTTGCCAAAAGATCATCCGTTCAGAAGGAACAGGAATGCATTCCGTGCCGGCGTTGTAGAGAAGGGTGATCCACCGCCAAGGTGGTGCGGAGCCACGATATAGGAGGAGGTTAAAGATTTTCCAAGTGCTATCGAAGATCCTACAACTGGGTACAAGTGCGATGGATTTGGTAGAGATCATAACTGGACAAAGAGGAGCATATTCTGGGATCTGCCATACTGGAGTACCAATCTGATCAGACATAATCTTGATGTCATGCATATTGAGAAGAATGTGTTTGATAACATAATTAATACTGTGATGGACGTAAAAGAAAAAACTAAAGACAATCCCAAGGCCAGGTTGGACTTAGAAGAAATATGCAAACGCCCTGCGTTGCATTTGATACAGCAGAATGGAAAACAGTTCCTGCCGAAGTCAATTTTTTCGTTGGACAAGGAGGATAAAGTGAGACTTTGTCGGTGGATCCAGGGCCTTAAATTTCCAGACGGATATGTGTCAAATCTGAGAAGATGTGTCGATCCGAAGGAAAACAAATTGACGGGTATGAAGAGCCACGACTGTCACGTATTCATGGAGAGGTTAATTCCAATTGTATTTCGGGAATTCTTACCGCAGACAGTTTGGGATCCATTGACGGAGCTTAGCATATTCTTCAGGGATCTTTGTTTTAAGAAATTGCTCGTTGATCGTCTAGAAAAGCAAGAGAAGGACATTGCGGTAACACTATGCAAGCAAGAGAGGGTGTTTCCTCCTGGATTCTTTGACTCTATGGAGCATTTACCGATTCATCTATCCTATGAGGCACGTATTGGTGGACCCGTCGAATATCGATAGATGTACCCGTTCGAGCGACATTTGAATCACCTAAAAAGAAAGGTGAAAAATAAGGCACGGATCGAGGGTTCTATTTGTGAAGCCTATGTTCTCGAGGAGATTACAAACTTTTGTTCGATGTATTTCAAGCCTCATGTTGCAACTAATAGAACGAGAGCTTCCAGAAACAACGACGGAGATCATGAAAGTAATGATACAATACTGAAGGTATTCAATGCTCCAGGAAAGCCATCGGGTAAAATGAAGAAGAGATATCTGAACGATTATGAGCTAAGGGCTGCTCAGGTGTATGTATTACTCAACTGCGACGAGGAGGAAGTAGAGAAACTGGAGGAGTAAGTAAATAATACGTCTACATTATTTTAATAGTGTTGATTATTATACTATTATATTAATTGTACGATGTTGTTTTTAGCATATTTAATGATGATGTGAGGTCAGGTAGGCCACACATAACAGAAGAAGAACTAGAACAAGAAATGAGGTGTTATTTTCCATCATGGTTGAGTGCATATGTAAGACTTCAAAACTCTGTAATTACCTTTCTGTATATGCACTTGATTGAGAATGAGCTTAATTGCTTCTTTCGTGGTATTTAGGTCGATCGTCCATACGCAAGACTTGAGAATGAGTCTATTAGAACGCTAGCCAAGGGACCAATTTATGCTGCAAAAATATGGCCAAGCTACTGTGTTAATGGGTTTAGGTTCAAGTCAACAACTTTCCCGATCAGAGACAACTTTATGGATCTCGACTCCACCAAAAACAGCTGTTTGTGTATCAGATCTTCGAACTACAAAGATGTTGATGCGGGCAACGATTTCTATGGCGTGCTACGGGAGATCATGGAGCTGACATATAGTTATGGAATAGAGCCTGCTAAGATTGTGTTATTCAGGTGTGATTGGTTCGATCTGATTGAAGGTCAAGGTTGGAAAGTAGACAAGCACGGTCTCGTTGATATAAACTATCGGCGTCGATATCAAGCCTATGAACCATTTGTCCTATCAAGTCAGGCTCAGCTCGTATACTTCATAAGTTATCCTAAACGGGGAACAATAAGGTCGAACTGGTGGGCAGTATGCAAGACCAAACCTAGAAATACCTTGAGGTTGACGATATAGCTTATCAACAGGATGAACTACCTCTTGTAACAAATATTATAGAAGTGGACACGACGGAAGTTCCTCATTACATATCTAATTGTGTAGAAGAAGTAGAATTATCTGAAGAGGAAGATGCAGATGAAAGTGAAGATGTAGAAGAGGAAGAAGAAGAAGAAGATGAGCTAAACGAACTAAATGAATTTTTAGAAGAGGATTGAAATCTGTGATGTCTATCATATAAATATGCATTTTTGTAATAATAAATCTGTGATACTTTAGTGACACTTTTATCTGTGACCATGATATTTTTCAAAAATCTGTGATGTCTATCATATAAATATATATTTTTGTTTTATTGTCATATGTTATTATCAGGTATGACTAGACCAGGAGGACGACGCGGAGGATTTTACATTAGGCAGTCCCGTCAGCCACGGCCTGGGGATGGAGAGGGCAGTTCCGTACCCTCATCCTCATCTTCAAGTACGCCAGTGTACCGTTCTGTTCCCGATCCATTACCGGGACAGGACAGTTCCAGCAGGTTGTCGACTCCTCCCTCGTCGTCCAGCCTTCCTGATCTCGCGTCCAGCAGGTTGCCGACTCCTCTCTCGTCGTCCAGCCTTCCTGATCCCGCATCCAGCATCCCTGATCCCACATCCAGCATTCCTTCTGTCGATGGCTATATGGGGGGAGCCGACGTCGAGCATATAGAGGACGACGATCAGACTGATCCTGCCCAGGCAGGAGGTGAGAGCGACCCTCCATGTGCTCCCCCGGGCGAGACGCGTATGGAGATTTGGACGGACGGGCCTATGAAGTAAGTTAATTAATTAATATATATTTCTTAAATGATTATATGTACATATATATTCATGAAAAATTATTATTGTATAGATATCGGCCTTCTGCAGTACAGAGACAGCTGGGGGTATTTTTGAGGCAGAACTATGGTGGGCCTTGGATTAACTACTCAGATGCTCCCGCAGATAGGAAGGCCTTTTGGTTCGCCCACTTCAAGGTAAAAAAATTGTTTATTTTTAAATTTTAATAATCATTTGTGTATACTATACAACTTTTGTATTTTACTTCTTGTAGAGGACCTATTTCTATCCACCACACCGGACGGCGAGGATCGAGGGCCAATTTTCTGCCGTCGCAGCCAAGCTCATCCGTGATGCGATCCACGACCATAAGTGTCGTGATCGCTCCGGAGAGCCGATCCATGGTTGGATCACGCCAGATCAGTAGGCTGCGATGAAGGCTAGATTCAGGGAGCCCAAGTACCAGGAGCGGTCTGAGAAGGCCAATGTGGCACGGTCGAGCGCCGGTAAGTGGTGTGGTGGCTCCATTCCGATGACGGAGTATTTTCGTCGTCTGGTACGTTTCCTATGACGGACATTAATTTATATATAGTTCGATAGAATGTTTAATACTAATAATAGATAATATATTTTAACAGGTAAAAAAGGGTGAGGATCCGAACATGGTGACCGTCTTCCTGGTCACCCATCGGATGGCTGGGGAGTTCATTGACGAGAGGGCGATGCAGGCATATGTACGTTCTATTCTTTATATTAATTTACTATAATTTAGAAAACAGGAAAATAGATATCAATATAGACTTTAGCAAACACTTACACGTTAGCAAACATTTTCTAGGCCGAGTTTGTTCGGCTACAGCAGGAGGCGGCTGCTGCTGCTAGTCCGCCAGCAGAGGGAGGGGCTGGTAGTTCCTCCCAGCCGCCGACAGCTCCATTGCAGGACAAGCTCTGGATGACCGCCGTTGGCGGTCTTCAAAAGGGTACGTACTACGGTACGGGATCCTGCGACATGTATTTGGCTTCGGAGTCATCCCGGGCCCCCACTGTCAGTGCGCAGTCTCTGGCTTCGCAGGCATCGTCACGAGCTGAGGATATTCGTCGTCAGATCGAGGAGCTGCGTCGCAAGTTACAGCAGCAGATTTCTGATACGGTCGAGCGACGATCCGACCCTCCGATCGTCACCGGACGATTTGATGCGGTCGAGCGCAGTATACAGGAGCTGATGAGTCTGCATCAGGCTACAGCTGCCAGCTTGCACACGCTCACCTAGTCTACGCAGCGTATAGAGCTTAGACAGGTCGAGCTGGAGGGATCGCAGAGGAGCATGTCTGCCTCACTCACTCAGGTTTCGGCTTTGCTTGAGGCGAGTACTCAGAGGGTGGTGAGTACCCTTGCTGTGTATGGTGAGCGACTGCGAGAGCTAGAGCAGATACGTTCTCCCGGTCCATCGACGGCGCCGACTCCAGATACTGCACTACCTCCGGCGCCGACTCCAGATACTGCACTGCCTCCGACGCCGACTCCAGATATTGTACTTCCTCCTACTGCCCCTACGGTGCAGCTCACCCAGGAGCAGTATGACTACATTCTATCCCAGTTGTGCGACAGGGGTCCGCAGTGATTTTATTGATTTTTTTATGACTTGTATGTATTGGCCCTATGGGGAAATTGTTTATTGGTACACTTTCGTTTATACACTTGGTAGAAGACTTTTTATCATCTTCCATTTTTATTTGACTCTATTGGGTGTTTGTGAGGATGTGTGTCTGTGATATTTACTTTGTACTGCCTCTTATTTTTATTGTGATATTTACTTTGTGATATCTGCGACGGGGATGACAAATATACCTACGCTGGGTTATAAGCGATGATCTGATATACAAAGGAGGTCTTGCCGAAATTTTAAAAAAATATAATGTGTATTTTTGTGATGATGTGTGTCTGTGTTTACAGCGAATGTGAAATGCAGTGTTCGAAACCATCGACAGTTTCGATTATTGTTGTATGTTTTATCTTGGATAGAAAGAGCAACAGTTCAGGGTGTACTTCTGAGAGCTTCATTTTCAGGTCCTTCACTTTCTCCGGACGTCGTAAAGGTTCCCGAGAAGGAGAAGGACGTGAAGAGGAAGCTCTGAGAAGTGCACCCTGAACTGTTGCTCTTTCTATCCAAGATAAAACATAGAACAGTAAGCGTAACTGTCGATGGTTCGAACACTACACTTCACACACACTGTAAACACAGACACACAACATAACAAAAATACCAAATATATTTTTTTAAAAAATTTTTTATAATATCTGCGACGTATAGCGACGTTCTGCGACGTACAGCGACGGAACATACACGTCGCTATACGTTGCTAAATAAAGACGTCGCTAACCTGGACGTCGCTAAATTTGTCGCTAGGCGTCGCTATAGTGCCCACGTGGCTGCCATGCCATGTCATCATATATAATGTTTACCGCGTCGCAAAGTGGTCGCTCTACATCGCTATTTTGGCGACGTAACCTTACGTCTCTATCTGTCGCTAATTTTGCGACGTTTAGCGACACTAAAGGTGACGTCACAAACAGCAACGTTCTGCAACGAAATTGTCATCTGCGACTTGCCTATACGCGACATCCAATTTTCGTCACTAAATACGTCGCAAATAGATATTAGCGACGTATTTTACTTATTTAGCGACGTCTTCTGACGTCGCTAAAATGGGTTATTTTAGTAGTGTATAGTACCAATCCGTGTGACCAACGTGACAGTATCAAGTAAAGTAATTTAAAGCAGGAAAATAATTCTAAACAGGATATGAAATGATCAGAGAATGTACTCGCCTGGTATCTGAGTGTTCGGATGAAATATACTGTCTGAGGAGAGGTGTCTAGCTCCTAATCAGAACAGCACAAGTCACAACAAGTCTAAAATGATAACAAGATGCAATTCAATGCATTCTAAATGAATCTAGGTCAATCTATGCCAAAGTCAACTCTTGGTCAACCCTGGTCAACCATGAAGTCAAACCTAGGTCAACTATGGTCAAACAAGTCTAAATTAGGTCAAACTAGACATTATAGGTCTAACTAGTCCATACTAGTCTAAACAAGGCTAAACTAGCTAACACATACCATTACAAGGCTATGCAAGCCTATCAAGTCTTTACTAGTCTACTCTAACCATTACACTACTTCACATAGCATCCATAGACTATATTCCTAGGCTAATACACACACATTAGGAATACCATACTATCTCTATAAACCTATACTTATACATCACATTATTGGCACATACACAATATATATATATATATATATATAGGCTATAGTACATATATATAGGAATCATCATATATGTACATATAGGCTACTCACATCATATATATTAACTATATACACACATATACACATATGCATACACATTCACATATATTATATACATAAATATACATATTCATATATAATATATACATACATATGTATATAGAGAGAGAGGGCATGTGTGTGTGTGTGTAGAGAGTGAGAGACAATGTGTGTGTGAAACTGTGTGTTAGGGAGTGAGTAAAACAGTGTGGTGTGTATGACTGTGTGTGTGTTATTGAGTGAGGGTGAGAGGAGTGTACTGTCATGAGGATAGTGAAGTGAAGGAAAGGAAACTAATACATTTATAATTCAGATTCTCAAATTTAGAAATAAGGAAAAACATACTCAAATCAGTTTAAATGAAAACTAAACTCAGTTTTCAGTCCCTACTCCAAAAACCCCATTTCGAATTCAAATATCAACCAAACAATCCCAAAATCATACCATAGTTAGATTACATATAGGAAAACCATATTAGGGACTTAAACCACCAGTTAACAGCATTTAAATAGGTTAATTTAATTGTCAAAACTCGATTTAAAACTGGAAAAAATGCAGGAATGGTACACAGTTCAGAATTTTAGGGTAAATGCCAAATACCCATCGAAAACACACTAAAATGCCAATTTAAAGGTTGGTAATAATAATATATTATGTGAGTGTATCCCAGGGTCCAACATGTGTCCACCCTTATGACACAATCGTGTCCAAACACAATTAACCAAAACTAATACACAGGACATACACAGCAGTGCACTGTCTCGTGCACCTAGGTCTAGGACACGACACAAGTGTCCAAGTGTCTCGTGATCGTGTCAGTAGCTAGGTGGGGTGTCAGGGTAGGTGTCTAAGTGCCTGAGTCATGTCCACGAAGTGTCCAGCTCCGTGTCCAAACCCGTGTCAGTGGCCGACTGTGCACGTGTGTGTGAGTGTGTAAAACCAATGCACAGGTGATTTCTCCCTCGACACACCACGTGGTCATCTAAAACTTGACACATGGCGTGTCAGTTAGTACCCCATGGTGTGTGTCGAGTTTCGTGTCCGCTAGTCGCATGTCGTGTCCAGTGTAGCCCTCGAACAGCAGGACAATGCAGTCCGTGCGCGCGCGGCGTGTCCAAGTGTCAAAACCGACACGACACAAGGCCAACTCCACCTCAGTCGACAAGAAACATGAAAACCATATTAAAACAATATTTCCTATTCAATTACTTTCCTAAAAACATTTCGAAATGCCCTTTGGGGCATTTCATCATACACTTAAACCCTAGGACTGATACGTGTCCAAATGGGACACGAAATGGACACGAAACCTAGGTCTAGGCATACTTATAGTTAGGGTAGACCTAGGGCTTTCTAATCATGCAAAGAAACTGAAATTTAATTGTGTTTATAGAGATTTACCTATTGGTGTCAAAATGCAAGAAAAGCTTCCAATAGAGGGGTTTCTCCTTGCTAGCAAACTTCTTCAAATTGCTCACAAACTGAGATTGAACACCATAAATAGCAAGTATACTAAAATTAGGATCTAATGCAATTGATTTGAGGGAAAAAGGAGATAAAATGGAATTTCTATGGATTTATGAAGATGTAGACTCACCTCTTTCCAAAACTTGTGAAATTCTAAGGAGGCTAGCCCTAATTTCTAGGAGACTATTTATAGGGGGATTCCCAACGCTAGGTTGGCCGGCCACTAGTGGATTAGGGTTAGGTGAGGGCTAATGGCTAATGGATTGCGCTTAGTCATTAATCAATGGTTCAAATCACAAGTCATGACTTGTGACCAAAGCTTTCTATTCTAATCTCTATTTCCTAATTGATTCTAATAACTAGAATATGGTTAACTTAAATTAACCTAGGGTCTCATAATCTAACCAAGTCCAACTCAACTAGGGTTAGCTTACCAAGTCAAAGCTAGTCAAAGTCAACCTAGTCAACCTTCATTCAAACAATTCCAGAATAAATCCTAAAAATTCCCATAAATTCAAATAAATTCTAATAAATTCAAATAACCCCAAAAATGACAAGAATACCCTCAAACTAGAAATGTGGTAGTGATAAATTTACCCTCCTTAAAAGAATTTTGTCCTCGAAATTGAAAGACAAAATGCAACTGATGAGAAGGATATAAAGTATACCTCACGGTCCAAAAAGATATGGGTACCGCCCGCGCATCTCATCCTCCCACTCCCAGGTAGACTCTCCTGGAGAATGATGCCTCCATGTGATACGTACCAAGGGTATCACCTGGTTCCTCAGTACCTTCTCCCGTCGATCCAAAATCTCTACTGGCTGCTCTGGATAGCTGAGAGAAGGTCCAACCTCAATCTCCGAATGATCGAACACATGGCTAGGATCAGCCACGTACCGTCTCAACTGTGATACATGGAATACGTTGTGGACCCCCACTAGTGCAGGTGGCAAGTCTAGCCTGTATGCCACGTCACCGACTCTCCCGCTGATGACGAAAGGGCCGATGAAGCGCGGTCTAAGCTTCCCGCCTCCACCAAAACATATCGTACCATGAGTCGGAGATATCCTCAAGAAAACCTGGTCTCCAACCTAATCACAAACAAGGTCTCAATTAATTATGATAAACAAATATGATCAAAATCACAAACAAACAAACCTAAATCTAATCCTACTCTAATCTGTACGTCAAACTCCAACGACCTCCGGTGGCTATCGGCCCAGTGCCGATGTCTGTCCTGCGCCACGCAAAGTCTGTCCCTGATGAGCTTCACCTTCTCGGCTGTGTCAACAACCATCTCTGGTCCCAGTAAAGCTCGCTCACCAACATCATCCCAAGATAAGGGTGTACGACACCTACGCCCGTACAGAGCCTCGAAAGGTGACATTTCAATGCTGGCCTGGAAACTGTTGTTGTAAGTAAACTCCACCAAATGTAGATGATCCTCCCAGGAACCTCCAAAGTCCAGGACGCACGTCCGCAGCATATCCTCGAGCGTCTGAATAGTCCTCTCTGACTGTCCGTCCGTCTAGGGGTGGTATGCAGTACTAAACTTGAGCTGAGTGCCCAAGCTAATCTGCAGACTCCTCCAGAAATGGGAAGTAAAGCGACTATCCCGATCTGAGATGATGCTGACTGGAACCCCGTGAATCCTGACTATCTGCCGCATATACATCTCCGTAAGCCTCTCTGTAGACGTACCCACCTTGAATGGCAAGAAGTGGGCCGATTTGGTCAACCTGTCAATGATGACCCAATTCGCGTCTCTTTCTTCTGGTGTACGCGACAGTCCAGATACGAAATCTATAGTGATATACTCCTATTTTCACTCGGGAATGGGCAGCGGCTGCAATAATCCACCGGGCCTCTGTCTCTCTGCCTTGACCTGCTGACAGACCAAGCACCTAGCTACGAAGCGAGCCACCTCCCGCTTCATCCCGGACCACCAAACATGCTCCCTCAGGTCTCGGTACATCTTATTGGCATCCGGGTGTATAGAGTACTGAGATCTGTGGGCCTCCTATAAAACCTGCTCCCTGAGCTCTCCGCTGGGCACACACAACCTGGAACCGTGCCTCAAGGCACCATCCTCTGCAAGCGAAAACTCGCCCTCCAGCAATCCTGCTCGAACATGCTCTCGGAGATACCGCAGAGCAACGTCCTCAAACTGTGCCGACTTGATCCTCACCACCAAGTCTGACTGAATCTG
Organism: Iris pallida; assembly: GCA_029216955.1. Classification (NCBI taxonomy): domain Eukaryota; kingdom Viridiplantae; phylum Streptophyta; class Magnoliopsida; order Asparagales; family Iridaceae; genus Iris; species Iris pallida. The sequence goes on along the minus strand of JANAVB010040818.1, from coordinate 22,688,729 downwards.
CATGCCCCACATCTGCATCTGCACTCCGGACACGATCACCTCAATCCCCAGGCTCTCCAAATCAGCAAGCAAGTGACGGTCCATGGTCAAACACATGCCTGTCGGATACATACTCAAGGCATCGGCAACCACGTTGGCCTTCCCTGGGTTATACTGAAGTAGGATGTCAAAGTCCTTCATCAACTCTAGCCATCTGCGCTGCCTCATGTTCAACTCCTTCTGAGTGAACACATACTTTAAGCTCTTGTGATCTGTAAAAATCTTTATCCGCTCCCCATACAGATAATGCTTCCACAATTTCAGAGCAAATATCACCGCTGCCAGCTCCAGGTCATGGATAGGGTAGTTCTTCTCATAGGGACATAATTGCCTGGAAGAATAGGCAATCACCTTCCCGTGCTGCTGTAATACACAATTCAGCCTCTTCCCTGAAGCATCACTATAAATAGTGAATCCACCTGATCCTGAAGGCAATGTCAGAATCGGAGCTGTCGTAAGCCGCTTCTTCAACTCATCAAAAGCTGCCTGACACTCCTCTGACCAAACAAACTCAGTATCCTTCCGGGTCAACCGAGTCAACGGCTCTACAACCCGGGAGAAATCCTGCACAAATCTTCGATAATATTTTACCAGCCCCAGGAAACTCCTGATCTCTGCAACTGAAGTCCGCGCTGCCCATGCCTCAACTGCTATAATCTTCTTGGGGTCAATTGAGATACCATCTCCAGTCACCACATGCCCCAAAAAGCCACCTGGTCCAAGAAGAACTCATACTTGGAGAGCTTTTCGTAAAGCTGCTCCCTCCTGAGAGTCTCCAGCACTATCCTCAAATGCTCCTCGTGCTCCTCCTCAGTCTTGGAATATACCAAGATATCGTCAATGAACACCACCACAAACTGATCCAGATACTGGTGGAACACCTTGTTTATTAGGTTCATAAACACTATTGGTGCATTGGTTAGCCCAAACGGCATAACCAAAAACTCAAACTGCCAGTACCGCGTCCTGAAAGTGGTCTTGGGAATATCCTCCTCCTTCACCTTCACCTGGTGATATCCCGACCTCAGATCAATCTTGGAAAATACCCGAGCTCCGCTCAACTGGTCAAAAAGATCGTCGATCCACGGCAGTGGTTATTTGTTCTTGATCGTGAGGTTGTTGAGTGCCCTATAGTCAATACACATCCGTACTGACCCATCCTTCTTCGGCACAAATAACACTGGTGCACCTCATGGCGACGAACTCGAACGGATGAAGCCCTTATCCTGCAGCCCATCTACCTGCTTCTTCAGCTCCACCAACTCACTATTGTTTACCCGATAGACATGCTGAGAGATGGGTTCCGCTCCTGGAACCAAGTCTATCGAGAACTCAATGTCTCTGTTTGGTGGCAATCCAGGCAACTCCTCTGGAAAAACATCCATATACTCTGCTATCAAGGGGTGTAGAATCGCCTGCTCCTCAACCGAGACTCCGCAGAAGACTCCGCTGCTCTGCTCCGTATGACGTCTGGAGTACTCGAACTCTGGCTCCCCCGGCGCTCTGAAGAGAACTCTACCCCCTCTGCAATCGATGCTGACATGGTGCCTGCTCAACCAATCCATACCGAGTACTATATCGTAGTTCGATAATGGCATTACGAGCAGGCTCACCTCCAACTCACGGCCTCCTAAAACTACACTCCGACCCTTACAAACATCACTCACGAGGATAATGCCACCTCCGATCATGATCTTGTAAGTCCTAGGCAACGATTCAGCTATGATACCGTGTCTAATCACAAAAGATACTGATATGAAGCTATGCGAAGCACCAGAATCGAATAATGCAAAAGCTGGTCTGGAGTCGAGAAGAACCGAACCTGCGATCAGCTCTCCTATCGCCTCTGCATCTCCGGCCGCCATGGCGAAAGCTCGCCCCTGCTGGCCTCCCCTGGCCTGCTGCTAGTGCTGGACGAACCTCTGCTGCTGTGTCGGCAGGGCTGGTCCCCTCTGTTGGCCTGCTGGAGCCCTGGCTCCTTCTCCCTGAGCTGCTCGTGCTATGCGACACTCCCTCATCTGGTGGTCTGCTGAACCACACACTAGGTACTGGCCCAGCCTCTTCGGGCACTCATTGGTGACATGTTCGGGCTTTTTGCAGTAAGCACAAGTGATCACCTGTCTCTGGCCCTGCTGGTACTGTCTTGGCTGCTGCTGCTGGTGAACTAGCCTCTGCTGGATCGGCTGCGGCTGGAACTGCCTCGGCTGCTGGTGCTGAAAGTGAGGCCTCTTGGCCTGGCCTCTGCTGCTGCTGCCCCCAACTGGGTCTCGCCCCCTCTTGAGCCTACGCTCAAGATCATCCTCTACCAATAAGGCTCCCGTCAGAATCTCTTCAAAAGTGGCATCCCTGTTGCCCTTGGTCAAGGACTTGACCTCCTTGACCAGACCCTTCCGGAACCTCTGGGCCTTCGCCGTCTCGTTCAAGCCCTCTACGAACCTGTCGAGGCAGCCAAACTCCCTAGCGTACTCCTCCACGGATAGGCTCCCCTGAACCAAGCTCTCGAACTGTGACTCCAAGGCTCGAAGCGCTGAATCTGGGAAGAACTTCTTCTTGAAGAAGCCCTTGAACTCCTCCAAAGTCTGCCCAGCTACCCCCACCATGGGGTCTGACTGATACCAGGTGCGAGCAAGATCTCGCATCCGGCTAGCTGCCGCCTCAATCTCTAGATCTGCTGGTATCCGGGCCAGGCGGAAGATCTCCTCTATATGCTCGATCCACTCATCAGCATATAGAATCCCCTCTGTCCCCAGGAAGTCTCTGAGGCTCATCTTCTGGAAATGCTCTATCCCTGGTGTCCTCGGCTGCTGAACCACTGGTCGAGCTGCAACCGTCGTAAGGGCCAACTCCATGCCCCTGTCCTGTCGAGCCTGCTGCCGGTCCATGAACTGCTGGAAATATGCGAACATCTGTGCCGCATCCACGTATCCTGTAGGCGGCGGCTGCTGGAAGGGCTCCTCTGTGATGACTGGGTCCTGCCTCCGAGCCGGTGGAGGCATACCCCCTGCTGCTGCTGCTGAAGTCTCAATACGAGCAGAGGTGGCAGGAGCTGCAGTCCCCTGTCTCTGCTGAACTGGCTGAGAGGCAGCAGACCCCTCTACAGCATCCCCATGAATGGTACGGTACGACCGCGTCTCCACCATCCTGAAGATAGACCAAACAAGAGTATCAATTTCTGAGAAAGAAGCGATATAACAAAGGCGGACAGTTAAAATTCAAAAGAATCGATTGACAGTAAGGATTTCGATGGCAATAAAAGAGTTTTTCCTAATGTGATTGAGTACCTTGGAAACTAATATCCTGTATCCTACTGCAGGCTGTAGTGATACTCTGGTTCGAATACTACTACACTTCTTGTCTAGACCTGCATGGGCCACCACTAAAAATGTGTTTCGACCCGCACCCTAGAGTAAGGGCACGAGACGTGGTTATGTCCAGCCTACGCCGCAGTATCGGCGGTAGAACGCTATCCTAGGTCACAACATCTAACAATATAAATTTTAAGCAGTTTATACTCCCCGAATGGGGGTGATATAGCAAAATGTAAACTCAATCACAACTAAGGAAGAAGAAGCACGATATGATATAGAACTCAAAAAAATACAGATGATCAGAAGTCTAAGATAACATCTCAGCAATATCCAGAAATACATGGTCTCAGCTACTGAATATGAAAGAATATATACAACTCAGATCTCAAGACTAAAATAAAGTCTAACTACTAGTCTCAAGACAACATAAGTAAGATAAGGCCTAACTAAGCTAGTCTAGGCAATAGGGGTAATGTCCTCAGCTAGAGCTGGGTCCTCCTGAGAGTCCAGCTCGCAAGTGTCGTCTAGGGCTGCCCCGTAGAAGGTATCCACACAGGCCTCCTCCTCGTCCTCTGTAATATTTTTAACAGGTCCAGTCAGGACAGGAGTGAGCACAATACATCTCAACAGTTCATAGCAGGTTAGAAAATATAATCATGCAGTAAAGTAAGATACAGGTACTGAAAGAAATGCAGTATGTAAACAGAGAGAGAACTGTAATAGAAATATCTACTATAAATAGAGACTAACAGTGGCTAGTGAGTCAGAGTACAATATAGACATGTAAATGGCATAAGATGATTCTGATGAGACACTATGGAATGATTCTGATGAGATGCTACTTGGGTATTATTCACATGTCTACTTCTACTCCTCCGTACCCCCAATCAATATACAAGGATCCAACCAGGTTTTGTTATGATTCCATACAAAGGCCCCCGAAGGGTGATACATGGATGTCCCATAAATGAGGATTCTAGGAAACCCAATAAATAGGATAAGGATTCAAGGAAGACTCTGTGATCATGAGATTACATGTCACAAGTGATCAATGAACCAATGAAGCATAGTGATACGCCATGTAAGTGAAATGCACAGAACATGAAGTACCCGATGCTCCCTGAGGATAACATCTCAAGAAGGGATCCATATAGTACTAATCCGTGCGACCAACGTGACAGTATCAAGTAAAATAATTTAAAGCAGGAAAATAATTCTAAACAGGATATAAAATGATCATAGAATGTACTCGCCTGGTATCTGAATGTCCGGATGAAATGTACTGTCCGAGGAGAGGTGTCTGGCTCCTAATCAGAATAGCACAAGTCACAACAAGTCTAAAATGATAACAAGATACAATTCAATGCATTCTAAATGAATCTAGGTCAATCTAGGCCAAAGTCAACTCTTGGTCAACCCTGGTCAACCAAGAAGTCAAACCTAAGTCAACTATGGTCAAACTAGGTCAAACAAGTCTAAATTAGGTCAAACTAGACATTCTAGGTCTAACTAGTCCGTACTAGTCTAAACAAGGCTAAACTAGCTAACACATATCATTACAAGGCTATGCAAGGCTATCAAGTCTTTACTAGTCTACTCTAACCATTACACTACTTCACAAAGCATCCATAGACTATATTCCTAGGCTAATACACACACATTAGGAATACCATACTATCTCTATAAACCTATACTTATACATCACATTATTGGCACATACACAATATATATATATATATATATATATATATATATATATATATATATATATATATATATATATATATACATATAGGCTATAGTACATATATATAGGAATCATCATATATGTACATATAGGCTACTCACATCATATATATTAACTATATACACACATATACACATATGCATAGATATTCACATATATTATATACATACATATACATATTCATATATAATATATACATACATATGTATATAGAGAGAGAGGGCATGTGTGTGTGTGTAGAGAGTGAGAGACAATGTGTGTGTGAAACTGCGTGTTAGGGAGTGAGTAAAACAGTGTGGTGTGTATGACTGTGTGTGTGTGTGTGTTATTGAGTGAGGGTGAGAGGAGTGTACTGTCATGAGGACAGTGAAGTGAAGGAAAGGAAACTAATACATTTATAATTCAGATTCTCAGATTTAAAAATAAGGAAAAACATACTCAAATCAGTTTAAATGAAAACTAAACTCAGTTTTCAGTCCCTACTCCAAAAACCCCATTTCGAATTCAAATATCAACCAAACAATCCCAAAATCATACCATAGTTAGATTACATATAGGAAAACTATATTAGGGACTTAAACCACCAGTTAACAGCATTTAAATAGGTCAATTTAATTGTCAAAACTCGATTTAAAACTGGGAAAAATACAGGAATGGTACACAATTCAGAATTTTAGGGTAAATGCCAAATACCCATCGAAAACACACAAAAATGCCAATTTAAAGGTTGGTAATAATAATATATTATGTGAGTGTGTCCCAGGGTCCAACATGTGTCTACCCTTATGACACAATCGTGTCCAAACACAATTAACCAAAACTAATACACAGGACATGCACAGCAGTGCACTGTCTCGTGCACAGGTGCACCTAGGTCTAGGACACGACACAAGTGTCCAAGTGTCTCGTGGTCGTGTCAGTAGCTAGGTGGGGTGTCAGGGTAGGTGTCTAAGTGCCTGAGTCGTGTCCACGAAGTGTCCAGCTCCGTGTCCAAACCCGTGTCAGTGGCCGACTGTACGCGTGTGTGTGAGTGTGTAAAACCAATGCACAGGTAATTTCTCCCTCGACACGCCACATGGTCATCTGAAACTTGACACGTGGCGTGTCAGTCAGTGCCCCATGGTGTGTGTCGAGTTTCGTGTCCGCTAGTCGCATGTCGTGTCCAGTGTAGCCCCCGAACAGCAGGACAATGCAGTCCGTCCGCGCACGGCGTGTCCAAGTGTCAAAACCGACACGACACAAGGCCAAATCCATCTTAGTCGACAAGAAACATGAAAGCCATATTAAAACAATATTTCCTATTCAATTACTTTCCTAAAAACATTTCGAAATGCCCTTTAGGGCATTTCATCAAACACTTAAACCCTAGGACTGATACGTGTCCAAATGGGACACGAAATGGACACGAAACCTAGGTCTAGGCATACCTACAGTTAGGGTAGACCTAGGGCTTTCTAATCATGCAAAGAAACTGAAATTTAATGGTATTTATAGAGATTTACCTATTGGTGTCAAAATGCAAGAAAAGCTTCCAATAGAGGGGTTTCTCCTTGCTAGCAAACTTCTTAAATTTGCTCACAAACTGAGATTGAACACCACAAACAGCAAGTATACTAAAATTAGGATCTAATGTAATTGATTTGAGGAAATAGGAGATAAAATGAAATTTCTATGGATTTATGAAGATGGAGACTCACCTCTTTCCAAAACTTGTGAAATTCTAAGGAGGCTAGCCCTAATTTCTAAGAGACTATTTATAGGGGATTCCCAACGCTTGGTTGGCCGGCCACTAGTGGATTAGGGTTAGGTTAGGGCTAATGGCTAATGGATTGGGCTTAGTCATTAATCAATGGTTCAAATAACAAGTCATGACTTGTGACCAAAGCTTTCTATTCTAATCTCTATTTCCTAATTGATTCTAATAACTAGAATATGGTTAACTTAAATTAACCTAGGGTCTCATAATCTAACCAAGTCCAACTCAACTAGGGTTAGCTTACCAAGTCAAAGCTAGTCAAAGTCGACCTAGTCAACCTTCATTCAAACAATTCCAGAATAAATCCTAAAAATTCCCATAAATTCAAATAAATTCTAATAAATTCAAATAACCCCAAAAATGACAAGAATACCCTCAAACTAGAAATATGGTAGTGACAAGTATAGAGCTAGTAAATTTTTGAGATTGGAAATTTGTTGCATTTTGTGAGCTTACACGTCTTGGATAAATGATAGTCATTTTTAATTGATTAGGATGCCATGAGATATCTCCTAAACTATACCAAATTTTTATCTAGATTATTGTTGTTCAAATTGCTTGCTGGATTTCGTTTTCGAATCGTCGCTTAAACTTCTTATCGATAAACTCTCGTGCCTATGATTTACCATCTTGACTAATAGTGCTGTTATAATCTTGTTTTGCAAGCTCATTGATTTATCGAGCTTGTTCATGACTTATGTTATTGAGCGCGCTCACTAACATGTTGTCTAATCAGAACTGGTGCATGATGGTCTGATCAACCAAGTGCACTTTGGTTCGCTTTTACCTATTGTTCTACGTAGATGGGACATAATTAAAACTTGGCCTCTAGAATCCCATCCACGACTGCCTTAACAATTCTTTTGAGATTATTCGGTCATCTTTGAACCACGTATTCGTAATATCATTTCTGAACTCTTTATTGCTTTAGCCTTCACATATTTTAGAAAGACGAAGGTACTTATACTAGAATTCCCGCTAGCCTACCTATCACTTATGACCCTTGTCATCCAATGTGACTACATCTTCGTCTTAAACTCCTCGCCCTTTTCCTCGGCCTACATTTATTATCACCACTCAAGTTAGGAGTGAATCATTCTCGTAATCGTGCACTCAACCCTACCTATTCCTAAATTTCGAGGACGAAATTCTTGTAAGTTGGGTCGGATGTAAACCCCCTAAATTTCTACTATGATTTTTTTATAAATTTGGTATTAATTTCTTACGTCGTATTTTGTACGTCGCATAGTCGTATTGTACGTTGCGTACGAATTTTTCATATTTAACGTCGCGTACGAGTTCGTATTTTCGTATATCTCGTCAAGTGCGAATATGCGCAAGGTACATATTTTTAAGAAAAATATTTTTACATAGAATTATAGCTTTCAAATAATATGTGATAAATATTTTTATTTTTATTTATTATTGCTAAAAGTTGCACAAAGCCTCACATTGAAAAACTTCTAAAACCTTTTTTTAATAGAAAGGCTATTTTAATTGGTAATTTAGAAAGTAAGTTTTAAATATTTATTCTAGATTTTTGAGAGGCACATTAATTTAATTCAGGTATAAAATATTAATTTTCAAAATTAATAAATATCATGATTTTATTATTTCGAAAATACTATGTAAAATAATGTGAGATTCAAAATTTAGTTATTTATAATAATTTAATTTGGAAAAGATTTGATTTCAATAGATTTTAAAGGCGGGATTATCTATATTGATATTAGATTATATCAACTCGGGTTTAAATTAATTTTTAACAAAAAGATGGAATTATCCATCGGACTTTAAAATATTGCTAATCCTTATCCTAATGGGATTCCCACCTCCTATAAAAGGAGAGGTACTTGTCCTCTTTTCCCATAAAACTCCACAACCAAAATCTCCATCCCATTGTGCATCGTATCCGTGCCTCCCATCCACTATAATCTCCACCAATACAAATACATTATTACCCGAGGCCGACAAATTTGGACCTCCATCCCCGTCATGTCGGGCACTCCCAGCATGACGTAACCCATCCCATACTCCTCCCTGTCGTTCACGCACACCACCAAACCACTGTGTCGTTCCGGCCGCGACGACCACCCAGCAGCACAGTCAACACCAACCCGACCACCACCCGAAATCTCCGGCCATACTCCTGGCCATATTACCAACCTCCGCCACTCCGGCCAACAATCTTGGGCACCGCCACCATATTCTGACAACCACCACACCTACACCACCTTTCCCCGTCCCGACCTGAACCACCGCTATCATTACCAACAGCCACCCTCACCACCTCCGACAACATCCCGTCGGACCCCTTCACCAAACCACCACCATCATCACCAGAAATTAAAAGAAGAAGACAAAGCCCTAACCCCCAACTCACCTCGACCATGCCGGTGGTACCTCGCCATGCACCGCCTCGCTCCTCCGCCTGGCCAGATCCGCTGCCCGCGACCATCCTCCGTGCCAAGCCAGCAAACGCCGCCATGTCGAGGCAGGCGCCGACCTCCTCCGATGTCGACCCCCATGCGCCGCGTCTCCCCACGAGCTCTGTCAGAGCCACATCCGTGCGCGCTGTCACGACCCGCTACCCAAATTGTTGGGCCAGGCCGAGCCATGTCCAGCCTACGCTTGGTAAAAGTGTAGTAAGCTATTCTAGAAGATAGTCAGGATAGTACTAAGTGTGCTAAAGATTATATGTAAAGCATTTGAGATTGTTTGTTACAACACAGCATTTATAGATGAAAGCAAATATGTTTTAAAGTTTAATACACTTCCAAAGTAATAACTGGAGACAAAGTCCAGTAACTAAATAAAAGTTGTAATAATAAGTCTAAAGTCGACTGGCAAGTCTAAGCAAGGTTCCCCGCTGGGCCTCTTCTGGAGCAAAGGCCAGGTCCTCAAAAGCAGCTCCATAAAAAGTATCGCAAAGCATTTCCTCCTCGGAAAGTACACCTATAATATTATCCTGTCAGGACGGGAGCAAGTACTTGTACTATAAACATATAATACTGATCATGTGATGGAAAGAAATAAGATAACATAATCGTGGCATATCTTGATTTATCCAGTTTTAGATACAATTTAACATGGCAATATATATTTGTTTTAAAGTTTTGAAACTCTAGCATATACGTGATCGGTCAATAGGTAGTAGGATGTACTGTGGTACATATCAATTTTTGAAGGGCACATACGTACACTTAACGGCATCGGTGTATATCCATACACAAACGCGGGATCAGACATACGACAAAGGTACATATAGAATGTAACAGTGCACGGTAAATACATACGGAGAAGTGGGGCATGATCACGTAATCTACTAACAGTTTCTCCTTACCCATTTTTAACATGTGAGTGATACGAGAACAGTATAAAGCATGGTGGATACTCAGAGCAGTATAAGGCATGTGAAACATGAAGAGATATAACTTTCAGTTATCCAGAAAGCAGTATTTTAACATGATTTAATCACAGTTTATTGTTTATACGCAGTAAATAAGCTTATAGGGGTACTTGCCTTGAGCAAAGCAAGAGTAATAATATGAAGGTACAGATGTCCGGTGTCCTATAAAAATGATATACAACTCAGCCTCTAAGTTATGATTAAGATTACACTAGTGTTGTGACACGGCTACTAATAGGGCACTAGCTATATGAAGCTCTAGTAGTCTAAAGTGAGGTGTTACAACGTTTAGACTAACAAGTAGGTCTCTATACTAAGGTAGGGCAAGGTCCCGATACTAAAATATTCCAAAAACACACAAATCAATATTAATTATTTAATTAATCAGACTGTATATTATGTTCCAATAATTATTAAGATAGTTATACAATACTATTTTATATGAAATAATATACCAAATTGATCCTTGTTAATTATAGTAATTTAATATAAATTTTCTGGAATTTATGATCCAGTCTAAGTATTTATTAAAAATCAGAATACAAATGTACATTGAAAATGAGTTCCGATTTAGTATTTTTAAACAGTGTAAAAACAGTAAATTAAATCATAAAAAAATTATATTAAATTAGATTAATTAACATAGTATTTTATAGTAATTTTTCTAGAATTTATTCAGCATTAAAAAGTGGTCTAAAAATTCAAAGTTCATAAATCACAGATTCTGAAATTAAATAAAATAATTACTTAATGTATTTGTCCGCGTATTTAAAATTGAACCGAAGTCCAGATACGGGACCCGAAGACGTGAATCAAGTCCAATATGACTTGACTAGACCCCGAATATGTGTAGGCTCATCTGAGTCCGATCAACCCATGCTAGACTTGGACTCAGAGTGGTCGTTTGCACAAAGTACGTAAATCATAAATAAATGCAAAATTTAAATACATGAAATTTAAATTGCAGAAATTAAAAGCATACATATTACAGTATAGGCACTGTATTTATAAATACGTATTACAGTATAGGCATTGTATTTATTCACATATTACAGTATAGACACTGTATTTATATTGACATAAATTTAAATGACATAATTAAATGACAGAATTTAAAATATATATTACAGTATAGGCACTGTATTTATATTGACATGAATTTAAATAATATAAATTAAATGACAGAATTTAAAATATATATTACAGTATAGGTACTGTATTTATATTGACATGAATTTAAATAACATAAATTAAATGACAGAATTTAAAATATATATTACAGTATAGGCACTGTATTTATGTTGACATAAATTTAAATAACATAAATTAAATGACAGAATTTAATGACATAAAGTAAAGAACAAAAATTTAAATACATATATATTTACATAATGTACTCATCCAAAAACTCAAGAGAATTTATAGTATTACAATATTAATATCATAATATTAATATTAAAATCACATATGTATATTATACATATAATATATTTAAAACAGTAATTACATATTAAAAATCAGAAAATAGCATTATTAATTAAAAGGGTGAGTTAACTAATTATTATACATATATATACATTTATCTATACATTTTACTCAACCATATATATATATATATATATATATATATATATATATATATATTTATTTATATTATATATATTATATATATATATATATATATATATATATATATATATAACAGTAATATATAAATGTATATAAAAATAGTAATATAAATATATATATATATATATATATATATATATATATTTATATCAAAATCATATATACAAAAACATTAAACAGCGCAAGGGGGGCTCGAACTCGGCCAGGAAATGGCCGCACTTACGGCTGCAGCCGCTGGCCAGTGGGCCAAGTCGGCCCGAGTGTAAGCGTAGGGGTTCTGTTATTTTTAATGGGTAACTGATCTGTATATAAGAAAAATAAAAGACTCCAAAAATATGGTTCAAGCCTAAGGGGGGTCTCGACTCTGGTAGACAACGGTTGGATACTGAGCCCCACTCGGCTAGCAAATAGGCCAGCGCGAGCTGGCTGTTGGGATAGGGGTTGGGACTAATTTGTTTAGAACATAAGTAATGGGCTCGGGTTTGCGGGTTTGTGGGTTAGACCCGAATTCGACCCGCTAGAGTTTCTTCTTCGTGTCCTGACTGGTTGGACACGTTTAAACGTGTCCAACGTTGTGTCGGGCACTTAGAGACATAATGTTTCGTGTCAAAGGGTATGGCCGTGCTCGTTGGGTCATTCTCGACACGTTGGTCCCTACTACGTGTCACCACGACTCAACTTCGTGCCGTGTCCGAAACTAGGGTTTCGGTTTCCTAGGTTTACAAGTGTCGGAGTAATTCGAAAATAGGAGAAATAGGATCGTCGTGTCGAGACGAACACGATCGTGCTTAGAATCCTAAGGGTCGACCTAGATTTGGGGAAGAACCATGTTTACCTAGGCTCGGCGGTCGTCGGCGGCGGCGCAACAGCGGTCGACGATGAGTATGGATGGCGGCGCTGCGTCCAGTACGTCGAGCTCGTCTCAACGGTGGTCTCGACGGTCGACGGCGGCGTCGGGGTGCTGAGAATGGAGTTCGCCGGAGTAGGGTGGCTGGCGGCAAGCTTGTCGGCGGTGAACAGTAACTCAAGTTACTGTTCACTGCACAGTAACAGGAATTTTTAACTATTAAAAATGAGGATAAAATCAATAATAGAATTTAGGATTTTTTGCATTGGGATGAGAGCCTATTTATAGAAAAATAAAATTAGGGCAAACTAACCATGGTAAATTACTAACTTGACCCTAGAGTTTTACGGTAGCAGTTATTTAATTCCAAAAAATTCAAATGACGTCCAAACGACTCCAAATAAATCGCAAAAATATTCTAAAATTAATAGAAAAATATTTTGAACCTAATGGAATCAATTTGGGACAAATTTGGAATTATTTTTCATTTATCAAAATTTTTGAAAATAGGGGTTACACGCGCCCCCACGAGACCGAGCATCGACCGCCCAGATCTGCCGCGACGCCTCCACGAGACCGCTGGCCGCTCCCTCCACTGGCCGCTACCTCCGGCACGCAGCACCCACACCTCTCCCGGAGACCTCCACGTCGTGCCACGCCGACCCAAGCCCCGGTGGTAAACTCTCTCCCCTCTCTCGACTTTCCCCTCTTTTCCTATTTCTCTCTCCTCTAATCTTCTAATTACCTTTTAAGAAGAAAAACGCCTGTAAATGGTTATTTCATTAATTGTTATTAATTATTATTATTATTATTATTATTATTATTATTATTATTATTATCATTATTTTTAGTACTATAATTATGATTTGGTGTTTTGTAAATGACAATATTATTATTACTATTTTTAGAGATGGTATAAACATTATCTAACCAATTTGAAGTAAAATTTTCTTCTCGAATATATATATTTTTGGCCTAAATAAGTACTATTTTCCACTAATATAAAAACTATATCTAAATAATGAAAGTTAGTTTCTGCTAAAATTCTATTTTACAATTTAAGAGTTTTTTATCCTAAAATTTTATCTACTAATAAGTTGCAAATTACAAATTATAATACATAAAAATATTTTCAAGTATTTTCGCAAAAATTACTTTACTAGTAAAATATATCTTTTAAGTAAGGATTTCTAAAAAAATTAGTACAAGTACTTTTGCAAATCCTTAGTATCTGTCAATCTTCATCGTGCCAACCTATTCTTTTTGCGACCTCGGGCCTCTAAATGTCGAACATGGCTATCAGATAAACAGGACTTGTAGGATCATCGCACCACGCCAGGCGACACACCAGGCAAGATACCTTGCCACCTTTACTGCTTTCATTAGTTACCTTTATTTATGCAATTATCGTATATTTTTGTACTTTATTTCAGTTATTTAATTTCTTGCATATGGACCTAGAGTTAAGGGACTACCGTCAAATTTAGTGTGTCTCATTGACTTGCCACAATTGTACATGATTTATGTGTGAGAGTTGTGAGTATCATATAGAGGTCACTTACGTGTGGGCTGATCCTCCGTGCGCATGCGTAGGAATAACTGTCAATAGATGCATGTTAGAAGACTTGACAGTTATCTATTATAAAATAGTATGGTGGAAACGACACGTATTTGTGTGTCATGGTTACGACACATGTATAGTATCATTGGGGGGAGGGGACAGCTACTAACGTAGGGGCTACATTTACTTTACACACATTTGGAAGATAGTGTCGGATGAGCGCTACGTGTTACCCGGCCGATCGTGTCTCGGATGAGCGCTACTTGTTGGCCACTCTTTATTACTTGCTTGCGTGAATCCGTACAGCCCCTGCGTAGAATGTTGTCCTCAAAGTGCATATCACATAGACGGTTAGGAACCCAGTTGTGTCGTTGTTTATAGTATTTACATTTTGCAGTTATAATGTGTGACGCCCCAGAACCAGAATACTGGAGAGCGGGGCGGACATAGCCAGCTACGTATATTGAAATGGAATCCACCTCGCTATACGGTCACGGCTGTCTAGATATATGAGGGTTTAACTACAAGCCAACGGTCTCTTAAGGTCAAGCCTATTGTCTCAATCTCAAGCAAGTAATATAGTTACAAGATGTTAGACCACCAAATATACAATAAAAGGCGTCCCAAATATTACATATTAGATGATCATGAAGCTAGTCGTATAAAATGTCAAGACTAGCAAGAGTTCAGTCATACATGATCAACCCTAGGATTTGTTAATGATGTTACAGCCCGTAGGCAGACAGTAAGTAAATATGCATCGAGCTAACAGGTGCTCGTCGACTAAACGCCTCAAAAGAATAATTTTACAATGTAGTGAGTGAAACAAAATGGAAAACCCACTCGTAGCCCGGGTTCCTTCTAGTCGCCACCATCGGGCTGGAGGTTCGGTAGATCTTCGGGAGCTGCTCCGAAATCTGGCCACAAAAAACCAGTTGGGTCAAACCCCAGAAAGGACAAGTGCCACAAAGGAGGCCACAAAATAAGAACAAAAGCCAGCATATCAGATCATAAGGAATAAAAGAAAAGTACAAGTAATAAAAAGAACAACAGGACAATAAACGACTAAGGACGTGGAACCATTCCGGGAGCCAGGTTACAACCCTTAAACCAAACAAGGACCGGGGTCGTAACCCTTCGTCTGAATAGCACTTTGTCTCTACCCATTTATTGTTAAGATAAGTAAAACAATCATGTTCAGGGGTACCAGGTACAGGAACTAGACGAGACTTAGACAGGGCTGGACACCATCCATTCACAAACGGCCAAGCAATTACTACAGCTTACTACTTAACTAATTAGGGTTATCAAAAGCCTAATTACTAACAAGATGCAAATGAGAAATTTCCAGTCCCAAGCCTTGCAGACTATCTAGTTATCCTTTCGCGGGTTGAGCGTATGGTTGGGTACATCGCCCCGGAGACGATATACCCTTAGGTGACTTAGAGGGTGCAACACGTGACAGTATGCTGGAAATGTGCCCTACTCGTCGGCGGGCTACAAGTCCGTTTAAAGTGCCCAGATATCGAGATCGCCTGTGACTGGAAATTCTCTATAAACTATAGTTTGATCTAGTCATTAGCCTAATCCATATTCAGTGTGAATCCCTGACCGTGGTAACCAGGGAGTCACGTCCTAGACATGATACAAGACAAGACAAGTGGATTGCACAAGGTAGCAAGAATGAACACCCACGGTGTCAGAGTTGATTATATGAGTCAAGTTAGCCATCGCAACAGCATCAAGTCAAGTCAAGTTACAAGTCAGGAGTGCGCCGCTACGGGCCATTATCAAGTTATCCAGTATCAAGATTAATCATGAATTACAGGTTAAAAGTTAAGGGCGCACCCCATCGGGTCACTATCAAGAAGATCAGAAAGTACTAGAATCATACTTCACAGAAATCACGAAAAAAACGTACTAGTCATAAGCAAAACACCAAAAAACCATGCCAGGTCGTGTTGGGTCGAGACAGTCGTGTTATGTGGAACAAGATCTCAAAACTCCAACCCACAAAAGAGAAGCCAAGTCCAAGGAATAAAATCCAAACCATCATGGGCAAATAGGTTGCGCTGGGGTTAGATTGCGCTAGGGTCGAGCTGCGCTAGGGTGAGCTACGCAGGAGATGAGCTGCACAGGAGATGAGCTACACAGGAGATGAGCTGCGTAGGAGTTGAACTGCACAGGAGTTGAACTGCGCAAGAGATGAACTGCGCATGAGTTGAACTGCGCAGGAGATGAACTGCGCAGGAGATGAACTGCGCATGAGTTGAACTGCACATGAGTTGAACTGTGCAGGAGATGAACTGCGCAGGAGGTAAATTGCGCATGAGTTGAACTGCGCATGAGTTGAACTGCGTAGGAGATGAACTGCGCATGAGTTGAACTACACATGAGATGAACTGCGCATGAGTTGAACTGCGCATGGCCTTGCGCTAAAGAGCGCTGGCCGAGGGTCATCTTCTCCATCAGGCCGAAGAAAAACCCCAAGAACTCCAAATTTCCAATCTTCATAACTTAGCCAAAATAAAACCAAATTTGGATTTTCAAAGATCTAACTTGTGTAAAATTGAATTCTCTTCCACATGGAAACCTCAAAACAAGAAAAAATCTAAGTTTAAAAGATCAAAACCAAAAAAATCCAAAAATGGTTAAAACTTAGATCTAGAAAAATAGAAGCTCCAAATTACAAAATGCCAAGTTCTAATGTTGTTCACCATGGCCTAATCTAGCTAATGGACAAATAAAATGGGGTGCTTATTTGGTGGCAAGGTAAACTTGCCTATGGTGTTGGTGGAGGAAGGAAGAAGAAGATGAAGAAAATTAATGGAAGTTATGAGAAGAGAGAAAGTTAGGTGGGGTTTTAATGAGGGAGGGTATGTTGTATTGAGGGTGGAGGTTAGCTAAGGTAGTCCAATGCATACTAAACCAAACCAAACCAATTCCTTCTCCATAAAATAAAACTATGCCAGGTCCAAAAACCTATTTCACGAGAAAACCAAAATCTGTAAGTCGAGCCAAGATAAAATTACAGGTCAAAACCCGAGAAAATAAAATACAGGTCCGAAATACATGTAAGCCTAATTAAAATACGTATTCCGAAATACGGGCATTACAACTCTATCCACCTTAAAAGAATTCCGTCATCGGAATTTAAATCAAGATGCTTAAAGATGTAAGAGCCAGCTATACTATCCACAATTAAGCTACACTAAGCAAACAATCAAACAATCATACATGCAAGCAAGGGATGGAAAGCATAAGGCATAAGGAAGACATTATACCTTATGAGTCAAACAAGTCAGGATATCACGATCGGATGTCGTCCTCACGCTTCCACGTTGACTCACCTAGAGAGTGATGACCCCAAGCAATACGGACTAAGCTAATAGTCTTGTTCTTGAGCATCTTCTCTCCGGCCCAATATAGACACGGGCCTCTCCTCATACGAAAGGTTGGTACCAACAACCAATTCTGAATGGTCTAGGATATGGCTCGGGTCCGGGATGTACCGTCGTAATTGGGACACATGGAATACATCATGCACCTCACTTAGCAACGGCGGAAGAGCGAGACGATAGGATACATCTCCTACTCGCTCCTGGATATCGAACGGCCCTATATACCTAGGACTAAGCTTTCCCCGTATGCCAAAACGAATGACGCCGCGGTTAGGAGAGATCCTAAGGAATACATAGTCGCCGATAGAAAACTCTAAGGAACGCCGATGGGCATCGGCCCAATGCCGCTGGCGATCTTGGGCCACTCGAAGACGATCTCTGATCCCTCTGACCACTTCAACTGTATGGGCAATTATTTCTGGACCGAGCATCTGTCTCTCTCCGATGTCGTCCCATGCTAGCGGGGATTTGTACTTCCTGCCATACAGTGCCTCGAACGGGGCCATCTGAATATTGGCCTGGAAACTATTATTGTACGAGAATTCCACCAGGTGCAGGTGATCCTCCCATGAACCACCGAAGTCAAGGGTACAAGATCTCAACATATCTTCAAGAGTCTGGATTGTACGTTTCGACTGGCCATCTGTCTGCGGATGATAAGCTGAGCTAAACTGAAGGTGAGTTCCCAAACTCTTTTGCAGGCTGCGCCAAAAGTGTGATGTAAACCTTGAATCTCAGTCCGAAGTGATACTGACGGGCATACCGTGAAGCCTGACAATCTGCCTGAGGTACATCTCTGCTAGCTGAGCCGTAAACTGCCCAACTCTGAACGGAAGAAAGTGAGCTACTTTTGTGAGTCTGTCAACTATAACCCAAATAGCATCTCGACTAGCTGGGGATCTAGGTATTCCAGTCACAAAATCCATGGTTATGTGTTCCCATTTCCATTCTGGAATCGACAAGGGCTGAAGAAGTCTAGCGGGCCTCTGATGTTTAGCTTTAACCTGCTGGCAAACCAAACACCGAGAGACAAACCGGGCTATCTCCCTCTTCATGCCATTCCACCAGAAATGCTGACGAATATCACGGTACATCTTCGTGCCACCGGGATGAATAGAATACTGTGAACTGTGAGCTTCTACCATGACCTCCTGTCAGGAATCTCCACTGGGTACACAAAGACGAGTGTCGTGTCGAAGTGTACCATCTTCATGGATACATAACTCTGGCCTTCTTTCTGCCTCACACTCTGCTCTGAGTTACTGGAGCTTGGAATCTGCTGGCTGCGCTCTCAGGATCCTCTCAACTACGCTGGACTGAACCTGTAGACTGGCCATCAACGCCACGTTGGTAGGAAGAACCACTTCAATTCCCATCTTCTGAAGATCTGCCAATAACTCTGGTTGCGCCGTTAGGAAGTAAACTCCGGCTCTCCGGCTCAACGTATCTGCTACAACGTTGGCCATCCCTGGGTGATACTACAAATCTACATTATAGTCCACCAGTAGCTCGAGCCATCTTCTCTGCCGCATATTAAGGTCCTTCTGGGTGAAAACATACTTCAGGCTCTTGTGATCAGTAAATATCTCCACTCTATCTCCATACAAGTAGTGCCGCCAAAGCTTAAGCGCAAACACAATCGCCTCCAGTTCCAAGTCGTAGGTCGGGTAATTCTTCTCATGATCACGAAGTTGATGTGATGCATAAGATATTACCTTCCCATGCCGCATCAAGACACACCATAATCCTCTGCCTGAAGCGTCGTAATAAACTGTGAATCCTCCGGTCCCATCTGGAAGTGTGAGAATGGGAGCCGTTACCAAACCTTGCTTTAACTTTTCAAATGATTCCTGGCACTCTGCTGTCCATACGAACGGCACATCCTTGCGGGTCAACTGGGTCATCGGCGCTGAAATCCTCGCAAAATCTGAAACGAATCGTCGATAGTAGCCGGCTAATCCAAGGAAGCTACGAACCTCTGCCACTGAGCTAGGTACTGGCCATGTCTCGATAGCCACAATCTTCTGGGAATCCACTTCCATTCCTCCTCGGGTAATGATGTGACCCAAGTACGAAATACGATCGAGCCAGAACTCGTATTTACTGAACTTGGCGTACAACTGGTGCTCTCTAAGCGTCTGAAGGACGATTCTGAGATACTGCTCATGCTCTGCTTCGCTCTTGCTGTAGACCAGGATATCATCTAGGAACACGATCACGAACTGATCCAAATAAGGATGAAAATACGATTCATGATGTCCATGAATATGGCCGGCGCATTGGTCGCTCCAAAGGGCATTATAAGGAACTCTCAATGCCCATACCTCGATCTAAACGCTGTCTTTGGAATGTCCTACTCTCTGACTCTGATCTGGTGGTATCCTGACCGCAAGTCTATCTTCAAAAACATTGAAGCCCCCTTGAGTTGATCAAACAAGTCAACTATCCTCGGGAGAGGGTATCTGTTCTTGATTATCATCGAGTTCAAGGTACGATAATCTACACATAACCTAGACGTACCATCCTTCTTCTTCACAAGAAGCATCGGGGCTCCCCAAGATGACCCACTTGCATGAATGAATCCCTTGGTCCTCAGTTCTTCAATCATCTTGTACAAAATCTCCAACTCTGAAGGCGCCATCCTGTAGACTCACTCTGATACTGGTGCCGTCCCGGGGATCAAGTCTATAGTGAACTCAATCTCCTGCTCTGGCGACATCCCTGAAAGTTCTTCTGGAAAGACATCTGAAAACTCTTCAACTATCCTAGGTAACTGTACTGCTGCTACTGCCATCCGCAATACTGGAGAATATGGCTCCACTGCACCTCTGGAAAATAAGAACTTTGGCTCGCCTGAAATGCTGAAAACAACCCTGCCAATGTGGCAGTCTATCCTAGCATACTGGTTCCTCAACCAATCCATGCCTAAGACTACATCATAGTCTGCCATAGGAAACTCTATAAATCTAGCGGGGAACTCTCTACCTCTAACTACGATCCGACACGAGGAAAACACTCGATCTACTCCCACAAGACCATTACCAGTAAGTATATTGAGCCTTACTGATAATGACTCTGGCTCTAATCCTATCTGTGTTGCAAATCGTGCAGACATGAATGAATGCGATGTACCAGAATCAAATAATACCGATACTGGAGAGGAGTTGACGAGAATAGTACCTGCCACTACCTCACCTGGTGCAACCTCTTCTTCCATAGCCATCATCATTATATGACCTTGTCCTCTGGCTGCGGGTCCTCTCTGCTGGAAACCTCTTTGCCTGCTCTGCACTTGGGTCTGGGCATACTGCTGCTGGTTCTATTGCTGAAATACCTGGGCCTGGGGCAACAATGGCCTCGGGTACTGCTGCTGCTGCATAGGTGTGAGTCCCCTAACCGACGGACTGGTTAGGTTAGAAGAGGACGAACTACCCCTATTCGGGCAGGCTCCTATCTTGTGATCTGTCGCTCCACAAGCCAGGCATAATCTCTGCGCCCTGTGACAATCTGCCACCACGTGCCCTGGCTTCCCACAATGAGAACATCCCATCGCGGAAGTCTGCTTCTGCTTCTGCTGCAGTGGGTACGTCGGGGTCGAATGCTGAACCGACGTTACTGAGGCCGCCCGCCTCGGAGTTCCAATGGTCAAACCCCTAGCTGCCGGGGCTGGAGCTGATGACTGGTGCATCTGAATGTGGGACCTCTTCCTACCTCCGGTCCTATCCACGATCCTCTGGGAGGTGTACTCGTGCCTCCTAGCGTCCCTCAATACTGCATCGAACGTCTGGTGCTCGAACTGCTCAACTGCCAACAAGATCTCCAAATGCAGCCCCTGCTGGAACCGCTGGGCCCTATCAAACTCGGTTGCCACCAAGGTGGAGGCAAACCTACTGAGTCTAGAAAACTCAGATGCATAACCGTCGACCGTTCTGCCTCCTTGCTTTAAGTTGGTAAACCTCGTCTGTAGGTCGTACCGAGCTACAGCATCAAAATACTTCGTCTGGAACCTTTCTCTAAACACCGTCCAAGTGACCGACGCTGCTAATCCTACGGCCTGCGTCGCCCACCAACTGTAAGCCAAGTCCAGCAACTGTAGGCGTACCACCGCCACCTTCTTATTCTCAGGTGTCCTAGCTGCTTCCAGAATCACCTCGGTATCCTGAAGCCAAGCGTCTGCGGCAATCGCATCTTCGCTACCGTCGAAGAATGGAGGGTTCAAGCGCTTGAAGCTGTTGGCCGTGCTGTTCCCTGGATAACCGCCTCTGGTCGAAGCATCTGCCACTGCCTAGTACAAGGCGTCTCCTCTACGATCCTGGGAAGCTATCAAGGTCCTGATGAGACCTACCAAGGTGCCATTATCAGGCTCGGCAGGTCGAACGGGCTGAACTGGGGGCTCTCCTCCAGTAGTTACAACTCTGGAGGCTACTTCGGAATGCTGGGCTTGATCTTCGGGTTGCTGTTGGTCCACGGGAAGTGCTCCACCTCGCTGATCGACGGGGTCAGGTACAGTTCCGCTGAAGAAGACGACATAGGAAACAATAAGGAAGGACCAGAACAGATCAACGATACAAGCACATGATCAGGACAAGAATCCAGAGATTCAGAGGATATGAACAGAGATTAAGGACGAGTACTGATTGAGACATCTATTTGGTAAACCCTCATATTTTTGAATGCCAAGACCTGCATGGGCCACCACTTAAACCATGTGACGCCCCAGAACCAGAATACTGGAGAGCGGGGGCGGACATAGCCAGCTACGTATATTGAAATGGAATCCACCTCGCTATACGGTCATGGCTGTCTAGATATATGAGGGTTTAACTACAAGCCAACGGTCTCTTAATGTCAAGCCTATTGTCTCAATCTTAAGCAAGTAATATAGTTACACGATGTTAGACCACCAAATATATAATAAAAGGCGTCCCAAATATTACATATTGGATGATCATGAAGCTAGTCGTATAAAATGTCAAGACTAGCAAGAGTTCAGTCATACATGATCAACCCTAGGATTTGTTAATGATGTTACAGCCCGTAGGCAGACAGTAAGTAAATATGCATCGAGCTAACAGATGCTCGTCGGCTAAACGCCTCAAAAGAATAATTTTACAATGTAGTGAGCGAAACAAAATGGAAAACCCACTCGTAGCCCGGTTTCCTTCTAGTCGCCACCATCGGGCTGGAGGTTCGGTAGATCTTCGGGAGTTGCTCCGAAATCTGGCCACACAAAACCAGCTGGGTCAAACCCCAGAAAGAGCAAGTGCCACAAATGAGGCCACGAAATAAGAACAAAAGCTAGCATATCAGATCATAAGAAATAAAAGAAAAGTACTAGTAATAAAGAGAACAACAGGACAATAAACGACTAGGGATGTAGAACCATTTCGGGAGCCAGGTTACAATCCTTAAACCAAACAAGGACCGGGGTCGTAACCCTTAGCCTGAATAGCACTTTGTCTCTACCCATTTATTGTTAAGATAAGTAAAACAATCATGTTCAGGGGTACCAGGTACAGGGACTAGACGAGACTTAGACAGGGCTGGACACCATCCATTCACAAACGGCCAAGCAATTACTACGGCTTACTACTTAACTAACTAGGGTCATCACAAGCCTAATTACTAACAAGATGCAAATGAGAAATTTCCAGTCCCAAGCCCTGCAGACTATCTAGTTATCCTTTCGCGGATTGAAAGTATGGTTGGGTACATCGCCCAGGAGACGATATACCCTTAGGTGACTTAGAGGGTACAACACATGACAGTGTGCTGGAAATGTGCCCTACTCGTCGGCAGGCTACAAGTCCATTTAAAGCACCCAGATAGCAAGATCGCTTGTGACTAGAAATTCTCCATGAACTATAGTTTGATCTAGTCATTAGCCTAATCCATATTCAGTGTGAATCCCTGACCGTGGTAACCAGGGAGTCACGTCCTAGACATGATACAAGACAAGACAAGTGAATTGCACAAGGCAGCAAGAATGAACATCCACGGTGTCAGAGTTGATTATATGAGTCAAGTTAGCCATCACAACAGCATCAAGTCAAGTCAAGTTACAAGTCAGGAGTGCGCCGCCACGGGACATTATCAAGTTATCCAGTATCAAGATTAATCATGAATTACAGGTTAAAAGTTAAGGGCGCACCCCATCGGGTCACTATCAAGAAGATCAGAAAGTACTAGAATAATACTTCATAGAAATCACGAAAAACCGTACTAGTCATAAGCAAAACACCAAAAAACTGTGCCAGGTCGTGTTGGGTCGAGACAGTCGTGTTGTGTGGAACAAGATCTCAAAACTCTAACCCACAAAAAAGAAGCCAAGTCGAATAAAATCCAAACCATCATGGGCAAATAGGTTGCGCTGGGGTTAGATTGTGCTAGCGTCGAGTTGTGCTAGGGTGAGCTGCACAGGAGATGAGCTGCGCAGGAGATGAGCTACGCAGGAGATGAGCTGCGCAGGTGTTGAACTACACAGAAGTTGAACTGCACAGGAGATGAACTGCGCATCAGTTGAACTGCGCAGGAGATGAACTGCACAGGAGATGTACTGCGCAGGAGATGAACTGCGCATGAGTTGAACTGTGCAGGAGATGAACTGCGCAGGAGATGAACTGCACATGAGTTGAACTGCGCATGAGATGAACTGCGCATGAGTTGAACTGCGTATGGCCTTCCGCTAAAGAGCGCTGGCCGAGGGTCGTCTTCTCCATAAAGCCGAGGGAAAACCCCAAGAACTCCAAATTTTCAATCTTCATAACTTATAGCCAAAACAAAACCAAATTTGGATTTTCAAAGTTCTAACTTGTGTAAAATTGAATTCTCTTCCACATGGAAACCTCAAAACAAGGAAAAATCTAAGTTTAATAGATCAAAACCAAAAAAATCTGAAAATGGTTAAAACTTAGATCTAGAAAAATGGAAGCTCCAAATCATAAAATGCCAAGTTCTAATGTTGTTCACCATAGCCTAATCTAGCTAATAGACAAATAAAATAGGGTGCTTATTTGGTGGCAAGGTGCACTTGTCTATGGTGTTGTTGGAGGAAGGAAGAAGAAGATGAAGAAAATTAATGGAAGTTATGAGGAGAAAGAAAGTTAGGTGGGGTTTTAATGAGGGAGGGTGTGTTGTGTTGAGGGTGGAGGTTAGCTAAGGTAGTCCAATGCATACTAAACCAAACCAAACCAATTCCTTCTCCATAAAATAAAATCACGCCAGGTCCAAAAATCTATTTCATGAGAAAACCAAAATCCACAAGTCGAGCCAAGATAAAATTACAGGTCAAAACCCGAGAAAATAAAATACAGGTCCAAAATACATGTAAGCCTAATTAAAATACGTATTCCGCTTATGTATACATACAAGCCTTCTATATTTTACCGCTTATGTATACATACAAGCCTTTCATTTACTCGTACGTATACAGCTGGCATGATACATATCTGATCCCAAGTATTTTGGGACTGGGGCATTACAACATGTATATTTATATTGTGTCTAGATGTTATACTTTTTAGGAGAACTATACAGTGTTCTACCGTCGATTTTGCGGCGTAGGCTGGACGTACCAACGTGCTCGTGCCCCTACTCAGGGTACGGGTCGTGACACATTTTTGTGGTGGCCCATGTAGGTCAGATCATAATGGTACTCGACTTTGAGTATTGATTATGAGCCTGCGGTTAGGATATAGGTTCTAGGTTATTATTATAGAAGTTTACTCAATCACATTTTAGAAAAAATTTCGATCTTTCGATTATCATGACAACTCTTTCTGCAATTGAATTTAACTGTCCTTCTTTGATAAAATCTTATCTTGTGCCATATTGATCTCTTAGTTTCAATTCATCTTCAGGATGACACTGACTCAAGCTCAGGCAGCTGGATCCAGTGCTGTGCCGGAGAGGTCTGATCCAGTAGGGAAGGCAGTCCAGGAGACTGTCCCAGTTATCTATACCGTTCAGGAGGCAGTGGCAGCAACACCCAAAGGTCTTCCACCTCCATCCCAGATGCCTTCTATCGTCATACCAGAGACACAACCACCACCACCTCCGATACCGACCGACACACTTCAGATGTTCGTACTCCTGCAGTAGATGATGGAGTCACAGCGAGCCCAGGCAGCGGTATCGTAAAGTCAGGCTGATGTATCACATCGCCAGACCGAGATACTGAGGCAGAGCATGGAGAATGCTCATCAGTTAGCACTGGCAGCGGTAGAGAAGGTAGCCCCAGGTTCAGTTCAGGATGCCCCCGTCCAGTAGCCATATCAGCATCAGGCTAGGCCTGGGACAGTGTTAGACTTCAGGAAGATGAACCCCAGGGAGTTCAAAGGGACTGAAGGCATTCTCTATGCAGACGATTGGTTGGAGGATGTGCAGTGGAGCTTGGAGTTAGTAGAGACTCCTAGAGGATTATGGGTTACAGCTACGGTGAGTCAGTTCTTCGACATCGCCTTGATGTAGTTTCGTACGGATCCTTGTGCATCGGTAAGGGGTTTGACATGGGAAAACTTCCGAAGGCTCTTCAAGGAGAAGTTCTTTCCTGAAGTGGCTCTTACCGCTTTAGAGGGCCAGTTTATGGGACTAGTACAGGAGAACTCGTCGGTGAACGAGTATGTGGCAGAGTTCTTTCACCTTAGCCGATTTGCCCCATGGATGGTTTAGGATAAGGGAGAGAAGGCCCACAAATTCAGGAGGGGTCTGATTCATGCAGTTCATACTCGCACTTCTGGACGTCGAGATGCGACTTTCAAGCAGATCTTGATAGAGGCGCAGATAGCAGAGAAGGACTTCGGCCTAAAGCCGAAGAGGAGCAGTGATACATTTGGAGCTACTTCTAGTACGGGACCGGTAAAGCGTCCCCGTATTCAGCAGCAGTAACACAGGCAGTTCTAGCAGTAGCCGCAGTTTCATCAGCATCAGGTACCAGTATGTGCCCAGCAGCAGCAGGGGCAGAGACGGGTCTCTCAGTGTGCCTTCTGTGGGAAGCAGGGGCACAACCAAGATGTTTGTAGGAGGAGATTGGGTGCTTGCTTATTCTGTGGAGCGACCGATCACCAGCTGAAGGGCTGTCCTGCTCGTGCAGCCAAGGGAGGCCAGGACAGAGCACCGGTGGGACCCGTAGTTCAGCAGAAGGGTCAGCAACTTCAGACGCAGCAGCAGTATTTTTGTCTAACACCGGAGGGGAGCACCCCAGGGCAGAGCTTTTGTACTAGCAGCTGAGGAGATTGAGCCAGTAGCAGATATTGTGGCAGGTCATGTTCTTCTCGACTCCTTTCCTGCTTTTGCCTTGTTTGATTTCGGTGCTACGCAAAGTTTTGTGTCTATCTCTTTTGTTCTTAGACACAATATTATTGTTGAATTTCTGGGTAGGACTTACAAGATTATGACCGGAGGAGGTATTATCCTGGTTAATAATATTTGTAAGGGACGGACAGTTATATTGGGAGGTCGGGACTTGAGTGTATGCTTGCTCGTAATGCCACTTCTGAGGTACGATATGGTACTCGGTATAGATTGGTTGAGCAGGCACCATGCTAGTATAGACTGTAAAGGAGGTAGAGTTCTGTTTAGGCCGCCGGAAGAGCCAGAGATGGAGTTTGCTAGAGGAGCAGCGAAGCCGGAGACTGGATTCTGTGGAGCCTTGTTGACGGAGCAGGAATTGCCATATCCTTTGATAGCTGAGTTCTTGGATGTCTTTCCCGAGGACTTGCCTGGGATATCGCCCGACAGGGTTGTTGAGTTCTCTATAGACTTGGTACCAGGCGCTGAGCCTATTTCACAGCACGTCTATAGAGTCAACCACAGTGAGTTGGTGGAGCTGAAGAAGCAAGTCGACGAGCTACAGGACAAGAGATTTATCAGATCCAGTTCTTCACCGTAGGGAGTGCCAGTTCTGTTTGTACCAAAGAAGGACGGTATGATACGCATGTGTATCGATTACAGGGCGCTCAACAACCTTACTATCAAGAACAAATGCTCGTTGTCGAGGATTGATGATTTGTTCGATCAGTTGAGCGGTACGAAGGTATTTTCGAAAATATATTTGAGGTCTGGGTATCACCAGCTGAAGGTGAAGCGGGAAGACATTCCAAAGACGGCTTTTCGGACTCGATATGGCCAGTATGAGTTTACTTTAATGCCATTTGGGTTGACCAACTGTCACTTCCCAATCCTGGAATACGTATTTTAATACGTAAACCGATAAATTGTATTTACCTTGTATTTATACTATATTTATTATGCTGTATTTCTTCATGCATTTCCTAAAATATTATTTCCTAATTTATTTTCTGCATTTGGGCCTACAGTTTTGGCTCATTTGGGTAACCTATTCTTGGTTCACCAATGGTTCATTATGAACCTTTTGGTTCATCATGAACCCATGGGTCCAAGATCTTTATATATAACTCATCTCATTCTCTCTCCTCTCATTTACTTCCTCTCATTTATTTCCTCCACCAACCAAGGCAAGTACTAACTTGCTCAAGAGATGGATCCATAATTTTGTCAATGATTTCTTACAAAACTATTTGCCAAAACATGTTCTTCTCCTCAATCTATACTAGTTTAGAACTTGGAAATTTCTATTTTGAAGCTTTGATTTTTGTAGATCTAAGTTTTAATCATTTTCGGATTTCCTTGGTCTTGATCTATTTTTGTTGGGGTTTTGTGGGTTTTGATGCTTCCACGTGGAAGAGAATTCCATTTCACCCAAGGTGGAACTTTGGAAATCCGGATTTGGAGTTCGGATGGCCAAGTTGTGATGTTTTGGAGCTTTGGGCTCATCCATGGTGTTCTTACTGTTTGGAGAAGACAGTGAGCAGTGTGCAGAGCTTCTTAACTCACGCCACTGAGCTGCACACGCTCCTTAGCGCTGTGTACGCAGGCTTGGGTATGCTTCCTGTTGGAAGCGTGTCACTCGCGTGCATGACTTTTCACGTACGCTGCCTTGAGTGAGCCTGCGTGACTTTTCACGTACGCTGCCTTGAGTGAGCCTGCATGACTTTTCACGTACGCTACCTTGAGTGAGCCTGCATGACTTTTCACGTACGCTGCCTTGAGTGAGCCTGCGTGACTTTTCACGTACGCTGCCTTGAGTGAGCCTGCGTGACTTTTCACGTACGCTGCCTTGAGTGAGCCTGCGTGACTTTTCACGTACGCTGCCTTGAGTGAGCCTGCGTGACTTTTTACGTACGCTGCCTTGAGTGAGCCTGCGTGACTTTTCACGTACGCTGCCTTAAGTGAGCCTGCGTAACTTTTCACGTACGCTGCCTTGAGTGAACCTGCGTGACTTTTCACGTACGCAGCTCTCCTTGAGCGTTCATGCTTTTGTGCATACGCTTTTGATATTTTATCAGATATTATATGCCCATTTTATATCCTTACGTCTTTTGTCCCGAGCATGATATGAGCACTAATGTGACCCCGAAGAACAAAGTGTTCCTACCCGATACATGTACCTGAATGTCCTAGT
This sequence comes from Iris pallida, assembly GCA_029216955.1. Lineage (NCBI taxonomy): Eukaryota > Viridiplantae > Streptophyta > Magnoliopsida > Asparagales > Iridaceae > Iris > Iris pallida. The sequence continues at coordinate 22,659,550 of JANAVB010040818.1, read as the reverse complement.
TCTTGTTCATGCTCGACAAATGACTCGTAACTCCACGTGGCGTATTTACAATGATGCATTACACTAAGGAGGGTAGCACATGTTGACATACTGATTGACATGGATCCTCTTTGGGGTACCCGTACTAAAGTACGACTTTAGGAGGATAATCATGCAGGCCACAGCATGTGAGTCCAAGATTTCACCTAGGGTTAAATTAGGCAACTAAACATACTAGATGCATGGAGAGGGCCAAATCCCGAGATCGTGTTACACCAGCCGCCTTGAGATATTGTCTCGACGCGCCGGCTGGTCTCCACGGATACTGTGTCATCTGCAACGAGTGGATGACTGTATCCGATTAATTCCTGCTATATATTATATGTTTTAGCAAGGTGGCCTTACGAGGGACCTGTGCTCAATCATACCTGTCTACGCGAACCCCTGGGTTGGCTAGCCTTGCTGGAAAGATACGATCTGAGGATTTTCTAATAACATGACGCGAGGATAACCTCGTCCCACTAGAAACTTGTAGACTTGATTGGCCGTGAAAATGACTTGCTTGTATCCTAATACCTTCTACGAATAACTGAGGGAAGCAGACTGTCGTGGTACGTGATCCAACCCAAGTTCTTGTTTGATTGTTGGGTTGGTTATCGTACTATGACAGGCTGTGGACCGAAGTTATGAACGGAAGACTTATTCTGGTTGTGAAGTGTTACTTATGTGAATGACTGAGGAACATGGTCTATCATGGTACAAGATCCAACCCATGTTCTTGTTTGATTATTGGGTTGGGTATTGTGCTGCGATAGGCTATCGACCAAAGTCATGATCAGGAGATATTCTTGTTTATACCGTTTAACTTATGTGAAAGTTATAGAGTACGACACGTCCCAACTCCATGCGGTACCTTTTGTCCTTGTTTGGTTGTAAGGGTGCCATATGGGTTCGAAGATATTGCGCTACTCTATAATAGTAGCATAAGTATTACTATTATCAATTATTCTATTAACTGGGTTTTTAATCTTAACTCTTGTGCCCCTTTGGCGGTACTTGCTATTCGGGGCTGACCCCGCTGGTTTTGTTTGGCCTGATCTCGTAGCAGAGCCGGAGGACACGATCTTCCTTCCTGACATCTATGGTGCATACTAGGAGCATGGCGGTCCGGGGACTCGAGTGGGTTTCTTCTCCACCACTCCTGCTTATACTTTTTGCGGCGTTTAACCACTGGCACCTGTTAGCCGGATTACTCGATATTTTGTGTCAGTACATAATTGTAATTAAACAAACTGCAGCTGTGTATAATTTTATACTTCTGACTCTCTGAGATAGCTAAATTATAAAGCTAGTCTCTCATGACCATTTTGATGAAGCGTCGGGGATGCCTAACTGCTTTGTCTTTAATGTTCATTTAATTGTTGATGTGACTTGATTGATTGAGACATAGAACTCTGTGGGACCATAGGAGACTTGATTGTAGCATGTACCCCCTAGTCTCTCGACAGCCACGATCGCCGTATGATGTTACGTACCTCATATAGAGTAGCTGGCCTAGTCCGTCTCCGTATTTCGGTACTGGGGCGTGACAAGGTTTTAGTGGTGGCCCATGCAGGTCTGATTTTCAGACTTGTGGGGTATTACGAATTATTAGGAGTCTCAATCAAAACTTGTTCCCCTTGAAATTCTGTTTCGAATTCTCTGTCCTTGCCTTGATCTCTAACCTGACTTGCATCCTCGAAATCTTCCTCGTTCGGACTTGATAATCTTATATCCTTCTCTATAGGGGTGCTTCATTCTCAGTAGCGGGTGAGGCCTATGAGGAAGAGCAGCGAAAGCATGGCTCGACTGGGCGCCAGCAGGGGAGAGAACCTTCCCCAGGGCAGACACGAGCAGAAATGGAACCAGAGGCAGTACAGCCGCAGGTTATTGAAACTCCTGCAGCACCAGCAGCGACGGCAGTACCAGACACCGTAGCACTCCTGGAGATCATCCGGGGGTTTCTTGTCACTAACCAACAGCAACAGACTCGGCAGCAGGAGCAGAACGTGTTGCTGAACCAAGGGATTCAGTTAGCTCTCGAGAGGAGTGTCGGGGCTGACTCGGGAGCATCATGAAGGTTTCGTCGCTTGAACCCGAGGTATTTTGATGGCACGGAGGATGCCATCACTGCGGATGCCTGGATTCAAGACATCGAAGCCATTCTTGTGGCAGCCAAGGTTCCAGATAATGAGAAGGTTGATCAGGTCAAACTGGTACTTCAGGATCTTGCCCGCGACTGGTGGGCATCAGAAGAAGTTGGTGCAAGACGCCCTGTTCGTTGGACCACCTTCAGTGACAGATTCAAGGCCAAGTATTTTGGCATAGTAGCTCGATATGAGCTCCAGCAGAAGTTTATCAGTCTCAAGCAAGCAGGCAAGACCGTAGATGGGTATGCAGCAGAGTTCTGTAGATTGTGCCGTTTCGCACCAGCAATGGTGGCAACGGAGCCAGAGAAAGCTATGAGGTTCCAGTAGGGACTTCATTTGGAACTATTACAGCTTGTAGAAGGACACAACTACCAGACGTTTGATGCTGTTTTGGTGGCCGCTCGGAGGCACGAGCTTACCCAGCAGAGGTTGGCATCGAGGACAGGAGGTCAGAAGAGATCTCATTCCCAGGTTGGAGGAGGAGCAATGCAGCGAACATCGGTACCAGCACCCGGTGAACGTATTCATGATGCAGGAGCACCACGGAGGACGGTCGTGTCAACTAATACAGCGCCAGTTCGACATCAGCAGCCGAGGAACCAACAACAGCGTCTGGGAGCACCCCAGGGCTGTACATTCTGTGGGAAGGTAGGGCATACGAGGGAGGTGTGCCGGTCAGCGAATGGCTTATGCTTGAGGTGTGGTAGTTCAGACTACCGTATCTCCACTTGTCCTGTGATGCAGAGGCCAGAAGGGCCAGCTCAGCAGTTTCCAGCATTGCCAGCTCCGGTGGCAACCCCGAGTGGAGGGCCAGTATTAGCAGTAAGGCCCCTAGCCCAGCGTCTACCAATGCAGGCTCAGATGTTCCGCCAGACACAGGAAGCCGAAGGCCCTCAGAGGCAGCAACAGCATGGTCGAGGAAGGCCGCAACAAGGAGCTCAGCGGGGCCAGGGACAGGCTCTCACATTATCCTTGGGAGAGGCTCTAGCGTCTAGTGACGTGGTGGCAGGTAAAATTCTCGTCACCTCATTTCCCGCTGTAGCATTATTTGATTCAGGCGCTACTCATTCATTCATCTCTGCACAATATGCTACACGGATTGAATTAGAGTTTGAGGCATTGCCGGAGAGGATGGATATACTTACCGGTAATGGGCTCGTAGAAGTTAGCAGAGTGCACTTTTTATGTCCGGTAGAGTTGTGTGGGCATTTACTGCCCGTATCATTGATTGAATTCCCTATGGGGAATTTTGATGTCATTCTTGGCATGAACTGGTTGAGAGACAGTCATACGACAATTGATTGTAGAGGAGGTAGGGTTATATTCAGCGTTCCTGGGATAGAGCAGTTCATCTTTACTCGAACCTTAAAGAATCAGGCCGGAGGCGTCATCTCAGCAGCAGTGTCAGAGCCAGGACAGATTTCGAGAGTGGTCGAAGATTTTTTCGACGTCTTCCCTGATGAGCTCCCCGGGATACCCCCAGTCAGAGAGGTAGAATTTATCATTGAGTTGAACCCTGGAATGAGGCCTATTGCAGACAGAATTTACAGAATGTCGTCGTTAGAACAGGATAAGTTGTATCAACATGAAGAAGAGTTGAAGTCTAAGGGATTCATCCGAGACAGTAAATCGCCCTGGGCCACGCCAGTGATTCTAGTTCCCAAGAAGGATGGGTCGACGAGGATGTGCATCGACTACCACAAGCTGAATGTAGTAACAGTGAAGAATAAGTACCCACTACTAAGAATTGATGACCTGTTTGACCAGTTGAGCAAGGCCAGCATCTTTTCCAAGATCGATCTTCGGTCAGGATACTATTAAGTAAGAGTCCGGGAGCAAGACATACCGAAGACAGCATTCAGATCTAGATATGGGCATTATGAGTTTTTAGTAATGCCCTTTGGACTAACCAACGCCCCCGCAGTATTTATGGATTTAATGAACCGCATCTTTCTGCCGTATTTGGATAAATTTGTGGTGGTGTTCATAGATGACATTCTTGTCTATTCCAGCAGTGAAGAGGAGCATGAGAAACATCTTAGGACTGTCTTACAGACATTAAGGGGGCATCAACTTTATGCGAAGCTCGACAAGTGTGAATTCTGGTTAGATCACATTTCGTTCCTGGGGCATATAATTTCTGGGGCAGGAGTGTCAGTGGATCCGAAGAAGATTGAGGCCGTAGAGCATTGGCCAGTCCCGAGAACGGTTGCAGAAGTTCAAAGTTTCTTAGGATTAGCTGGTTACTACAGAAGGTTCGTGGCGGACTTTGCCAAGATCTCTGTGCCCTTAACGCGTTTGACGCACAAGGACGTAGAGTTTGTTTGGTCAGCTAGCTGTCAGGCATCATTTGAAGAATTGAAGAAGAGATTGATCTCAGCCCCAATCTTGACGCTTCCAGTAGGAGCGGGAGTCTTTACAGTATATTGTGACGCATCTGGGAAGGGTCTTGGATGTGTATTGATGCAGCACGGAAAGGTGATAGCATATGCGTCTCGACAGCTTCGAGACCATGAGAAAAATTACCCGACTAACGATTTGGAGTTAGCAGCTGTGGTATTTTCACTCAAGTTGTGGAGGCATTATTTATACGGAGATCGGGTAGAGATCTATACTAATCATAAGAGTTTGAAATACGTATTCACGCAGCGAGATTTGAACATGAGGCAAAGAAGATGGTTAGAACTACTGAAGGATTTTGACTTAGAGCTTCAGTATCATCCAGGCAAGGCGAATATAGTTGCAGATGCACTGAGTAGGAGAGACAGTGCCTTTATCTTGACCTCGCAGAAGCATATTTTAGAAGACCTTCAGAGTATGGGAATCAAAGTAGTTTTGCCAAGGGATATAGGAAGAATGACCAGTATGCAGATTCAGTCAACCTTAGTAGAGAGGATAAGGGCAGCACAAGCAGGAGATCCACAGATTCAGAAGTTGCGATCGGAGTGTGAATCAGGCCGTAGGAAGGAGTTAGTGATTCATGAAGATGGTACGCTCAGGTTTGGAAACAGACTCTGTGTACCGAGTGGAGACCTTCGACAAGAAGTTATGTCCGAAGCTCATAGTTCTATTTACTCCATTCATCCAGGAGGAACGAAGATGTATCGAGATATCAGGCAGTACTTTTGGTGGAATGGCATGAAAAGAGAGATAGCGAGATTTGTATCCAAGTGTCTGATATGTCAGCAGGTGAAAGCCGAGCAGCAGAGACCAGCAGGGTTACTACAGCCGCTTCCTATCCCAGAATGGAAATGGGAGCACATCACGATAGATTTTGTGACCGATTTACCTAGATCCCCGACTGGTAAGAATGCAGTCTGGGTAATAGTAGATCGACTCACGAAGGTCGCTCATTTCCTTCCCTTCCGAGTTGGACAGACTACTGAGCAGTTAGCAAAAATGTACATGAAGCAGATAGTAAGGCAGCACGGTGTTCCAGTTAGTATAGTATCAGATCGGAATACGCGGTTTACTTCCCATTTCTGGCGGAGCTTGCACCAAAGTTTGGGAACCAAGTTAAGATTCAGTACTGCTTATCATCCACAAACCGACGGGCAATCAGAAAGAACCATCCAGATGTTAGAAGATATGCTACGGGCGTGTACCTTAGATTTTGGCGGATCTTGGGAGGACCACCTTCATCTAGTGGAGTTCTCTTATAACAACAGCTATCAGGCTAGCATTCAGATGGCCCCGTTCGAAGTATTGTACGGAAGAAAGTGCAGGTCCCCTTTGGCATGGGACGACGTCGGAGAACGAAAGTTGTTGGGACCAGAGATGATCACGCAGACTGTGGAGATAGTTAAGTTGGTCAGAGAGCGCCTTCGAGTTGCACAGGACCGACATCGTCATTGGGCAGATCAGCATCGTAGGCCTCTAGAGTTCAGAGTTGGCGACCAAGTATTTCTGCGGATTTTGCCTACTCGGGGTATCATCAGATTTGGAACCCAAGGAAAGCTTAGTCCAAGATACGTTGGTCCTTTTAAGATTCTTGCTCGGGTAGGTGATGTGGCTTATCGACTTGTCCTTCCGTCTTCGTTAACTGGCATACATAATGTGTTTCATGTGTTCTAATTACGTGGGTATGTCCCGGATCCGAGTTATGTCCTCGATGATTCTGAGTTAGTCGTTGGTACCGACCTAACTTACGAGGAACAACCCGTATCTATTTTAGACCGGCGAGAGAAGGTACTTAAGAATCGGATGATAAGCCTTGTCCGTGTTTCTTGGAACCATCACTCTCCGAGAGAGTCAACTTGGGAGCGCGAGGATGAGATCAGATCTCGGTATCCGCATTTGTTTGACTAATAAGGTATATTTTTGCACCTTATTGACACGATTCCATGCTTATCTGCACCTGCTTGTTTTATACTTTGTGATGTATGATAATAACCGCAATGATAGTTAACTTGTATATGATTGTGCCTTGCTTGCCCTGATTTTACTATCCTGTCTTGGCTGGAATTTCGAGGACGGAATTTTTCTAAGAAGGGTAGAGATGTCACTCCCCAATCCTGGAATACCTATTTTAATACGTAAACCGATAAATTGTATTTACCTTGTATTTATACTATATTTATTATGCTGTATTTCTTCATGCATTTCCTAAAATATTATTTTCTAATTTATTTTCTGCATTTGGGCCTACAGTTTTGGCTCATTTGGGCAACCTATTCTTGGTTCACCAATGGTTCATCATGAACCCATGGGTCCAAGATCTTTATATATAACTCATCTCATTCTCTCTCCTCTCATTTACTTCCTCTCATTTATTTCCTCCACCAACCAAGGCAAGTACCAACTTGCTCAAGAGATGGATCCATAATTTTGTCAATAATTTCTTACAAAACTATTTGCCAAAACATGTTCTTCTCCTCAATCTATACTAGTTTAGAACTTGGAAATTTCTATTTTGAAGCTTTGATTTTTGTAGATCTAAGTTTTAATCATTTTCGGATTTCCTTGGTCTTGATCTATTTTCGTTGGGATTTTGTGGGTTTTGATGCTTCCATGTGGAAAAGAATTCCATTTCACCCAAGATGGAACTTTGGAAATCCGGATTTGGAGTTCGGATGGCCAAGTTGTGATGTTTTGGAGCTTTGGCCTCATCCATGGTGTTCTTGCTGTTTGGAGAAGACAGTGAGCAGTGTGCAGAGCTTCTTAGCTCATGCCACTGAGCTGCACGCGCTCCTTAGCGATGCGTATGCAGGCTCGGGTACGCTTTCTGTTGGAAGCGTGTCACTCGTGTGCGTGACTTTTCACGTACGCTGCCTTGAGTAAGCCTGCGTGACTTTTCACGTACGCTGCCTTGAGTGAGCCTGCGTGACTTTTTACGTACGCTGCCTTGAGTGAGCCTGCGTGACTTTTCACGTACGCTGTCTTGAGTGAGCCTGCGTGACTTTTCACGTACGCTGCCTTGAGTGAGCCTGCGTAACTTTTCACGTACGCTGCCTTGAGTGAGCCTGTATGACTTTTCACGTACGCTGCCTTGAGTGAACCTGCGTGATTTTTCACGTACGCAGCTCCCCTTGAGCGTGCGTGCTTTTGTGCGTACGCTTTTGATATTTTATCAGATATTATATGCCCATTTTATATCCTTACGTCTTTTGTCCCGAGCATGATATGAGCACTAATGTGACCCCGGAGAACAAAGTGTTCCTTCCCGATACATGTACCTGAATGTCCTAATTCTTGTTCATGCTCGATAAATGACTCGTAACTCCACGTGGCGTATTTGTAATGATGCATTACACTAAGGAGGGTAGCACATGTTGACATACTGATTGACATGGATCCTCTTTGGGGTACTCGTACTAAAGTACGACTTTAGGAGGATAATCATGCAGGTCCCAGCATGTGAGTCCAAGATTTCACCTAGGGTTAAATTAGGCAACTAAACATACTAGATGCATGGAGAGGGCCAAATCCCGAGATCGTGTTACACCAGCCGCCTTGAGATATTGTCTCGACGTGCCGGCTGGTCTCCACGGATACTGTGTCATCTGCAACGAGTAGATGACTGTATCCGATTAATTCCTGCTATATATTATATGTTTTAGCAAGGTTGCCTTACGAGGGACCTGTGCTTAATCATACCTGTCTACGCGAACCCCTGGGTTGGCTAGCCTTGCTGGAAAGATACGATCTGAGGATTTTCTAATAACATGACGCGAGGATAACCTCGTCCCACTAGAAACTTGTAGACTTGATTGGCCGTAAAAACGACTTGCTTGTATCCTATTACCTTCCGTGAATAACTGAGGAAAGCGGACTGTTGTGGTACGTGATCCAACCCATGTTCTTGTTTGATTGTTGGGTTGGTTATCGTACTATGACAGGCTGTGGACCGAAGTTATGAACGGAAGACTTATTCTGGTTGTGAAGTGTTACTTATGTGGATGACTGAGGAACATGGTCTATCATGGTACAAGATCCAACCCATGTTCTTGTTTGATTATTGGGTTAGGTATTGTGCTGCGATAGGCTATCGACCAAAGTCATGATCAGGAGATATTCTTGTTTATACCGTTTAACTTATGTAAAAGTTATAGAGTACGACACGTCCCGACTCCATGCGGCACCTTTTGTCCTTGTTTGGTTGTAAGGGTGCCATATGGGTTCGAAGATATTGCGCTACTCTATAATAGTAGCATAAGTATTACTATTATCAATTATTCTATTAACTTGGTTTTTAATCTTAACTCTTGTGCCCCTTTGGCGGTACTTGCTATTCGGGGCTGACCCCGCTGGTTTTGTTTGGCCAGATCTCGTAGCGGAGCCGGAGGACACGATCTTCCTTCCTGACATCCATGGTGCATACTAGGAGCATGGCGGTCCGGGGACTCGAGTGGGTTTCTTCTCCACCACTCCTGCTTATACTTTTTGCGGCGTTTAACCACTGGCACCTGTTAGCCGGATTACTCGATATTTTGTGTCAGTACATAATTGTAATTAAACAGACTGCAGCTGTGTATAATTTTGTACTTCTGACTCTCTGAGATAGCTAAATTATAAAGCTAGTCTCTCATGACCATTTTGATGAAGCATCGGGGACGCCTTACTGCTTTATCTTTAATGTTCATTTAATTACTGATGTGACTTGATTGATTGAGACATAGAACTCTGTGGGACCATAGGAGACTTGATTGTAGCATGTACCCCCTAGTCTCTTGACAGCCACGATCGACGTATGACGTTACGTACCTCATATAGAGTAGCTGGCCTAGTCCGTCTCCGTATTTCGGTACTGGGGCGTGACACTAACACCCCCGCAGTGTTCATAAACTTGATGAACAAGGTATTCCATCAGTACCTTGACAAGTTCGTGGTGGTCTTCATAGATGACATTTTAGTGTACTCGAAGACGCCTGAGGAGCACGAGGAGCATCTACGGACCGTGCTGGAGATTCTGAGGAAGGAGCAGTTGTATGAAAAGCTGTCAAAGTGTGAGTTCTTCTTGGACCAGGTAGAGTTCTTCGGTCATGTTGTGATCGAGCATAGAATCTCTATGGACCCGAAGAAGATTTCAGCTGTGGAGTCTTGCTCTACACCCAGTTCGGTTGTCGAGATTCGGAGCTTTCTGGGTTTGGCAGGCTATTATCGAAAGTTTGTCCAGGACTTCTCTTGCATTACAGAGCCGATGACAAGACTCACCAGGAAGGACGTGGAGTTCGTCTGGACTGAGGAGTGTCAGGCTACTTTCGATGAGCTGAAGAAGAGGTTGACTACAGCTCCTATCTTGACTTTGCCATCTGGGACTGGAGGTTTTACGATCTACAGTGACGCTTCTGGGAAGGGTTTGGATTGTGTTCTTCAGCAGCACAGGCAGGTAATTGCATATGCATCCAGGTAGTTGCGTACTCATAAGAAGAACTATCCTACCTATGATCTGGAGTTAGCCATGGTTATCTTTGCTTTGAAGTTGTGGAAGCACTATCTGTACGAAGAGCGAGTTGAGATCTTTATGGATCACAAGAGCTTGAAGTACGTGTTCACTCAAAAGGAGCTGAACATGCGACAGAGATGCTGGCTAGAGCTGATGAAGGACTTCGATATATCCTTGCAGTACCATTCAAGGAAGGTCAACGTAGTTGCAGATGCCTTGAGCAGGTATCCAATAGCTATGTACTTGACGGCATATCGTTATCTTTTGGCTGACCTGGATAGTTCGGGTATCGAAGTGATCATTCCAGGCATAGAGATTCAGATGTGGGGCCTACAGATTCAGTCTGAGCGGATGGATCGAGTCAGAGCAGCACAGTATGATGATGTTGCCCTGAGGAGCATCAGGGAGCGGGTGTTGGCAGGTTTGCTCAATGATTTCTCTATAGACGAAGATGGGTCGTTGCAGCACGGTGCTAGACTGTGCGTTCCGAATGGAGAGCTTTGGAAGGAGGTTCTTCAAGAAGCGCATCGCTTTCATTACTCTATGCATCCTGGGGCCAACAAGATATACAGAGACCTGAGAGAGCACGTTTGGTGGTACGGCATGAAGCGAGAGGTGGCTCAGTTCGTATCTCGCTGTTTGGTGTGTCAGCAGGTGAAAGCCGAGAGGCAGAGACCAGGTGGATTGCTTCAGCTACTACCCATTCCAGAGTGGAAGTGGGAGCACATCAACATGGACTTTGTGTCCAAACTTCCACGATCTCCAGGAGGGAAAGACGTGGTTTGGGTCATCCTTGATAGATTAACCAAATCGGTCCACTTTTTGCCTTTTAAGGTGGGTTTATCTACGAAAAAGCTGGCCGAGCTATACGTTCGTCAGATTGTGAGATTGTACGGAGTTTCAGTGAGCATAGTCTCACATCGGGATAGTCGTTTCACTTTCCACATCTGGAGGAGTTTGTAGTTTAGCTTGGGCACCTCGCTCAAGTTTAGTACCGCTTATCATCCCCAGACAGACGGGCAGTCAGAGAGGACTATCTAGACTCTTGAGGATATGCTTGGCACATGTGTGTTAGACCTCGGGGGTTCTTGGTAGGATCATCTTCACCTGGTAGAGTTTGCTTACAACAACAGCTACCAGGCCAGTATAGAGATGTTGCCATTCGAGGCTCTATACGGACGGAGATGCCGCACTCCTTTGTTGTGGGACGATATTGGAGGAAGAGTGTTGCTCGGCCCGAAGATGGTAGTAGATGCAGCCGAGAAGGTTAGACTGATCAGAGATAGACTTCGGGTGGCTCAGGATAGACAGCGGCATTGGGCCGATAGCCACCAGAGACCGCTAGAGTTCGAGGTTAGTTTTAGTTTCCTGTTGTGCTTGTTGTGATTGTTTGTTGGTTTTGTGTGATGAGTTTTGTTTCGTGCCTAGGTTGGAAACATGGTGTTTCTGAGGATTTCTCCGACATGTGGCACGATTCGCTTTGGCCGGGTCGGAAAGCTCAGTCCACGCTACATCGGACCTTTCACTATCCTTGAGAGGGTCGGTACAGTAGCCTATCAACTGGACTTGCTGCCTACGCTTGAGGGAGTGCACAACGTGTTCCATGTGTCGCAGCTGAGGCGGTATGTGGCAGATCCCAGCTATGTATTGGACCATTCAGCGATAGAGGTGGGACCTACTCTCAACTATCCAGAACAGCCAGCCGAGATTCTGGATCGTAGGGAGAAGGTGCTCCGGAACCAGGTTATACCCTTGGTTCGTGTTGTATGGAGGCACCACTCTCCAGGTGAGTCTACCTGGGAGAGAGAGGACGACATGCGGGAGCGTTTCCCATATCTCTTCGAGCCTTGAGGTATATGTTCTTTTGTTTTCTGCTTATATTTTCATGTGGTTGATTGTTTTAATTTCGAGGACAAAATTTTTTTTAGGAGGGTAGATTTGTCAACCCCAGTTTTCACAATTGGGGGTATTTTGGTCATTTTTGATTTTTTAACATTTTTGGAATTTTATAATTTTATAATTTATTTTATATGATTTGTTTAGTAGTGTTCGAGTTTCGTCTCGTTCTGACTTGTTATAGCAACTCGGGTAGCTTAGCCTCTAGGTGGGACCCAAGTTTAGTTAGTCATGGCCCATATTTTTCCACAAATTAGATTAGTTAGATTAGTCTAATTCCACTTTATTAGAATAGTCGATTAGAGACTCAAAATAGATCATTTTGACCCCAAACTTGAACCTAGTCTAGACTTAACCATATGAGACTAGAGACGGGCAATTAGGACATTTACTATTAGCCCTAGGCTCCCATAGTTGGCCGGCTATGTAAGGAGCAATAGCTTCTTTTGGTTCATTCCAACTTTGCCTCTTTTTAATTCCCAAGTGTTCTTCCCTAATTTTGAGAGCTCCCCCTTTGGTTTGATCTCCAAATCAAATCATTCCTTCACCAAATCTTCCATCAATCCTCTTCATACTCTCAAGGAAGGGTGCTACCAAGGATTGAAAGAAAAGTGCAAGGTGGAGTGTCCATTCTAGAAGGATCTTCGTATCGGAGCCGTATCCATAAGAGTTTTATTGGGATTTCACTCTCGATAGGTAAAACCAACCCTCTAAATTGATTTCCTATGCATATTAATTAGTTTTGAATCCATAGGAATCCATCCTCTTGTTAGAACAACCATTAGAATCAAGTTAGAGGCCATTTGGAGTTCTCTAGAACAAATTAGCATGTAGCCTTGTGTCCTAATTGGTAGATTTCAATTTAGGACACCCCATGTGTTTGATTTAATGTCTAATAGGCTTTAATGTGTTCTAATTTCAGTTTTATGATTGTTAGAGAGTAGATTGTTGTTAGTTAGGATGGTTAGAATAAGTTTCATGTTGATACATATATTATTATCCTTGTGGTTTAGCCCACAAGTGTCTTATTACATATTTAGGACTGTTTTATATATATATGAATAGGATGTTAGATATATATTCATATTAATTTAGATGTTGTAGTTGTTGTGGATGTAGTTGTTGTTGTTGTGGTTGAAGGATAGAAAGTGTGATAGAGAGTTGAGGAGTGAAGAGGGAGTGAGACAGGGAGAGAGAGCTACTGCCTGTGGCAGCAGCATGTATATCAGCAGCAGCTCATGCTGCATGAATGCAGCAGCAGTAGCAGGGCACTTGTTGCCCTGCTTTGCAGTGCAGTGAGCATATCATTTTAGTCCTGTTTTACATATCTTAGCAGTCCTATAACATCTCTATTTCAGTCCCATTCCCAACTCATATAAGTCCAACATATGTCCTATATTTCACAATTCATTCCATACCATAAATCCCCTTTTTCTATTACATTTTAGTCCAAATTACATTGCCATCAGTCCAGTTATATCCATGTTTAGTCCATATACTTGCAGTCCATTATTTTCCATACTTGCAGTCCATATTTCATACTTAGCAGTCCAATACATATATGTATTCAGTCCCATATATCATCCCTACATATCAGTCCAGATTTTCTATCAATATGTAAAGCAGTCCTTACATCTTTGACAGTGTTCAGTCCACATATCCTATATTTCACAATACAAATCATACCACTGTCTCTTGCAATGATCCGTACATCAGTCCATATTTTCATACTTAGTATCCTTACACTTCAGTCCATATATCATCCATTCAGTCCAGTTTGGTCCCATACCACAGCCCCAAATTAGCCCAGTTTTGGCCCCATTTCATCCCCTCTTGACCTCGATATGCCCCCTATATAACCCCCATGTTTAAGTGGTGTTAGTTTGAGTTAATTTATATGTTAAGGTAAGTTAGAATGTGAGTAGGTAATATGGTAAGGTATAGGTTATGGTAATTACCTATAACTAAGGTATGAGTTTTATAGTTTAAGATATAGTTAGAAATTGATTGTCTTGGTTGGTAATGGTGAGGATTAGTGCACTTAGACTAGTTTTGACTTTGGTTGACTATGGTTGACTGTTTGACCAAAAGTCAACTTTTAGCCTAAATGTGACTAGAACTTGACCGAACTTGACTAGAGTTGACCAGTTGACCAAAAGTCAACTATTAGTCAACATTAGTCTAGTTTGACCTAGAGTTGACCTAGAGTTGACCAGTTGATCAAAAGTCAACTGTAAGTCAACCTTTGACTCAGTTTGACTAGTTTGACTTGGTTTGACTTTCTGTGACCTAGTATGACCTAGTGTGACTCATTGTGACTTAGTTTGACCTAGTTTGACTGAGTTTGACCTAGATTGTATATCATACATTAGAAATCATGCTTAAACATTGTCAAACCTTAATTAGCTTACAATATCTTATCTCTAGGTCTGTGAGATCACTCTGAGCATCGACCTTACTTGACAGCTCAGGACAGCAGGTGAGTACATTCTCTGATAGTAGTTCTTGTCTTGATATTTTCTGTATCCGATTCAGTTATAGTATTTTACTTGATTCTCGACACGATGGTGCACGGACTAGTATATACTGGATTCCTGTCATGAGATGTCATTTCTAGATTTTCTTGGGATACTGGTACTTGCTCGTTCTTGTTCTTGTACTTGTATTGACACCGATTCCTGAGAGGGAGTAGCTACCTTCTTAGAGAATCTCGTGTCATGACGTGCTATGTCCGGATCCGTATATTATTCGGGGATGGAGAGTATTATAGGTTATGTGATCAATACCCACCTTGAGTTACTACTTGTTTCATAGCTCCACCCTTACTGCACGTAGGGTGTAGCCTGATCTGTTACTACTTGTTCCATAGATTTCTATTTTGGCCGGGCCGAGTTCCCGTACTTGTAGCCGGTCATATGGAACAGCCTGATCTTGACCCATACCGATCACATAATGCTATAATACTCGAGGCACTGTTTATATTTATTACATCATATATATATATATATATATATATATATATATATATATATATTTCTATTCAGTTCTACTTTTCTGCATGATACAGCCTGACATGATTTCCTGTTTTACATATCCTGTTACATTTCCATCTTGATATGTTCATCTTGTATTCCATTGTGATTGTCTCTTACAGCATTTATCAATACTATAGAACTATTGTTGGTGGTTTGTACTTGCTCAATTTCCTGACAGGATAACTGTTGATGTTGACAGATGACTTAGATGCCGATTGCTCTACCTATTATGGGTACGGCCAGGATGGAGATTATGATCAGCTGTTACCCCTTGAGCCCATAGATGATATTTCACCTATCTAAATCTGCTAGTTAGGTTTATCTGGACTGCGAGCCAGCTAGTTTATGAGACTTATACTATATTTGTGTTTTGGGACCTTATGTTATGTTTTTGACTCTCTACTTTATTATGACTTTGTTTCCTTTTCCGTACTACTATTTCCATCATATTTATATGATATTCGTGCCTATCTTTTCTAGATGTCTTGTGATTGAGTTGAGTTTATATACCTTCGTGCGAAGTTGACAGGTATATTTATTTTATGTCTAGATGTTATACTTTTTAGGAGAACTATACAGCGTTCTACCGTCGATTCTGCGACGTAGGCGGGACGTACCCACGTGCTCGTGCCCCTACTCAGGGTACGGGTCGTGACAGTAAGGATACTATTAATTGTACAGGTTTAGTAAGATTATCCAATGTTTTACATGCTCTATCCTTTTCGATCAGTCTTCTGTCTATTAGTTCTATAATTCTTTAACTTAAATGCATTATTTCTTTTGATATTCCTAAGGTGATCTTTCAGAAAAAAGGGACGGGACGAAGACTTGGGACTGGCACTTGGCATGAGAGACTGTGGTACCTAGATCGAGAAGGACTGGACTCAGCATTGGTATCTATGGCAGAGAAGGCTGGAATGGGAGAGCTGCAGCTAAGGACTGAAGATACTTTGATACTTCATCATAGGAGGATGGGACATTCTTCTTTTGATACTCTAAGTAAGTTATATCCAGAGATTTATGCAAAAGCAAATAAACAGAAATTAGTATGTGATGCATGCGAGATAGGAAAACTTACTAGAAGCTCATATGTTAGTACTGGTCCACTACTAGAATGAGTCATATTAGCAATGTCCAAAAATGTCGCTAATAAGTAAAAATACGTCGCTATATCAATTTAGTGACGTAATTAGCGACGGAATACGCAGGTCGCCGAAAAGCTAGATGCATATCAAGAGTTTGTCGCCAATCGTCGCTGTTGCGACGAATAGTCTACGACGCTAAAACGTCGCAAACTTAGCGACATTCGGCGACATTTATAGTACGTCGCCAATTTAGCGACGTATATAGCGACGTCTATTTGTCCCATGTGGTGACATGGCAAGGTTTGCTATGTCAGCATGCTAGGCGACATTTAGCGACGGCCCATCGCAGTTAGCGACGTCCAGGTACATATTTGCGACGTACTTCCGCGTCGCAAATCCGTCGCAATCCATCGCTAACATGCTAGAAAATTAAAAAAAAATAAAATACAGTTTTTAAATCCTGCACACTGCACTTTATATACAGTTTAAACAAAAATCATGCACTTCATATACAGTTTAAACACTAATCTTGCATACTGTACTTTATATTCAAATCCTGCACACTACACTTTATATTCAAATCCTGCACACTGTACTTTACACTTTATACTGCACTTTATATCATCACAAACATCATCACAGACACATCATAGGGCCAATACATACAACTCATAACAAACATCATCACAGACACATCCCGCATCACAAACATAAATATATTCAAATCCTGCATACTACACTTCACAGACACACATCATCACAAACATCCAATAGAGTCAAATAAAAATGGAAGATGATAAAAAATCTTCCACCAAGTGTATAAACAAAAGTGTACCAATAAACAATTTGCCCATAGGGCCAATACATACAACTCATAAAAAAATCAATAAAATTACTGAGGACCCCTGCTGCGCATCTGAGATAACATGTACTCATACTGCTCCTGTGTGAGCTGCACCGTAGGGGCAGTAGGAGGCAGTACAATGTCTGGAGTCGACGCCATCGATGGACCGAGAGGACGTATCTGCTCCAGCTCTCGCAGTCGCTCAGCATGCGCAGCAAGGGTACTCACCATCCTCTGAGTACTCTCCTCAATCGAAGTATATACCTGAGTGAGTGAGGCAGACATGGTCCTCTGCGATCCCTCCAGTTCGATCTGTCTATGCTCTGTGCGCTGCGTAGACTCGGTGAGCGTGTGCAAGCAGGCAGCTGTAGCCTGCTGCAGACTCATCAGCTCCTGTATACTGCACTCGACCGTATCAAATCGTCCGGTGATCATCGGATCGTCGGATCGTCGCTCTGCGGTATGGTGATCAGAAATCTGCTGCTACAACTCGCGATGCAGCTCGTCGATCTAACAACCAATATCCTGAGCTCGTGATGACGCCTGCGAAGCTGGAGACTGCGTACTAACAAAGGGGGCCCGGGATGACTCTGAAGCCAAATAGGCGCCGTAGGATCCCGTACCGTAGTACGTACCTTTCTGAAGACCACCAACGGCGGTCATCCAGAGGTCGTCCGGCGATGGAACTGTAGGCGGTTGGGAGGAAGTACTAGCCCCTCCCTCTGCTGGCGTACTAGCAGCAGCAGCAGCCTCCTTTTGTAGCCGAAGAAAGTCGACCTAGAACAATGTTTGCTAACGTCTAAGTATTTGCTAATGTCTATATTGATATCTATTTTTCTGTTTTCTAAATTATAGTAAATTAATATAAAGAATAGAACGTACATATGCCTGCGTTGCCCTCTCGTCAATGAACTCCCCAGCCCTCCGATGGGTAACCAGGAAGACGGTCACCATGTTGGGGTCCTCACCCTTTTTTACCTGTTAAAATATATTATCTATTATTAGTATTAAACATTCTATCCAACTATATATAAAATGATGTCCGTCATAGGAAACGTACCAGACGACAAAAATGCTCCGTCATCGAAATGGAACCACCACACCACTTACTGGCGCTCGATCGCGCCATCTTGGCCTTGTCAGACCGCTCCTGGTACCTGGCCTCGCCGAATCTGGCCTTCATCACAGTCCACTGCTCTGGCGTGATGGCTTTCCGGAGCGATCACGAGACTTCTGGTCGTGGATCGCATCACGGATGAGCTTGCCTGCGACGGCAGAAAATTGGGCCTCGATCTTCGTCGGCCGGTGTGGTGGATAGAAATTGGTCCTCTACAAGAAGTAAAATAGAAAAGTTATATAATATACAAAAATGATTATTAAAATTTAAAAATAAACAAATTGTTTACCTTGAAGTGGGACAACCAAAAGGCCTTCCTATCTGCGGGAGCATCTGAGTAGTTAATCCAAGGCCCACCATAGTTCTGCCTCAGAAATAATCTCAGCTGTCTCTGTACTGCAGGAGGCCGATATCTATACAATAATAAATTTCATGAATATATATGTATATATAATCCTTTGAGAAATATATATTAACTAATTAACTTACTTCATAGGTCCGTCCTTCCAAATCTCCAAACGCGTCTCGTCCGAGGGAGCGCATGGAGGGTTGCTCTCACCTCCTGCCTGGGCAGGATCAGTCTGATCATCGTTCTCCATATGTTCGGCGTCGGCTCTCCCCATGGAGCCGTCGGCAGGAGGAATACTGGACACTGGAGGAATGCTGGACGCGGGATCAGGAATGCTAGACGACGAGGGAGGAGTCGCCAACCTGCTGGAACTGCCATATCCCGGTAATGGACCGGGAACAGAACGGTACACTGGCGTACTCGAAGATGAGGATGAGGGTACAGAATCTGCATCCCCAGCCCGAGGCAAACAGGACTGCCTAATATAATATCCTCCGTGTCGTCCTTCTGGTCTAGTCATACCTGATAATAACATACGACAATAAAACAAATATACAAATTTATATGATAGCATCACAGATTTTTGAAAAATAGCATAGTCACAGATAAAAGTGTCACTAAAGTGTCACAGATTTATATGATAAAAGTGTCACTAAAGTGTCAAATATGATGATAAAACAAACGTAAGATTTAATCCTCTTCTGAAAATTCATCTAGTTCGTTTAGCTCATCTTCTTCTTCTTTTTCTTCTTCTTCTTCTTCTTCTTCTTCTTCTTCTTCTTCTTCTTCTTCTTCTTCTTCTTTCTCCTCTACATCTTCACTTTCATCTACATCTGACCTTTTCAGATAATTCTACTTCTTCTACACAATTAGATGTGTAATAAAGAACTTCCGTCGTGTCCACTTCTATAATATTTGTTACAAGAGGTAGTTCATCCTCTTGATAAGCTATATCGTCAACCTCAAAGGTATTTCTAGCTTTGGTCTTGCATACTATCCACCAGTCCAACCTTGTTGTTCCCTGTTTAGGATAACTTATGAAGTACATGAGCTGAGCCTGACTTGATAGGACAAATGGTTCATAGGCTTGATATCGATGCCGATAGTTTATATCCACAAGATCGTACTTGTCTACTTTCCAACCTTGACCTTCAATCGGATCGAACCAATCACATCCGAATAACACAATCTTCGCAGGCTTTATTCCATAACTATATGTCAGCTCCACAATCTCCCGTAGGACGCCATAGAAATCGTTGCCCGCATCAACATCTTTGTAGTTCGAAGATCTGATACACAAACAGCTATTTTTGGTGGAATCGAGATCCACAAAGTTGTCTCTGATCGGGCAAGTTGTTAACTTGAACCTAAACCCATTAACACAGTAGCTTGGCCATATTTTTGCAGCATAAATTGGTCCCTTGGCTAGCGTTCTAATAGACTCATTCTCAAGTCTTGTGTATGGACGATCGACCTAAATACTACAAAAAAATAAATTAAACTCATTCTCAAGTGCATATATAGAAAGGTAATTACAGAGTTCTCAAGTCTTACATATGCACTCAACCATGATGGAAAATAATGTCTCATTTCTTGTTCTAGTTCTTCTTCTGTTATGTGTGGCCTACCTGACCTCACATCATCATTAAATATGCTGAAAACAACATCGTTCAATTAATATAATAGTATAATAATCAACACTATTAAAATAATGTAGACGTATTAATTACTTACCCCTCTAGCTTCTCTACTTTATCATTGTCGCAGTTGAGTAATACATACACCTGAGCAGCCCTTAGCTCATCATCGTTCAGATATCTCTTCTTCATTTTACCCGATGGCTTTCCTGGAGCATTGAATATCTTCGGTATTGTATCATTACATTCATGATCTCCGTCGTCATTTCTGGAAGCTCTAGTTCTATTAGTTGCAACATGCGGCTTGAAATACATCGAACAAAAGTTTGTAATCTCCTCGAGAACATAGGCTTCACAAATAGAACCCTCGACCCGTGCCTTATTTTTTACCTTTCTTTTTAGGTGATTCAAATATCGCTCGAACGGGTACATCTATTGATATTCGACGGGTCCACCAACATGTGCCTCATAGGATAGATAAATCAGCAAATGCCCCATAGAGTCGAAGAATCCAGGAGGAAACACCCTCTCTAGCTTGCACAGTGTTACCACAATGTCCTTCTCTTACTTTTCTAGACGATCAACGAGCAATTTCTTAGAACAAAGATCCCTGAAGAATATGCTAAGCTCCGTCAATGGATCCCAAACTGCCTGCGGTAAGAATTCCCGAAATGCAATCGGAATTGACCTCTCCATGAATACGTGACAATCATGGCTCTTCATACCCGTCAATTTGTTTTCCTTCGGATCGACACATCTTCTCAGATTTGACACATATCCGTCTGGAAATTTTAGGCCCTAGATCTACCGACAAAGTCTTACTTTATCCTCCTTGTCCAGTAAAAAAATTAACTTCGGCAGGAACTGTTTTCCATTCTCCTCTATCAAATGCAACGCAGGGCGTTTGTATATTTCTTCTAAGTCCAACCTGGCCTTGGGATTGTCTTTTGTTTTTTCCTTTACGTCCATCACAGTATTAATTATGTTATCAAACACGTTCTTCTCAATATGCATGACATCAAGATTATGTCTGATCAGATTGGTACTCTAATATGGCAGATCCCAGAATATGCTCCTCTTTGTCCAGTTGTGATCTCTACCAAATCTATCGCACTTGTACCCAGTTGTAAGATCTTCGATAGCACTTGGAAAATCTCTAACCTTCTCCCATATCGTGGCTCCGTACCACCTTGGTGGTGGATCACCCTTCTCTACAACGCCGGCATGGAATGCATTCCTATTCCTTCTGAACGGATGATCTTTTGGCATAAATTGCCGATGACAATCAAAGAAGCACGATTTTCCTTCGTGTTTCAAGCGAAAAGCCTTAGTACGGTCCATGCAATATGGACATGGGAGACGGCCATGAGTGCTCCATCCAGATAACATTCCATAGGCCGAAAAGTCGTTGATAGTCCACATAAGGGTTGCCTTCATCTGAAAATTCTGCTTCCTGGAAACATCGTACGTGTTAGCACCTACTTTCCATAACTGATTCAACTTATCTATCAAAGGCTGTAAGTACACATCAATATTTCTCTTGGGATTGTTCGGACCAGAAATTATAACGGTTAGAAACATGTACTGAGTCTTCATGCACATCCAAGGCGGTAGGTTATACGGAGTGACAATCACAGGCCAGTACGAATACTGGGATCCCGAAAGACCAAAAGGAGTAAAACCGTCAGAAGATAGCCCCAACCTGACATTACGCAGATCTGAAGCAAAATCAGGATACACTCGATCAAAGTGCTTCCACGCTTCTCTATCGGATGGGTGATCCAACACTCCTACAATCTGTTCTCGCATGTGCCAACTCATATTTTCGGCCATCTCTTTCACCATAAATAATCTTTTCAACCGCAGCGTTAAAGGCAAGTAGTGCATTGAATCGGTCGGTCTTCTTGCACCGATAGACCTTCCTGTACTAGTTGTCTTATAGCGATCAGCACCACAAAATCTGTACACATCTGCGTCATTGTCGTCTTTGTAGTACAGCATGCACCCATTGCGACAAGAATCGATTTTCTCGTATCCCATCCAGAGCGATCTTACCATCCTCTTAGACCGAAAGAAGTCTTTAAGTAACTTAGCACCCGCCGACAAGATCTCTATAATTAACTCCAACACTCGGTTGTAGCATTCTTACGACATGTTAAAATCTAACTTAATGCTCAACAGTCTTGTAACCACCTCCAACAGTGAATGATCTTCACAACCAGGATACAATGGAGTCCTTGCATTCTCCAGCAACTCCATGAACTTTGCAGCATCGACATTCGGTACCTCCTCAGCTGCATCATGAATGAAACTAGGCCCCGCAGCATCAAAAACCATGTTCACGCACCCATCGTCGTATGCATGATTATCTGAAACAAAATTAGGTCCCGCATACATATACGGCTCAACATAAGGCTCCGGCTCTGATGCTAAAGACACAAGTTCTCCGTGTGCAGTCCACTAATAGTAATTAGGCGTGAAACCCCTCGATTACAAATGATATGTCACTTCCACTTCTGGATAATACTTTATGTTATGACATTTCACACACGGATACTTAATTTTGGTGCCGTCCATGTACTGAGGGAACGCCTTTGCAAACTGCAAGAACTGCTCTACTTCCGCTATGTATTCATCCCGCACACCACACATATCATCAGAATGACGATTGTACATCCATGAATGATTCCACAAGTAGTAATTTATATCCATTTGGAAATAATTCTACAAAGATGGACACACATGTTCAGCGCAGTAACTAGTCAAATTGGATGAAGTTGAGTTGACTAAGTCAGTATCTTGGACAAACTAGTCAAACTGGGTGAAGTTGACTAAGTCTATACAATTATCCTTCACTAGACATAGACATGGAAAAAACACCGATATTGGTAGTGTTCGAACTTTTTAGTGTATATTATAGTAGAGAGACATGGTAACCGGGTATAGGGGTGAAACTCGGGCGGGTTGGGTCGGGCTTGAGGTCAACCCGAGCCCGACCAGATGAATCATAAGCCTAATCTGAGCCCAAGTCCGGTCCGACCTCGGGTTCAACATATGAAGCCCAAGACCAAGCCCGAAGAATCGGGTTGAACTCGAATTGGGTTGGGTCGGGTCCATCGGGTAATGTTGACCAACTGTTGACTTTCAGTCAACTGGTCAACTGTGGTTTGGTTTCGGGTCAATTCTAGTCACTTTTAGGCTATGTTTGACTTTCAGTTGACTTTCGTTGACTTTTGGTCAAAACGGTCAACCGAGGTCAAAACTAGTCTAAGAGCACTAATCCTAACCATTACCAACCAAGACAATTAATTTCTAACCATATCCTAACACCTTAGACTCATACCTTAGCTTCTAGGCATATATACGTACTACATGCATATGCAAAATATATATATGTACGTACTACATGTTTTCCATTGATTACAAAAGAACAGAACAATTATATGGAAGAACTGGACTTTTACTTCACAATACAAACTCGCTCGTACAAAGAAAGTCTAGGGAGGAAAACCTAGGTACAGCAGTCTAAGTACGATTGTTTAGTTTTGATTTTGACGGTAGAGGTTCGGGAAAGCGACGGCCGCTCTGCCTTACTCCTTCAACGATCAGACATAGCCTTGGCTCCGGTGAAGAACTGCTCTCAAGATGGGAAGACTCTTCTGTGCGGGCATTTGTCTCTCTGTGTGTCCAGCCGGATGGATAGGATCTCTTTTGCAAGGGAATGGCACCTTGCTATATTTTTTTGTTTTTCTGGATCTGATCTTTTTTTACAAGAGAATGGCACCTTGCTATTTATAGGAGTGGGGTGTCATCATTAGGGTTTACAATGATCCCTAAAAAAAGTCGGCGGCTTGGGGACTTAATTGCCATTTTCTTTGATCCTATTTTGTGGGCAATTAATCTGGACCACTAATCTTGATTGCAACGAATCTGGACAATTAATGCTGATTGTGTAGAATTCGTATGGGCAATCAATGTTGATTGTCATGAATCTTGGGAAGCTCGGATCTCCTGCCACGTGTTTAATCCATGTGATTGCCGTAAATCTGTTTTGATTCGAGTAATTATGATGATTGCACTAAATCTGGTTGTGGGGATTTGTTGATAACTCTTGATTAATTTAGTGTCAGTGGGAAACTGATCTTCTGCCACGTGTCATAACTGCGAGCCACAGCGGCATGAGGGTAGCTTCTTAGGTTTTCAACTGCATGAAGGTGGCAGCCGCATAGGTGTGGCCTCCGAGATCTGAGCCGCATGGGGGTAGTTTCCAATTGAGCCGTATAGGACTAGGCACGTGTCAAGGCTGCATGGGCGTGGCCTCTCAATATTTGAGTCGCATGGAGATGATCCCCATGATCCGAACCGCATGAGAACAGCGGCTGCATAGGGTGACTGTTCATAATTTGAGCCGCATGACGAGGGTCTTCACGCTCCGAGCCGCATGCGAGCATCAGCCGCATGGGGTGGTGGCAGCCGCATAGGGAGCTTTGTATTTGGTGGATCGTGCTAGCTGCAAAGGAGATTTTCTTCGTTTTCCGAGGAATACACCGTCATGTCGAAGTTCATTATTTCATCTTTAATGTTAGAGTTATCACTTTATGTCAGAGCATTTAATGAGAGCAGTCACTTTATGGCCAACTGTAAAGGCAAGCTGCATAGGGTCACGTGATTTTTGCCTCAGCCGCATGAGGCTATTGAAGAGTTTCTGAGCCGCATGAGGTTCTGATAGATTCCTGAGCCGCATGAGGCTCCTTCTGTTTTGAGCCACATGGGCTTCTTCTGTTTTGAGCCGCATGGGCTTCTTCTGTTCTTTTTCATGCTTTGACAAGACCCCCTTCAAAGTTTTCAATTTGAAAAATTGGAATACTTTGAATAAGAAGCATGGCTATATGAGCTCCGCTGGCTGCATAGGATGTTCTTGGCCGCATGGCTTGTCTGGCTGCATAGACTCCCTAGCCGCATGGGCTCCCTGCCTCACGTGCGTCTCATTAATTGCCCTTAATTCATTTTTTTAGAGCCATCTTTTGGGGGAATCCCAAGAGGTGGCTCATTAAATATTTGAATTTTATGCCCTGGATGAATCTTCTTTATGAGAGAGGGGGCGAAATTCGAGGAGTCGATTTTGCCTGCGGCACACGACCCGAAGCGGTTTATCGGTCCACGTGCCCCCCTTCCTATGTCTGCCTATAAATAGGGTGCTGTTAGGATAGAGAAACTTCTTTATCTTTTTTTGTCTTCCTCTTCTCTTGTCCTAAGCTGCTGTTCTTCCTTCTCCGATCATCATCACCAATGGCCCCCAAAGCTTCCACAGCCGCGGCAAAGGGAAAGGGTGTGGCTTCTTCGTCAACTCCAGCGCCTGAAGTCCACCCCGAAGTTCATTCCCCCATTGCTGGTAAGGGTTTGAGGCAGATCGTATCTTTTGAAACAAAGACAGCTCTGTTGCATGCTTTATGCACAAGCTTTTAATGCGTTCCTTATTCTCGTCGGATCTGTTCAATTTGTATGGGCCACATGTGTGTCCCATGTCCGAGCCGCATGGAGTATATCCCATATCCGAGCCGTATAGGAGTTGTCCAGTGGCCGCCTAAACGCTTCACAAACTGGACCGCATGATGACCCTTCGAACAGAGCCGCATGAGTCCCTCTAAATCGAGCCGCATGAAGCCCTCTCAAACAGGGCCGTA
The DNA here is from genome assembly GCA_029216955.1 of Iris pallida. Lineage (NCBI taxonomy): Eukaryota > Viridiplantae > Streptophyta > Magnoliopsida > Asparagales > Iridaceae > Iris > Iris pallida. The sequence continues at coordinate 22,633,850 of JANAVB010040818.1, read as the reverse complement.
TGAGTTTGTTTGGATTAGGCCGCATAAGGATCCGACCATTTAACTTTGTTTCTTTTTTATTTTTGATTCTTGCAGCATCCCTACCGAAGGCTGAGATCCGTGTGAAGGAAGAGCTGCTGCCTCCTCTCGAGCAAGTGTTATCGTTCGTTAAGGAGGAGGTAATACCAACAACGGAGAAAGGAGAGCTGGCGCCCATTGCTGTAAAGAAGGAGCCCCAGTCTAACGGCGGTAGTACTAGGAGTTCTGACCTTCCTACTCCAGACGAGGATTTTGCTCAAGTACATCCTTCATATGCAAAATGGTTGAGGGATTGGAACATGTGCCACCGCAACTTGGATTCGTGGGCTCTCACAAATGTCCGTCTTTTGTCTTGATATTTCTGTCTGTCTTTAGCTGCAGTTTGTGTTTTGCTTCTTTTGGACATCAATGTAATCTTTTTCTTTTTGGTCTGAATGAAATGATATAGGACTTTTCCGACTTGCTCATGAGACGTAATCATGTGAATGTAACCGCTTTTGAATGACCGGAATACATTCGCTCTATTCTTTGTTTTGTAGTAGTTGCCCCAATGAGAGACTTTTTTGTGGACCTATTATCCTTGGCGTACCCTGATTCTGGATACGGATAATAAGTTGGGAGGGAACCGACATACTTACTCAGAGGTAATGAGGATATGGTAAATACGAAGGTTTCTTCGATGGAGCCTTCCCACTCAGAGGTAATAAGAACATGGCAGGAGTGGGCTCCATGAAGGGGTACATAGAACGACTCAGAGGTAGCATCGACATGGAAGTTCTATGTGAGGAGGCGGTTTGTTTTTGGTGGAAGTGAAACAACTCAGAGGTAGCATCGACATGGTTGTCTTAGAAATTTGTGGATCTGTTACCCTTTTTGTGCACTGAAAGTGCGGGTAGAGGATCATGAGGAAGGAGCTCCTTTTAGGAAGAAAGTTCAGAGGTATGATCATACGTGACTTACTACCCAAAAGACGCGGTATAGATTCATCTGTAGTGACCAGAGTGTAAGTTCAGCGGTACCTGCGGGTATATAACTTGACAATCTAGGGGAGTTGGAGTCAGCATGCGAGTTCAGTGGTAAGAACGGGTATATGACTCGTCATTCTGGAAGATTTGTAGTAGGGATGTGAGTTCAGCGGTACGAAAGAGTACATGACTCGTCATTCTGGAAGATTTGTAGTCGGGTATGAGTTCAGCGGTACCAGAGGGTACGTAACTCATTGCTTCGGAAGATTTATTTTCGAGATGTGAGGTCAGCGGTACCAGGGGGTACGTAACTCATTGTTGTGGCAGATTTGTAGGCGGGATGTGAGTTCAGCGGTACCAGTGGGTACGTAACTCAACACCCTAGCAGATGTCATTTCAGACATAATACTTCTTTAGGAACTTGTCGTTGATGGGCAACATGAGCAAGTCTCCATTTTGTTTTGCGAGGCGGTAAGCTCCATTGGAGAATACAGCATCGATGATGAACGGGCCTTCCCACTTTGGCTGGAACTTGTCGACGATTTTGTGTGTCATAACCATCAGCCTCCGAACCGCCAGAACGAGGTCGTCCACTTGGAATGTTCTGATTTTAACCTTCTTGTTGAAGGCTCCGGAGATACGTGCCTGGTATAGCTCGATTCGTTGTTGAGCTAGTAGGCGCTTCTCATCTAGAGCCTCCAATTCTTGTAGTCTGTGATGGTGATTATCATCCGTCGTCAATCTGTATGTAATAGCAACGCAGAGTGAGGGGATTTGAGTCTCCAGTGGAAGAATTGCCTCACTTTCGTATACTAGAGAGAATGGTGTGTTCCCGATGGCAGTCCGTACTGTGGTACGGTACGCCCATAAGCATTCACCGAGCTTTTTATTCCAGTCACGTTTGTTTGATGACACAAACTTCTTGAGAAGTTTGATGATTGTTTTGTTGAATGCTTCAGCCAGACCATTAGTCGCTGGGTTGTATGGTGTTGAAGCAATATTCTGGATGCGGTGCTTGTCGCAAAACAGATAGAAGGCGTGGCTTGCGAACTACAGACCATTTTTATGGATGATCCTTCGGGGCAGTCCAAAGCGATAGATGACGTGATGCTTGAGGAAGCTGATCACGTTTGAAGTCTTTACTTCTGCAAGCGGAACAGCCTCCGTCCATTTGGAGAAGTAATATGTGATTGCGAGTATGAAGCGATGTCCTCGGGACGAAGGCGGGGTGATCGGACCGATGATGTCCATTTTTCATGCTTCGAAGGGCCAGGATGCCACCGTCGGGTGTAGAAACTCGGATGGCTGGTGGATAAAATCTACGTGGACTTGATAGGCTTTGTATTTTCGTGCATAGTCTATTGCGTCTGCAACCATTGTGGGCCAGTAGTAACATATTCGACGAAGGCGATCTTGTAGTTTCGGGCCAGGCTGATGGACCCCACAGATGCCATCGTGAGCTTCACGCACGGCTTCTTTGGCTTCGGTATTTGACAGGCATTAAAGTAGTAATCCATCGTATGATCGCCGATATAGCATTTTTGTCTCTGTATCGTAGAAGAATCTGAGGGAACGTCTTCTAATAAAAGTGGCTTCCTTCGGATTCTCCGGCAGGATATCGTAAACTACAAAATCAATGAACGGTTGTCTCCAGTCTGGTGCTTCATCGACTGTCAGGGCGGAGTAGCTCTCGGCATACTAAACATTATTCCTGGGACAGACCAACTCATGGCCTATGATGTCAATCAAGTGGTGAGCATGATTTGGAACTGCTAAGGAAGCGGCTAGGCCTGCTAGGGCATCGGCTTCAATGTTCTGGAGCCTGGGAACGTGCTCTATGAAGAACCCCTCCAGGCACGAGATGATGTCAACTGCTATTTGGTGATAGGGGATCATATCTTTATGGCAAACTTCGTATGAGCCCCGGATCTGATTGACGATTAGCTGCAAATCGTCGTATACTTTAAGGTACTCTACCCCCAGCTCTTTTGCAAGTCAGAGGCCAATGACCAAAGCGTTGTACTCGGACACGTTGTTTGAACAGGGCTCCGTAAGGGAATAAGCTCGATTGATCACCAACCCGGTGGGAGAAATCAGCACTATTTCGACTCCAGCGACAATATTGCCCTTGGGCCCAGTTCTAGAAGCACCGTCGAAGAACATTCACCATATGGTACCACGGGAGGCCATATTTGAATTAGCGACCTCGTCTGGCATCTCTTCGTCTATTTTGGTTGACTCCGAACTTGGATGAGCTGCTAAAAAGTCTGCCAGAGCTTGACCTTTAACAGCCTTTTGTGGGACGAAGATCATGTGGTAGGGGGACAATAATATCGCCCAGGTAGCGAGGCGAAAGCTGAGTGCACCTGGCTTAGTCATGAGGACCCTGAGGGGGTTGACTCTTGATATGACATAGATGGTTTGTCCTGTAACGTAGTGTCGCGTCTTCTGAATGGCGAAAACCAGAGCTAGGCACTCTTTCTCTACTGCAGTGTATCGATGCTCCGGCCCCATCATCATTCGGTTGAGGTAATATATGGCTTGTTCGTGGCCTGTCTCGTTGTTTTGTGCTAGCAGAGCACCGAGAGAATGTTCCATCGCTCGTACATAGAGCAAGAATTGTCTTCCAGCAATCGGGGCTACCAGAACTGGAGGGTTCGTCAGATATTCTTTGATGCTGTCGAAGGCGCGCTGGCATTCTTCATCCCATACGAATGAAACGCCCTTCTTCATGAGGTGGGTGAATGGCTGACATCGTCCGGAGAGGTTGGAGATAAACCTCCTGATATAGGCTAGCCTCCCTTGAAGGCCTCGGAGTTCACAAAGATTTCTCGGGGGGCCCATCTCCATGATCGCCTTCATCTTCTCAGGGTCTACGTGGATACCCTGGGAGGTGATGATAAAACCCAAGAATTTTCTGTTGGATATGCCCAAGAAGGATTTTATGGGATTCATTTTCAAATTGTGCGCTCGCATCAGGTCGAACATTGTCCTCAGATTATGCAGATGATCTTCCTTAGAGCGGCTTTTGACGGCGATGTCGTCGACGTAGCATTCCACTGTCTTGCACAGGTGGTCTCTAAAGATGATGCTCATAGCTCTTTGATAGGTGGCGCCAGTATTCTTTAAACCAAAAGGCATGACTGTGTAGCAGTATGTGCCAATTGGTGTTCGGAATGATGTATGCTTTTTGTCATCAGGGAACATCTTGATTTGGTTGTACCCCGAAAAACCATCCATGAATGACATACGCTCGAAGCTGCAGGTGTTGTCGATCATGATGTCTATGATAGGGAGGGGGAACTCATCCTTAGGACATGCCTCATTCAGGTTCCGGAAGTCGATACAGATTCGAATCTTTCTATTCTTCTTGCAGATTGGTACTATGTTGGCGACCCAGTCTGGATGTTGTTCTTCACAGATGAAACCATTGGTTATTAGTTTATTGACCTCGGCTTCAATAGCATTCTTGACGTCAGGACGGAACCGATGTTGCTGTTGCTTGACTGGTTTTGCGTCTGGACAGATGTTAAGTTTGTGAAGTACAATCTCGGGGTTCAATCCCGGCATATCTTCGTAGCTCCAGGCGAACACGTCGATATATTCTCTGACGAGTTGTAGTAGTGATTCTCGCTCTTCGTCTGTCAGATTCTTACTGACGAAGATAGGCTTTGGAGAGGATTCATCACCTAGATTGACTTGTACAACCTCATCCTTGGTAGGAGGCTCTCTTTGTTCGAATTGCTTCTTCCACTGTGCATCTAGCTGTTGTGCCCATGGCTCTAGCTCAAGAAGTTCAGGAATATCTTTATCTTCTTTGTAGGCATCGGCAAGTACCATATTAACGGACCAGACTTGCCTGAGCATGTCCCCGATGCTGATATCTGAATCGGAAGTGGGTGATCCGATTGAGTATGAGTGCCAGTCGCATTCTTCGTCTGAGCTTTCAGGTGTCGTCGCGGGTGTGACATAACCTAGCCCACATCTGGTTTTGTTGTAGTAGTCTCGTGGTTTCCCAGCCGGGACCGACGATTGTAAGGGTAATCGTCGTCCAGTGCCGTAGTTCAAGCTTGGTGTAGTTTCCAGATCATACCCTTGTTTTTGCATAAGGTACTTAGATTGGGGACTATACAGATAAAGGGGCAATCTTCCGGTGTCGGGTTCGAGCTCAACTTCTTCTATCTTGAAGGGTTGTGGATCATTCTTTCGGCCGAAGATGATTGGGTGATCCCCTCCCTCGATTATACGGTAAGCGTCTTCCACTGGAGTAAGTTGGTTTGCGGTGTAGACATTTGTCACTTGTGTGTGCAGGTGAGCGCCTATACCGTGTTCGATAGCATACATTGTACAAAGCTTATTAAGCTCGAGGTAATTCAAAGATAGCCCTTTATTGATGAAATAAGGTATCTTTTCCAGTGGGATTACATCATCTACGGATGGAACATCAGTGTAAGCAGCCACATACTTGGCCAGCTCTGACTCTTCTTCAGCCACCCCCTGTGTAAATACAGACTGAGAGGATGACTTGGGCAACTTGATTATCAGGGGCTCCATGGATAGAGGAGAACGTGGAGTTGTTGGCATACTAGCTACCTCCAGTTTGGTGCTCGGTGCTGGACAGGGAGTTGTTGGCTGGCTAGCAGTCCCTGGCTTAGTACTCGGTTGCCGATTCATTCTGGGAAGACGAATTGTTATCGGTTTGACAGAGATTGAGCTCCTCTGCTTGTGGCCGGCTAGCTTTAGACAGCCTGATTGTCAGTGGCTCTGTCGTGGGTCTTGGCGCTTGGCAAGACCTTGGCAGTCGGATTATCATCTGTTCCTCCTGTGTAGAGAGGCTAACTGCGTCCTTATGCAGAGTGGCTGTAAGGGGCGCAGTTATGCCAGGCTTGCGGGCTTGGAGGTGGATCGTCAGAGGTTCTTCTGATCCGGTTGCTGCCTCAGTTTGAGCTTGAATATCTCCTTCGGTAAGATGCTTTTTTGACTTCTCGTACAAGCAGGAGTCTGAGTAGTAGGATTCGACCCCTTTGAAGGGATCGATGTCGGCAAATTCTGTTCTTACGAAGCCGTACTTATCGACGTACGTGAAGTACTGGTACTGTATGGAGGGCACGATCATATAATCGTGTATCCAAGGACGCCCCAGGAGAATATTGTAGGAGGTGTCCGCATCTATTACATAACAGGTCACTTCCGACTGAAGGTCGCCGATTTGGCATTTTAGGCGGATCTTCCCGATCGGGTAGCTCCTGTCCGAATTGAAACCGCTGATGGCGGTGCTTGTCGGCGTCAGGCGATGCATCGGGATGCGCAGATGGTGTAGTAGGCTCTTTGGAATGATGCTTATGGAGGACCCGGGATCAATATGCATCTGATCGACCTTGATATCGCCAATGTACCCAGTATAATATAGAGGGCGATCGTGCAGGTTAGTTTTGATAAGCATATCCTGCGGAGTGAAGACAATGTTTGGCATTGACCCTGTGTAAGCGCTGTCAAGGAGGTCTACCGGCGAGTCCTCCCCAGTGAGATTGGACTGAGCCAGGTATGCGTTGGCATTCTGGAGTGCTTCACTTAGTGCGACGCGGACATCCTTCGAGAGTCTCAAGAGCTCATATAGCGACAATTTGGCTAGTGTGTTGGCCAATTGTGCCAGGATGTCAAAGTTGTATGGCCTCTCTAGCCCATGAGGCGTCTCTCTTCGGAGTGGTTTGTCGAAGCGAGTCTCCTTCGGCCTAGGCTTGTCGGTCGTCGAAGGCTGCGGAGGTCCTGGAGCATCAGCAGCTGTCGGCTGCTGATCTTCAGCCGAGTTACCCGATAGAGGTTGGGTTTGTGCGCCGGAGCGGGTAACAACAGCAGTAGCTTCTTCGACCTCTATCGAGATCGTGCGACATGATTTCACTTTCCCATTCTTTTTCTTGCTGGTGGAGGGAGACGTGGAATGAGTCACCTCAGGTACCAAGTCCGGATGGACCCACATGATCTCCCCTCGTGATGTGGTAAGGGGTACTAGACCAGCAACTTGGTCTCGGGGAGGTGGAAGGTTACCGACCTTCATCCTTGCTCAGAGGACAAGTACTACTCCGTCTTGAGTCCTTGTCGGAAGGAAGTTGCCGAATTGTACTGACACTATATTGGCTGCTACGGTCACCTCTTCGAAATCAATGGCCAGGGCCTTAGAATCGATAAGATGTTGGATTTATCGCTTCAGCTGATAGCAGTCTTGTGTAGCATGGTGAACATAGCGATGGTAATGGCAGTACTTGGGGCTCTCCATATCTGTAGGGCGAGGCTCTCGCCTGGGAGGAGGGAGCTGAATTCGTCCTCCTTGGATGAGCATGTCTAAGATGGGTTTAACATGGCCATCCTCGAAGGAGTAGGTCATCTGAGGCCACTGCTTTTCTGCCGGCATTGATTCGGGTTTTGGGGCTGTGTCAGTCACCATAGCCTGCTTGCCCTTGTTATCTCGGTTGCTGGAGGAATTACCACCATTGTTGTTGTTGACGTTAGGGCGTTTGCCCTTGTCTTCCCCTTCCGAGATATGCAATCCCAGTTGGCGGGCTTTCTTTACCTTGTCTTCTGCGCTAATGGCACTGATGATGAACGTCTTCCAATCCTTGAATTGACTTTTGCCCATCCAGAGGCTGATTGTGGGAAGCAGTCTCTTTTGGCAAATTTCGATCAAGGAGGAATCAGGGTTGCCAGAAGGCAGCTTCATCGCAGTTTGACGAAACCGCTCGATATAATTTCTTGTTAGCTCCTTTTCTTCCTGAACAACGTCCATGAGAGTGGACATTGTCACGTCTTGTCCTACTTCATAGAACCTCTCTAGGAACATGCGTTTGAAGCCGGTGAAGGAGTGGATGTAATTGTCCGACAAGTTGCGGTACCAGTCGAAGGTGACCCCTTCCAAGGCTCCGATGAACAACCGCGTGAGGATGGCATCGTCATGAGGCAGATGGTCGGTTGTGACTTCGAAGTAGGTGATGTACCTACTTGCAGATGTCTTCCCATCATATGGATTGATGTGGAATGGTTTATATTTTGGTGGGAAGGGAATATCTCTCTACGCAGCGGGGTACGGTTTCCGTATCCTGAGGTCTTGGCAGTTTTTTCGGGCATGGAACATGGCCTGGAGCTCCTGGACCTCTCTTCTTACCTCCCTGGCCTCGTCTGCAGTGGTAGGAGCCGATATTTCAGGAGGACTATCGCCCGGGTTTGGTGCAGCTGAGTTCGAGTCCGCATTGACCGCGGGACCCAAGCTTGTTTGGCCAGGCGTTCTTCCTTACAGAGTTGGAAGGGCCGTTTTGATCTCGTCCACGGACTTGACCAAGGCATGCAGTATAGCCTCCAAAGTATCGATACATTGGCGATCACTGGAACCTTCTTGGTTGTTGTCTGTCATGAACACCATCCTCACATGAGGAGAGATGGAAGGAACGGTAGAGGACATGCCCTCTGAGTCATACCCTTGTGCAGAGAAGTCGTCCGGGTATGTGGGAATGTTCTCCTCTGGTTCTGACTCAGAAAGAGTGGTACTCCCAGCTTCAGAGCTTGCCTCGTCTTGGGAATTGTGGACGTCCTCGGGGACGTCGGGATCTGCTGCATCTGTTGGATGAACCATTTCCCCCGGACTATCTTCTTGGAACACCAGGTTGTTGTGGATATTTGGAAGAATGCTACCCCCGGCTCCAGTGTCTCCTATAGATGTGGACGAATCTCCCAGTATGGCAGATTTCTTCTTTGAGCGGGTACCTTGGTAAACTCCTCCTGCAACGGTGGTAGACAGCCGTTTAGAAGAAATTTTCTTGGTTACGTCGGTTAAAATTTTTGGGCTGGAGACATTTGTTTTCTTTCCTCTTCTTTTGCCAGGAATCTTCAGAGCAGAATTGCAAGAGGCGACGAGAAGCGTCTCGTCTTCTGAGCTTGGGTGTTGCAGCCTTTGGAAGATGGACCGCCAGTCTTTTTGTGCTGCTGCCTTGTTCCAGCAGCACTTGGGTGCATTGATGTCCTTGACAGGACTATTTGCACGTCAAATCTTCGTCTCTTTCCTTGCGGTTGTGAAGAATCATGTTGCGCGGGTCACCTACTTTGTGGGCTGATGAGTGCGTTGGCCTCCTGCCTGCTCCCTGATGTGGGGGTAGCGTGAGTACTCGCCCCTGATCCTTGTTAGGAGATTCTTGATAACTATCCCGTTCGTTGGCCGCCGGGGGCTGGACACGGGTAGTTCTGTACAACTTCCCATCAGGGGCCCGAGTAATAGTCATCGGGACGCCCTGGTAGTCAGAGGTCGGGACAGCCGACTGAGCTCGTCGAGCCCGCGCTGCCCGAGACTTCTTCCTCCTAGCACCTGAGAGTGCGTAGTAGGAAGAGTCCAAGCTGGTCACAACAGAGTCTGGCTTATGCTCCAAAAAGCCTTCATGGTCAGGACCGTATAAGAGGCGATCAAAAACTGACCGCGAGCCGCATGGGATAGATGGTATGCGGCTGGGATTGGTTGCCGTGCAGGCTGTCTGCATGCGGCTGGTATGTGTGGCCGTATGACCTTTCTGTATGCGGCTAGATGTCGTGGTCGTACAGGCTGTCGGTATACAGCTATCCTTTGTGGCTGCATGAAATTTTTGTATGCGGCTTAATGTCATTGCCGTGCTGGCTGTCTGCATTCGGCTAGACATTCTAGCCGCATGGGTTTTCTGCATGCGGCTAACTTGTGTGGTCGTACGAGTTTTCTCCATGCGGTTGACAGTTGCGGCCGTATGAGCCTCCATGCGGCTGGCGCCCTTATGCGGCTTGGATTGCACAGTTCCTTTTTGCCCCTGCAAGTCCGGCATCATAGTGTTTTCTTCTGCCAGACTTGGGGACAACAGAGTCCTCTGTGGTCTGAAGTGGGGCCGCAAGCGAGACTTCTCCGTTGTCTCGGGCAACAGAGAGTACTTCTTCGAGAGCTTTGGGAGGAGCAAAATTTTTGGATCTCCACTCCCTGCGGGCCTTCTTTGTGCGGGCTCGCCGCTGGACCGGGCCAGCGCTCCCGTCGGATAGCATTTCTTCAAACGCCTATTGGTCGAACCGGGCGACCAGTATTTGTTGAGTGGAGCCAAGTTTGGCTGCGTCTGATTGCGTCACCAACTCCTCAGCCGTGGAGAAGTTAGTCCCCAGCAGAGTCGCCATCATGTTTGCTATTGATTATAAAAGAACAGAACAATTATATGGGAGGACTGGACTTTTACTTCACAATACAAACTCGTTCGTACAAAGAAAGCCTAGGGACGAAAACCTAGGTACAACAGTCTAAGTACGATTGTTTAGTTTTGATTCTGGGGGCTGACGGTAGAGGCTCGGGAAAGCGACGGTCGCTCTGCCTTACTCCTTGGACGATCAGACGTAGCCTTGGCTCCGGTGAAGAACTGCTCTCAAGATGGGAAGACTCTTCTGTGCGCGTCTTTGTCTCTCTGTGTGTCCAGTCGGGTTGATAGGATCTCTTTTGCAAGGGAATGGCACCTTGCTATATTTTTTGTTTTTCTGGATCCGATCTTTTTTTTACAAGGGAATGGCACCTTGCTATTTATAGGAGTGGGGTGTCATCATTAGGGTTTGCAATGATCACCCTAAAAAAGTCGGCGGCTTGGGGACTTAATTGCCATTTTCCTTGATCCTATTTTGTGGACAATTAATCTGGACCACTAATCTTGATTGCAACGAATCTGGATAATTAATGCTGATTGTGTAGAATCCGTATGGGCAATCAATGTTGATTGTCATGAATGTTGGGAAGCTCGGATCTTCTGTCGCGTGTTTAATCCATGTGATTGCCATAAATCTGTTTTGATTCGAGTAATTATGATGATTGCACTAAATCTGGTTGTGGGGATTTGTTGATAACTCTTGATTGATTTAGTGCCACATGGGAAACTGATCTTCTGCCACGTGTCATAACCGCGAGCCACAGCCGCATGAGGGTAGCTTCTTAGGTTTTGAACTGCATGAAGGTGGCAGCCGCATAGGTGTGGCCTCCGAGATCTGAGGCGTATGGGGGTGGTTTCCAATTGAGCCGCATAGGACTAGCTGTTGACACAAAGTCACAGTCAACCAAATATTGACTACATTGACTAAATAATGTCTGTATTAATTCAATACGACACACGACGTCTGCATTCCGTTCAAGACAGACGACAGCTCAGTCTCCGGTTCTCAGTGTGTTTTCGAGTCTGTATTTTATATTTTCATTGAGTCTAGACTTGCGTACTCTGAGTCATGCTGAGCTCTTGACACTTAGTCTACAGCCTACCCAAAATCCCAAGCTCCACTGAACCAAACACTGCCCAAAAATCCCCTTTGAACCACTCTGTGCTCTGGAGACAGAGTTCGGGCCAAACTCTGCCTCCACACAGAGTTCGGGCCGAACTCTGTCCCCTAGAAATCAGAAACCCTAATTTTAGGGTTAGCTGGTTGCTAGTTGTCCAACGGCCAAATATTTGAATTTTCCTACCCAAATTCTGGCCGAATTCTGCCTATAAAAACACTATAAATAGGGCATAAATTCTCTCATTCCAATCCATCCAATCTTCTCTTCTCTTCTCTCTTGTAGCTGAAATAAGCCATACCCTTCCCATCTACTAGCCACAAGCCTCCTAAGTCTCGAGTGCTCAGCATCTCTCAGTTAGGATTCTTGTGTAAGAGTCGAAGAAGTTGCTTGGACAATTCCAAGCAAATCGCCACTGCGATCCTCTGTTAGAAGTTGACGTGCTCTTCTGAAGTAAAGGCACGGTTGTAAACTACTATTTCACAAATAGTGGATTTGAATCCTGAGCTAGAGTTCTCAGGCCTGGACTAGTCCTCCACGAGGGAAACTAGGTTAAAATCGCTGTGTTTGCGTATGCTCTTTTGATCTCCTTTTATTTTCTGCACTTTACTCTGATTATTTATTATTGGTGAAAGAGTTATTTTAATTGGTCATTTTTCTATATATACTCTATTCACCCCCCTCTAGAGTTGCCAAACTGTTCTTCAATTGGTATCAGAGCTCTGTTCTCTTTATAAGGACTAACATCCTAAGAGCTGATCCATGACAACCATACAATCCTTGATTTCCAATCATGGTGAAGGTCAGTCCACTCATAGGCCTCCCCTATTTGATGGAACTAACTATACATATTGGAAAACAAGGATGAGCTTCTATCTTAAGTCTCTAGACTTTGACCTGTGGACTGTCGTCACTGACGGTTACAAAAAGCCCGTCAGGATAGTTGTCGATGGTGACCTCATTGAGAAACCACACGACAAATATTCTGTCGAGGAGAAGAAACAGGCAAGTCTAGATGCTAGGGCTATTAATGCTTTATTCTGTGCTATAGACAGGAATGAATTCAACAGGGTCTCCACATGCACCACTGCTCATGAAGTATGGAGACTTCTAGAAGTGACGCATGAGGGAACCACACAAGTCAAGGAATCTAAAATAAGCCGTCTCACTCAAGAATACGAAGCCTTCAAGATGAAGCCAAATGAGACGATCACTCAAATGTTTACAAGATTCCTCGACATCATCAATCCTCTAACCTCGCTTGGTAAGCAGTACTCAAACCACGAGAAGATTCGTAAGTTACTCAGAGGGTTGCCAAAGATTTGGAACCCTAAGGTGACGGCCATCATAGAAGGAAACGATCTCACATCAATGTCAATGGAGACCTTGATGGGTAAGCTCATGACTCACGAGCTTGACCTCAAGGACTTCGAAGAGCCTGCTCCGAAGACCAGGGAGATCGCACTCAAAGCTCATCGACGAAGGGCTGATCATGATGAGACCGAAGACGATAACTCGGATGATGAAGACCAAGCTCTCATGGTTCGCAACTTCAGAAAATTCCTTCGCTTCAATCGAAGGAAGAAGGATTCACAAGAAGATGATGAAGAAGAGCCAACCTGTTACGGTTGCAAGAAGACTGGACATGTCCGAAAAGACTGCCCATTCTTGAAGAAGAGCAACCGCTATGAGAAGCCATACAAAAAGAATTCATCAAAGAAATATGCCAACACAGGAATTTGGCATGAAAGTGAAGCGAGTGACTCCGAGGAAGAAAAAGGCTCTCCTCAAGATACAGCAAATGTGTGCCTAATGGCAACTTCCAACAAGGTATCTAACGAAACTCTAGATGACTTCTCTTTTGATGAACTTGGCGATGCTTTTACTGATTTACTCGATGATCACAAAAAGGTCATTGGTAAATACAAACATGCCAAGGACAAAATCAAAAGTCTGGAAGATGAGATACAAAGAATTTCTTTACTTCTTGATGATGTTAGAGACACGTCACCCTCTGATGCCGCTAATGAAGTATCCAAGCTTAAAATAAGCTTACATGATGCTGAAGCACGTATTGAGCAACAAGCTCAAGAAATCACTACTCTCAACACGTTGCTTGCTGAAGAAAAGAGTAGACACAAAATCTCCATGACTAAAATATATGGCTTGAATATTAAGGTTGATGAATTGCAAGCTGCTTCTAAGAGATTAGAAACCAAATTGGGTAAACAGGTGCTTCAACCTCAAACCCAATCACATGGGCACAACACCACTCATGCTAGTCAACCACGTCATTCTCATGCAGCACATAACCATGCATTTATATACACAAACTTTCACAAACCACGTGCACGTAAGAATAATTTTCATTCAGTACACAATCATCATGTTGCACAAAGACACAATCAACATCACCCCACACATAGGAATCATCATGCCATGCCATATAGACAAGATCATCATGCAATGCCATATAGACAAGATCATCATATGCCATATAGACAAAATCATCATGCCATGTCATATAGACAATATCAGCATGTCACACATCATAGACAATACCATCATGATATGCCTCATAGACACCATCACCATGCCACTCATTCTATGCATAATCATCATCACCATGCTAACTTTTCACATCATGTTCATCCTCATCCTGTTGCTTACAGATATTACTCTCATGCTCCTAGTATAAATAAAAATGCTATCTGTACCTACTGTGGATCACATGGACACATCTCACCACAGTACAAAGTTAGAAGACTGGTAGATAAAAAGATATATGCTTGGTTTCCAAAGACTAACTTTTCAGGACCCTCAAGAACTCGGGTACCAAAGGTCACATCTACTCTTGATGTAGGTGGACCTTCCCTCTTCAACTGAAAGTAAGTGGATTCTCGATAGTGGATGCTCGCGACATATGACGGGAGATGCAAAACTTTTTGCATCACTATCGATGAAGAGAGAAGGATATGTATCCTTCGGTAACAATCTCAAAGGGCACATAATAGGTAATGGTATCATTGGTCATCCTCCTTCTCCTGTAATAAAGGATGTCTGCCTAGTGACCGAGTTAAAACATAACCTGCTCAGTATTAGTCATCTTGCTGATCATGGATATGATATTAACTTTGGACAAAATAGTTGCTACATCTATGATAGGTCAACAGGAGACATTGCTTTTGAAGGAAAAAGAGAGGACAACATCTATATTTTCTATCTTTCTATAAATACTAACAATGCAGGTAGATGTCTATATGCCTACAAAGACGAACGACTACTGTGGCACCAGCGTCTTGGTCATGCCAACATGGATGCTATATCTAGGCTGTCTACCAAGAAGCTAGTGAGAGGATTGCCTGATATCACATTCAAAAAGGACACGGTATGTGCCGAATGTGAACTAAACAAGGCAACTAAATCCTTATTTCATTCCATCAACTCTGTAAGTACTACTAGACCCTTGCAACTACTTCATATGGATTTATTTGGTCCTAGTAGAATAGCTAGCCTTGGTGGCAAACTTTATGCATTTGTTATTGTTGATGATTTTTTGAGATTTACTTGGGTTTTCTTTCTCGCTAATAAGAGCGATGCTATTTCTGTTTTCAAAGTTTTTGTAAAAAAAGTTCAAAACGAAAAAGGCTACATGATTACTCGAATCCGAAGTGATCATGGAGGCGAATTCGTAAATTATGACTTTGAAAATTTTTGTAATACAAATAGTTTTGATCATGAATTTTCTTGTCCTAGAACTCCTCAACAAAATGGTGTTGTGGAGCGGAAGAATAGAACTCTCGGCAATATGGCCAGAGTCATATTGAATAAATTTTTACTTCCGAAATACTTTTGGACAGAAGCTGTCAGTATAGCATGCCACATTTTGAATAGGGTGCTGATTCGTCCCATTACGAAGAAAACACCCTATGAGCTTTGGTTTGGGAGAACTCCCATTGTTTCTTATTTTAAAGTTTTTGGTTGTAGATGTTTTATCCTTAACACCAAAGACAACTTAGGCAAATTTGATTCCAAAGCTGACGATGGTATCTTTCTTGGTTATGCCGCCAAGAGTAAGGGATATAGAGTTTTTAATAAACGCTCACTTATTGTGGAAGAGTCAACAAATGTGACTTTTGATGAAGATAACAGTGCAGTAAGTACTCTTGATGATGACGTTGTGCCATCAACTTCTACTCCAATGAATACTTCAACCGAAACTGATTCTCTGGAGGGTTTGCCTAAGAAATTCTCTTTCAAACCTTCTCATCCAGAAAATTTAGTAATAGGAGAAGTTTCACGTGGAGTAACTACTAGATCATCACTAAGAGACTCCGTTGCTAGCACTGCCTTCATTTCACAAGTAGAGCCTAAAAATATTTCTGAAGCCTTTAATGATAAATTTTGGATTTCTGCTATGCAAGAAGAACTCAACCAATTCGAGAGAAGCCAAGTATGGGAACTCGTTCCTAAACCGGTTAATCACTCGATAATTGGTACTAAATGGGTTTTTAGAAACAAAGTAAATGAAGATGGTTCAGTCATACGTAACAAAGCTCGTCTAGTAGCTCAAGGATACAACCAAGAGGAAGGTATCGACTACGATGAGACGTATGCTCCTGTTGCTAGACTAGAATCCATTCGGATGCTTTGTGCTTTTGCTAATTTTCAAAACTTTAAATTATTTCAAATGGATGTGAAAAGTGCTTTCTTGAATGGTTTGATTAAGGAGGAAGTCTATGTGCAACAACCTCCTGGCTTTGAAAATCACAAATTTCTCGACCACGTGTTCAAGCTAAAGAAAGCACTTTATGGCCTCAAACAAGCCCCCAAAGCTTGGTATGAAAGGCTAAGTAGCTTCTTACTTGAGAAAGGTTTTTCAAAAGGGAAAATTGACACTACACTATTTATAAAATCTTTTAAAGACACTATTCTGTTGATTCAAATCTATGTTGATGATATCATTTTTGGGTCTACTGATGAAACCCTCTGTCAAGAATTTGCCAAGTGTATGCAGACGGAATTTGAGATGAGCATGATGGGAGAGCTCAACTACTTTCTTGGCCTGCAAGTGAAACAAATGGCTAATGGAACTTTCATCTGTCAATCGAAGTATACCAAGGACATGCTGAAGAAGTTCGATCTTGACAACGTCAAACCAATCAGCACTCCAATGGCTACTTCAACCAAACTCGAACCAGATGAGAGCGGCAAACCTGTTGATCAACGTAAGTATCGAGGTATGATAGGCAGCTTACTTTATTTAACTGCTAGTCGTCCCGATATCATGTTCAGTGTTTGCCTATGTGCTAGATATCAA
The DNA here is from genome assembly GCA_029216955.1 of Iris pallida. NCBI lineage: Eukaryota > Viridiplantae > Streptophyta > Magnoliopsida > Asparagales > Iridaceae > Iris > Iris pallida. The sequence goes on along the minus strand of JANAVB010040818.1, from coordinate 22,617,250 downwards.
GCTAATCCTAAGAAATCACACATGACCGCGGTTAAGCGTATCTTTCGATACCTTAAGGGTACGGTTACAGTGGGCCTATGGTATCCCAAGTCCACATCATTTGACCTTATTGGTTACTCTGATGCTGACTTCGCTGGATGCAAGGTCGACCGTAAAAGTACGAGCGGCACGTGTCATTTATTAGGAAAGGCTTTAGTCTCCTGGTTTAGCAAGAAGCAGAACTCTGTCGCACTATCCACAACAGAAGCTGAATACATAGCAGCTGGGCGTTGTTGTGCACAAATTCTGTGGATGAAGCAAACCCTTGAAGACTATAAGTTATCTTTCATGCATATTCCTATATTCTGTGACAACACTAGTGCCATTAATTTGACTAAGAACCCTGTCTATCACTCACGCACTAAACACATTGAGATCAGACACCACTTTTTGCGTGATCATCAGCAAAATGGTACGATTAACTTAGAGTTTATTGACACTGATCATCAGCTAGCAGATTTCTTTACTAAGCCATTATCCGAAGAGCGCTTCAATTTCCTTTGTCGTAAACTCAAAATTTTGGATGAAGCAGTTATAAGTTGAGACTCACCTGCATAAATATCGAGTATATTTTGATTCTTTTACGACGAATTTGGTATGGGTACAAGCCGAAAGGGTCCTTCTGACAACAAGGCGTAAAAGCCTAAGCGACACGGTGCACTAGTCCTCAGGACTACCGCTAGCTGGGATTCGGCCCCTGCAGTTAACCCATGGCAAATTTGAAATATTGAATTACAATATATTTCCTTGTTTGTTATATGGTTTGTTTCGATTTAATATTGCCTAATTGATTTTTCTAAAGTTTATTGTGACTTTTGTGTACTTCTCTATGTACTTCAATGCATTCATCATACTTTTATTCTCTCTATTTTTTCTTCAACACTTAACCATTTTTTCATCTTTTCAGCCTGTTTTAAGTTCTGGACCACTAATCCAGAACTCGGGCCGAGTTCGGTCCCTATTGGTCCAGCGTCGGGATCAGCCTCTGCCGTTGGATCAGTTTAGATCATACGGTCAGAATTTCTTCCGACCAACAAAAACTCTCTCTTATATTTCGGGTTTTCATCTCTCTCCTTCACTATTACCTCCTTCCTCACCTCTCCAAACTCTTTCCTTCAAATCCTAACCCTAGTTTTTGATCTAGAAGGCTCTATTACTTCTCAAAATCAAGGAAAGGGGTTTCTCATCATTCTCTTCCACTGTTTGTTGTTGATTTCAGGTATATCCCCTTCTTTCTCTCCATTTCAAGTTCTCTATCTTTCTTGCAAATGGCTCCTCGCTTGCCCAATCGTGGGAAAAGGACTCGAACTGAGGGAGCTTCCTCTTCGAATCCTTCTCCTCCAATTGAGCAAGTAGTTGAACAACAACCCATTCATCCGTTGTTCAACCTGCCTCGTCCCCATGATCCGAATACATATGACGAGCGATTATTTGTGTCGCTAGACGCGTCTAATGCATGGTTTAGCGACTTTCGGACTCGTCCGGTGTTCGGGGGACATTCGATAAATTTTACAATCTTCTCTCAATATGAATCATTGTTTCGTGATCTTTGTTTGGATGCGTTAGTTGCCTCAAACTTTGTCATTTACCGTAGCACAATCCAAATGTTTTATTGCAATTTAACTTTCGATGCAACCCACATCTATTTCCGGGTTGCCGGTATTGACATTGCTTTCAATGATTCTGAGTTGGAGGATTTTCTTGATCTTTTTAATCTCAATGCTTGGGATAAACTTGTGGAAGCTCGTCAACTTCAATTTGTTGGCGATACTTCTCTTGAAGGTTTCAAGAAGAAATTATGTGCTCCTAACATAAGTCCTCACAAACTTATGGCCAAGCACCTCAACCCATATTTCTATGAACTTCATCGAATCATTTTTAATACTATCTTGCCAAAAGCTGGCTCCACTGATGAAGTTACCTACTTTGAGATATCTGCTTTGTATCACCTTCATTATCGTATTCCCTTCAATCTTTCTAGGACAATGATGGACTGGATGATAAATTGTAGAAAGAAACCAAGAGCATTGGTTTATCCTTTATATCTTCCTATGGTTTTTCGTGCGTTCATTATTCCTATTCATGACTGTCAGTTCTTGCCTGCTCCTGCTTTTCTGTCCAAGGCACGACGTTCTCAGGCAGTCGTCGCCTCTCCTAAGACTTCTGAGCAGCCTGCTGATGAGGAGCCTGACGCCCCTCCACTCGGTCAGGATGTACCACTTCCACCTGCTACTCTTGAGTCTATTCAGACTATGCTCCGGGATCGTTTTGACCTTGAGGACGAGCGCTGGACCCAGCTGGACTATCGTACTACTCTGCAGATGAGTGCCCTCGGAAACTCTCTGTATGATATACGGTATTCCCTGTCTCGTCATCTGCACATTCCCATGGAGCGGGATCCTGAGCGCGCGGGCCATCGCATTGATGATCCTTGGGTCATGCGTTACATGGATCCGGATGCTGCATTTTTGGACCCCCGTCGCTCCTTCTCCGGTCCTTCAGATGCTCCAGGACCTTCTCGTGCTCCGTGATGGAGATTGGCTCGATCTGCTGCTGCTACTGATGATGCTCTTAGTTGATGCTTTTTGATTTCAGTTATTTAGTTTATTATGGATTTATGTCCTTGGTTTTATGTACTCAAACTCTGGTTGTGTGTTTGACACTTGGTTTTGTGGATGACATTTTATGCTCATTATCATAGTTTTACTTTATGCTAGTGACTCATTTTGTTCAGTCATACACTGTTTCTTCTCTGCTTGGTGTGGTTGCATCACTCTTCATTGTCTATACTGCAGTTTATATGATCTTTCATTCATATGCAGTATATATTGCTAACTGCCAAAAGGGGGAGAACTATGTATATTTTCGTATATCTGTTTCATATATCTGTGCTTTTTTTTGCTTTTGGGAGATATTATCTATCAGGCCACAGGTTCTATGCATTATTTACGGGGGAGAGCTATTGCTTCTAGCCCGGCACCGTTCACTGATTACGGGGGAGCTATCTTCTTTTAGCTCGGCATCGGTTATGGGGGAGCTGTGTTACAATCAACTGTGTCCAGGTATGAATATTGAAATATACATATATTATTTTGTCAATTATCAATATGGGGGAGATTGTTGACACAAAGTCACAGTCAACCAAATATTGACTACATTGACTAAATAATGTCTGTATTAATTCAATACGACACACGACGTCTGCATTTCGTTCAAGACAGACGACAGCTCAGTCTCCGGTTCTCAGTGTGTTTTCGAGTCTGTATTTTATATTTTCATTGAGTCTAGACTTGTGTACTCTGAGTCATGCTGAGCTCTTGACACTTAGTCTACAGCCTACCCAAAATCCCAAGCTCCACTGAACCAAACACTGCCCAAAAATTCCCTTTGAACCACTCTGTGCTCTGGAGACAGAGTTCGGGCCGAACTCTGCCTCCACACAGAGTTCGGGCGGAACTCTGTCCCCTAGAAATCAGGAACCCTAATTTTAGGGTTAGCTGGTTGCTAGTTGTCCAACGGCCAAATATTTGAATTTTCCTACCCGAATTCTGGCCGAATTCTGCCTATAAAAACATTATAAATAGGGCATGAATTCTCTCATTCCAATCCATCCAATCTTCTCTTCTCTTCTCTCTTGTAGCTGAAATAAGCCATACCCTTCCCATCTACTAGCCACAAGCCTCCTAAGTCTCGAGTGCTCAGCATCTCTCAGTTAGGATTCTTGTGCAAGAGTCGAAGAAGTCGCTTGGACAATTCCAAGCAAATCGCCACTGCGATCCTCTGTTAGAAGTTGACGTGCTCTTCTGAAGTAAAGGCACGGTTGTAAACTACTATTTCACAAATAGTGGATTTGAATCCTGAGCTAGAGTTCTCAGGCCTGGACTAGTCCTCCACGAGGGAAACCAGGTTAAAATCGCTGTGTTTGCGTATGCTCTTTTGATCTCCTTTTATTTTCCGCACTTTACTCTGATTATTTATTATTGGTGAAAGAGTTATTTTAATTGGTCATTTTTCTATATATACTCTATTCACCCCCCTCTAGAGTTGCCAAACTGTTCTTCACTAGCCACGTGTCAAGGCTGCATGGGCGTGGCCTCTCAATATTTGAGCTGCATGGAGATGATCCCCATGATCTGAGCCGCATGAGAACAGCAGCCGCATAGGGTGACTGTTCATAATTTGAGCCGCATGACGAGGGTCTTCACGCTCCGAGCCGCATACGAGCATCAGCCGCATGGGGTGGCGATAGCCGCATAGGGAGCTTTGTATTTGGTGGATCGTGCTAGCTGCAGAGGAGATTTTCTTCGTTTCCCGAGGAATACGCCGTCATGTCGAAGTTCATCATTTCAGCTTTAATGTCAGAGAATAGAAGAAGCCCATGCGGCTCAAAACATATCCTAACACCTTAGATTTTCTTCTATTCTTTTCCATGCTTCTACACTATAATCAATAAAACATATCCTAACACCTTAGACTCATACCTCAGCTTCTAGGCATATGTAAAATATATATATGTACGTACTACATGCATATGCAGTTTTTCAATTTCCACTCTTTTACTATCCAAACATACCCCTATATAAAGAGAGCACCAGCGCTTATGGAGGGTGAGTAGAAACATTTTCTATCAGCCAGTCCATTCTTTCAACACTCCAGTGGTTATTTCGAAAAGGAGCTTATACAAATAGAATTCCATAAGTTCTATTGACTGTACAACGAGCGTTCACTGAGAGGGTGGAAACCACACACACACTGAATAACTAGTCCTACCCTTCAGTTAACCTACCAACAAATGCATATTGTTATAACAGTCCTCTCACCTTCAAATATTTGCTTCTCTTAAAATTCACGTTCTTTATAAATGAGTAAAACACAACCCTCTCATCCTTTCAAAAATTTATCAGGATGTCCTAATCCATGCTATATTCTCTATTATCATTATACAATGGGGGTGAGGACACCCACAGATTTTCCATATCACCATTATTTCTCTGATACTTCTAATTTTATAAATACATATACATGTTTTCATTATAGGTTCCCGAGCTCACACTTAGCCCATATGACTCATCATTTCCCTGTTTATGCACACAACATAGATTATTTTTGCTCATAACCATTTTCTAAGCCACACAACAATGAACTTGGTAATGTCCCTCAAACACACACAATAGCTGTGTGTGTGTCCGTGTGTGTCTATGTGTGTATGTCCGTGTGTCCGTGTGTGTGTGTGTGTGTGTGTGTGTGTGTGTGTGTCCGTGTGTGTGTGTGTGTGTGTGTGTGTGTCTGTGTGTGTCTGTGTGTGTGTGGGAGAGGAGGAGGAGGAGGAGAAGGGAGAGGAGTTAGGTTAGGGTTTACCTGAGGAAGAGGAAGAGGAGTTCGGATTGGGGGAGGAGGAGCTCGACGGGGGGGGTAGGGGTCGCCGGGGGGAGGGAGTCGCCGGGGGGAGGAAGTCGCCGGGGGGGAAGGGGTCGCCGGGGGGAAGAGCTCGAAGGAAATTTCTAATTTTTGAGTGAGGGAGAAAAAGAAAACAGTGTGTCCTAAGTAAAAAAGTTAGCGACGTCAAGAGTCGACGTCGCTAAACGTCGCAAACATTTTAATATATGGCGACATATTTTAATAATATGTCGCTGAACGTCGCTCTTCAGCGACGTAATTTATCTACTATCGCTGAACGTCGCTATTCAGCGACATTTTGTGATGTTTATAGAAAGGAGTCGCTATAGTACATATTTAGCGACGTTATTTTATTCCGTCGCTAAAGTACGTCGCTAATATAGCATATTTTAGTAGTGGTCATAAGACCTCTTTTGCTTTTGAGGTAGTACATTCTGATGTTTGGGGTCCATGTCACGACCCGGTCCCAAATTATTGGGTCGAATTGGATCATGCCCAGCCTGCACCGTTGTGAGACGGCAGCAGTAAGCTGTATCCACTTGCAGGTAATCTCAACAACACAATGTATATATTTGTCACAACTTCTAAAATTACGAATATTAAAAACTTGTCCAACAAAAAGATTCATCTGATACATCTGATAAAATAAAACTGTCTTTTAATCCAAACATCAAAACTAAAAAGAAAATGTCATCATCTAGAAAGTTGGCTCATCAGGCCCGAGATCAACATCGTCCGATTGGGACTCTGGCAGCACAGTTGGGTAGAGCTCAGGATCTTAATAGCTATTAATTAATAGCTCAGCATCATCAATGGAACCTATTGGTGGTGGAGAATCCAGTCAGGAAAGGAGCAAAGTACAATTATGAAAATCTAACAATTCAACTAATAATTAAAAATTTGCAATTTTAAACAGTTTGAAATACTTGAACAATATTTTCCATAATTGAGAACAATGTGATTTGAGTATGTAATGCTTATGACCGGCTTGGGTTGTACAATAGTATCCTAGTGATACGATACGGCTTATCCTCGTGTGAAAAAGAGTAAGCTCGTACAATTATGCAATATGAAGGTATTGGTCATAGAACACTACACAACTCCCCCAATCCCACAATCAATAACAATCAATACTCTAGGAGAGAGTTCCGTGTAGCAATGTGGTTTAATCTTGCAATATTACAATTAATAATTAAATTGAAAAATAAACATAACCGTACTTGCCTTAGTTTATAACTGGATTTGAAATCGGTACAGGGGAAGAAGACAGCCACGAGGGGTTGGTCGGCCGGTGGCCGCGGGAACAACGGCGGCGGGGGCCGCTCGGGGTCGGCCGCGTAGGGTTGACGGCTCGACGGAGGGTGCTGGCCTCAGGCGGCCGGAGATCACCGGGAGGGCGCGGGCCGGGAGTCGCCGAGGGGGCGCGGTCAGTGGGAGCTCAGGTTAGGGATTGGGGCTAGGGCTTGGGAGAGTGGTGGAGAGGTAGAGAAGAAGGTGGGGTTTTATATAGGGATGAGGATCTGAAGGTTACGGGAAGCGGAAAAGAGGAGTCGGGGGTTTCGGAAGGGAGCCGAGGGGGTTTCGACATTTTGGTCGAGAGAGAGAGAGAGAGAGTGGTTTTCTTTTAAGAATGAGTTAATAATAACATTCCTCAAAGTATTCTTACTATGCACGTTTGGACAAGTCTGATTGAAATTTGTGAACAATTGAATGAAATGGTTTCTTTTTTTTTAAAGAAAAGAAAGGAACATTTCTTTTCTTTTAAAAAAATTATATATATATATATATATATATATATATATATATATATATATATATATATATATATATTTTAAAAGACTTAAAGGTCAGTTTCAAAAACCAAGATTGGATTCGGATTCGTACACAGGTTCGGGACGGGTCAAACCAAACAAAATAAAATTCCATGAATAATAATTTTTCTAAAAATACTATTTTCCTAAATTAATAATTAATAATGATTATAATAATAATTTAGCTAATAAAATTATCCAATTAAATAATAGAAATTTTACGGATTCCACAATCCATGTGCTACTAACACTATGAATGGGTATAAGTACTTTATTTTCTTTATTGATCGTGCATCTCGTGTCACCTGGCTGTATCTGATGAAAAATAAGAGTGATGTATCTGCCTGTTTTTGGGATTTTCATAAGCATGTCCAGACTCAGTACAATACAGTGGTAAAGGTACTGAGGTCTGACAATGGAACGAAGTATACTAACAAGACGCTTGTAGAGTACTTGTCAGCACACGGAATACAGCATCAGACCACTTGTGTATACACACCAGCACAAAATGTAGTAGTAGAAAGGAAGAACCGACACCTTTTGGAGACCGCAATAAGTATGATAATCGACATAAATATTCCACAAAATATATGGGGGCATGCAGTGTTGACAGCAGCTCAACTTATCAACAGGATGCCTTCAAAAATCCTGGGATGGAAGACCCCATGTGAAGTATTGCGAGACAATAATAGTGGGATACTTCCACTAAAGGTGTTTGGATGTGTGTATTTTGTGAAAGACAATAGACCATCAGTTGGAAAACTTAACCCTAGAGCGGTCAAGTACATCTTTGTGGGATACTCAACAACTCAAAAAGGGTATATGTTCTGGAGTCCAGTAGAGAAGAAGAAGTTTGTTAGTATGGATGTTCACTTCCGGGAGCATGAGCTATATTACCACCAGGAGGGAACTTCACACAACACGCCTAATACTACCAGTATAAGGCAAGAAGGGAAGATGGAGAACTTGGTGGTAACCGATTTAGAAGTTTGGCACAGAGGCACGGTTGAGGGGAAACATGAAGGTGAAGCAGAACAGGGGGAGGAGATGAGAAGTGTTATGCCTACAGCTCATGGGGAGTTACTTACCTATAGCAGAAGAGAGAAGCAAACTGCAGGACCAGTACCTACAGTGCCAGTGCTAAGTCCCATGCCTGCGTCTGTCCCAACTCCTGAGACACCTATACTGCCATCCTCCTCATCTATACCACCATCCTCCTCAGGTGATATCATTCCTCCTACATCTTCCATACCACTATCTACACGAAGGACTACTCGCAGTAATGCTAGAAATCCTCCGACAGATATGGTTAGGATCTTGCTAAGTTTGTTTCTTATGACCATATCTTTTCTTCTGATGGAGCATTTATAGCATCTTTGGATAGTATTACTGTACCTAACAATTGGCAGGTTGCTAAGAACGATCCAAAGTGGAAAGCGGCGATGCACGAGGAGTTGGAAGCTCTTGAGAAGAACCACACTTGGGAGCTGGTGAGACTGCCAGAAGGGAAGAGAGCAGTCGGATGTAAATAGGTTTTCACGGTGAAGCAGAACCCAGATGGACAGGTTGAACGCTACAAAGCTTGACTGGTGGCAAAATGATACAGTCATACGTACAGCATTGACTATGACGAGACCTTTGCACAAGTGGCAAAGATGAGCACTGTCAGGACCTTGATCTCTCTGGCAGCCAATGGAGGATGAAAGCTACACCAACTGGATGTGAAGAATACATTTCTTCATGGAGATCTAATGGAGGAGGTGTACATGGAGATACCACCAGAATTCGACACTGTCACGACTCGATCCCAATTTAATGGGTCGAACCGGACCATGCCCAGCCTGCACCGTGGTGAGACAGCGGCAGTAAGCTGTTCCATTGCAGGTATTCACAACAACACAAGTATATTTGCCACAACTGTTCTATTCGGAATTGAAACTTTATTTGATAAAAATATTCAGAGATACAACTGGAAGGGAAATGCTAAAAATAAAACTACAAACTCCAAATAAAAGAAAGATGCAGGAAAGGAAAACTATCTAAGCATCAGGTTCAGTGGTCCCAGGATCAGCGTCCTCCAGAGACGGCTCCGGTACCGTCGCAGGGTAGAGAACCGGGTCATAGTAGTTATTATAGTATAGCTCGTCATCCTCAGTGTTACCTAAAATGTTGTCTCCAGTCAGGAGGGAGCAAAGTACAATTCATGCTAATTAAATAGTTAAATAAGAAATAGAATCATGCAGTTCTAAACAGTTTTTAAAACATGTTTGTTACAGTAGAAAACAGTGATTTGAATAGGTAATGACATATGACCAGCTTGGGTTTGTTACAGTAATGGATAAGGGGGTTTTGTTACAGTATGGTCATAATCATTACGCTATTCTCCAGTCCCCAATAGTTACAGTAGTTACAGTACAGTACTCTCGGTAAGAGTTTCGTGTTTGAGACGTGGTTTAGACATACAGTAAAACAATTAAGTAAATAACTGTAAACTAACACAAACTATACTTGCCTCAATTGAATGACTGGAGAGACGGGTTGATACCGAGGAGGAACGTCAGGTGAATCTTCGAATTCCTACAGTTGAGAACTCGACTTAGATTCCTGAATAACCAGACTAAGTGTGCTAGTTGCAATCTCTAGTAGTCATATCCTAGTCAGGTTTTAAGTTGTATTAATCTACAGCTAACGTTTACGTCGCAACTACGTGCGTTCGATTAAGCCGATTAACTGGATTATTTGGAAATAACACGATAATCAATTAACTTTGGAAAACTTTGTGTTTCTGTAATATATTTATAAAAATATGGTTTTCTTTTAATGACAAATCATGAACTAGTTATTTACTAATTTCCATCCATTTAATTAATTCTTAATTAATCAGTAAATTACGCTCTAACTACGATTATACGTCTAATCACAACCCACCCAAGATCACATCCACCAGAAAATAAAATAAAACTACGCTACACAACACAATGGCACAGCTAAACATCCTAGAGTGGGCTTATGCCCTGTACAATTTTCTTTTACATCAAATGAGAGAAAATGACTTAATTATTAAATAAAGTGCGGTAATTAAATAACTATACTAAATAGTCTAAATATTAATTAAAATAATTAAAAAGAAGCTAAGAGTCTCAGACTCGGTCCATTCTTCAAAATTCGGCTAATACCTCAACGCCCGGTCGGACCGGTGCGTTTGCATTTCGCCGGGGCCCACAGACCGGTACGGTCGTCGCCCGAAAATCAGTTTAAAATTCATTTCCGAAAATCCAATTTTGAAATCAATATAATATAGTTTTTGTAAAAATTTGGGCAGCACTTCCTCTATTTCGGGACAAACCCAAAACTGGAAAATGCGCCACGGAAAACCTGCAAATATTCCATCCCAAATAATAATCCCAAAATATCCACCGAAACTAATTTCCAACACCACCAGAATAATTCCCAAACAACCGAATTTTCCCGAAATATCCGGGAATCCCAAAAACAAACCAAACCACACCAAACCAGCAGATAAAGCACAGGAAAATACGCTAACGCAGCTAATCGAAAATATTACGCAGCTAACCGAATTTCCCAAAGGGAAACCGGGGACCGATTCTCATCACCGACTCTACGGGAGGGACGAACTACTGTGATTACCAAGAAATTACCAAATTCCGTTGGCGGAGAGCCGCGAGAAAAACTCGGGAAAAATCCGAAACAAAATTCGGCAGCAGGTCGCAGATCCTGGACAGCAAGCTTCGCGGATCCGGACTCAGCAAATGCTCCACGCGCACAGGACAGTGGGATGAAACCCACAGGGCGCTGCCAAGATGGCGCTGGCACGGGCGGCGGGAAAACTCACCGGGGAAAGGGTCTGCCGCGGGGAGAAGTGCGGCCGAGGGAGAAAAAGGTCGGTCGGCTGCAGCTAGGGCACGCCTCGCCGGAAGAGTGGGGGCGCACGCGGGTGAGCGCGGAGGCGCTGACGGCGGGGGTCGCCGAACGTCGGCGAGGGAGGCCGACGGGGAACGCCGCACGGGGAAGCTTCGCCGGGTGAGGGCTCGCGCCACGGGAAAAGGGTTTCGGCTAAGGGGGTTTCTCCACAGGAGTACACGAGAGAGGGAGAGGGAGAGGTTATGTGAGAGAGGGGTCGGGTATAGAGAGCTTCTCTCCTGTGAGAGGGGTGAGGAAAAAGGGGAAAAATAATAGGGAAGGAGTGGGGTGGTGTGTGGACAGGAGTTGGGGTGAGGGAAAAGAGGGGAGTTGGTCCACGGGTGGACCAACTCAAAATATATATATTTTTTTAAAAAGAAACCAGAATTTAAATGAAGGGAGAATGGGTTTTAAAATCGGATCTGGGTTTCGAAAAGCTGGTCCGGGCTCGGGTCTCGGGTCTCGGTCCGAAACTCAAAAGTCCAAATTGTTATAATTTTCGAAATTCCTTTTTCACACCAAAAATATTTAATAATAATATTAATAATAATAATAATAATAATTTTCGAAATACTAATAAAACATTAATTAATAATTATTTGCAAACTATGGGTTTCACAATCTTCCCTCCTTAGAAAATTTCGTCCTCGAAATTAAAGTAAGGTAGGAAAGACAAACATGTACGGGTACTGCACCCGTAACTCAGGTCTAACCATAAGAATTTCCAAGGCAGTCATGGATGAGACGGTTTAGGGACAAGTTTCATTTATGGTGACATCCATGCAGAAGGAAAACAAAAGCGAACCAAAGTACACGAGGTTGATCAGACCATCATGCACCGGTCCTAATTTAGACAATATATTAGTGGGTGCACCCAATAAAATATCGTCATGATCAAGCTTGATAAAGAGATAGCTTACAAAACTAGGCTAACTTCGTCAGCATCAGTCAAGTTTAGAACGAAAAGATAAGAAAATAAGTGATGGCTCGAATTCTGATCTTCTTCTTACCTCTGACTAGGCTTGCAACTGGTTTCTCTGGCACTGAAAGGTTAAGTCCAAACTTGAACTCTGAATTATCCAAAATGTGACTCGGATCCGAAGTGTAGCATCTGAGCTGGCCTCAATTTCCTGCTCCGTCGAAACTGATTGTTCCTCTGGTAGGAGGAACTTCACCAAATGCAATTTGGTCTTCCCAAGACCTACCAAATTCCGAGACGCAACATCTCAAACATCTTCAAGCGTCTGGATTGACCTCTCTGATTGCTTGTCCCGCGGTACTCCATGAATCCGGTAGATGTGCTTCCCTACAATGCTGCCCACTTCTTAGTGGATAAACCAACTTGAAGGAAATTAAAGTGTGCTGACTTAGTCAGTCGGTTTATTATAATCCAATTGGTGCCCTTCCCTCCTTGGGAACAAGGCAATCCTTACTCAAAGTTCATTGTTATATGCTTCTACTTCCACTCCGAATTGTCCAGCGGCTCCATCAAACTTGTTGTCCTCTTGCTAATTTCCTCATGTTGACAAATTCATATCTAATCCCCTACCTGGATTGTCCTTCTTTATTCCATAACACCAATCAATGGAAGCATATACCGATACATCTTATTATCTCCCGAGTTTATGGAATACTGCGACTGGTGCATTTCTTTCATCAACTCGTTCCTCCGTTTATCAGCCAATACGTAAAGTCTCGTACCATTCTTCAGAGTTAGAACCCTCAAGTGTTCCTGCCAACATTTGATCTCTAAGCCTACAAAGTGCCTCGTTTTGAAACTACGTTCTCTTGATTTTTATCCCCCAGCCTCGAACTTCATCAATACTGAATCAGCATCCAGCTTCGTCCTTCTATCTCTAGGTAGTATAACCTCCAGTCCAAACTTCTCAATGCCTTCTAGCAGGTGCCAGTCCTTGGTTAAGAACTTCGCCATCAGTATCGACCAAGTGCATCATTGACCACATTAGCCTGACCTGAATGGTACTGTAGGTTGATGTCGAAATCCTTCATCTGCTCTTAGTCTAACATTTAGCCCTTTCCGAGTGAAGACATATTTCAGACTTTTTGTAGTCCGTATAAATTTTCACTCCCTTTCCATAAAAATTATGCTTCCAGCTTCAAAGTAAAGATAATTGCAGCAATTCAAATTAGGCGTGGGATGATTCCTCTCATGAGTCTGTAGTTGCCTACACGTGTAAGCAATTACTTTTCCATGTTGTTGAAGAACGCAACCCAGTCCTCTTCCAGAGGCATTACTGTAAATTGAGAACCCACCGGTTCCTGCGGGTAGCACAAGGATTGGTGTAGTGGTAAGTCTCTTCTTCAGCTCCTCAATGCCGCCTGGCAAACTTTCGTTCAGATGAACTCTTCATTCTTCCAAGTGAGCTTCGTCATTGACTCAGCAATCTTGGCAAAATCCTTCACGAACTTCTGATAGTAGCCGGCCAAGTTCAAGGTTCTTCCGAATTGAACTTGGGGTATACCACTCTTCAACAACAGCTATCTTCCATCGAAGTTTCTTCTCTTGACCACATGGCCAAAAGTCCACCTTGTCAAAAATCCACGTTCAGATAACTTACCATAGAATTTCTTTTTCCTCAAAGTTTCCAAAACTTCCTCAGGTGTTCTTCATGCTCTTCTTCAGTCTTCAAATATATCAGGATGTTATCTATGGAGAAGATAAACCGATTCAAATACTCATGAAAATCTCTGTTCATGAGATTCATGAACACAGCAGAAGCATTTGCCAGTCTAACGTCCTGACCACAGAAAACTACCCATACTTGGTGTTTGAATGCCGTCTTGGAAATGTCCTCTTTCCTGACTTTGATTTGATGGGGGTCAGATCTTAAGTCAAACTTCGAAACACCCTAACTCCACACAACCAGATCAAATAGATCCTCGATCCGGACAGAAAGTGTCTGGTAATCGATGCACATCCGTTGTTTCATCCTTTTGGAGTACCAACAAGATAGGTACTCCCTAAGGTAAAGTTCCACTCTGATTAAATCCTAGAGCCTTCATTGATCTGGTCATTCATCTTTTTGGCCACCTTCGGGTTGACTCTGTAACATCCTTTAGAATTTAGGGAAAGAGCCGGGGACTAGATCAGGGTGAATCCTATGTCTAGATCTGGGATAATCCAGGGAGACTATCAGGGAAAACATCTGCCATAAGGGTGTAACTAAAAACTTCTATTCATGTGGAGAGTTTCAGCAAAAGCTCTTATGTTTGATCTAAGGACATCCTGTTACAACTTCCAAAAGATGATGCTATTCAGCGGTTCTAGGTACTATTCCTCATGGTTCTGGCTCTTGGATGAGCAGTCTCCAACTGCTTCCTTTTCTATGAACCTCAAGTATGCATCATGCCTTATTGTAAGGGGCAGGGTCTGCTGGATAGGAAGAGGGTCTTTAGGTTGTGGCCTGAGAGGTGTTGCTGGAATATGAGCTCTGGTTTGATAAACAGATAAGGGCAGTCCTTTACCCGATGTTCAGCAGATCCACATGCCAAACATTGTCCCAATCTCTTACGACAACTAACGGCCTGATGACCAGGCCTCTTGCAATAGTTACAAGCCCAAAGCTTCTTACTGCAAGACTGCCGGAAAGTAGAGTACTCGATGGGACCCAATATCTTCTAGATTCAGGGGTATCCTTCCTAGGGCAAAAGTTCTGCTCTAACTTGGTTGGAGGTAACTAAGGCTACATCATTGACGTTCTTCTTGTCTTCTCTCGTGATATTCATCTGTTCCTGCTGGGCTTCATCTTGAGCTTTCTGGTACTCCAGGGTTTCTTGAAATAGGACAACCATTTGGAAGATGATTGATGGTACTAGTGGGGCAACAAAATGAATAATCCACCAGGAAATGCAATTCAGTTTGAGATGAGGTAGGATTCGCCAGTGTAGGAAAAACTTCACTGGATGCATTATACGGACGGTCAAACAGCCGCGAGGGGAAAGACCCTGGGCTTGGTTGAGGGGATGGGGTATGATCCGGAGATAACACCTCATCGCCAACAGGATTTGGTCTTGTCAATGGTCATTCTCTGGAAGGTTTAGGACGCACTCATAAGCAAGGTAGCCTACCAGTCTATAATCAACCAAAAATATTTAATAATAAAATAGTTCGGTCCTATGTCATGACAAATTGATGTTCTAGTGTTCTAATTACTTCTAGATAGGTTTTCCTAAGTTGTTTTTGTTGTAGACCTGCATGGGCCACCACTGAAAACATGTTACGACCCGATCCCAATTTAATGGGTCGAACCGGACTATGCCCAGCCTGCACCGTGGTGAGACGGCGGCAGTAAGCTGTTCCATTGCAGGTATTCACAACAACACAAGTACATTTGCCACAACTGTTCTATTCGGAATTGAAACTTTATTTGATAAAAAATATTCAGAGATACAACTGGAAGGGAAATGCTGAAAATAAAACTACAAACTCCAAATAAAAGAAAGATGCAAGAAAGGGAAACTATCTAAGCATCAGGTTCAGTGGTCCCAGGATCAGCGTCCTCCAGAGACGGCTCCGGTACCGTCGCAGGGTAGAGAACCGGGTCATAGTAGCTATTATAGTATAGCTCATCATCCTCAGTGTTACCTAAAATGTTGTCTCCAGTCAGGAGGGAGCAAAGTACAATTCTTGCTAATTAAACAGTTAAATAAGAAATAGAATCATGCAGTTCTAAACAGTTTTTAAAACATGTTTGTTACAGTAGAAAACAGTGATTTGAATAGGTAATGACATATGACCGGCTTGGGTTTGTTACAGTAATGGATAAGGGGGTTTTGTTACAGTATGGTCATAATCATTACGCTATTCCCCAGTCCCCAATAGTTACAGTAGTTACAGTACAGTACTCTCGGTGAGAGTTTCGTGTTTGAGACGTGGTTTAGACATGCAGTAAAACGATTAAGTAAATAACTGTAAACTAACACAAACTATACTTGCCTCAATTGAATGACTGGAGAGACGGGTTGATACCGAGGAGGAACGTCAGGTGAATCTTCGAATTTCTACAGTTGAGAACTCGACTTAGATTCCTGAATAACCAGACTAAGTGTGCTAGTTGCAATCTCTAGTAGTCATGTCCTAGTCAAGTTTTAAGTTGTATTAATCTACAGCTAACGTTTACGTCGCAACTACGTGCGTTCGATTAAGCCGATTAACTGGATTATTTGGAAATAACACGATAATCAATTAACTTTGGAAAACTTTGTGTTTCTGTAATATATTTATAAAAATATGGTTTTCTTTTAATGACAAATCATGAACTAGTTATTTACTAATTTCCATCCATTTAATTAATTCTTAATTAATCAGTAAATTACGCTCTAACTACGATTATACGTCTAATCACAACCCACCCAAGATCACATCCACCAGAAAATAAAATAAAACTACGCTACACAACACAATGGCACAGCTAAACATCCTAGAGTGGGCTTATGCCCTGTATAATTTTCTTTTACATCAAACGGGAGAAAATGACTTAATTATTAAATAAAGTGCGGTAATTAAATAACTATACTAAATAGTCTAAATATTAATTAAAATAATTAAAAAGAAGCTAAGAGTCTCAGACTCGGTCCATTCTTCAAAATTCGGCTAATACCTCAACGCCCGGTCGGACCGGTGCGTTTGCATTTCGCCGGGGCCCACAGACCGGTACGGTCGTCGCCCGAAAATCAGTTTAAAATTCATTTCCGAAAATCTAATTTTGAAATCAATATAATATAGTTTTTGTAAAAATTTGGGCAGCACTTCCTCTATTTCGGGACAAACCCAAAACTGGAAAATGCGCCACGAAAAACCTGCAAATATTCCATCCTAAATAATAATCCCAAAATATCCACCGAAACTAATTTCCAACACCACCAGAATAATTCCCAAACAATCGAATTTTCCCGAAATATCCGGGAATCCCAAAAACAAACCAAACCACACCAAACCAGCAGATAAAGCACAGGAAAATACGCTAACGCAGCTAATCGAAACTATTACGCAGCTAACCGGATTTCCCAAAGGGAAACCGGGGACCGATTCTCATCACCGACTCTACGGGAGGGACGAACTACTGTGATTACCAAGAAATTACCAAATTCCGTTGGCGGGGAGCCGCGGGAAAAACTCGAGAAAAATCCGAAACGAAATTCGGCAGCAGGTCGCAGATCCTGGACAGCAAGCTTCGCGGATCCGGACTCAGCAAATGCTCCACGCGCACAGGACAGTGGGATGAAACCCACAGGGCGCTGCCGAGATGGCGCTGGCATGGGCGGCGGGAAAACTCGCCGGGGAAAGGGTCTGCCGCGGGGAGAAGTGCGGCCGAGGGGGAAAAAGGCCGATCGGCTGCGGCTAGGGCACGCCTCGCCGGAAGAGTGGGGGCGCACGCGGGTGAGCGCGGAGGCGCTGACGGCGGGGGTCGCCGAACGTCGGCGAGGGAGGCCGACGGGGAACGCCGCACGGGGAAGCTTCGCCGGGTGAGGGCTCGCGCCACGGGAAAAGGGTTTCGGCTAAGGGGGTTTCTCCACAGGAGTACACGAGAGAGGGAGAGGGAGAGGTTATGTGAGAGAGGGGTCGGGTATAGAGAGCTTCTCTCCTGTGAGAGGGGTGAGGAAAAAGGGGAAAAATAGTAGGGAAGGAGTGGGGTGGTGTGTGGACAGGAGTTGGGGTGAGGGAAAAGAGGGGAGTTGGTCCACGGGTGGACCAACTCAAAAATATATATATATATATATTTTTTTAAAAAGAAACCAGAATTTAAATGAAGGGAGAATGGGTTTTAAAATCGGATCTGGGTTTCGGAAAGCTGGTCCGGGCTCGGGTCTCGGGTCTCGGTCCGAAACTCAAAAGTCCAAATTGTTATAATTTTCGAAATTCCTTTTTCACACCAAAAATATTTAATAATAATATTAATAATAATAATAATAATAATAATTTTCGAAATACTAATAAAACATTAATTAATAATTATTTGCAAACTATGGGTTTCACAGACACCAATCAGACAGAAGGCAAGGTCTGTAGACTAAAAAAGTCCCTCTATGGACTGAAGCAATCTCCTCGAGCATGGTTTGACAGGTTCAGGAGAGCAATAATAGGGATGAAATATCAGCAGATCAATGTTGATCATACTGTCTTCTTCAGACTAAGTGGAGGCCACATTACCATGCTTGCGGTGTATGTAGATGATATGATTATTATAGGCGATGATAAACAGGAGATCGCCCAACTCAAAGGAAAGCTTGGCAAGGAGTTCGAGGTGAAGGATCTTGGCCCTCTTCGATACTTCTTCGGGATTGAGATTGCTCAAGATATAGGAGAATTATTCTTTCTCAGAGGAAGTACGCATTGGACCTGCTTACGAAAACAGGGATAATGGGATGCAAACCAGCTACGACACCGATAGACCAGAAGTTCAAACTGGATGTTGAAGCTGGAGAATCAGTTGACCGGGATAGATATCAGAGATTAGTGGGCAAGTTGATCTACTTGAGTCACACTCGACCTAATATCAGCTTTGTTGTCAGTGTAGTGAGCCGCTATATGCATGACCTCCGGAAGGGTCATATGGACGCAGTCTACCAGATTCTAAGGTACTTAAAGGGAGCCCCCGGGACGGGACTGATTTTCAGAAGAAATAATCATGTGAGCATCGAAGGCTATTGTGATTCTAACCGGGCTAGCTGTGCTGACGACAGGAGATCTACATCGGGATACTGCATATTTGTAGGAGGCAACTTGGTCACTTGGAGAGTAAGAAGCAGTCAGTGGTTGCCAGATCAACAGCTGAAGCAGAGTATAGAGCTATGGCCTTGGGAGTCACAGAGCTATTGTGGTTAAAGAATATGCTGATGGAGCTGAAGCTGGACCAGGGAGCCAAGATGAAGCTATGGTGTGACAATCAGTCAGCTATTAGTATTACCAACAATCCAGTACAGCATGACAGGACCAAGCATATCGAGATTGACAGATTCTTCATCAAAGAAAAGCTTAATGGTGGACTACTAGAGCTAGGCTATGTTCCAACCAACTATCAGGTAGCAAACGGATTGACCAAGGGGCTTAACTCTATCAGCATAATGAGAGGATGTGACAAGATAGGCTTAGTGAATATCTTTCGTCCATCTTGAGGAGGAGTGTTGATATATTTAGAATGAGAATATGTTATATTTAGTATAGAAATATCCTGAGGATATATTTAGAATGATAATATGTCGTATTTAGTATGGGAATATCCTGTGGACATATTTGGGATGCCAGAATATGCCACAGGATATTCCATTTGATATTCTATCATGTAAAGGCTATATA
Organism: Iris pallida; assembly: GCA_029216955.1. NCBI lineage: Eukaryota > Viridiplantae > Streptophyta > Magnoliopsida > Asparagales > Iridaceae > Iris > Iris pallida. The sequence continues at coordinate 22,597,765 of JANAVB010040818.1, read as the reverse complement.
AAGCCTATGAGATTATCAATAAAAATCACCAATCAATCTCAACATACTCAAATGGTTGTCGTCAGCCACTCCATTTCCAAGTTAACTCTTTGTAGGATAACTAAGCATGTTGATGAATCAATTGAGAGTGATAAGTAACACAAATATCAAAGCTATTTTTGGAGAATATCCTCATTAATTAGTTGGAAAGATATATTCAACAAACATGCAAGCAAGTTGTGTGAGCTGACTAAGATGCTCTATTAAGGATTTAACTACAGTCTAATTGTTAGTTTGTTATGTTAATAAGTTGGCAAAATTTTCTTCTTCCTCCTGTCCTTGTTATGCAAAATTTTCTCAACATTAATGGTTTTTTAGCCGAGATAAATTCAAATCTTACCACTCCTATATAAAACTTGTATCTAATTTAAGAAATATAAAACACTTGCCAAAATCAATTAAACTAGAGGTTTCCAGCATATGTAGTAGAGGCGTGGTAAAACTTCTTTAGTCATTGCATGATTTATTTGCAAAAGGTCTGCATAGCATTAGTCCTTTCGGAAGTAGACCAAATTTTAAGTGTGTGATGTTTTCTAACTGTAGTCTATTTATCATGCAAATAAATGTGTGTTCATATTTTGTTTGGTTTGGACTACAAAAATTTATTTTCGATAATTATGAATGTCTAGATAAATAATTGTCCCAAAAATCTCATATCATTAAGTGGATTTTTTTTTACCTTTTGCCATGGAAATTAAAAGATGTATTTTTTTTCTCGTTTTTTTACTTTTTATGTACAAAAATTTATCGTATTTTGTTTTGTTTTTATACTCCTTTTAAAGTTTTTCTTCTCCTTTTCTCTTTTTTCCAATTCTTTAACCGTTCTTCATTTGTATCTAAGAAACTTTTTTGTTTTTGGTATAAATTAGAGAGAAAATGATACTTCGTATCGGATAGTCTCCTTGGACTTCTGTTATTAATGCATATAAAAAGAAGAGATAATGATTAGGTTTATGTGTATTTGGATAAAGACACCCACTTACTTATGGTTATCCAATTAGATACGGTTTACAACGGTTTTTTTGTTTTTCCATCATTGGTTTGGTTTTATTTCATTTTCTTGTTAATTTTTTTTCCTTTTTTTATAAAAAAAATCTTTTTCTCCTTTTTTTTGTTTTTTATCTTTTTTCGTTTGTTTTTAAGATCTATTTAGTTTTTTGTTTCATTTTTTAAAATTCTTGTTTTCATTTTTTTTGTTTTTTCAACTCATTTGAAAGTTTTTCCCCCTTTGTTTTTATCCTTTTTGTGTTTTAAAGATTTATTTTCTATATTATTATAAAAGTTTATTTTATTTTCTCATTTTATTTATCTTTTCTTTTTCTTTTTTTCCTTTTTTGGTTTTTTTCTTTTAAAGATAAATTGTTAGAAAATTTTCTCCTTTTTTTGCTTTTCTGTACTCTTTTGAAAAAAACTTATTTTTTAATAAATTATTTCTTTCATTTTTGTTTCATTTAAAAATTCTTTTTATCTTATTTTGTTTTTATATTTTTTTAAAAATATCATATTTTTTTCTTTCTCTTTTTAACTCCTTAATTTTTTTTAGTTTTTTTTTTGTCGTTTGGTCTTTTTTCATTTATTTCTTTCGTTTCAATTAATTTTTTTCTATTGTTTTGTTTTTTCCTGTTATGATTTGGATAAACCCAAATATGGATGTCCTTATCTATATCCATAAACAACCTATATCCCATTCCCTCTATATATGCTATCAATGAGAAAAACTACTTAATTTCTGGCTATCAATATTCTTCCCTTTCTCTTCTATTTTAATAACACGTTATCAGCACTACGCTGTAGAAGCATGGAAATTAAGGCGCATCTGGAGGCCGAAGTTCCTATGCGCCACAAACAGAATGTGCCGAAGTTCCTATGTGCCACAAACAGAATGTGCCGAAGACGTAAGTCATATGTCAGCGCATCATTCAGAGATAGTAAAAATGAAAGTGCATGAAAAGAAGACTTTTATTTATACGAAAATCTATTACATAGCTTTTTATTACATTCAAAGTCAACTACAAAAGCCTAATCTAAATCTCCATGGATAGGCGCATCACTCTGACGTCTCAGCATAGGTGCGTCTCTTCCTCATCAGAGCGAATCACTTCCTGGCCAACGAGCGAATCACTTCCTCATCAACGCACAAGCGCATCGGCTAATGAAGCAGTTACTGAGCAGAACTTGGGTTGGCAATCAATCCAAACCCAGTGGCTCTTCCAGCATAACGAAGGTTGGGGCATGATGACCCCAAACCTTGCATTCAACTTGGCACTCGATGTCGTCTCGTAGAAGAACATTGCCACCAAGGTGTACGAGCACGAATCGCTCTGGCCGTAGCTAACTCGGCGCATCTCAGTCCTCTGAAGGAGTTCGTTATCAAAATCAAAGGTTCTTTGAACGAGGATATCCACAATCCGCAGTTCAATATCTTGCCAAGGAGGAGGATCGGTCGAGTTCATCTACACTGGAAAGTGATATAAAAGTGAGAACAAAATTCTCTTCACCACACAAAATACTGTTATTCATAGGCCAGAGCAACCAAACCCATGCGCCAAGCGGCAGCTCTTCCCGTAATTAATGCGATGAACTTAGCATTTACGGCAATGAATCTGCCATCACAAAATCAGCTAAGTCAAAAGTCATTAATTTAGCCTTGAAAAGCTCAACAGGGTTGACCGAAAGAGATGTGCCCCAGCTAATGCGCCTCTCGGACAGATACTGACATGCCCTGTGGTCTACAAACATATGCGCCTACCTAAGCTTGTCACCCATCAGGCATTTAATGCTGAGTAACAGAAATTATCAACGTACATCTCGAAGACTGAAAAAGTTGACAACTTTCACAGAAATTGAAGAGTTGCCGACGTCAGCACCATCATTACTTATTATGTCGGTTATGTTCTGCGACGTAGCCGACTAAACAGTCGCATGCGCCTCCACAGCCATGCGTCCAAACTTTGCATGCGCCTTGAAATCCATGCACCCAGACTTGCTATTGATCTCCAGAAGACATAGGCCAAGTCTACTCATGCGCCGGATCCCAAGCGCATCCAAGCAAATCATCCTGCAACAAATCAAAGATATTTGAGCAATGTACATGCGTCAGGTGTCATTGACTCAGTTCTGCTCAAGAATAGGTGCTGGCCACCCAAGACCTCAGCAACAACCAAATCTCAACAACTGTCACGTGTCAGCTCCTCCACAACTGTAACGCCCTAGTCCCAAAATATTTAGGACTAAGTACGTAGTCATGTCAGCTATATACATACGAAGCATACTCCAATATATGGAAACTTTGTATGTACACATAAGCTATAAAATACAGTAACCATGAAACTAATCTCATCCACAAATAAATATATCATAAGATCAATTCATAAATGTCATTGTACCAAATGTTGGGCGGAGACAAATCAACTACCAACTAAAAAGAGAAATACATAGGAATAAAAGAAATTTGTTGAACGATATGAAGACGATCTCAGTGCAATCATCCTCGAAGAAAGAGTAGGTCATGGCCTTGGCTAGAGCACCTGCAAAATATCACAAAAGCACACACCTGGAGAGATCACCAGGTCCTCAGAGAGACGTAACAAGATACAGGAAGAATATGCCATGTATAACTGCATAAATAAATACTACAAATCTACAACACAACAGGGTCCCTAACCATCTATGTGTGATATGCACTTTGAGGACAAAGTTCTATGCAGGGGCTGTAGGATCACATAAGTAATAAAGAGTGGCCGTCAAGTAGCGCTCATCCGAGACACTATCGGCCGGGCAACAAGTAGCTCTCATCCGAGTCACTATCAACCCATAAATGTGTGTAAAAAATAAATGTAGCCCCTACGCTAGTAGCTGTCCCCTCCTCCCAATAATACTATATGTGCGACATAACCACGACGCGCCAACACGTGCCACTTCCACAACACTATTTTATACCTAATAACTGTCAAGTCTTCTAACATGCATCTATTGACAGTTATTCCTATGCATGTACATGGGGGATCAGCCAACACACAAGTGACCTCTATATATACTCTCAACTCGCATACATCTCGTGATAGACAAGTTAATGAGATACAATACATTGACGGTAGTCTCTTAACTCTAGGCCCATATACAAGAGGGAAAATAAATAACTAAAATAAAAGTACAAAAATTATACAATAAATGAATAATAAGATGCAACTAAATGTAAGCAGTAAAGATGGCAAGGTATCTTGCCTGATGTCCGAGTGAGGTAAGATGATGTCCCGGTGACGAATCAACAACAGCGCACAAAGAGGAAGGTGTAGGAACAACTTTGGATGCTGAAAATAGTCTATTATCTAATTATAATTAATACTGCATCTATTATATTTATTTAATAAATTCTGAAGTTAGGATATGGTATAGGTTTTCGTATCATCTTTTCGAAAAACTAAATGGACCGTATTTTCGTTTCCGGAATCTCCCAAAATCGCAAAAATACCGAAACACGTTTATTTTTTGGATACTGGATACTCAAATAGTTTTGCAGAAATTTACAGAATGAATTTTATCTATTGAAATATATTTTTGGAAACCTTTCCTCGATATGCATCTTTTAGAAAAAAACTGGAGGTGAAACGGAGCTCGGAGCTAGGAGATATCTTTGTTCCAAGTTGCTCTTGCTGCTAAAAAGCGGAGCTGAATTCAAATGACAAATTTTAGAGTTTCTATTGGACTAAAAATAATTTCGAATTATGGTTGATAGAAGGGAGATGTATTGGGTTTATATAGGTATTTATTTCAGATTTATCTCCTAAATTAGATAGTATTTGATTTAAATTGATAGAAGTTACTTTGTTATGATATAATATAGATAGGGATGCTTTCCTATTAGACTTAGGATTATGATTAACTTAAAATATAGTTCATATTTATCTAAATTATCTATAACATTATTTAAAATTACTATAGATAATAAATAGAGTTAAAAATTCATTTAAACAACCTTCAACTAATCTCATTTATACAAGATGAAATATTTAATACTAATTTGACATTTATTCTATATTATGTAAATAGTGTACAATATAAGTAACATGTAAAAAGTAATAAAAGTTATGAAATAAATCCTAAAATTTGGAGAAAAATTGTATAATATAGTTTAGATCCTTAATGTACTAGAAATATAGCTTTATATATTTTTATACTAAATTCACTAATGAGCACTATACTAAATATATGTAAAATAATACAAATTATATAATAAGTCAATAAATAGTTATTTAAAAATCCAAAAATTTTACAAATATTTATTTTGAAAAATCAGGGGGTTTACAAAAATCTTATCTAGATAAGGACTAAGAAGAGTTTTAATTCCCCTTGAATTTTTTACTATTTAATTCAAATTGATTTAAAAGTAACTCAATCAAATATAATCCGATGTAGATAGATTCTACCTCTAATTTAAACTGTATTTAATTAACTTAATATTTTTTCAACTTAAATCACCATAATTAATTACATATTAAATCAACCCATATTTAATATACTTTTTTCGAAATAATATATTAATGATAATAATTAATTTTGAAAATATAAATATATATACACTCGCATGCAAAAATAATACTTACATAAAACACAGTTTTTCTAAATTACTAGTTATACTTGTACCATAAAATAGAATGGCTTTTTTTTAAATAAAAATAAAGTTTGGCAATCCTCGACGCGACGTATTTACAACTTCAAGCAATATAAAATATTTATCGTCGATTATTTGAAATATTTTCTACATCTATATAATTAAAACGTTTTATAAAAATATGTACTTCGCACTTATTCGTACTTGACGAGAAATTTATAAAACGCAAACTCATACGCGATGTAAAAATACGAAGTACAAAAATTAATACCATATTTATAAAAAAAAATTGTAGTAGAAATATAGGGGTTTTACAGCAACCCAACAATGCAGTTGTGAACATATTCAGTTCGAGCTTTCCGGCATAGCATCCCTGCACCCAAACAAAGTCATGCGTCCAACGTTCCTGCATGCAAAATTGCCAGGCACGCATCATATATGCGCGCATAAGCAGATCATATTGCTATCTATAAATAGAAAGATCATTCCTTCATTCAATCTTCTTCGGCATCGCTTCATCAAATCCTCTAAGTTATTCAGCAACTTCGACTAATCACCTTCACCGGAGCAACTCAGACGTTCAGAGAGCTCGAGATCATCGTCAGATCATCAATGGAGTAAAGAATCAACTGTCCATCATCACGGTTCCCAAATAAAAACAAAAGTATACTCAAATTAAGGATTCCATCAAATCCTAAGTTGTACTCTGCTTAGTTTGTTATTTATAAAAGTTTTCTCCAAATACTTTTTATTGGCAAACAAGTTGGCGACTCTGTTGGGGACCACCTTCTCCTCTAATAAGAAGGTCGTGTCATAATCTGACGACAGTAAACTCGACTCCTCCCTGAAGATGCTGGTGGTACGCTTCGATCAGCAAGCGTACGAGGAGTTCCTCTCGGAAGGCTATGCGAGTCCTTCGAAATGACTGCCAAGGTCGAAGAAGACTCGCCAAGTCTGGGTGCACAAAAGTGATATATCGAGCAACAGGACTGAAGGAGCTGTACCGGCGCAGCCATCCCTTCCTACTGACATCATCAGCAAGCAGGTCGTTGCTACTGGTGCAGTGCATCTGCCAGGGAAGTGCAGTGCTGACTGCAACTCCCAACAAACTTTTTTCCAGTTGAAGAAGATACACCGACGGAACAAGGGCACAGCCACTCTCCCGTGCATGAATGTTGCTGCACAGGGGAAGCACTATATTTTTGACAGAATCACTCGTTGTCACAGCGAAGAAAAGTTATATTCTGAGTACTATGCGCCTTCACGGGCTAGTACAAAAAAGTCTAAGGCAACACGGGCCATGCGCCCTCAAAGTGCTAGCTATGCCAGCAGCGAACCAAAAATACACGTTGAAAGTCATACATACAGCTGATGGTAAGCTATACAGAGTTGACTCAGGAGCTTCGGCACCCAGAATGGGTCAACTCTCAAAGTTCCCCTCCCACTTGGGTGCATTTCTTACGCTAGAACCAAGTCAGGAGGCAAACCTTGTGGTGTCAAACCCATGCACCCGCGTTGGCTGTGTGCATGAAGTGGGTTCGACTCACAATACGTGCTGCTCTCCTACCAATGATCTGGGTGCATTTCATGTGCTAGAACCGTATCAGGGGGCGTATCACTCACATGCCACCTGGACGCTTGGCTTTGTCATACACCTGAAGAGGGTGCGAATGTAAAACTCTCCTCACATGATTTACGTAATGTGATCACTCACAGACGTAGATCGGGAGAGATGACCACCATGCACAATGCGCCCTCACAGGGCATGCTTATACTACAGTCACCATCAATTACTGCTATTGCAAGACGGTAGCTCCACCACCAAGGCATTCTGTGTTCTAGCGACTGTAATATGCCGCACATGTCCGATGTCGCCTCGAAAAGAGGGTGTTAATTGACGATGAGGAAGAACACTTAGTCGTCTTGTGCCACATCATCTTGTGCCATGTCATCTCCAGTTCTCCTGCACCCGGAAGAAAGGCAAAGACCACCACCCTCCGGCCTCGGCTAGTTCATCGACGAGCCGATCGAGAGGAAACAAAGCAATAATTCCTACGATCGGGGTATTCCAGAATACTAGGCTAAAGGCAAATACTGCGTCGGCAGCACAGGCTCAAGGTAGTCAGACCCCAATTCTTCATAAAAACCCCTCATTCGAAGATGAGGGTATCTATCAAGGAACTGACACTGATGCGGCTAGGGGTAGCCAGTTCAAGGAGTCAGAAGAGGAAGCTCTCATGCCAACCTTTTCGCAGAAAAGTAAGGCTGAAAGTGAAGCGTTGACCAATCCATCCACTTCGACCCATATTATGCATGTCTACATGACAACGGGTGGCGATAAAAAAAAGGGAGATGCTTCGGCTTCGGATCTCGTACGCCGAATGGATACTTTGGAAGCGGGCCTGAAAACCCTTTCCACCATGATGCAGTCCTTGACTCAAGTCGTGTTCGAGATCCAGAATACCCTGACTGCCTAACCTTCGACAAGGGCTCCTATATCTGCTAGTTCCGATCCATGGGCTAATAGAGAATCAAATATACCCCTCAGTGAGGATCTTTGGGGACGGGTCATCATACCCTGCCCCGGACATCAGCTTCTGTGGGTGCCGAACATCATACTTTGCCTCAATCACCTACTCCTAGCACTACTGAAGAACTATTCGAGTTGGTGAGTGCAGTGCCCCGTCCCTACATCGTGCCCCGTACTCCGTCCACGGGGTACGCGAGAAAGGAACACTGTCGCTATCGATTCGATCGAGACCGATAGGTCGGGATCGATCGAGTCGATCGAACGGGAACGGTTGAATTAAGATCTATTCCCCGTTATGGAATGGATTTTTCAGAACCAAGTCCCATATTCAGCAAGTGCGCCTCAAGGATTGACTCTGCGGCTAAGTCGGAAGAGACCTCTCGTTGCTCTGTATTTCACGCCGCTTGCATTGGTTTTGGCTTTGTTTTCTGAATACGTTTTCGTGAATGTTTTCGATGGTTTTTTTGGCTTGCATTTCGAACTCGTATTTTCTATCAAACTTCTAGAATAATGTAGTATTCTAATCGATTGCTTGTGCGATTTCAGGTAATCGCGTAGGCGATGTCTAGCGCGACCAACAAGTTCTCTCGCCTGAAGTAAACTCAAGGTGAGTGGCTGACCCTTCTCTTCTCGACCCCTTCTTAGGTAAATCAATAGTGTTGTTGCGAATGAAAGAATGAATGCAAGGGCACGGGCACGGTAAAATGATCAAGTTTTAAAGAGAACGTAGGCTATATCTTAATAACTGAATAATGTCTTAACTCGGTCATTGGACAACTTGTCGACAAGGATAGAGTTTCCTCGAGCGACAACCCGGGGCCACGGGACCGACTCGGCCTAGGAGGAAACACAGTATAGCTGTGCTGGGTGATAGCACGGGTTAAGTGGAGACTTACAGCGGGGCTCGCTACTTGCGCTGCAAGGGCCTCGGCTAACAAAGCTATAGTCCAGGATGGCTTGTCATGTCAGTGACCAATCACACATAATATTGCACTTGGTATGTAAATGATAACAATTGACAGGAAAGAACATGGTAAGTCTCATAAGGTGCGGCACGGCCACCGTGGGTAAGTTCTAACGTATTTTCACATTATGCTTGTCATATGCTTGTTTGAAATTCATTAGGATGGTTAGAAACATTCACAAGTTAAGTCATATAAACTCTTCAACCAAATAAAAGCGTGGAACTTAAATAGCCATGCACCAGTACAAATTGTAATGTACTGATCCTCGCTCTCCACGTAGGTACCCCGAACCACGAAGGGCATGCCACTTAAAAGCTCAAGGCGATGTGAACCCTTTTTAAGCCTCGTCCGCGTGTTGAAAGGCTTGTTTCTAAATCCTTTTGAAGACTCCGCACTCAGTACAAAAGAAGACAAATGGCGACTCGACTTCCTTCGATAGCAAGTGGAAAGTGTAATGGTTTTTGCTTGTAAAAAGGAATGTAATGTGTGGAACAACTATCTCATCGGTGTTCGTTTTGTAAGTCGAGTCATGTTGTAGCCCGTACGGCAATGATTGTAATGGAGTCAATATAAATAAAGTTTTATTATGATCAATAAAAAGTCTACTTTTATTTCAAATGTGTCAATCAATTTCTCTACGTACTCTAACTTGATATTGTGTTTCGGATAACCTTATGACTACGCCTTATGCGATCGCAACTTAGGTTCACGCGACATCACACCCGGGGGACGACTATCGATTCTACGGAATCGGGGCGTAACATAATGGTATCAGAGCACGGCTTTACATCCTTGGCCTCGCGTCTAGAGTTTTAAACCTTTGATCTCGCATCGATGAGATAAGTTGTTCCATACAATGAGTCCGTAATAATTTATGACTGATACGTTTGCCTTCGTATTGCAGAAGTGCCGAAACCCACGGCCGAGTAAGAGCAGAGCGCTTCTAGCGGCTCTAGTAGTTCGCGTCGTTCGCGGGTCAGACCTTCTAACAGTACCATCGAAAGGATGCTGCACATGATGGAGGCACAGCAGAACCAGTCTGAGACCCGACATCAACAGACAGAGGCACGACAGGCCCATCTCGAAGCTCGCTTCGACGCACAAGCTAAACTTCAACAAAAGCAGTTGGATACTCTACAGTAGATCGTCCAGACAATTGTGGCCAACGGAAATTTTGCGACTGCGCCTACCGTCATCGCACCTACTGCCACCGTGCCGACGGTCCAACCTATTGAAGTCGACACGGAGGAGCCCGAGCGTCAACCGGCGGCACCAAAAAAGTACAAGTTTGAAGTGTCAGAATTCAAGAAAGTGTGTCGTACTTCCTTCAGCGGCACCGAAGGCCCTTCTATGGCAATCGACTGGTTGGAAGAGCTGAAAGATCACTTCGAGCTCCTCGGCATTGAAGAATCAAACCAAGTCGCCTACGCACAACTTCAGCTATGGTTGAATGCGCACGACTGGTAGGCCGTGCACAAGCGAGCAATTCGACGCGACAACAACACAACGTCGATCTCTTGGGCCATATTCTGTAAGGCTTTTGAAGTCGAGTACCTTCCGTCATCCGTTCGTCAAGCGAAGGAGAATGAGTTCATGTAGTTGAAGCAAGGGAACCGGACAGTAGAACAGTATGTCGCAGAATTCAACAAGTTGTCCAAATTTGCTGGTGTGTTTCTTCCTACAGAGGAGTATCAGGTGTGATGGTTCAAAGTGGGTCTGCGACACTCTATCGGTGCGTATGTCGGGGTCTCGAAGTACAAGACCACGGGGCGAGGCTCTGAATCACGTACTCCGTCTTGAGGGCTTGCATCCTTCCATTGTTGCCGACGTTGTGCGCCACTCCAATCGCAAACGTCCTAGCCATACGGAAGGCAACAACTACACATCAAAGCACCAAAACCATAGCGACAACAGGGGGCGAACCCCTCCGTTTCCTTGTACCAAATGTTACAACATCGGCTACCATGCCAATGACTGTTCTGTTCACGAGGGAGGATGTTTCTTTTGCGGACAAAGGGGACACCAATTTCGAGATTGCCCAGCTCGAAAACCAAATCATCCCAACGCACCACCACAACAACACCATCAAGAGAACCGAGGACAGGCGCCCCGACCTCCTCAGCCTACTCAACCCAACAACCAAGCCCGACGCCCTAATGCTCAGGGGCATGTCTTTGCTCTGACTTGAGACGAGGCGTTCGCTTCCGACACTGTTGTGACAGGTATATTGAGTTTCAATAATATACCTGCTCGTGTACTATTTGATTCAGGTGCTTCGTATAGTTTTATATTGGCGGACTTTACCGCCGAACACAAATTTCATGTAATATCATTAGATCTCGACCTTAGCGTAAGTACACCTTCGGGCACACCAATACTCATAAACTTAGCCTACGCCGACGGAATTATTTGTATCGGCGGTCAAAAGATCGGTCTTGACGTGATAGTTCTAGACATAAAGGACTTTGACATCATTCTGGGAATGGATTGGCTCGGGCCGTGCAACGCAACCATAGACTGTGCCGAAAAGATGGTCACCTTCCGCATACCAGGAGTGCCTAAATTCTGATTTTTGTGTGGTGAGGCGTCATCAACCTGCATGCTGATCTCGACAATTTCTGCTCGGAGGATGCTGTATTCTGGGTGCGAAGGATATTTGGCGTCCATCCGAAACATACGACAGGATGGTGCAAACGCGGGTCAGACCGACGTTGTGGCAGAATTCTTCAATGTGTTCCCGGACGAGCTACCCGGCATGCCCTCCGACCGAGAAGTCGAGTTCAGCATCGATACATTTTCCGATACTCAACCGATTTTTAAGGCCCCGTACAGAATGGCCCCCGCCTAGCTGAAGGAACTCAAGGTCCAGTTACAAGAGTTACTCGACAGAAGATTTATTCGACCTATTATTTCATCGTGGGGAGCGCCCGTGTTGTTCGTGAAGAAAAAGGATGGGTCCATGCGTCTGTGCGTCGATTACCGAGAGCTGAACAAGGCCACCATCCGAAACAAGTACCCACTGCCCCACATAGACGACTTATTCGATCAGCTGCAAGGCGCCTTGGTATTTTCGAAGATTGATCTCCGCTCGGGCTATCATCAAATCAAGATCAAGTCAGACGACGTACAAAAGTCAGCCTTTCGCACTCGGTACGGCCACTACGAGTTCTTGGTGATGCCATTCGGCCTGACGAATGCCCCTGCCGCCTTCATGGATCTGATGAATCGAGTATTTTGACCCTTTCTTGATAAATTTGTGGTAGTCTTTATTGACGATATTCTCGTCTACTCGAAGGACAGGGCACAGCATGCAGAACATCTATGGGCTGTGCTCCAGACACTTCGAGAGAATGAGTTGTATGCAAAGCAGAGTAAGTACAAATTTTGGCTAAGCAGCGTATCCTTTCTTGGTCACATCATTTCATCCGAAGGCATTGCAGTCGATCCGAAGAAAGTGGAAGCTATTGCTGATTGGAAGCGGCCTGCGTCTGCTAGTGAGATGTGAAGCTTTCTTGGTTTGGCGGGATACTATCGACGCTTCGTGATAGACTTTGCGAAAATTGCAACGCCATTGACTCACCTCAGTCAAAAGGAAGTCGTGTATGAGTGGTCGGATGACTGTGAAGCTTCCTTCTAGGAGCTAAAACAGCGACTAATTTCGGCACCTATACTCGTACTTCTAGATGGGCCAGAGGGTTTTTAGATATTCAGTGATGCTTCAGTCCAGGGCTTGGGATGTGTGCTCATGCAGCGAAACAAGGTGATATCCTTCGCCTCCAGAAGTTGAAGCCGCACGAGAAGAACTATCCTACGCACAACTTGGAGTTAGCGACAATTGTGTTCGCGTTGAAATTGTGGCATCACTATCTATATGGCATGGCGTGCGCAATCTATACCGACCACAAGAGCCTCAAGTATCTCTTCACCCAGAAGGAATTGAACTTGCGGCAGAGGCGCTGGCTCGAACTGATCAAAGACTATGACTTGACGATCGACTACACTCCGGGCAAAGAAAATATAGTGGCAGACGCTCTGAGTCAAAAATATCTTGCCTCGCTATCCATCAACTGCAGACTACTACAAGATCTAGAAGAAATGGGTATCGACCTCCAAGTTCGATTCAGGGATGTACGGTTGGCGCAGCTGTAGTTAGAGCCGAGTTTGCTGGAAAAGATCATGACCGCTTAGAATGATGATTCGTACCTGAGGAAAATAAGCGAGCAAATTTCAACAGGTAGTACGACCGACTTTGCGGAAGATAAGACCGGCGTGCTGAGATTGAATAGCCGATTATGTGTTCCGGATGATTCAGAACTACGAAAGAAGATAATGTCGGAGGCGCATTATGCAAAATATACCTTGCATCCAGGCAGTACCAAGATGTATAAGGACCTCCGTACGACCTTCTGGTGGTATGGGATGAAGAGAGATGTGGCGCTCATCGTGTCACAATGCATGGCCTGTCAGCAGGTGAAAGCTGAGCATCAGCGATCGGGCGGGGAGATGTAAAACCTTGCTATTCCAGAGTGGAAATGCGATCACGTCACTATGGACTTTATTGTTGGCCTGCCGAAGACACCACGGAGGAACGACGTCATCTGGGTCATCGTCGATCTATTAACCAAGTCAGCGCACTTTATTGCCATCAAAGTTACTTGGAGCGTTGATCGCCTGGCATAGATTTATCTTGACGAGATAGTACGGCTGCACGGAGTTACAGTATCCATCATCTCTGATCGGGATTCACGGTTCATGTCGCGATTCTGGAGTAGCCTTCAGTCGGTGCTTGGTACCAAGTTGCAGTTCAGCTCAGCTTACCATCCTCAGACCGACGGCCAAACGGAGCGCGTTAATCAGATTCTCGAAGACATGCTACGACTCTGCGCAATTGACTTCAAATCAAGCTGGGACGTCCACCTACCGCTGGCAAAATTTGTATACAATAATAGCTACCAGTCCAACATCCAAATGGCACCGTATGAAGCTTAGTACTGCCGGAAGTGCAGATCGCCCATTTGCTGGGATGAAGTCGAGGAACGGCAGATACTCGGTCCGGAACTGTGGAACAGAATGTGGAAAAGGTCAAGCTAATTTGGGAAAGACTGAAGATTGCACAGAGTTGGCAAAAGAGCTACGCCGACACCCATCGAAGACCACTTGAGTTCCAGGTGGGCGATCACGTGTTCCTGAAGGTGTCGTCCATGCGAGGAGTTACTCGGTTCGGCACGAAGAGAAAGCTGAGTCCGAGATTCGTTGGGCCATTCAAAATACTCGAGCGAGTCGCCCCAGTGGCCTATAAAATTGTCCTACCACTGGAGTTTGAAGGTATACACAATGTCTTCCACGTCTCTCAGTTGCGGAAGTACGTGTACGACCCTAGCCACGTGGTGGATTTTAGCCAGCTGGAGCTAAAGTTCGACTTATCCTATATCGAAGAGCCGGTGCAAATCTTGGAGCGCAAGGATAAACTTCTCCGCAACCGTGCTATTCCTCTCGTCCGCATCCTCTGGAGAAACCATTCGGTCGAAGAGTCGACGTGGGAGCTTGAGTCAGAAATTAAAGAAAAATTCCCTTCATTGTTCTCGTAGAGGTAGGTTATATTCTTAAGTTTCGGGGACGAAACTTTTTCTTAGTTGGTTATGGTGTAGTGTCCCGTCCCAACATCGTGTCCCGTACTTCGTCTACGGGGTGCGCGAGAAAGGAACACTGTCGCTAGCGATTCGGTCGGGACCGATAGGTCGGGATCGATCGAGTCGATCGAACGGGAATGGTTGAATTAAGAACCATTCTCCGTTATGGAATGGCTTCTTCGGAACCAAGTCCCATATTCAGCAGGTGCGCCTCAAGGATTGACTCTACGGCTGAGTCGGGAGAGACCTCTCGTTGCTCTGCTTTTTACGCTGCTTGTGTTGGTTTTGGCTTTGTTTTCTGGATGCGTTTTCGTGAATGTTTTCGATGGTTTTCATGGCTTGTATTTCGAACTCGCATTTTTTATCAAACTTCTTGAATAATGCAGTGTTCTAATCGGTTGCTTATGCAATTTCAGGTAATCGCGTAGGCGACGTCTAGCACGACCAACAAGTTCTCTCGCCTGAAGTAAACTCAAGGTGAGTGGCTGACCCTTCTCTTCTCGACCCCTTCTTAGGTAAATCGATAGTGTTGTTGCGAATGAAAGAATGAATGCAAGGGCACGGTAAAATGATCAAGTTTTAAAGAGGACGTAGGCTATACCGTAATAACTGAATAATGTCTTAACTCGGTCATTGGACAACTTGTCGACAAGGAGAGAGTTTCCTCGAGCGACAACCCGGGGCTACGGGACCGACTCGGCCTAGGAGGAAACACGGTATAGCTGTGCTGGGTGATAGCACGGGTTAAGCGGGGACTTGCAGCGGGGCTCGCTACTTGCGCTGCAAGGGCCCCAGCTAACAAAGCTATAGTCCAGGATGGCTTGTCATGTCAGTGACCAATCATACATAATATTGTACTTGGTATATAAATGATAACAATTGACAGGGAAGAACATGATAAGTCTCATAAGGCGCGGCACGGCCGGCTTGGGTAAGTTCTAACGTATTTTCACATTATGCTTGTCATATGCATGTTTGAAATTCATTAGTATGGTTAGAAATATTCATAAGTTAAGTCATATAAACTCTTCAACCAAATGAGAGCGTGGAACTTAAATAACCACGTACCAGTACAAAGTGTAATGTACTGATCCTCGCTCTCCACGTAGGTACCCCGAACCATGAAGGGTGTGCCACTTAAAAGCTCAAGGCGATGTGAACTCTTTTGAAGCCCCGTCCGTGTGTTGAAAGGCTTGTTTCTAAATCCTTTTAAAGACTCCGCACTCAGTACAAAAGAAGACAAATGGAGACTCAACTTTCTTCGGTAGCAGGTGGAAAGTGTAATGGTTTTTGCTTGTAAAAAGGGATGTAATGTGTGGAACGACTATCTCATCGGCGTTCGTTTTGTAAGTCGAGTCATGTTGTATCCTGTGCGGCAATGATTGTAATGGAGTCAATGTAAATAAAGTTTTATTATTATCAATGAAAAGTCTACTTCTATTTCAAATGTGTCAATCAATTTCTCTGTGTATTCTAACTTGATGTTGTGTTTCGGATAATTTTATGACTACGCCTTGTGCGATCGCAACTTAGGTTCACACGGCATCACGCCCGGGGGACGACTATCGATTCTACGGAATCGGGGCATGACAGTGAGAGACCTACGCGCTCGCTTCGAGGCAAAAGACAAATATGAGGAACGCCAGAAGCTTGGAATTCGGCAGTCCTATCCTCTTGAGTGGAACAACGTTGTTTATCCTCCTAAGTATAAACTATAGTCATTGATGGGAAGGAGTCTTTCCGTCAATATCCGACTTATTTTCACTCTATGATGGGGAATTTGCCAAAAGTGGATGCCCTACTCACGATCCTATTCATCGGAACACTGAAGGGGGTTGCCTAAGACTGTTATTGCAGCCTCCCTGATAACTCCATATCTTCCTTCGAGGATTTGAAGCGACTTTTCCTTTCCCGATTCTATGACGGCGGGAAAGATATGACTATATCTTCTCTTATAAAGATTATCCAAAAAGAGAAGGAGTCAGTCCGGGCCTACATTGAGCGCTTCCGGCAGGCATGTCTAAGGCTACCCTCTGGCATCCCCGAATCTGTGCTAATGGACTCTTGCCGGAAGAACATGACGTCGGCAGTCAAACTTTGGGTTGACTCCGCTCAATATGTAGACTGGACTACGTTTATTATCGACGCTGAAGCCGTCAAGTTGAAGGCCCGTGGTGCTCATCTTCTAGGGGTTCATTTTCCTACGTTTGAAGAAAAGGGAAAGCTTGCCACCAACAGCAACAATAGTGGGCGCGAGCCGAAGGAAAAGCAGGCACTGGCTGTGAATACCTCCAAGAGCGCGTCGGCTCTTGCTCAAAAGCCACCAACCACAACAAGACAGAAGGAGGTCTACTCCTTCAATGACGAAGATACCCTAAAACTCTTTGAGGTGCTGATGCAAGGCGACAAGATCAAGTTGCCTGATTCTAAGTGCCCCGATGAGGTAGACAGGGTAGGCGACCCGAGGTATTGTCACTATCATCGGTTCGTCGGACACCCAACTCGAGACTGCTACATAATAAAGAAATACATACAACGCATGATCAATGCAAATATCCTCTTGCTTGACTATAAGGACAAGACTATCTCGACAAACAAGGTGTCTCTACAGTTTGGCACCCTGCCGCCAACTGAAGCTCAAGACGGTGTCATCCTCATCCCAAAGGCGACAATGGAAGTAACCAATCTTCCACCAACTCGTGACAATGTGAGTAGACTGATACCACTCACGATATCCCGAGGCGAGCTCATGTGGGTTCACCCAGATCTGGCTCCGGAACTGACTCAACTGGGGGTACGCTCTACCTCCAAAACCAAAGACAAGAAGACCAAGTCTTGTTGAATGGTCACTTCCTCTCCGGAGGAAGATTTTTCAGTGGTGACACCATCTCAGCAAAATACTCAGCAGGAGGAGGCCCCAGTTGAGGAGACGCCTCCCATCATGAATAGAGAGAGGCTCGTTTTGACAAGCTTCTGCAAAAAGAAGGGGCTTCGGGGTTGACCAAACCCCACAACTTCGATATATTGGCACAACTCGCCAATACTCTGGCTCGGCTGTCACTGTTTGAACTGCTCCGACTATCCAAAGATACTCGGGATGCTCTATGTGAAGCACTAAAGGATGCTGAGTCCTTCATCAATCAGGTCCAGCAGCCTGAAGAAGATCCAACCGCATGTCCGTACTGCCATGGTATGGAGGAAATCATCCTCAATATTACATTCACTCAACAAGACATGCTGCTCAAAAACAAGTGACATAACAGACCGATGTATTACACAGGGTACGTTGGTACCATCAAGGTAGATCGGATTCAAATCGATCAGGGGTCTTCCTTTAGCATTATCCCTCTGACTCTGCTCCAAACATCGGGGATCCCGATGTATCGCCTGACTGCATCCAATACTACAATCAGCGGCTTCAACGCTGAAAAAAGCAAGCCTTTGGACAAGATCCGGCTGAAATGCCATATCGGAGATCTCCAGACAGAGGTGACTTGCTACGTCATTGATGCTGACATTAATTACAATATCTTGCTGGGGCATCCGTGGATACATGAGTACATAGTGGTGCCATCTACCTTCCACCAGTGCATGAAATATGTATCTACCAAGGGCATAGTCAGGACAGAGTTCGCTGATGTCGATCCCTTCAGAGGGGTAGAAGCATTCTTCGCTGACTCTAATCTTTACAAGTTAGTTCACTTGGACGATGAAGCCAACAACGTCGATGATGAAGCAGAGGCCAAAACTGAGGTCGAAGCTGAAGCTGAGATGGCGACTGAAGCACCTTTGAAGGTACGACTTAAGAGGAAACCTACCCAAGAATCGGTTCATCTTATGGCCAAGCTGCACAGGAAGGCTCCAGCCTCTCTGGTCGTCAAACTCCCAGGTCAAGATTAGGAACCAATTCGGGTCAGACTCCCGAGAAGGTCTTCGAAAACTGCTCCTGCCAAGCTGACGGCTCCGCTGGTGGCTAAAATACGACGAAAGGCTCATGCGCCTCCTCCCAAGGCTGTCCCGGTCTTAACAGACGAAGAGATGGAAGACTATATATCTGCTAATGTAGATGCACCTTCTCTGGATGATGTAATTCCCTGGGATAAGATCCTGCATTTTATAAATAAAAGGCTATCTTTGAACTAATCTAATCTTCCATACTTGTAGCTCCCCTTCCCAAAAAATTTAAAATATTTTTTATTATTAATTTATTTTACATGAAGGGTGATTTTTAGACTATGCATAAAGAGTATATCCGCCATTATTTAGTTTATTGATTTTCGTTATTATTATTATTATTATTATTGGGGTTATATTGGATTTCAGGAGGTTGTCATATAAACATATGTGTAAGTGTATGAATTGAGTACTTATATATATATATATATTATATATGCGTATACGTATAGATAAATATATACATAAATGTTGGTTAAGTACTAGGTATAATATTCTTTTTAGCCAGGATTTCCCTTCCCTTACGAAGCCCTCAGCCATTGGGCTGCCCAACTTTTGGTGGTACCTAGGTATATATTGACACAAACCACTATTAATTTAACAATTATTTTACAAAATAATGGTTACGTTTCTTAGATTAAAGATCCAATGTATTGTGACAGTAGTAATGACATAATAGTTGGACATAAAGATTATTACATAGATGCTGAGAATCATGCTATAATAATATCATATCATATTTATATAGATTATGAAATATACTGTAACAACGTATTCAACTAATGTTATTATTCAAGAGCTCTACTAAGGTCATTATTCAAGAGATTTAAAAATGTTATTATTCAAGAGCTCAATGTTATAACGTTGGCAATCAACTTATATTACATGGTAGACAGAGCACTATTAGATTAGAAGCAACTTATATTGTTACGTATGCTAGACTAAAGAGCTCAGGCCTAATCCCCCCAATATTCAGATCCCAGCCTTAGCCTGAGCTCACCCGAGCCCAAAACCACCCCAGCTGAGCGGAATAGCCGTTCCTCCTCGGCCCACTTGCAAGCCAACATAGCCCGACCGGGCATCCCAGCATTTAAAGCCGAGCAAACCCGAGCCCATGAGCCCATAATTTCCCCTCAGCAAACAACTGTGAACCCGATAACAGGGTTATATATATATATATATGTTTGTAGAGTAGGCGAGAGAGAAGTCTCGACGGAAAACCCTAGTATCTCTTCCTCCCTGCCTCCGTATCAGCGGCCTAGTTTTCCCTCTCTCAAACCGACACAGTCGACGTCCCTCGACTACAAGGCCTCCGCTCTCGTTCGGCCTCTCCCACTCCCGTGCATGACACGGCGCAGACGTCGCACGCGTACGTCCCCGCCCCGACCAGTGGGGAGTCCCCGATGCGGCCGTTCATCTTGTCCATGAGGCCGCCAGTGGACGTGGTCGCGGCGCACCGGCCGGTGGCATCCACGACGACAGACCCGACCCGGTGGCAGACTGAGGCACCCCGCGGTTCCCCTCCGTGCGCCGCGGGTCAGATCGAGCGCCGCGCCGTGATTCCTCCGCTCTGGCACTGCCCCGACCGGTCTGGTGTCTTCACCAGCAAATGAACATTGAGTGGAGGGCCATCTCCCCTTCCAGAAACTCGCTCGTACTCTCCCCTTGCCGCTTCCTCTCCCTCTCTGGAGAAGTAAGTCACCTCCCTCGTCTGGATTCCCTCTTTAGTTTCCTTACTTTTTCTTTTTGCTGCTGTTTAAGTCATTGGGAGGGAGAATGAATTAATGGAGAGTAATAGTTGTGGCTCTGGATAATAAATGGTATGAGGGATGTGGGTTCAACACTATTCTGGATATTTATAATTTTATCATTATATTAAGTATATATAAATCGGTATGATTTTATATATGATGTATAGTTATATTATTTAAGTTATTTATGAATGTATAAATACCAGTAATTTTATTCTCATCAGTTATGAATTATACTTATATAAACACTAATATTTTTCTAATAATTTGTAACAACACAAACTTTTGGGCTTAATTAATCGGTTGGAATCTTATGGGTTTTTTTATATATAATATGTTATGGTTTTGTTTATATGTAATAACTGATAGACTTTTATATTGGTCTAAAAAGTGTTTTCTAAAAATATTATTTTGACTAAATATAGATACAAATATTTTCTAAGGTATATAGTGATTATGAGATTATTTTCCTAAAGTCAAATTCCCTCTTAGATTATCTTGACCACGACTAGTCATAGACTCATATATCTCGTGATTCTGACCTACTGCATATCGACCCTAGGCTAACAGACTATTCTAGACTCAACGTGCGATTTTGTGCACGGTCCGCCGGAATCCAACTCTGGACATACGGTTGGGTTCGTATCGAAAAACTGGATCCGTAGACATGTAGTTTGATGACTTTAGAGACCGTTGACTCTGGCACGCTTTTCGGTGCAAAGCGGATCCAACGGCGGACATCGTTTTTGCCCGAAATTATCGTTTTGCCCTTGTGTCCAGAATTGGACTTAAGGACAGGCAATCCTAGCTAATTTGACTATTCTGAGAACGTTGGTACTATTTATTTCAGCATCCGGAGACTTCTACATGTGTTGACTGATTGTGGCTCATTGAGTGGTATGGTATTTTGGTTTCTCCAGCTAAGGACCTCAGGCAAGTGCGCTTTCTGATTGCTTTCCGATTCATAGTAGTCTTTTCATTTCATGTCTATACATATATCTTGCTGCTTGTTGACACGTTCGTCACACGGAGTTGTCGGGAGGGAAAATATCTTAGTATATATGTGGACTACCCAGAAATATCCCATTGTCTTTCGTGAATGCTAGCCGCTGCGCACGACACGTGCAGTGTGCCTGATTTACCCCCTAGCCGTCCACATGTCGAAACAGATATTTCACACCACCTAGATAGATGTCTTTTATTAGTTTTTTCTTATTTACTTCTCTATCGTGCTATGTCATCAGTTTTTCTTACAGCTTTCATATTCCATATACTATTTTCATGTCTTGTTAATTCTGTTATGTTTTGCATTGTCGTCGGTTTGTGTACTTGTTCCAATCCTGACTGGATAACCAACATTTTTTAGGTTTAGCCGCTATCACTCTTAGCTGGAAGAACTTGGGTATGCTGAAGACGACCTAGAATTAGATAGCAGTTGTACTCAATTTCATCAATTGTAAAATATTGTATTTCCTTTAATTTTAAAATGATGTAAATGTTGTAATAAATTCTAGAAATGTGAATGAGCCGCAATTGTTGTATTTTAGCATTTATTTCTTGCGGGCTTGACAGCGTTCTACCGTCGACTCTGCGGCGTAGGCTGGCTTGGACACGTCTCGTATCCGAAAAGCGGGTGCGGATCGTGACAATACTAGAATGCTATGTATACTTTAGATAATGCCTTACAGTCATTGCAAACATAAATAACGACTATTAATCATGTAAACCGAGTTTTCCCATACCGAGGGGGTCTGCTATATAGTTTTGCCACAGAATAGGGACAAAAATTCATCATCTTCGGCAAGGTCGAACGTCACCAGGACCTCTCTCCAGCCGAACCAGAGCCGAATACTGGTAGATTACAAATATACCGGTATACCAATCAAGCAAAGTATCTCATCTAGAAGATGGGTTATGACTTGAAAAGCGGCAAAGGCTTAAACTACAAGAAATGTCGACGTCTTCCCTTACGACTCCCAGTTCCAAAAAGGAAACCTCAGGACTACTATCCCTGCACTCGATGGAGGGTAGGCTACGTCACGCCTCTGACAACCCCAGAGAGCTCGAAAACTTTGTGTACTCTTACTCATCTGAAGTTTCAACTTGGGATTCTGACACCAACGTCGATCCAATCTTCAGAAAAGTGTTGCTAGTCAATATGACATTCGCACATCCGCCAAAATAAGATGACGATAAGACATTAGAGTTCTTCGAGGAAGAATCCTAGGCTCAACGTTTAGGAGCACAATAGAAATCTTGCTTCGAACAAGGAAAACCTTCCACCGATCGAAGATAAAGTCCAGCAAATTGACTTAGGGGATGAATCCTCGCCCAAACCCATTTTTATTAGCAAAAGCTTGACAAGAAAAGATCGTGAATCCTTGGTTCAACGTATCAGGAATACAATGACATCTTCGCCTGGAGCTACGAAGACATGCCGGGTTTGGACCCACAAGCCGCAATGCATAAGCTTAACATCTTGTCTAACGCTAAGCCTGTTAAGTAGCAATAGCGACGCTTCCGTCCTAATATCATAGATGCCATTGAGAAAGAAGTGGATAAACTAATAGATAGTGGGTTTATTTGTAAAGAGCAACATCCATACTGGGTGGCCAACATCGTTCCCATTACTAAAAAGAATAGGAAGATCCGAGTCTGCATTGACTTCAGGGACCTCAACTCCGTTTGCCCGAAATATGAGTTTTCCCTTTCAATCACCGTTGTGATGATGGACAACACATGTGGCTTTGAATGCATGTCCTTCATGGACGAATATTAGGGCTACAACCAGATCAAGATGTTTCCGGACGACGAGAAGCACACGTGATTCAGAACTACAAAGGGGGTTTATTGTTACACAGTAATGCCTTTGGGTTAAAAAATTCGCGTGCAACATACCAACGAGCTATACGCACCATCTTCCACAAGCATCTTGGTAAGATAGTTGAATATTATGTTGATGACATCGCTATCAAAAGTCGCCTGCAAGGTGATCACCTGCAAGATCTGAGGACAGCCTTCGATCTTATTCGGACTCATCAGCTCAAGATGAACCAAGCTAAATCCTTCATCGAGCTTTCCAACGACAAATTTTTGGGTTTAATCATCACTGCAAATGGTATTCACATTGACCCCGAAAAGACCAAGGCCATCCTTGAGCCCTCCGAAGAACCTGAGAGAACTTCAAGGCCTAGAAGAACGTCTCGCATACATCCGAAGGTTTATAGCAAATCTCTTCGGACGATGCCAACCCTTCACTAAAGTTATGAATACAGGAGTCCCTTATGTCTGGGCTGACGAGTGTCAAAAGGCATTCAATGAATCAAAGCTTATTTCATAAATCCTTCAGTCCTGGTAGCACCAGTTGTGGGCAAAGCTTTCTTGCTCTATGTCCACACAATAGATCATTCTCTCGACACCTTATTGGCTCAGAACATTGATTGGCTCAGAACAATGATACAGGCTATGGGTAAGCTATCTACTACCTAAGCAGGATAATAATTAGGGCCAAACATCGGTATAACCCCGTCGAGAAAGAATGTCTAGATTTGGTCTTTGCTATACAAAAGACTCGCCACTACATAATGGGTCAGACTATCCACGTCATTTTCCGGGTCAATCTACTCCGGGTCCTCATGACAAAGCCAGGAGCACTAAACTCTCGATTAGCTACATGGACAATATTGCTTTCACTATACGATATGGTATTCGTCCCATAAAAACTGTCAAGGGCCAAGCATTGGCTGACTTCTTAGCCGCACATCCGATCCCGGAGTCATCCAAACTCAATAAGGATATTCCTGATGAGGTGATGGAATCCAACGTTGTCGAAGAGAACTCTGTTTGGCAGATGTTCTTCGATGATGCTTCAAGAACAGGCCCCAAGGGTCAGATCATCGCAGGAGTGGAGGTAGTCTTGGTCTCTCCAGATAATCTAGTCATCAAGCGTGCATATTTCCTTACAGAGTCGTGCTCCAACAACGTGGCAGAATATAATACCCTTATTATGGGACTCCAGTTGGCAAGACAACTGGGTGTAGAATGCATCGAGTCCTATGGCAGTTCGAAACTCATCGTCAACCAGGTAAGAGGACAATACGAGGTCCGTCATGAGGACCTAATTTCCTATCATAAAGCAGCCTTGGACATCATCTCAACCTTCACTGAGTTCTTCATAGAACATGTACCTCAGCTACAAAATCTGGAGGCTGATGCGATGGCTAGCCTTGCTGCCTCCGTAGAGGCACCTCTCGGGACTCAATACTTCGTTACAGTGACTGGCCAGGATTTGGTGTGTCCCAAAATAATTTGTGCATGTGTCTGAACCATGTCATGCCAACAGACGCCGATGTTAACGTCAGGGACTAGCAATTTTCATTCACATACTTTGCAGCCTACGAGATCCTCCTAGATGACCCGAAGGAAGTTGTTTCTGTCAAAAGGTGCTCTTTCCGATTATACTATGATACGGCTACCAAAATGTTGTATCGTCGTTCATACGACGAGCTTCTCCTCTGATGCTTATTAAACAAGGAAGTGATTGAAGCTCTTCGGGAGGCTCATGACGGTGCTTATGGAGCTCATCAACCAGGTCCTAAGCTACAAGATTGACTTCGTCATATGGGCTATTACTAGCCTACTATGATGGTAGACGCTATTGAGTATGTAAAAAAGTGTCGGGTCTGCCATTTGTACACTGACTTTATTCATCAACCTTTGGAGTTTCTATACCCTATGGTCGCCTCCTGGCCATTTGAAGCCTGGGGTATGGACATTGTCGGACCAATCACCCCTCCGTCATCTAGAGGGCATCGCTTCAATCTGGCAATCACTGACTAGTTCTCTAAGTGGGTGGAAGCTATACCTCTGTCAGAGGTGAAGAGCTTAAAGGTGATCAGCTTTATCAAGCATCATGTTATCTACCATTTCGGGGTACCCCGAAGGATCATCCACGACAATGGTCCGCAATTCATAAGCCATGAGTTCAGCAGGTTCTGTGATAAGAATCGCATTCAGAACGTGGCATCGACTGCTTATAATATGGTAGCAAACGGGTTGGCTAAAACTTTCAACAAAACAATCATCACTTCTCAAGAAGCTCGTGTCATCTAACAAATGCGACTGGGACGAGAAGCTAGGTGAATGCCTTTAGGCCTACCGCACAATGATACGGACTCCGACGGGCAACATACCATTCTCTCTGGTATACGAGAGTGAAGTCGTGCTTCCTCTTGAAATCCAGATCCCCTCGCTACGAGTGGCCATCACAAACCAGTTGACGGAGGAAGATAATCAACGTCGTCGGTTGTAAGAGTTAGATGTGCTAGACGAAAAATACCTCTTGGCTCAACAGCGCATTGAACTATATCAGGCTCGCATTTTCTAAGCTTTCAACAAGAAAGTCAAATAAAGAATTTTCCAAGTGGATGACCTTGTCCTATCAGTCAGAAGGCCAATGGTAATGACTCACAAAACGTCGAGGAAGTTCGAACACAAATGGGAAGGCCCCTTCATCATTAAGATGGTGTATTCTAATGGTGCCTACCAGCTCGCAAAGCCTAACGGATATTTGTTTGTGATGCCAATCAATGGCAAGTTCCTAAAGAATTACTATGCTTGAAACCCTTTGATATGTACTTCCATCTCCCCAGCAAGAAAATCTATGAATTCAATAACCGAGTTCATCCCCCTTGATCAGGACATGTCTCTGGAGCCCGGCTGTTCTAGGGCATTCCCTCATCGTTTTCCCATCCACATCACCTCTAAGTTATTTTCCTACATCTCTATAAAGCTTAATCTTACCTCTCAGTAAGATGATGCTAAAATGGGTATTTTACCATGTCCACATTATCTCTGAGTAAATATCCTCATACAACAATCCATGTGTTGTTATGTTCTATCTACAGAACATCCACGTTCATATTACCTCTGAGTTGTTCACCATATCCCCACAAAGTCCATTCTTACCACGTCTATATCACCTCTAAGTAAGAAAAACTCTACCACAAACCTCATGTTTACCATGTCCACATTACCTCTGAGTAAACGTATCGGTTCACTCTCTCAACTTATCATCTGTACCTAGAACCAAGGTGCGCCAAAGATGTTAAGTCTACAAAAATCACAATTTCATAACAAATGAGCCAACAAAAGTTCTTTATTTC
Organism: Iris pallida; assembly: GCA_029216955.1. Classification (NCBI taxonomy): domain Eukaryota; kingdom Viridiplantae; phylum Streptophyta; class Magnoliopsida; order Asparagales; family Iridaceae; genus Iris; species Iris pallida. The sequence goes on along the minus strand of JANAVB010040818.1, from coordinate 22,571,121 downwards.
TTTTCATCAAAAAGAGGAAAAAAAAGACTATTGCAAAAAGAAACAACTACATCTCAAGACAAAAAAAGCAATAAAAAGTACAAAGGATGCGGCTTTAAATCTTCAAAAAGATTTATTATTTGCTTGACTCTTTAACCGAAGTGTTATCTATTCAGCCAAACAAACAACATGCACCAACACAGCCATGCGTGAGAATGTCCATGCGCTCGAGCAGAGCATGCACCAAAAGTCTCTACTCCCCATGCTTCTTGTTCAAAGTAGTCCAAACTTGTCTAAAGTTTTAAAAACTTTGAAGGGGGTCTTGTAGAAGCATGAAAATTCAGGCACATCTGGAGGCCGAAGTTCCTATGTGCCACAAACAGAATGTACCGAAGATGTAGGTCAGATGTTAGTGTATTATTCAGAGATAGTAAACATGAAAGTGCATGAAAAGAAGATTTTTATTTATATAAAAATCTATTACATAGCTTTTCATTACATTCAAAGTCTACTACAAAAGCCTAGTCTAAATCTGCATGGATAGCCGTATCACTCTGATGTCTCAATATAGGCGTGTCTCTTCCTCATCAGAGCGAATTACTTCCTGGTCAACGAGCGAATCACTTCCTCATCACCGCACAAGCGCATCGGCTAATGAAGTATTTATTAAGCAGAACGTGGGTTGACAATCAATCCAAACTTGGTGGCTCTTCTAGCATAATGAAGGTTAGGGCACGACGATCCTAAATCTTGCATTCAACTTGGCACTTAATGTCGTCTCATAGAAGAACACTGCCAGCAAGGTGTACGAGCATGAATCACTCTAGCCGTAACTAACTCGACGCATCTCAATCCTCTGAAGGAGTTCGTCATTAATACAAAAGCTTCTTTGAATGAGAAGATCCATAATCTGCAGTGCAACTTCTTGCCAAAGAGGAGGATCGGTCGAGTTCATCTTCACTGGAAAGTGGTGTGAAAATGAGAACAAAATTCTCTTCACCACACAAAACAGTGTTATTTATAGGCCATGCCAACCAAACCCATGTGCCACGCGGCAACTCTTCCAGAAATTAATGTGATGAACTTAGCATTTATGGTAATAAATCTGCCATCTCAAAATCAGCTAAGTAAAAATCAATAATTTTAGCCTCAAAATGCTCAACAAGGTTGACCGAAAGAGATGCGCCCCTCAGACAGATACTGACGCGCCCAGTGGTGTACCAACAGATGCACCTACCTAAGCTTGTTACCCATCAAGCATTAATGCTGAGTGACAAAAATTATCAACACACGTCTCAAAGATTGAAAAAGTTGACAATTTTCATAAAAATCGAAGAGACATCGATGTCAGCACCATCATTACTTATTTTGTCGGTTATGCTCTGCCACGTGGCCGACTAAACAGTCACATGCACCACCACAGCCATGCGCCCGAACTTTGTATTCGCCCCGAAAGTCATAAGCCCAGACTTGCTATTGATCCCCAGAAGACATACGCCAAGTCTACTCATGCGCAGATGTCACGACCCGTACCCGCTTTTCGGATACGAGACGTGTCCAAGCTAGCCTATGCCGCAGAGTCGATGGTAGAACGTTGTCACGGCCATGATGCTCATAATCACATAAATAATGTTTATTGCTCATTCACTTTTCTAAATTGATTACAATATTTATAATATTTATAATTAAAGAAAATACAAGGTTCTTACAATTAATGAAAATGATAATACTTCTATCTAATTTTTAGGTTTCTGCTTGCAAGTACACTCATATCTCCCAATGCTAAGTGAAGTCACAGCTAACCTGAAAAATATTGATTTTCAGTCAGGAATGGAACAAGCACACAAACCGACGACAAATCGATAACATAATAGAATTCACAAGACATGAAAATAACATATGTGAGATGAAAACTAGAAAGTAAATGATGTCATGGCAAGCGGTGAAGAAAACAAGAAAACAAAAAAAAAGACAACTATTTATGTGTTTTGAAATATCTTGTTCGACATGTAAACGACTAAGGGGTAAATACGGCACCCTACACGTGTCGTGTGTAGCTGCTATCAGTCAAGATCAGATATTTTGGGATAGACTGGGTAGTTTACACATCTACTAAGATATTTTTCTGTCCAGCTAGTACTCATGGAATCAAATCGTAAGCATGGCAATCATGTAAAAAGACAGTTACGAAGCATAAACAAATCCATGATACTAATCCGTATGACAATGTGTCATCAAGCAAGAGAGCATATGTATAAACATGAAATGGAAAACTACTATGAATCGAAAGCAATCAGAAAGTGCACTTGCCTAAGGTCATTTGCTGGTGAAACCGATAATACTATACTACTCAGTGAGCCACAACAATCAAACTCGTACAATAGTCTCAGGATGCTGAAACAGACATTACGAACGTTTTTAGAATAGTCAAATTAGCTAGGATTGCCTATCCATAAGTCCAATTCTGGACACAGAAGCAAAACGATAATTTTGGGCCAAAATGATGTCCGCCGTTGGACCCATTTTGTACCAAAAAGTGTGCTAGAATCAATGGTCTCTAAAGTCATCAAACTATATATCTATAGATTCATTTCGATGATACAAATCCAACCGTATGTCCAAAGTTGGATTCCGGCAGGCCGTGCACAAAATTGCCCTTTGAGTCGGATCATGGAGCCCGCAAAACGGCGATCCGGTCAACTGTCTCAGAATCGGACCAAACTTGGCATACAGGACCAAAAAAATGATACGGTCCTGTTGGCGTAAGTTTCGTCTTGATCTGACGAACGTGCACAAAGTAATTAGAAAATTTGCACAGAGGCCGATACGGTGAATTTCGACGGATACGTATCAAATTCGTCGTGCACACACGACCAACTTGAATTCCGTCAAAGCCCACACGTCCACAAAGCTAATACGCACCTTTTGATGCTTTCGGTTCACGACCACGTCGCCCAGATTGGCGGGACGTACGTCGTATCGAAGGGTTTTCTACGTTTTGAAAACTGTTTTTCCTTAATTTTTGGAACTATTTTAATATAAATATAATACAGGATAAAATAATCTATTTAATGGGTTTTGATCCTGATTAGGTTATCTAACAGGCTGTTCAGATGATTTTCGTGAATACTCAATATCCTGACAGAAAAACGGCTTCCAAGTTGGGTGTTACGCCAGTTATATACTCTGTTTACCTACAGAATTTTTGTCAATTTCGAGTCAATTTCTTTTCGAATCTAGATTGATTCATTGCAAACTAGCTAGATGGGTTCCTAGATGGTTATTCAGGCTATTAGAAATATTTTACGGATCAAAAAACTATCAAACAAATTGGAAGATACGTGAGATCAAAGTCGGGTACCTGGAGGGTCGACCTGTTGTTCGCGCCTGTTGCTGTCCACACCTGTGCGCATGTCGGTGTTGCCATGCCCGGCCTATGGCCGCACGCGGTGGCGCCTAGGGCTGAGGGAGGGTCGCCCATGGAGTGGTGGCGGCGGCTGCGTCGAGTCTTTAGGTTTTTGGTCTCGGTTTACTCTCTCTCTCTCTCTCATTCGTTCTTGACATATATATATATATATATATATATATATATATATATATATATATATATATATATATATATATACACTATATATATAACATTGAGATCGGGTGTATTGGGGGCTCGGCCTGGTCGGGCTGGAATAGGTTTGTTGCTGCTTTTCTTTTATTTATATGTTATATCTATATATATGTATATACATACACACACCAATATATATATAAACATACACACACCCCCCCACTATATATATATATATATATATATATATATATATTTATATATACATACACATATATTTATTTATATTTATATATACATACACACACACCTCTATATATATACATTTATATATACATACACATATATGATGATATATGCGTATAAATTGTAAATCACATATAATAATTAATTATTACAAGTATAATCCTTAATTACAATATTGGAATCTTAATTTATATACTAGGCTATACATGAAATGAAATTAGATTGTTATACATATATATTTATATAAAGTCTAAATTTTATATCTGGAATATACTCATATATACGCACATGTATATACTTATATAGCCTACATAAATCCTAAAATACATGTTTAAGGAAATATTCACTATAATTATCAAATAAAATCCTATATATATATATATATATATATATATATATATATATATATATATATATATATATATATATATATATATATATATATATATATATATATATATATATATATTCTAACCTTTCTAGCTAAAATATATAGACATTTATTAAATAGGCATACATATGAAGGTTTATACAATCTAAAACCCCAACTCTATAAATATATGTTAAGAAAATCATTTACCACATTATGAACTAAAATATTATATATTTATATATATTATAACAAGAACTTCGAATATAACCATAATTTATAATATGGCCTACTAGGCCACAAAATAAAATAAAAAACTAGATACCAACCATACATCTACATAGATGTCCTTAAACACACTACCCGAGTACATGGGCTTGGGCTTGGTTCGGGTCAAGTCCGGACCAGTTTGGTACAACCGGGTCACTTAAACGTCAAATAATATTAATAATAAATAATTAAACTATTTATAATGGTCATGTCACAACTTTGTATGGTTTTCCTAATTAGGACACACTTATGGACAGGTCTCCCTTACCATGGCTAAAACACTAGTCAAAGCACGCCACTGCACCATCCGTGCCATGATTTCTAGCCGTCTTGTACTTCAAAACTCCACCATGGCTAAAGTCATCTACCGTAATAATTAACTAAATAATTATTTATAAAATTCTAAAAATCACCCTTTGTATCAAATAAATAATGATAATAATAATAATAATAATAGTAAAAGTATTTCAAAAATTTTCGGAAAGGGAAGCTATAAATCTATCCACCTTAAAAATAATTTTGTCCTCGAAATTCTAATTCATAACTATTCCTGTAAATTCAAAAAGGAAGTCTACTATTACCTTAATCTCCTTAAATTTTTAATACCTCAAAATAGTTTATATCCTCCTCCTAGCCATTTTGTAACTACATAACCTCTAGGACTTCTACCCACCTTTGGTCACCCTACTCCCTCATGGTATGTCACTAAAACTTCATAATCTTCCAACTAATTGCTAAAATTGCTACCAATAGACATCTACTGTATATGGCATCTATAATCCTCTCATATCTATCAAGCAACCCAAAATTTAACAAGCAACAAATTTACACAAGTAACTAAGAAATGTTGATAAATTCTAATAAGCATGACCATTCTTCGCTCCGAAATAGGAAGGACAGGAAGATAAGAAAGAATAATCGAGAGCAAATATGAAGTTTCATGAGCGGTAGAGGGTATTCAATGATATAGATAGAAAGTAAGTTTATGAACCTATTGACTTATTTGCTAGATTGGGCTACTCTAGTCCAGTCACTTGCTAAATCAAAGAACCCTTCGTTTCTTAGAGGGGCTTGCAATCTGTGCAATACAGAAGTTCCGTTCTCGAAATTAATCTAAACAATGTTCCAAAATAGAACGGAATTTGAGAAATCAAGATTGTGATCTTTTTCATGGTTATTTTAATACACAAGCAAGGGATATAAAGGCAATACAAGAACGTATAGCAATTTCCAGGTAGATGTAATAAGGGTTACGAATGACTTCACATTCTAAGAGGTGGAGACTACATAATAGGTATAGGGACCTATTTCAAATAGTTCGGTTTTATAGTCCAATATGGTGGTATGAATGGATGAGATTTAATGGGTCTTAATGGGTTCCCTGATTGGACATCAATCGTTGGTTGGATGAACCTTGGATTTCAATCTATATTGACTGGACAAGATCCTAATGATAAAACTATTTCTACTAGGTTAGGGTAACCTAGGATAGGTTTCTACCCAAATGGTTGTACTATTTATCAGTCGGATGGGTTAAGTGAGTTACTTAAACCCAAAATATGTCTTCTATGACTTTTGTGTTTAAGTAGCACACGTGGACTCCATTGAGTAGCATACTAGTGGCATGTGCATTGTGGGCTTCGTGTAGATCATAACCATATATTGGTTTGGAATGTTTGAGTCGAGGTTGAGTCTCTAATTGTAATCGAAAAGTATATCGATATTATGGCAAGGTTTATAGCTAGTCCTTTTTGACCTGAAAGTCGTATACTAAAATAGAGTACAAAAATAGGTGTTTGAGTGGGACATGATATGTCTACATAAAGGTGGAGTCGTCTATATCTTGTATGTAAAATTTGTTGGAAGGTAACAGCTGGTCTCGTGCTCCGAATATTAATGACACGACCGGGGACACAAAATGATCTAAATAGAAAGTGGGAGTCCATGGGGCACTAATTATCATCCTAATAGAAATTATTCTAATCAATCGGTAATCCTCGTATATCCTAAAATTTTAGAAGGCTTACAGTCTACTCACCTTAGAAGCTAGGACATGGTTTTAGGAACAATGAGGTTAGAAGAATTCCAAAGTCCGGATATTGTACCTTGACTCTTGTTAATAAAGAATAAGGCACGGCGTAACGGGATACGGTAGATATAAGTCAAGTCAAGGATCGTTCCTCAATAAATGGAAAATGAGTGTGTACAATGACACATGGTCGATAAAATAGAATGATCTACTCGTCCATAGTATACAAGAGTTATCGACGGGGTAACCAACTCTAAGGCACATCATATGAAAAAATTTCTAACAACTGAGTCATGAATTTCTATTTGTGTCAAGCCTGCCAGACTACTGTCACAAGGGTTCTAGTGGTATGGGCTGTAGTGATCATGTATTGATGTTGATAACTGGTGGATCATAATATGACAGGGTATTTAAGCTATAGTATTGGCTAAGCTAGTGACTGTGGTGTTCCAATACTAGTTAGGTCTTAATAATAAAATTTACATAACTAGGATAATATTTGTTCGAAACCAATCTCGGGATGGGTGTCTACCATAGTCATGGTAAATGATTGTCCTTACCTTTGTCTATTCATGTCATATCTAAACAGTGGGCTTTGGTCGAGGAAATGTTGGATTAAGGCTTAAGGGTTGCTAGTTAAAGCAAGCTTCAAGCAAATAATTAGAGACTTACAACATTTGATTTCTTAAGAATAGATAGTCTCCTAGGTTGGCATTTTGACTAAGGGTAAAACCCCAATCATTCTCAAATTCAAATGGCTAGAAGGTCCCAATAGTAGTTTGAGGGTCGAGAGGAGAACGAGTAACTCAAGGCAAGGTTCTAGTCATATGGCTGGCCAATGGTAGCTACACTTGTATATACAACTATCATAGCCATGGGGGATACTCTGTATCTATCTACCAACTACGAGCTTTCGTCTTTCCAAATCAATGAAAGACAAAAACAATAAAGAGTTCAAGAAAGATGTCACTGAATACAATTACGTGATTCAAAGGCGAATGTATAATTCAAGAGGAATTGTCAATGCAGTCGCGGATGAGATCCTAGAGACATCTACATCTCAATCCACGTAGGTTAATCAGAGGGAGAGCAAACCGAGTGCACTAAGATTGATCAGACCGTAATACATCGATTCTGATTAGACAATATGTTAGTAGACGTCCCCAATAAACATATGTCTTGAATCAAGCTCGATAAAAGAGTAAGCTTGCAAAACTAGGCTGTAACAGCAGCATTAGTCAAGATAGTCAAAATACAAGCATAGGAGATTTTTGAAAGGATGCACAAGTAGTTCGAGTTTTGTGAGAATCAAAACCTTACCTGGTATTCTTGCTTATACAGTCATCCTACTATCTTCTTATCCATAAGGCCTGGGTCGACTAATGGGTTATGGACCTCTAAATTCTATATTCTAGGTAAACCTATTAGTGTCAGTCAATTACCTCGTCAATAGATCGCAAGGACCACAGGATGCTAGGTTAGGAGACATGCTACCCAACTTATAGAACTTTTACTAGTATTGGCTTTGAATCTTAGAGGACATACAGGGCATTTTCTTATCCTCTATAGTATCCTAAACTTGTAATCACGTCTGAAGTCATTTTACCGAGAATTATGCCTCGCCCGTATACTCTGGCTGTGGTAAACCCTTGGTTCCGTGATTCAGATGTGATATTCTATCAGATACTCTACCTTATATTGACACAAGGTCTAAAGAGGTCAACGAAGATATAGTTTTAGCAATGTTCCATAACCTATGATTCCTTAAAATAATTTTAACTCTATGGGTCGTGCCTCGCCAGTGCACTGCTGTCTAGCCATTGCAGTCGTTAAATTACTCCAACTATATTCCTAAGAACTTCAAGGAGCTGTTAGAGATTCAAACTAGCTGACTATGATAGAAAGCGTAAGCATCTGCCTATAGGTCTCAATCCTTAAAGTAAAAGATTGATCGGGGAGGAAATAACTGAAGACAAGAGAAGTAAGAATATCCTAATCTTTATTTTATATGTATTTCAAATGGTTGAGGGAAAACCTTGAATCAATCTACCTCGAGATTCGTATATGAATACCAGAATCAGGAATTATAAACTAATTCCTTACGGCAAAATAGGATTTTAAATAGGCAATTCTAACTTATGATATAAGGTTTATATCTAATAGAGCAAAAGAGCAAAAGAAAATTGAACAGTTTATCAAGATTAGAGCCTTAATTCTAAGGAAGCCTAACTTACCAAGTGAATAGTATGTCCATATTGGATCATATCGTCATATCAAAAGTAATAGTGTATCTATAGAGATCTGGCAAGCTATCTAAATTTAATAATTCCTTATCTAAATTGCATGGCCTATCTGACAACCTTAACTACCCAACGGTTAATTTAAACAAGGGACTCCTAGTCCTAGTCATTCTCTTAAATCAATTTAACTCAAAGTTGTGAATGAGCATTTTTTTAGTCGCAGGCTCGCAATAGTATGTCTAACTTAAGTACCATCACGAGTTCACATATTTTACAAAAACTGACCTGCGTGGGTCACCATAAAAACTTGTCACGACCCGCACCAGCTTTTCGGATACGAGACGTGTCCAAGCCAGCCTATGCCGCAGAGTCGGCGGTAGAACGCTGTCACGGCCATGATGCTCATAATCACATAAATAACATTTATTGCTCATTCACTTTTCTAAATTGATTACAACATTTATAATTAAAGAAAATAAAAGGTTCTTATAATTAATGAAAATAATAACACTTCTATCTGATTTCTAGTTTTCTGTCTACAAGTACACCCGTATCTCCCAATGCTAAGTGAAGCCACAGCTAACCTGAAAAATGTTAGTTTCCAGTCAGGAATGGAACAAGCACACAAACCGACGAGAAATCGATAACACAATAGAATTCACAAGACATGAAAATAACATATGTGAGATGAAAACAAGAAAGTAACTGATGTCATGGCAAGTGGTGAAGAAAACAATGAAACAAATAAAAGACAACTATCTATGTGTTTTGAAATATCTTGTTCGACATGTGAACGGCTAAGGGGTAAATATGGCACCCTATACGTGTCGTATGTAGCTGCTATCAGTCAAGATCAGACATTTTGGGATGGAATGGGTAGTTCATACGTCTACTAAGATATTTTTTCGCCCAGCTAGTACTCATGGAATCAAGTCGCAAGCATGGTAATCATGTAAAAAGACAATCGTGAAGCATAAACAAATCCATGATACTAATCTGTGTGACAACGTGTCATCAAGCAAGAGAGTATATGTACAAACATGAAATAAAAAACTATTATGAATCGAAAGCAATCAAAAAGTGCACTTGCCTGAGGTCCTTTACTGGTGAAACCGATAATACTATACTACTCAGTGAGCCACAACAGTCAAACTCGTACAACAGTCTTCGAATGCTGAAACAGACAATACCAACGTTTTCAGAATAGTCAAATTAGTTAGAATTGCCTGTCCATAAGCCCAATTCTGGACACAAGAGCAAAACGGTAATTTCGGGCCAAAATGATGTCCGCCGTTGGATCCGTTTTGTACCGAAAAGTGTGCCAGAGTCAATGGTCTATAAAGTCATCAAACTACTTGTCTACAGATTCATTTTGATGATACAAATCCAACCGTATGTCTAAAGTTGGATTCCGGCAGGCCGTGCACAAGATCGTCCGTTGAGTCGGATCGTGGGGCCCGCAAAACGGCGATCCGGTCAACTATCTCAGAATCGGACCAAACTTTGCATACAGGACCAGAAAAATGATACGATCTTGTTGGCACAAGTGTCATCCTGATCTGACGAACATGCACAAAGTAATTAGAAATTTTGCGTAGAGGTCGATACGGTAAATTTTGACGGATACGCATCAAATTCGTCGCACACATGCGACCAATTTGAATTCCGTCAAAGCCCACACATCTACGAAGCCGATACGCACCTTTTGATGCTTTCGGTTCGTGACCACGTCGCCCGAATTGGCGGGATGCACGTCGTATCGAAGGTTTTTTACATTTTGAAAACTTTTTTCCTTAATTTTTGGAACAGTTTTAATATAAATATAATACAGGATAAAATAATCTATTTAATGGGTTTTGATCCTGATTAGGTTGTCTAAAAGGCTGTTCAGATGGTTTTCGTGAATACTCAATATCCTAACGGAAAAATGGCTTCCAAGTTGGGTGTTATGCCAGTTATATACTCTGTTTACCAACAGAATTTTTGTCGATTTTGAGTCAATTTCTTTTCGAATCTGGATCGATTCAATACAAACTAGCTATATGGGCTCCTAGATGGTTATTCAGGATATTAGAAACATTTTACGGATCAAAAAACCATCAAACGAATTAGGAGATACGTGTGATCAAAGTCGGGTACCTGGAGGGTCTACCTGCTGTCCGCGCCTGTTGCTGTCCGCGCCTATGCAAGTGTCGACGCTGTCGTGGCCGGCCTGTGGCCGCGCGCGACGGCGCCTAGGGCTGGGGGAGGGTCGCCCAGGGAGTGGTGGTGGCGGCTGCGTCGAGTCTTTAGGTTTTTGGTCTCGGTTTACTCTCTCTCTCTCTCTCTTCTTCTCTCTCTCTCTCTCTCTCTCTTTCGTTCTTGACATATATATATACTATATATATAACATTGAGGTCGGGTGCATTGGGGGCTCGGCCTGGTTGGGCTCGGATAGGTTTGCTAATGCTTTTCTTTTATTTATATGTTATATCCCTATCCCCAGGTGTCACGCCCCAGAACCAGAATACTGGAGAGCGGGGGAGTGACTCAGCCAGCTACGTATTACGGGTAGATGAATACCGTATAATACGATCAATACTGTCTAACCAGACAAGGGGGTGCATACTACATAAAAGTCTTACTATGGTCATTACACATCTATTGTCTCAATCATTCAAATAAGAAACAGAAATATAGAACATGTAAGGTAAAGCAGTAAGGCGTCCCAAACGCTCAGTCAAAATGTTCTTGAGATCTGGCTTTACAAAATATAGCCAGATGATATAGCAAGTATACACAATTGTTATCAGCTGCAGTCTGACTTAATTACAATCATGTAAAAGTAAGTACAAGACAATCCGACTAATCATGTCGGTGCCAAACGGCTAAGTATAAAGGTAAATAACGAAACGAGCGGTGAAGTAAGGAACCCACTCGAGTCCTCCTGCAATCATGCCTCTAGTATTGACCATCTTGGAGGTAGAAGTAAGCTGGATCCTCGGGAACCGGCTCTAAATCTGGCCATGCAAAACCAGAGAGGTTAGACCTCTAATAGCAAGTACCACAAGGAAGGACGATATGAAGGACATACACCAGTAAGTATAATAATAGATCTCTGCTTGCTACTAGAATTCACATCACATCACGACACTTCGAACCAACCTCCCAACCAAACAAGGACAGAAGTTGGCCCGTCATGTCCTGATATTCTGATCATCCCAGTTAGGTAACAGAGTAGTACAGTACACAAACAAATCATCTTGAACGGCCAATCAAATTCTACGGCTTGCTATTATGAGTCCCAAGTTATCCTGGAATTATGCAATTAGGGATTTCTCAGTTCTTACTATGTGCAAGCAAGGCTAGTCTATCCAGTCGATCAATTGGCCCATGCATGAATTAGACGAGTCCTAGCAGGACGCCCGTCAATATACAATATACAATAATAATAAAAGCAGATACTGTTCCCTGCCCGTGTGGCAGATTTACAGTATCTGTGGGAACCAGCCGGCCCGTCGGGTACTACTCGTCCCAAGGGGGCTGCCATGTAAGAATTCGGGAATCCATTCTCTCCATGCAATCATTATTTTATTTAACTTAATAGTCTCTACGTTGAGTGAAATCCCATGCCGTGGATCATGGTCATTCAAATGAGTACTTTCGTACGGGGTACGATATGCACAACTCTACAACGATACCAGTACGGATAGGTTGCAGGTCTTACATAGCGTAATGCAACAATCAAATCTAACCACGGTAATCATGCCTTGACCATAAAGTACACATGCTTCTTTTGTAGAAGGTAAATAAATAAATAAATAAATAAATAGATTGAAGCCTGCATGTGCATGTATGTCAATATTTCGGGATCAGCCAGTCGATTGCAATAGTTCATAACATGAACGTGTCTCATTCATTTCATTCAATAAGACGACTAGCCAGTCTCTTAGTTCTAACTAGGAACGCATGATCAATATTTAGTCCATGTCACAATCATTATCAATGGTGACAAGGCATGAAAGTCATTTAGTGTTACATGGGTCGAGTCTACAACTCTCAAGGTCAAGTTCCAGTCATACTGGGTATCCGTGGATCAATCATGACACAAAACACGTTCCTCATAACAATCGTTATTTAACAATATTAACATATCATGATTTTATCAAATTAATGCAATAAGGCGTAAGAATATAATAGAAGAATTGTCATGCCATCATTAACTGAATAATTATAAGACAATTAAAACACCCAGGTCAAGAAGTCACGCCAACAAATCTATGCTAAGGCCAAAAGTCACGCAAGAAGTCTGTGCTTAAGACCAACAAGTCACGCTAAGTCTAGCTGGGGTGAGCGTGGAAAATGGACGTGAATAGTGAGCGTGAAAAGTGATACACGCTGGCAAGCGTGAGCGTATGAGCGTGACAAATAATTCACGCACGCCAAAAGTCACGCACAATGTGATCGTGAAAAGTTACGCACACAAATGCGAGCGTGACTAAAAATACACGCACGCTCATGGGAACGTTAGCGTGACTAAAAATACACGCTAACATGTAAGAACACGAGCGTGACTAAAAATACACGCAGACACGTAAAGACGTGTGCGTGACTGAAAATACACGCAGACACGTAAGAACGTGTGCGTGACTGGGCTGATGTTTACGCGAGCACGTAAGAACGTGTGCGTGAAACATCTTCCAAACTCCAAGTCCTATGGAGCCTTGTTCCAGTGCCAGAAATACACGCTAATATTGGTGGTCCAAGAACCCATGAACAGCCGAAATACTATAACTTGGATCTAGAGAAACCAGCCGTAGAAATCAAAAATGCTAAGAACTAATCTCTCTCAGGATCATAAGAGGAAGGGAAATGAACCATAAAAATGGGTGATTGAGAAGCAAGTTTGTACTTGCCTACTGCTGCTGCCGGTTAGGTGGAGAAGTAATTGAGAGGAAGAAGAAGAAGTAATGGTGAGAATGAAGTAATGAGGAGAGAGTAAGAGATGGAAGCTTTAAATAGGAAGATGGTGGTAGGTGGGAGTTGGGCCGGGTTCTATGGGTCGGGTTGCACGGGTCCAACAAGGCTAACCCGAAAGTAAAACTAAAGCAGGAATTAAAATACAGGAAATAAAATTACAGAAATATAATTACAGAAATAAAATTGCAGGAAATAAATTAACATGAAAATTAAAGAGCAGCTAATTAATTAACATGAAAATTTAAAGAGCAGATAATAGAATTGCAGAAAAATAAAGTGCAGAAAATAAAATACAAATAATTAATTAACATGAAGTTATAGGAATTTAAATACAGGATACTACATGATAAATACTAAATAAATACATTCAGGCAATATACATATTAGAATACGCATTCCGGGAACGGGGAGTGACATCTCTACCCTCCTTGAAAAAATTATGTCCTCGGAATTTCAAATTCAAGCAAGATGGAAACATCGGGGCTAAACTAATCTAAGTACAAGCAATTTAATAAAGCAATCATTTTACAATATCCATAGCAAGTAACATATCCATATTTAACAATCTACGCTATCTAGCAATTCTACCCATAAGGGGTTAAGCATGAGGAATCAAGACAATCAAGGTACACAGAAAAAGATATACCTTGTGAGTCAAACAGGTGTGGATACCGTGATCGGATATCATCCTCACGTTCCCACGTTGACTCTCCCAAGGAGTGACGACCCCAAGCAACACGGACAAGACTAATTGTTCGGTTCTTGAGTATCTTCTCTCTTCGGTCCAAAATGGACACAGGCTATTCCTCGTAAGACAGGTTGGTACCAACAACCAGTTCTGAATGATCGAGGATATGGCTGGGGTCCGATACATACCTTCGCAATTAAGATACATGAAATACGTCATGCACCTCTCGTAACAAAGGTGGGAGTGATAAACGATAAGCAACATCGCCTATCCGATCAAGGATAACAAATGGGCCCACGTACCGCGGACTCAATTTCTCGCGAATGCCAAATCTAATGACCCCACGAGTAGGTGAGATCCACAAGAATACATGGTCCCCAACAGAAAACTCTAGCGGCCTACGATACTGGTCCGCCCAATGACGATGCCTGTCCTGCGCAACACGAAGTCGCTCTCTAATTCCCTTAATCACTTCAACCGTCTGGATAATCATTTCTGGGCCTAGCATCTTCCTTTCCCCGATATCATCCCATGCTAGTGGCGATCTACACTTCTTACCATATAGTGCCTCAAATGGCGCCATCTGGATACTGGCTTGATAACTATTGTTGTATAAAAACTCAACTAAGTGCAGGTGGCTCTCCCAAGATCTTCCAAAATCTAGAGTGCAAGCTCGCAACATGTCTTCTAAAGTCTGAATCGTTCTTTCTGATTGCCCATCCGTCTGCGGATGGTAAGCCGTGCTAAATCTTAACTTGGTACCCAGACTATGATGTAAGCTCTTCCAGAAATATGATGTAAAGCGGGTATCCCGATCCGACACAATACTGACAGGAACTCCATGCTGCCTGACTATCCATTGCATATACAACTCTGCCAACTTTTCTGTAGATTGCCCTACTCTGAAAGGAAGAAAATGTGCTACCTTCGTAAGCCGATCTACTATCACCCAAATGGCATCCTTACCACTTGGTGATCTCGGTAAACCGGTCACAAAGTCCATTGTGATATGCTCCCATTTCCATTCTGGAATAGGAAGCGGTTGTAATAACCCAGCTGGCCTCTGCTGTTCTGCCTTCACTTGCTGACATACCAAGCAACGGGAAATGAATCTAGCTATCTCCCTCTTCATCCCGTTCTACCAAAAATGCTGCTTGATATCTTGGTACATCTTGGTCCCTCCAGGGTGAATAGAATACTGAGAACTGTGAGCTTCTGCCATGACCACTTGTCTGATATCTCCACTAGGCACACATAAACGCGATCCGAACCTAAGTGTACCATCTTCGTGAATCCTCATCTCCTTTCTGAGTCCTGACTCACATTCTTCCCTAAGCTTCTGAATCCTTGGGTCCTGTGCCTGAGCTGCCTTGATCCTATCTACCAAGTCAGATTGAACTTGTGGACTAGTTAGAACTCCTACATCACTAGGAAGTATAACTTCGATGCCCATCTCCTGAAGGTCTTCTAAGATATGCCTCTGTGTTGTTAACATAAATGCGCCGCCTCTCCTGTTAAGAGCGTCTGCTACTACATTAGCCTTGTCTGGATGATACTGAAGCTCCACGTCATAATCCTTGATCAATTCCAACCATCTTCTCTGCCTCATGTTCAGCTCCTTCTGAGTAAAGATGTACTTCAGACTTTTATGATCTGTGTACATCTCCACTCGGTCACCATATAAGTAATGCCTCCATAACTTCAGAGCAAACACTACTGCTGCTAACTCCAAATCATGAGTTGGGTAATTCTTCTCGTGGTCCCGAAGCTGCCTAGATGCATATGCTATCACATTCCCATGTTGCATAAGGACACATCCAAGTCCCTTACCTGACGCATCACAATATACTGTAAAACCTCCGGGTCCAATTGGCAACGTAAGAATAGGTGCTGATATCAACTTCTGCTTCAAAGTCTCGAATAATGCCTGACATTCTGTCGACCAATCAAATGGCACATCCTTCCGGGTCAAGCGGGTCATGGGCGCTGAAAGCCTTACAAAATCTGACACAAACCTTCTGTAATATCCTACCAATCCCAAGAAACTCTGCACATCTGCTACGGTCTTGGGTACTGGCCAACTCTCTACTGCTTCTACCTTCTTGGGATCTACTGCTACTCCAGCTCCTGATATGATATGACCCAAAAATGAAATGTGATCCGTCCAGAACTCACACTTACTGAGCTTGGCATACAACTGGTTCTCTCTCAGAATCTGCAATACTTTCCTGAGGTGGTCTTCATGCTCCTCTTCACTAGCAGAGTACACGAGTATGTCATCAAGAAACACAACGACAAACTGGTCTAAGTATGGCATAAAGATGCGGTTCATCAAATCCATGAATATTGCTGGAGCATTGGTCAAACCAAACGGCATTACTAAGAACGCATAATGCCCATACTTCGACCTGAATGCTGTCTTGGGAATATCTTCCTTCCGAACCCTCACCTGATGGTACCCCGAACGAAGATCTATCTTGGAGAAAACTCTAGCCTTGCTCAACTGATCAAATAAGTCGTCGATCCTGGGTAATGGGTACTTGTTCTTCACTGTTGCCGCGTTAAGCTTCCTGTAGTCAATGCACAATCTGGATGACCCATCCTTCTTTCCCACAAGTACTACTGGTGCTGCCCATGGTGACACGCTAGCTTGGATGAATTTCTTCTCCTTTAATTCCTCTATGTGCTGATAAACCTTGGCCTGCTCTGAATCTGCCATTATGTAAACCCGATCTGATATTGGTTTAGTTCCAGGTGCCAATTCTATGCGGAACTCAATATCTCTAACCGGTGGTAGACCTGGAAGTTCTTCGGAAAACACGCCTAGAAATTCTTCAACTACCTTCGGAATCTGAACTTCTTCCATTGCTGTTACTACTCTCTGCTCTTGCTGAGTTGCCTCTGACCTGACCAAGGTGAACCTCTCCATGCCTGGAATATCAAAATATACACTTCCACTACGACAATCTATTGTCGCATGACTGTCTTTCAGCCAGTCCATGCCTAAGATAACGTCGAAATTTCCAACAGGAAATTCTATCAACCGGGCGGGTAAGGAATGCCCGCAAACTACAACGCTACACGCTAGAATAACTCTACTAACCCCTACGAGCCCATTACCAGTGAGTATATTCAACCTCCCTGGCAATGCCTCGAACTTCACTCATAGTCATGTCGCAAATTGTGCAGATATAAATGAATGGGATGCTCCCGAATCAAACAATGCTACTGCGAGATATGAGACGACGAGAATGTTACCTGCCACAACATCTCCCGATGCCAATGCCTCCTTCAATGACAGTGTGAATGCCTGCCCTCGACCTTCTTGCTGGTTCCCATGTTGCGGCCTAGCCTGGTGCTGCTGCTGGCCCCTTCCTTGATGATACTGGGGTGGTCTATGCTGATGTTGCTGCATCGGCGGTCCCTGCTGCCGAAACATCTGAGCCTGCGGTACTAACGGATGCTGTGCCAACGGCCTCACTGCCAATGCTGGTCCTCGATACTGCCCTGCCCCTGGTGCTGGCAGAGCAGGAAACTGCTGCCCTGGTCCTCCTGACCTCGAATTCATGGGACATGTGGTAACCCGATGATCTGGGTTTCCACATATCAGACACAGTCCATTCGATGTCCGACACACATCTCTAGTGTGTCCTATTTTTCCACAATAAGTGCATCCCGCCGGGGGTTGCTGGTTCTTCCTCTGTTGCTGTTGCTGCTGCTGCCTGGGTGGTGCTGGTCCTCGTATCGCCACATCGTGGATACGAATGCCAGTAGATGGTGCTGTTGTTCGGGGCGCTGCTCCCCCTCCTCCTTCTATCTGACTATGGGATCTCTTCTGACCCCCAGTCCTCACCGCAAGCCTCTGAATGGTGATCTCATGCCTTCGAGTCGCCGTCAATACTTCGTCAAAAGTCTGGTAATTGTGCCCCTCTATTAATTGTAAGAGCTCAAGATGAAACCCTTGCTGAAATCTTATGGCCCTCTGGCGCTCCGTTGCTACCATCTCTGGGGCAAATCTACTCAATCTGCAGAATTCCGCTGCATAAGCATCTATAGTCTTGCCGGCCTGCCTGAGGTTGATAAACTTCTGTTGTAGCTCAAACTGCGCCACAACTCCATAGTACTTCATTTTGAACCTTGTAGTGAAATCATCCCAAGCCACAGGACGTCTAATGCCCACTTCCTCTGATTCCCACCAATCACGTGCGAGATCCTGAAGTAACAACTTCACTAGATCCACACGTTCTTCTGCCGGTACCTTAGCCGCTGTCAGAATAGCCTCCATATCCTTAAGCCATGCATCTGCTGAAATGGCATCTTCCGTGCCCTCGAAACGGCAGGGGTTGTACTTGCAAAATCTGGTTGATGCTCCTGAATCAGCCCTCACTCCTCTTTCCAAAGCCGTCTGTAATCCTTGGTTAAGCAACACATTCTGCTATTGTAGCTGAGTGTGCATGCGCTGCTGGGCCAACATCTGATGTTGCTGAGTAGCCATCATTCCTCTCATGATCTCCAGAAGGGCTGGTGTGTCCACTTGGGTAGGTGGAGCTGTCGGTGGTGGTGGAACATCCGGATACTGCGATCCAGCTGCTGGTTCCACTATCACTTCTTCCTGGGTAGCCTCTTGAGTTAGTACTGGCCCTTGTTGCTGACCAACAGGGTCAGGTGGTCCATGTTGCTCCTGCGGTTGTCCAGCTCTGACAGGTGCGGACGAGGTGCCCCTAAGAAAAGGGACAAGAGAACAATCAAACGACCGGACATGAAGGATTAATGAAGTCAAAGGATATCGAAATGTCAAGCAAGAGTTGAGAATAACGAATCAGGAGATCAAGGGGAAACATGTGTGATTGAGACATCCTATAAATCAAAACACCCCACAAGTCTGAAATCAGACCTGCATGGGCCACCACTAAAACCTTGTCACGCCCCAGAACCAGAATACTGGAGAGTGGGGGAGTGACTCAGCCAGCTACGTATTACGGGTAGATGAATACCGTATAATACGATTAATGCTGTCTAACCAGACGAGGGGGTGCATACTACATAAAAGTCTTACTATGGTCATTACACATCTATTGTCTCAATCATTCAAACAAAAAACAGAAATATAGAACATGTAAGGTAAAGCAGTAAGGCGTCCCAAATGCTCAGTCAAAATGTTCTTGAGATCTGGCTTTACAAAATATAGCCAGATGATATAGCAAGTATACATAATTGTTATCAGCTGCAGTCTGACTTAATTACAATCATGTAAAAGTAAGTACAAGACAATCCGACTAATCATGTCGGTGCCAAACGGCTAAGTATAAAGGTAAATAACAAAACGAGCGGTGAAGTAAGGAATCCACTCGAGTCCTCCTGCAATCATGTCTCTAGTATTGACCATCTTGGAGGTAGAAGTAAGCTGGATCCTCGGGAACCGGCTCTAAATCTGGCCATCCAAAACCAGAGAGGTTAGACCTCTAATAGCAAGTACCACAAGGAAGGACGATATGAAGGACATACACCAGTAAGTATAATAATAGATCTCTGCTTGCTACAAGAATTCACATCACATCACGACACTTCGAACCAACCTCCCAACCAAACAAGGACAGAAGTTGGCCCGTCATGTCCTGACATTCTGATCATCCCAGTTAGGTAACAGAGTAGTACAGTACACAAACAAATCATCTTGAACGGCCAATCAAATTCTACGGCTTGCTATTATGAGTCCCAAGTTATCCTGGAATTATGCAATTAGGGATTCCTCAGTTCTTACTATGTGCAAGCAAGGCTTGTCTATCCAGTCGATCAATTGGCCCATATATGAATTAGACGAGTCCTAGCAGGACGCCCGTCAATATATAATATACAATAATAATAAAAGCAGATACTGTTCCCTGCCCGTGTGGCAGATTTACAGTATCTGTGGGAACCAGCCGGCCCGTCGGGTACTACTCGTCCCAAGGGGGCTGCCATGTAAGAATTCGGGAATCCATTCTCTCCATGCAATCATTATTTTATTTAACTTAATAGTCTCTACGTTGAGTGAAATCCCATGCAGTGGATCATGGTCATTCAAATGAGTACTTTCGTACGGGGTACGATATGCACAACTCTACAATGATACCAGTGCGGTTAGGTTGCAGGTCTTACATAGCGTAATACAACAATCAAATCTAACCACGGTAATCATGTCTTGACCATAATGTACACATGCTTCTTTTGTAGAAGGTAAATAAATAAATAAATAAATAGATTGAAGCCTGCATGTGCATGTATGTCAATATTTTGGGATCAGCCAGTCGATTGCAATAGTTCATAACATGAACGTGTCTCATTCATTTCATTCAATAAGACGACTAGCCAGTCTCTTAGTTCCAACTAGGAACGCATGATCAATATTTAGTCCATGTCACAATCATTATCAATGGTGACAAGGCATAAAAGTCATTTAGTGTTACATGGGTCGAGTCTACAACTCTCAAGGTCAAGTTCCAGTCATACTGGGTATCCGTGGATCAATCATGACACAAAGCACGTTCCTCATAACAATCGTTATTTGACAATATTAACATATCATGATTTTATCAAATTAATGCAAAAAGGCGTAAGGATATAATAGAAGAATTATCATGCCATCATTAACTGAATAATTATAAGACAATTAAAACACCCAGGTCAAGAAGTCACGCCAACAAATCTATGCTAAGGCCAAAAGTCACGCAAGAAGTCTGTGCTTAAGACCAACAAGTCACGCTAAGTCTAGCTGGGGTGAGCGTGGAAAATGGGCGTGAATAGTGAGCGTGAAAAGTGATACACGCTGGCAAGCGTGAGCGTATGAGCGTGACAAATAATTCACGTACGCCAAAAGTCACGCACAATGTGATCGTAAAAAGTCACGCACACAAATGCGAGCGTGACTAAAAATACACGCACGCTCATGGAAACGTTAGCGTGACTAAAAATACACGCTAACATGTAAGAACACGAGCGTGACTAAAAATACACGCAGACACGTAAAGACGTGTGCGTGACTGAAAATACACGCAGACACGTAAGAACGTGTGCGTGACTGGGCTGATGTTTACGCGAGCACGTAAGAACGTGTGCGTGAAACATCTCCCAAACTCCAAGTCCTATGGAGCCTTGTTCCAGTGCCAGAAATACACGCTAATATTGGTGGTCCAAGAACCCATGAACAGCCGAAATACTATAACTTGGATCTAGAGAAAACCAGCCGTAGAAATCAAAAATGCTAAGAACTAATCGCTCTCAGGATCATGAGAGGAAGGGAAATGAACCATAAAAATAGGTGATTGAGAAGCAAGTTTGCACTTGCCTACTGCTGCTGCCGGTTAGGTGGAGAAGTAATTGAGAGGAAGAAGAAGAAGTAATGGTGAGAATGAAGTAATGAGGAGAGAGAAAGAGATGGAAGCTTTAAATAGGAAGATGGTGGTAGGTGGGAGTTGGGCCGGGT